>OY856414.1:222289250-222933000 GCA_963693085.1 Alisma plantago-aquatica | reverse complement strand
AGATTTCCTTTATTATTAATCAAATATATGTAATGTGTCATCGCAATCACTATATGATTGACTCTATAGGCATACATACCAACTCCTATTTATACCAAACCCAAACCCTATGTCCCACTCTCCATGGAACACTGAACTTTTACTCGACAACCTTCTTGGGTACATTTCATAGTAGCCTTGTGAGGCCTTGCATTGGTGTGCTGAGAGATTAGAAATCTTCATAAGTAGGTAGAGGACCCTCGATCATTGTCAATTATGGATAGATTTACTGTGAAATCCTTTAATAGAGGTTGTCTTCTTCCTCGACAGTGGTGGGACCATCGATGTGTATCTGACTAGTATTTTCTGAGTTGGGAAAATGATGAGCATCTCAATCTCCTATAATTCCTCTTCACAGTGTGTGTGTATGTCATGCATGTTTTCTAGGTGTTGGGACCAAAAACCTGACAATACCATCGGTGGCCGAAATGGCCATCAGACCACTTCTACATTTGTTGTCTCTTTGTTTTTCTCTATAGGCCTTCTACGGATCAGGGTGAAATATGAGTCATTTGATTGTTGTTTCCATCACTAAGTATCTTGTTTCACAAAACAAGCCATATTTCTCTAATTCAACTTGTCTGTCATGTTAGAAAACATGATCGAGATTCCCCATGACCTTTGAAGCTCAATTCCATATGCCTTAGTTTGTTAGGGCCTAGGGAACCCATTTGTGTTATTGCTTCCCATGAGTGGGTGGTATCTCTTGCTTGTTGGTTAGAATTCAAGACTTTAGACGAGAGCTATTTGCACCATGACTGGAAAAACAAGAAGAAACCTTGGGCGAAAATTCACAATCATACCCTCATTTCTTGATGTCACATAGTCAATGGTGTTTTTAGTATGAGTCCAAGAAAACAAAAACCACCCGATTTGGCTGAGTATATATCGAGATAATCGAATTTGAATAAATCACAAAATGGATTTCTATTTCCTAGTTGTACCGAGGTAGGGGACAACCTCTCAGTCGGATCCGAGATCTATGGCTGGCGATTGGAATGGATAAAGCCAAACTCGTGACATTTAATTCCTTATCCAATTCTAATTTTGACTAAAGTGATATATGCATTATTTAATGTTTTTCTCTTTCTTCTTTTGAAGGACCAGACAATTTCCAAATTTAATAAAAATTGACACCTTGACTGATTTTGAGGTGTAGAATTAGAATATGGAATTATTTGTGCCTTTTGTGGACTTTGAATTGGATAAATAATTCAAAACTAATTTTCTCTTTCCTCAAACATTTACTACACTATGATTATCCAAATATGATCCAATTTTACCCATGTGTACCAATTAATGTCTTAGATATGATTTTGCCATTATTTGATCATGTTTGTGCCATTTGTTTAATTAATTCTCAAATTGAAGGTTCTACACACTTTCTCTCTCCTACTTCACATGTATATTAAAGATTTTCCAAATTACATGAAAATTCACCCAAAGGCTATATTTAATATGTAGATCACGAATCTAAGGTTAATTCCACTTTTGGAGTCATTTAATATTTTATTTAATATTTTCAGGGAAACTAATCTTTTCTTTTCTAAATAAAAGAGATATAATTATTATTGTCCTAAAATTATGAAACTTGGCCTACAGGGCAAACCAAACCCAAGGAAAATGAATCTCAACTTATCTTTAACCAATTAGTATTCTTATAAGAATTTTAGCCCATTATCCAATATCACTACTATTTCTCATATTAATTTATTCCATATCACATCAACATGTTTAAGGCAACATTATTCATTCCTTTTTCTCTTCCTTGTTCCATAAGGCTAAAGGAATGATCTAGAATGAATATATTTTATTAATATGTCACATGAATGGTAAATTTGCATATTAGACCCTTATTAAAGTATTTACTAAGGTATTTGTGCATAAAACCCTTTATTGGGAATAAAGGGTGAACAAATGTTCACTAAACCATCATATTCTCCACAAATTAAACAAAAAGGCCAAAGAAGATAGAAATGAAAAGAAAAGATGGGAAAGAGGGTCAAAAGACAATATGTCCAGGATTCAGTATGTTACTACACTCCACCCCTTGAAGAGGATTTCGTCTACAAAATCACAAGCAAGGAGGGAAGGTGCAGGTGCAACACCTTGTCACAAAACTTTAGGTTATTCTACCAACCATAACTTCCACCAAAGGACTCATCAACTTGTACTTCAAAAATATTTCAACATAGGTTAGGTTCTCGAGGATCACCTAGGGTTCCACTATTAAGATTATTTTTATGAGATTTAGCATTATTAACATTTTTGGCTCATTAGCATTATATTTATTAGATATCACATTATCACCATTATTTTAACAATGCCATGTCATGTGCACTTTATTACCAAGGGAGTTATATTTCATTATTATGCACAATTGTAAGTTACTCAATTATCTCAATATATTTGATAATTAATCATTTGGGTTTACACTTCATTATCATCATATTAATTATAACAAATTATCTTACATGTGATAGGATATCTGACTCAATTTGTTATTAAGTTTACAATTATTCCAAATTATGTCACATTGATTACTTGTATGCATATTAAAAATTGTCACATTACCTTTATTATTCACATTAATCTCATCATTATTAAAAAAAAATTGATCAAGGGAGCCTGTCGCTTCTTATTTATTCATATCAGAAAAAGCAGTAGCTACAAAGTTCACATCAAAATCCTCTAACAACATTCGAGCATTTTCTAAGCAACAAGCCTGAGAAGATAAGGTATGGGTGACCCCATTGCCTTGCCTATGGATAAAACAACAATGAAAGGAAAGAAAACTAGAAGATAAATGACAAATCTCCTGCATGGTACTGTCCTCGTATCGACATCCCCATCCACCAGCCTTTACTACACGCATAAGAATCTCACTGTCCGTCTTCACTATCACATCCTTTAGGCCTAGGTTCAAGGCTAGACGAATGCCATGCAGGACTGCCATTCCCTCCACACTAAGCACTGAGAACACATGGTCCATATGACATTGGTACGTAGCCTTGATGTTCCCTAGATCGTCCCTGATAAAAGTGGCAATACCTGCTCGCCCCCCACTCTGGATGTTGGCATCTGCATTGAGCTTGAATCACCCCTATGGTGGAGGAGTCCATACAGAACAAACCATGACACTCTCCCTCTGTGACATGCCACACACTACTGTGGAGTAGCACCCATAATCCTCCACCCATGTAAGAGAGCTCGCTGCAAGCGCATGCACATATGGCTTCTGGGGATCAAAAATGTGCTTGTTCCTGGTTGTCCATGCTACCCACAGGAGGGTGGAACCCTCATCTCGTCTCCTCTGATCATCATCATGTAAAAACTCCCTAATGAAACTCCTCACGTCCATCTCAATGTGGTTGGGCCAGTATAGCTATCCCGCTGCCCACACAGGTCCCGTCGACGTACACAACATCAACGCCTGAGTAGCATCCTCCCTATGTAAGGAGCATCATGGGCAAAGCTCGTCTTGAACTGCATATCTCCTAAGGAGGGCTGATCTGGTTGGAAGTATGTTCCTTAGTACTCTCCAAATGAATTGCTTTAGTTTTGGAGGCCAGTGTTGTTTCCACACTCTTCCAATCGTCTTCTTCCAAGTCATCCAGTAGATCCTCTCCAATGTGCAGTAGGTTGTATGCACTGTGAACGGTGAACTCTCCTCTGCTTTCCCTGTCCCAACAAAGAGTGTCTGTCACCTCATATTAATTTTCTCGTATATAAAAAATGTCATCATTATTAATTTTCTCATATTTACTCACTTCTTTTTATTGATCATGCACATGTATGTGAATCCAATTACTTCATATTCATATTGAAGCCATTACATGTATTTTAATGATCAAGGTGGGACATATGTCATATTAATGATTTGATTCAAATACCAATACATGATTAGGTGATTAATTTGGTGTGTATTAGAGTACAAGGTGATATGCATTTCATATTTATGACTTGAGTAATCCATGATTAAGTAAATATATATCATTTATGCGCATCAAGGTATGTTATCTGATATCTTCACCGAATAAGGTCCTCTCTCCCCACTCTCTCACCCTATCACTGCTAGGGTTTCTTCCTCCATAGGCGGCTGGATGGGGGAGGGGATTTGGCCGCCGCAAAGCAGTGCCCTGCTCCCCCTTAGCCTCTTCTTGCCTGTCATCAACATGGTCTCTTCTTTGGGAGTTGTGTGGGCATGGTGTATTTGGAGGCAACAATCTTCTTCCTCCCTGTCGTTGAGCCCGAGTGCATTGAGTTTTCTATCCCCTTTCCCTTTTACTGGCTCTCTATTTAGATTGTTCTCTTGTTTTGTCTATCTCACTGTTAATTAGCACTGCTTTCTCTTCTCGTGGTAGATTTTTCTTTCTCGGTAATTTTTTTTGGGAGTTTGTATGACAACAAGTGCGGGAAAAATATCCTTTTGGAACACCTATTTGGTGCAGGTACTCTACCACATATACATTCTCAGGGTGAAGGTATTCCTCATAGAAAGTTGCCTTAGCCAGCAATGGAGAAGAGGGAACTATATATCATTGTCCTTATCATATTCTGATATGCGTTTTTGTGGTGGTTTGTATCTATTCTTGATCTTTGTGTGGTCTTTTAGTTTGTTTTTCTCCTTATGTAGATGTCGTATGGCTCCTCCATAATGAAATTTGTCTATTTAACTTTAAAAAAAAGGTATGTTATCTGATTATGACACCTAATGCCACTAATTTAACATGAATATCATTAAGTATGTATATATTAAGGTTATATGATTACAACCTAGGGTTTAGGATCAACTTGATCATTATATTTCATTATAGCATGCGTTAATGCCAAGATTAGTTTACATTTTTCTTTCTCATCATATCATTAAGGTTTATGACATGGTTAGAATCATATGCATCCTAAATTAGCATTAATATGTGAGTTACCCTTATTATGTGCATTATGTATTCATTAGGGTTTGATCATATGAATTATTCCTTAGATGACCATTATATGTTCAGTAATTTATAAACAAGCATGTTAAGGTTATCACTATTACTCATTTGGTCAAGACCAAGGATCCAAGCATACTAACCTCCTATTCATGGAGTTAGGGTTTCGAAAGATAGAGTAGATATCGAGATGTCATAGGGATCCATTCCCTTAAAGAGGATTTCATCCTCGAAATCTAACCACCCAACATCATCAAACTAACTATACTCCACCCCATAACAGGTTCGACCTATCAAGCCAAACTACAATTGGGTTAAAGGATGAGTTTACTACACTATGTACAAGATCCATCACACTTCCACTACACACTCTGATAGCTCACTTAACCCCAAACTTCAAATTCTAGGTTCTTAAGGGTGTACTATGCAAACATGTCACCTAAAGGAACTATGTAAGATAGGGATTCTAATTAGGGAGACAAAACTGATAGAGTCCGATTTCGACTACCATGGGCTCTGATACCATCTTGTAAATAGAGTGAAATCATCCCTTTACTAAAAATTTGAAGAATTGACATACATTCCAAACACACTCAAAGGAATGATGGAATGGGAATACATTTTCCAAATTTAATAAACATTGGTATACAAAAAAACCATTGGAAAGCAGCAGAATAAAGAGTACCTAACTATATTCAATTTCATGTAAAGGTTTACAAAAATACATCAAATTCTCCCATTATGATTTACATCAAGATACACAATTAGGATCTAGATAGAGGGAAGTCTAGACTACAACAATCTTGTCTCCAAACAACATCTGCATTAGCTAGGTCCAAGCCAAAGCTATATTCTCTTTGTCTTATCCATCACCTTGCTCAACACATGGGTGGTTGGGAAGGCACCCAACAAAAGGGAAAGGAAAGAAAAAGTATGTGTCACAAAACTAGTCTACGATAACAAGAAAAGTAAAGCAAGTAAAAGTAGGCTAGGGTTCATCATAAGATGAAGAATACAAGATTATGAGGCTATAAATCAAAGAAACTTGCTATTAACAATTATATTAAAAAGGGATTTGCATTTAAGATAATTGTGTCTACCTAACTAAGTAGGGTTGAGGCACCTACCAGACCTCTAACCTTAGGTGAGGGGAGAATAAGACATTCCCAGTCACCTACAATAATATGGGGAGAATAAATACATACCCCAGGGTGAATAAATACATGCCCTCTGTGGGTGGTTGTATATAAGTACCACTACTTTAAATTAAATAGAACATAAATCTACATGCTAGAAAAAGTACTCATGGAAATAACAATCATATGAATCAATAAGCATGGCAATGGGGTTTAAAAATCCAAACAATAAGAAACTATGATCTAATTTGAGGCACAAGAAATTAGGGTTTAAAGAAAAAGCATTAGGTTCAATTAAGCCTCATTAGGGAATATTGCAAAGATATCCCAAGTAAGGTGTGTTAGATGCACATACCTATTCCTTAGAGCCCTAGAACCACTTTCCAAGCTCCTAAGAAAGATTAGAGTCCACTTGTCCTATTATCATAACCATGTTCATGTGTTAGCATTATGTGTATTCATTAGGACATAACACCCTAAAGTTATAAACTTTTCTACAAACCACCAATTTAGGTCTTGAAAACATCACCACTATCTTAGTTAGGGTTTTCTGGTCAAATTACATATTATATTATGTATTTTGAAGACATGGTCTTTTAGGGTTATTTTTAATGATTTTAACTTAATTAATTCATCCCAAAAATACATGTTTGAAAAACTCAAAACCAGGCATCGAAATTAGTTTTATTAGATAGATCATCTTTTTCTGAGTCTAGAACATATTTTACTTTTAATTTTGGCACAAGGAATTAATAGTTATGAATTATTTAAGTCTGACCAATAGGAAAATTAGAAAATCAATTTTTGATTTAAAATCACAGAGAGGGCGAGAGAGTGGGGTCAGGCCCACTGATTGGCCCAATCACATCGAGCTAAGTCAGTGGCCCATATCCCAGTCTGGCATCGGTGAAAGTTGGGTCAAGCCACAGTCAACACGAAGCGAAAGACCAAATTGCCCTGATTGCGAGATGGAGACGAACAAGGAAAATGAGAGGGGCAAAAGCATAAAATCATAGGGAATCTTCTTCCCCACCTGCCCCGAGCCATGGCCGGTGAGCCAAAACTCGATCTTGGGCAAAAATGTAATACAACACAAAACTTGGTGTGCATATATGCAAATGAAAGAGGATAGGAAGTTGAACCTATTGATGTCTTTAATTTGATCGGAGATGAAGAGAGGTGGGGGGAAATGTTGTTGCAAGCTCAACGACTTTGGTCGCACGGTAGGGGTCAAAACTATGACTAAAATTGCAATTGAAGGATGTGTTGAGTTGCAAAGATACTGGAGATGCCCAGTGTAAGGGTATATATATAGGTGACGGGGTATATGTTCAGGTTTTAGAACCTGGGGTGAGAGAAGGTGTTTCATATGATTTGGGAAATCCTTGAATAGATGTCAAAACACCAAAAAGTTGGGATAATCTTGCATGAAATTGTGAGAGGAGTCCAGGGAAACAAAAATCACCCGATTTGGTTGAGTATATATCGAGATAATCGAATTTGAATAAATCACAAAATGGATTTCTATTTCTTAGTTGGACTGAGGTATGGGATGACCTCTCAGTCGTCCGATCCATGATCTATGGTCGGCGATCGGTGTGAATAAAGTCAAACTTGTGACATTTAATTCCTTATCCAATTCTAATTTTGACTTAAGTGATATATGCATTATTTAATGTTTTTCTCTTTCTTCTTTTGAGGGTTCAAACAATTTCCCAATTTAATAAAAATTGACACCTGAAATGATTTTGAGGTGTAGAATCCAAATATGGATTTATTTTTGCCTTTTGAGGACTTTTAATGGATTAAATAATTCAAAACTCACTTTCTCTTTCCTCCTACATTAATGACTCTATGATTATCCAAATATGATCAAATTTCAGCCATGTGTCCCAATTAATGTCTTAGATACGATTCTGCCATTATTGGATCATGTTTGTGCCATTTATTTAATTAATTCTCAAATTGAAGGTTCTACACGCTTTCTCTCTCCTACTTCACATGTACATTAAAGATTATCCAAATTACATGAAAATTCACCCAAAGGCTATTTTGAATATGTATATCACGAATCTAAGGTTAGTTTCCACTTTTGGAGTCATTTAATATTTTATTTAATATTTTGAGGGAACTCATCTTTTCTTTTCAAAATAAAAGAGATATAATTATTATTGTCCTAAAATTCTGAAACTTGACCTACAATACAAACCAAACCCAAGGAAAACAAATCTCAACTTATCTTTAACCAATCAATCTTCCTTTTATGAATTTTAGCCCATTATCCAATATTAACACTATTTGTCATATTAATTAATTCCATATCACATTAACATGCTTAAAGAAACATTATTCATTCCGTTTTCTCTTCCTTGCTCCATAAGGCTAAGGAATGATATAGAACAAATATATTTATTAATATGTCACATGAATGGTAAATTTTCATATTAGACTCTTATTTAAATATTTATTGAGGTATTTGTGCATAAAACCCTTTATTGGTATAAAAGGTGAACAAATGTTCACTAAACCATCATATTCTCCACAAATTAAACAGAAAGGCCAAAGAGGATAGAAATGAAAGGAAAAGATGGGAAAGAGGGTCAAAAGACAAAATGTCTAGGATTCAATATGTCAAAAATATTTTGAGAACACAAAAATTAGAATTACATTAGGGTCTAGTGGTTATATCAACCAGAACATTTAAGTTCAATTTAGTCCAGGTGGTCCATCTTAATAATCTTAGGTGCACACAACATAACCCATAGAGAGGGTTGACATTGCTCTAAGAAGGAAAGAATGTGGGGATAAAGAAGATGATTTTGTATGACAATACTAAGATATTATACCAGTGTGACTGTAGGGGCTTCCCAAAGGTAATGAAGAAGAAAGTTTAAGATTTGATGGAATATCAGGGAAAATAGGAGAACAGGGTTGGAAAAAAATGAGTATGAAGGTGTGGGACTATAACATCCCAATTTTTTAAAACATATAATTCATTGAGAAGAAGCATAATCTTATTGGGAATGTCACAAAATGATAATCAATGCATAAAAATAAAGTTTAATTAAACCAACAATGGATACATTGCATAGTTTCTCACATCTCAACTCATAACATAAATCTTGCACTCTAATCTAAAACACATGTCTCATAAAGATAAAGGAAAATCTAATCTATGATAGTAGCCACCCCACTAGGTCTGGTATCACATGTCCTTGAGTCCCTTCTTCAGCTGGTCCTCAGATAGCTCTATCCTTGATGTTGCTCCTTTCATACGGGCATCACTCCCTCAGACATGCATAAAACAATTTGTAAGTGGAATTGAACAAATTATAAAACTGAAATAACATATAATTTGAAAAGAAAACATTTAACATCATGAAAAAAACTTTACATTTTATCATTGTCTTTTATATGACCTATATAAGAGTCATCAAGTTTTGCACCAAAGTGCCTCTTCTCTTTGCATCGAAGTTCCTCTTGAATTACATCATTGTGCTTTGTATGCTAGGAAAGCCCATGATTTGCACTGAGGTGCTCTATATGCTAGGAAAGCCATCATTTGTACCAAAGTACAATGTATGATAGGAAATCCCATGATGATGATCTTATATAAGGTTCATTCGCTATCTTTACTCTTTACTATTGAATACTCTTCACTCTAGATCTTAAAATGAATATGATGTGATATGATGATTCTTGAAAATAAACAGTCAAAAGGATTTCATTTGTCCATTAACTTTTAACAGTGATCAATAAAAGCATAGCATGAATAACACATTCACATAATAACATGTACATTGTACGTAGTAACATATAAACATCCAATAATAGTGTTCAAAGTGCATGGACCACTTATAGAGTTTGGATCAACTCCTAACAATCTCTTGGTGTTCAAGGAACCTTAATTACCATGTTCAATTAATTAACATGCATTAATAATCATTATCCAACCTAATTTTAGGTTTTCATGGATCTTGAATAAATCAAGGAAATTTTGATTAAAATGGGGACTCAAAACCACCACATCGTTGTTCCTTGTTTTAAAACCTTTCCAATGAATATTTTTTCATGATTTTCTTATCACATATGAATTAGTTATGTAATTTACAAAGACTAACCAATCATAGAGCAAGCAAAATCCATGTTGGATTATCCAAAACCCACAGTGGTTTGGCCCATGGCTGTCCTGGCCCAACCAGTGCCGGCCACTTGGCATAGGCTTGCCCAAAAGGAAATCTCTGGTTAATAGGCAATTAAGATGACTAAATACTGAATATGCCCACACAAACATGAAATAGAAAAATGATCACACAGGGGAAAAAATGGATTCTCCCTTTGATTCAGCGAAGAACAATAATGAACAACAGGAGGCAATGTGTGATCTGGAGTATCAAAATTGGGATTTTTAACCTTATCATAAAAAATTGAGGTGATAGGCACCCTTATGACTCTCAGCCAAAACCAAAGAGCCAAGTAGTGTCCCCCGCGATTGCCTAAAAATGAGATGTACAAGCTGCTGATGACAAGTAGGGGGGGAAGTTGGAATCTCTGAAAGAGACAAAATTGAGACAAATTGAAACTTTGGGTCAACTCAATTAGTTGTGGTAGATCCAAAGAGGTATAAAAGGACCAAGAATATGACTTACAGTCTAGGAAACCTTTGTTGATTCATAACTCGCAGCGAAAGGTTAAAAAAGAGGGATTGTTGGGGTACCTCATGATAGGAAGAATTGTAGGGCTAGACTACTTCACATTGTTGTGTGAAGAAGAATGCAGGCCTGAACGGTCATTATCAAGGTCTCAAACCCTCAGAAGGCTTCTCCAGTAGGCTCTAGATGAATATCAACCTCGATGGACAAGTATAAAACCTTGTGGGTGAAACAGTGATATCGAAGATGTTCAGGAGGTCCGAGCATCATTTTCAAACCATGATATATAGGTGCAATGTCCCTGAGTGATAGGGAATCCCAACCCCAATGGGAAACAAGGGATGAAGAGGGGACCTTAATGACTTGGAGATCCAGGGAACAAGAGGTAGCCAAGTTGAGATTTTAAAGCTTCAGATTCGAGAACTGATTGTGAAAAACATATTTGTTCATGATGAGGAAACTTGGAGAGACCAGGGAAAGAGAAATCGTTGGGAGTCTCACTAGTTTCAGGAACTGGGTCAGGGAGAGGACTCACATGGGATTTGGGAGTCCCAAGCAGATCCTGACCATGTCCGCGTGACATAGTATATGAATGAAACCCATTTTTTTGTCTGTAGTCATATTAGGATAATTAAATGATTATGTTTTTTATTGCTAAATCAAATTGGAAAATATAGAAACATCCAAAATTTACCAAGTTAGGTGTCTTGCTTAATTGGACCATGAGTGTTATAACCCCAATTTTTGGGTTCAATTGGTGAGAAATGTAATTTCTCATATTAAAGATAATTGAACAAAGAATGGTATAATTTTTTTTTGAATACATGGATTTTATCTACAATAGCCTTGATGTCTGTGTTGTGGGCTTTATTGGCTATTGGGCCCAAATAACAAGGAAATTCGATTAGTAAATGGATAATTGAATTTTTAAGAAAAGAAATATGTAGAAACCACTAGAAGGCAAATCCAAAGAGGATTTCGTGCCTCTTGGGTTCCTTGGAGTCCAAAGTTGCAAAAAGAAGGAAATAAGAAAAGAAAAGATTCATTAAGTATTTCTTTATTAAGAAAGAAATTGAAAATAATGGTAAAATATGGGAAACAAGTGAAAAGAGGTATAATTGGGTAATCCTTAGTGGAATTTTGTTTCCCAAGGGTTTCTAATGATAAAATCAATACCAATAAGGAAAATGAAGAGAAATTCTCAAAAGGAGCTATTTTAATAGGAAAATAAGTAGAATATTGGAAATAGAAGAGATAATGCAAGAAATAAAGAAGTAAGAGTGAGTCATAATAAGTGATAATTCGAACCCCACTTGATTTCTTGGATTGCAAGGAATAGAAATAATGGAAATAAGAAAATGAGAGAGAGAGAAAAGATAAAATCAAATATTGCCTTATTAAGAAGGAAAGTTGAGAATATAATGAAAATATGGGAAAAAGGTGGAAAGATGGGTGATTGACTCGTCATGGATGAGATTTCGTGTTCACATGTTTTCTAATGGGAAAATAAATCAAAATCAAGAAAAAAAGGAAAATAGGAAAGAGAAAATAAGTGTTTTAATACATAATATGTGCCTTATAGGTACTTGACTTTCATATGAAGAAAAATGGTTTTTCCCTTTGAGTTTTGGGCTCAAACTTCATACAATGGTAGATTAACTCATAATTGACTTTCTCCTAAAATTTTATTGAAAATGGATAATCTAGGAGAGAGTTATTGATTTTGTGAGTTTGCTTAAAGTGAAAGAATTATTATCGAATTTGCAAATGTTTATTTGGAATAGGAATTTTGGGCCCAGCCCATCCGCGTGTCACGCACATTGTGGACCGTCGGATACAGATCCATCGATCGTCCCTTTATCTCCTACCTCATGACTAGTTAGGAAAGTTGGATCAGGAGACCAGGATTTTCGGGGTGATTTCCCTTGATGATCAAGGCAAGAGCACTTATGGAAACATTTCCATTGACACCGGGAGATCTAGCCGAGCCTATCCACCCTAGATTTCACCTAGGTTTGTTGGTTCTAGGAGATTCACCCAATCTCCAAAAACCTTGTCACCATGGGTAGGTATATATATAGAGGTCATTAGAACCTCTACGAGGGAAAAAGAAAACCCGGACCTGCGGCCGAGAACCCTAAATGATTCCCTTTCTCTCAATTTTTCCCTTAGACCCTGTTTTGCCTTCATCCCTCCTGCTGCTTCACCAAGGGGACTTCGAATCAGCCCCATCTACTCCAGCCGACACTCGAGCAATTGAACTGCTCTGTGAGATTGGAAGAGGGCTGCGAAGGTGGGGGTACTCTTCGTTAGCGCTAGAAGGGCCGGAAGCTCAGGGTCAACTCGTCGGTTGACCGAGTGGGAGAACTGGCTCGCGTAACAGGGCAGCGAACGAAGGAGGAAGAAGAAAAGGAGGAAAAGACCTCATTGCCCTCAGGCGCGCTTGGCTCAAGGCGAGAGCGCGGGGGGGCTAGATGCGTCCTTTCAGCCTGGAGTGCCTTGCGGGAATAAGTTCGCGTTGGAAAGAAAAGAACAGTGGGCCATAGTGCAGACGTGGCACACTACCATTGGCTTAAAGGTAATGTTTTTGCAAAATTCATAAAAACTAATTGGTAACTCACACATGAACAAATAATATATAAAAATTTAGCAGGAGAACGAGAGGAACCCAATAAAAATGATATTACAGCTTGATTCCGTTCCTAATTATAAAAGTACATTAAGTTGATGAAAAGTGTAGTAAAGTTAGGTTAAAAATCCTAATTGAGATTAATGGTTAAATCTATGATGATTAATTGGTTTATTTGAGTAATAGTGACCTATTGAATGATAATGGTATGCTTGAACCTGATTTGGATGAGTAATTGCACATTTTAGGGTTTTAAACCAAGTATGTATGATGATACATTTAGAAACCCTAAATTAGGGTCAAAGAAGAGAAAATTGTATTTTAATTCAAAAATATGGATGTATGATATCAAAAGATAATCCTAAGCCTGTTAGAAGAGGAACTTAGGGTTTATGGGTTATTTTGTATAATTAGGGTTTAAAGTATTAAAAGTGAGGCAAAACCCTAATTGCATATGAAACCCTAAAAAGAGGGAGAAATCCTAAAATGAGTAGAAACCCTAAGAAACAAGATGTTTTGGATAGATCTTGATGAGAAGGAATTATATGTTATTTCAGGATTTTAAACTTGCTTGCCTGGTTGGATTATCTTTCTTGGTTGATTCTATCTCAAAGAACTACAATCACAGGTATGTGGTTACTTATGATTAACCGCTTAGTTTTCTGATGGTTTCTTGGACGTTTAATCGCATTGAATGCAACTAAACTGTTTGGATGTTCATATTGCAAATATAAAGTGACTATGACTATCACTTAATGTATATGCCTATAAACTCAGATCCTGGTTCTCTCTGTGGCATAATAGCTAACCTAGTACATGGCTGCCTATGGGTAGGTCCATCAGGTTAGAGAAAGGCCTAGTACATGGCTACCTATTGGGTAGGTCCATCAGGTCTATGGATGACCTAGTACATGGCTACCTATTGGGTAGGTCCATCAGGTCTATGGATGACCTAGTACATGGCTACCTATTGGGTAGGTCCATCAGGTCTATGGTTGACTTAGTACATGGCTACCATGGAGGTAGGACCATCAAGTCATAATGAGTTAGATATTGGGCTATCTTCGGATAGTGCCATGCGACTCTATTACCTAAAAGAGAGGTGATATTCATGTCCACTGCAGGGACAGCCCAGAGTTCGAGAATATATATGGATTGAGTTGTATGGCTTAAAATGTAATCTTGATTGTTAAATGATTAATTGAATGATTATATTGTTACCATAGTTGAACATTATCTGTTTCCTCCACATACCAGCTTCGGCTGACCGACGTTTTGTTTGTCGGCATATTAGGTACAATGAAAAGTACAAATAGTAAAGCGACACCTTGTGAATTCAAGAATTAAAGAACAAGGAGGAATTAGATAGAATAGTTCAGCTGAGGTTAGAAGTTAGTTGTTCCCAACTTTTCAAGGTATGCAAAGAAAATTTTTATTACCATTTTCAGTATAGTCTGTTAGAATTTAATAATTGTTTATGGTTATATGTCGAACCTTTGATCTGAGATTAATGGGTGCGGCTTCAACCTCTTGGTCTCCCTTAATTGGGAGTTACTGAAAGGTGAGGTCGTAACATTTGGTATCAGAGCCTAGGTTCTTCATGTAACCATTAATAATTATTAAAGTTTACAAACTCCATAGAACCCAAGGGAGTTATTAGAGGAATTATCCGAAAGACAGAGGTGTCTAGAAAGGGATCATGACCGGGGGCTGGCAAGATTTTCCTCCGCACCGCTAGTCGGAATACGAGGACTCCCGGACCCGTGTGATCGCCTGGCCAAATTCTTAGGGTATGAATCGAAATAAGATACCTTTAGGACTTCTCATCTTATTCATCCCTTTTCATCACAAAATTCTGATAAGGACCTAAAGGATTAGGGTTTTCTTTCTTCTCCTCACCCTCTTGAGGTATGGGTAAGGTTAATAAGGTTTAAGGAATCCTCCACTAAATTAATGAAAGGCATGTAAATAAGATGTCATGGACATAAGCTTAATAGATTAAGTGCAAAATAAATAATAGATACATGCTTAGGTCGTATGACATAAGTTGTCATGTCCTCAGAAGGGACCTGAGGCTAGACCTTCTTGTTAGGAGGATAAGTTAGTCTTGGAGATAGAGATCTCCATTGCAAGTAGAGACCTAGCACATCCTCTGAGGATGATGCTAACCCTAACCCTAAGTGAAGGTTAGAGAGAAATGAGTTGGACCAGGTGTTTGAAAGAACATGCCTTTGGGATGCCATATGATCCATGGGTGACCTAGCACCTTTGGCAACCCAACCCTGGGAAGGGTCGTGCATGATAGGGTAAAGGATAGTTCCTTAGATGATGATGATAGTAAAGGACCTTAGAAACCCTATGGGCTTGTGCAAGTAGGGTATAGCTGGCACCTAGGGCACGTCATAATGCTGACAGTAGGATGAAACCCTGGATGACCTTGAGCAACCATAAGTTCGAACCCAGGCTTCACCCAAGTAGAGCATGCTTTTGAGGTTGACCCTTCATGAAGAAGGGACCTCTAATGGTGAGTTTGGATGTGGGGTTAGCTCTAGAGGGAGCAGGAAACCCAGCAAGGAGGTAGGAAGCCTAAAACCCTGGGATATGAGGAAAAATGGATAATAGTGGTTGCCTCATGATTGATCCCTGAAAGATTGATGATATCTTGGAGGGACCAAACCCTAAAGATAGAGGATGAAGAATCTGGTGCCTATGTGCCTATGGTATAGGTGTTTACCTTCTGAGGTGGGAAGAAGAGTTACTTAGACCTAGAAAAGATTAGTAGTAGGTTATGAGGCCTTATACCTTGTTGGTTGTCCTTAAGGAGGACCCAACCCTAAATGTTGCTCGAGTTGAAGGATGACAAGAAGTGCATGTCATGCCTTTTGCATGCTTGGTTCGTAGTTAAGAGATAGAGCATGCAGTCTGACACCTAAAAGTGAACCTAGGGTTCCTAGGCCTAAGAGGGGAAGTGGTATACCTAATGCTCATGATGAGAAGTTGAGTTCCTATAGAAGCGAGCATGGTAATCCTAATGTATAGAGGAAAAGGGGAGCCCCTGAAGTTTAAGGTGTGTTTGATGAACCCCTCACAGCTAGGTTGATGATAAAGAAAGGTATGATCTTGATCCAACATTGAGGAAAGAGGACAAGTATGACCTAGCATGGTACAGTAAGTGATCTGCTCATGCCTTAATGGCTTGCTAGGGTTAAGTAGGCTTGTGTGGATGTAAACCCTAGACCTAAGAGCTTTTGTGACCTTAGAGATAGTTTTCCTCCCATCCTGGGAGAGGGACCCCTTTGGAAGGGTGTATATCAACTTTGTTGGTTCAATGTAACCTAAAGAGGTCTCATAGGATCTTGAGAAGCTAAGTGAAAGGTACATAGTATGAGATTGAATCTACAGACCCATAGATATCCATCTCTATTGCATATGAATGTGTTACCATGGAGGTAACCAGTATGGGGCTTGACCAAGGTAGGCAGGTTGCCATGATGCCTTTGAACGGATGAGAGTCAGCCCATGAATGCAGAAAGAGAGATGATGAAGACTGGGGTAAGGTTCTAAGTGAACATGTACTGTAATGGAGAATCTAAGTCTATCCTAGGGTCAGGTAGGGATAAGACCGATGAAAGTAAGAGTTGCCTAATTCCCCAGTTGAACATGACCATAGGGTCGAGAGGTAACAGCTATCATTGTCTGAGGGCCATGGGTTAGGAGATTGATCACCTTCATGAACTCATGGGACCCAAAGGGCAGATGAGTAGGGCACTCTCTTGATGCATGAGGGAAGAGGGATGACCCCAAAAGAGTCGGTACCCTATAGACCTAGAGGAGATGACCAAGGATATAAACCTCAGTAGGTTCAAGACTAGTTTGATATCATGATGTTTGTGATGAAGAGACATATGTGGCAAGTTGCAACTTAGATTTAAAGGTGTACTGGCAAGGTGGGATGCACCATCTCTACTCTTGGAACAGGAAGAACTCTGTATTTGGACTGCAGCCAAATTCTTATTTCCTCTTGTTATGGGAGTGAGAGATAGTACGTTATACATGTCATACACCAAGGATAAGAGACGATGTAGGTTGGAACGTTGCCACGAGAAATGGGGATAGAGAAGATAACCTACCCTGGTAAAGTGAATGATACATGGAAGGTTTACTAACACTAAGAGGAATGAGGTAGTCACCTTATGAGGATGTTTCTAGCATGAGCTAAGTGGAGCTTACAAGTTATACCAGGTTGAGTTTGGTCACCATGATGATGAAATCAGAGAGTGTTCTTAATGGAGATAGACATGGAGTTTGAGGTAATATGATAAGTGAAATACATGGAAGTGTATGTCTTCAATGTTACCTAATACCTAAGGATGTGAGGTGATAATGGATGCTCTGGTTGAGATACATCTGACTTGTTTGACTAGAAGCTAGAAGAGGTTGTTTGGCTAACCCTAAGTTTGAAAAGGAGAGGTGTTTGTATAACACTCAGATGTAACAAGATGCGTTGAAAAGTTAAGGGTTGTTTGGTTAGCTAGTCTAGTCCTTGATGCAATGAAAGGATGGTGGTAGAACCTCAGATGCACCTCTTTGGAAGAGAAGGTGACGAAACCCCGACTAGAGTGGTTTAGGGTTTCAGAGGATTCGATCTTGAAAGAATCATGACATACAAGAAATCATGGTTGAAGATCATCATACACCGTGGAAAATGTCAATAGCACTTTGGATACTTAAGATGAAGTTGCATGTGGTTTATGGCCATGCAAGCCCGGAGGTAAAGGACGAACCCCAGTAACCCAGTGTATCGATATAGAGGACAAAAGCGTCCCTGAGAGGGAATGGGAGATCAACACTATGGATGTTGTGATAGGTCTTCCCTGGGCCAAAGAAGGTCGAGATACAATATGGGTTATGGTAGGTCGCCTTACCTAGATAATAAGAGAAAGGAAGAGTTCGGTTAAGGGATAGATCTAGTTGAACTACCCATGAGAGAGATGGTTCAACTAAACCATAAAGCAAGTTCAAAGGTTCTTGAGTTTGACCTAAAGGTTCACTTCCATAAAGTGGAAGTAGGTACATGAAGAACTCAATGTTAGTATAGTTATCACCCCTAACTATGGTTAGTATGATCCATACTAAAGGGTCTGATGAGGGCATGTGTGCTCATTCAGGGTGATATCTAGAGACAGTTCTTGTCCTATGAAAGATGTGACAATGACCACCATAGCCAGTATCGGGTCTTATATGAAGCTCTGTAAGGGAGGTTGTGTCAGTCACCACTTCAGTAAGGTGATGTTGGTGAAAGGACCACCTGATGGTTAGAAAAGTACCACATGATGGTTAGAAAAAGGGTCCCCAGTGCGTGTAGATGAAGTCACTTTGATCGTGTAAGGGCTGAAAGGAGCCTAGAGACGATGAGAGTCGTGAGCAGATGCAAAGTAGACTGACATACAAGTTACTGTGGGAGAAAATGTGACATGAAAATCTGACCCCTCTAAATTATATCTAAGAGAGATGAGTCCCTGATACATGGGTCCATTAGAGATGGATGGGTGGAGAAGGTTAGGTTTAACCCGACCCCTCAGGATAAAGTAATGGGAGATGTTTTCCATGTGTCCAATTTAGAGCACTATGTGAGGTACCCCGACCATGTGCTGAGCAATGAACCTAGTGAGCCCCAAGGGAGGCTGAAATGGCCTGAGTCACCTGTGTAGTTTATAGACGCCAGGATGAAAGAACTCAGAGAAAAGAATATGTTATGATAAAGGTTCTTTGGAAACACCATGAGTACGGCAAAGCCACATAGGGGCCAATGATGGACATGGAAAAGTCTTATCCTGAATTGTTTGTTTGCTTGCCTGAATTTTGAGGACAAAATTCCTATAAGATGGGAAGGATGTTATAACCCCAATTTTTGGGTTCAATTGGTGAGAAATGTAATTTCTCATATTAAAGATAACTGAACAAAGAATGGTATAATTTTTTTTTTAATACATGGATTTTGTCTATAACAGCCTTGATGTCTGTGTTGTGGGCTTTATTGGCTATTGGGCCCAAATAACAAGGAAATTCAATTAGTAAATGGATAATTGAATTTTTAAGAAAAGAAATATGTAGAAACTGCTAGAAGGCAAATCCAAAAAGGATTTCGTGCCTCTTGGGTTCCTTGGGTTCCAAGGAGTCCAAAGTTGCAAAAAGAAGGAAATAAGAAAAGAAAAGATTCATTAAGTATTTCTTTATTAAGAAAGAAATTGAAAATAATGGTAAAATATGGGAAACAAGTGAAAAGAGGTATAATTGGGTAATCCTTCGTGGAATTTTGTATCCCAAGGGTTTCTAATGATAAAAGGAATACCAATAAGGAAAATGAAGAGAAATTCTCAAAAGGAGCTATTTTAATAGGGAAATAAGTAGAATATTGGAAATAGAAGAGATAATGCAAGAAATAAAGAAGTAAGAGTGAGTCATAATAAGTGATAATTAGAACCCCACTTGCTTTCTTGGATTGCAAGGAATAGAAATAATGGAAATAAGAAAATGAGAGAGAGAAATAATAAAATCAAATATTGCCTTATTAAGAAGGAAAGTTGAGAATATAATGAAAATATGAGAAAAAGGTGGAAAGATGGGTGATTGACTCATCATGGATGAGATTTCATGTTCACATGGTTTCTAATGGGAAAATAAATCAAAATCAAGAAAAAAAGGAAAATAGGAAAGAGAAAATAAGTGTTTTAATACATAATATGTGCCTTATAGGTACTTGACTTTCATATGAAGAAAAAGGGTTTTTCCCTTTGAGTTTTGGGCTCAAACTTCATACAATGGTAGATTAAGTCATAATAGACTTTCTCCTAAAATTTTATTGAAAATGGATAATAGAGGAGAGAGTTATTGATTTTGTGAGTTTGCTTAAAGTGAAGGAATTATTATCGAATTTGCAAATGTTTATTTGGAATAGGAATTTTGGGCCCAGCACATCCGCGTGTCACACGCATTGTGGACCGTCGGATATAGATCCAGCGATCGTCCCTTTATCTCCTACCTCACGACTGGTTAGGAAAGTTGGATCAGGAGACCAGGATTTTCGGGGTGATTTCCCTTGATGATCAAGGCAAGAGCACTTATGGAAACATTTCCATTGACACCGGGGGATCTAGCCGAGCCTATCCACCCTAGATTTCACCTAGGTTTGTTGGTTCTAGGAGATTCGCCCAATCTCCAGAAACCTTGTCACAGTGGGTAGGTATATATATAGAGGTCATTAGAACCTCTGCGAGGGAAAAAGAAAACCCGGACATGCGGCTGAGAACCCTAAACGATTCCCTTTCTCTCAATTTTTCCCTTAGACCCTGTTTTGCCTTCATCCCTCCTGCAGCTTCACCAAGGGGACTTTGAATCAGCCCCATCTGCTCCAGCCGACACTTGAGCAATTGAACTGCTCTGCGAGATCGGAAGAGGGTTGCGAAGGTGGGGGTACTCTTCGTTAGCACTGGAAGGGCCGGAAGCTCAGGGTCAACTCGTCGGTTGACCGAGTGGGAGAACTGGCTCGTGTAACAGGGCAGCAAACGAAGGAGGAAGAAGAAAAGGAGGATAAGACCTCCTTGCCCTCAAGCGCGCTTGGCTCAAGGCGAGAGCGCGGGGGGGTAGATGCGTCCTTTCAGCCTGGAGTGCCTCACGGGAATAAGTTCGCGTTGGAAAGAAAAGAACAGTGGGCCATAGTGCAGACGTGGCACACTACCATTGGCTTAAAGGTAATGTTTTTGCAAAATTCATAAAAACTAATTGGTAACTCAGACATGAACAAATAATATATGAAAATTTATCAGGAGAACGAGAGGAACCCAATAAAAATGATATTACAACTTGATTCCGTTCCTAATTACAAAAGTACATTAAGTTGATGAAAAGTGTAGTAAAGTTAGGTTAAAAATCCTAATTGAGATTAATGGTTAAATCTATGATGATTAATTGGTTTATTTGAGTAATAGTGACCTGTTGAATGATAATGGTATGCTTGAACCTGATTGGATGAGTAATTGCACATTTTTGGGTTTTAAACCAAGTATGTATGATGATACATTTAGAAACCCTAAATTAGGGTAAAAGAAGAGAAAATTGTATTTTAATTCAAAAATATGGATGTATGTTATCAAAAGATAATCCTAAGCCTGTTAGAAGAGGAACTTAGGGTTTATGGGTAATTTTGTATAATTAGGGTTTAAAGTATTAAAAGTGAGGCAAAACCCTAATTGCATATGAAACCCTAAAAAGAGGGAGAAATCCGAAAATGAGTAGAAGCCCTAAGAAACAAGATGTTTTGGATAGATCTTGATGAGAAGGAATTATATGTTATTTCAGGATTTTAAACTTGCTTTCCTGGTTGGATTATCTTTCTTGGTTGATTCTATCTCAAAGAACTACAATCACAGGTATGTGGTTACTTATGATTAACCGCTTAGTTTTCCGATGGTTTCTCGGACGTTTAATCGCATTGAATGCAACTAAACTGTTTGGATGTTCATATTTCAAATATAAAGTGACTATGACTATCACTTAATGTATATGCCTATAAACTCAGATCCTGGTTCTCTCTGTGGAATAATAGCTAACCTAGTACATGGCTTCCTATGGTAGGTCCATCAGGTTAGAGAAAGGCCTAGTACATGGCTACCTATTGGGTAGGTCCATCAGGTCTATGGATGACCTAGTACATGGCTACCTATTGGGTAGGTCCATCAGGTCTATGGATGACCTAGTACATGGCTACCTATTGGGTAGGTCCATCAGGTCTATGGTTGACTTAGTACATGGCTACCATGGAGGTAGGACCATCAAGTCATAATGAGTTAGATATTGAGCTATCTTCAGATAGTGCCATGGGACTCTATTACCTAAAAGAGAGGTGATATTCATGTCCACTGCAGGGACAGCCCAGAGTTCGAGAATATGTATGGATTGAGTTGTATGGCTTAAAATGTAATCTTGATTGTGAAATGATTAATTGAATGATTATATTGTTAACATAGTTGAACATTATCTGTTTCCTCCACATACCAGCTTCGGCTGACCGACGTTTTGTTTGTCGGCGTTTTAGGTACAATGAAAAGTACAAATAGTAAAGCGACACCTTGTGAATTCAAGAGTTAAAGAACAAGGAGGAATTAGATAGAATAGTTCAACTGAGGTTAGAAGTTAGTTGTTCCCAACTTTTCAAGGTATGCAAAGAAAAATTTTAATACCATTTTCAGTATAGTCTGTTAGAATTTAATAATTGTTTATGGCTATATGTCGAACCTTTGATCCAGGATTAATGGGTGCGGTTTCAACCTCTTGGTCTCCCTTAATTGGGAGTTACTAAAAGGTGAGGTCGTAATAATGAGGATTCCAAAAATCTAGTTAGTTTCTACATTTGACATATCCTAATTCTTATATTTTTTCTTTCTAGGATAATCATGACTTAATTACATAGAATTATTTCATTAAAGATTTTAGGCTCATATTTTGATAAATTTCATACATTAAAAATATTTATTTAATAAAAAAATCATAAGGTCATGTTATGTTCAATAAATGGGTCACTTTTACTTTAAACCCATAGATATTACAAATTGACTAATTAGGTTATATTGAATTACAATTGGATGTTATAATGGGAATTTGTCTCTAAATTTAGTGGAAATAATCTTTAGAAATTATAATTAGATATTTTCATCACATTAGGGTTTAGTTGAGCATCAAGTTTTAAATTTGAAATCAGGGTTTAAAAAGTTAGGGTGTTAAAATTCTACCCACCTTAAATGAATTTTTTCCTCGAAATTCTACTAGTCTACCCACCTTAGGGTTTTCCTTATCCTTAACATGAAAATTCTAACACCTTATAATTATCATGAAATATTACATCTATGGGAAGACTAATCATATCTATAGTCCATTGAAAGGTACTAATGGGACTTCATAACTAAATCATACCTAGGTCATTCTCATCATCTTCATCATCAACCGCCATGGTGAAGATCCTAGCTTGTCTTTTCTCCTTAGGCTCTGGGTTGACTTGGGAATCTTTCTTCTGTGGGGGTTTGGGGAAGTTTGATCTGATATGGTTAGGCCCTCCATAGTAGTAATAAACTCCAGTTCCATATTTGCATTCTCCTATATGATACCTATTAAACTTGGTGCACTGAGTATTTGCATGAGGGTTTGGAGTAGGTTCCTCTTGTACTTTCCTCTTCTTGTCATTGAGGCTCTTGTGCTCTTTCTTGCTTCCTGAGGGTGATCCATTATTGCAGTATCATCCAGGATGGTTCTCCAACTCCAGGGCAGACTCGAGTGCCTCCTGCACTATCCTGATGCCATGTCCAGTCAAAGCATAGCCCAAATCAGGTTTTAGGCCACACATGAAATTCTTTGCCAGACACATCTCGTCTAAACCATAACCATACTTCTAAAACATACAAAACTTCATTGCATACTGGATAACAGTTCAGTCATACTGTCTCATATGCTTGAACTCCATCCCCTTCTTCTCAATCATGACTTCAGAGATGTAATGGTTCCAGAAGGCAGTGATGAACTCCTCCTAGGTCAACAACTCAACATTAGGTCCTCAATCATTAGTGAAATTCTTCCACCAAGTGCGGGCTGCACTCTTCAACATGTGTGTCCCAAAGAAAACTTTGGAAGGCTTAGGACACCCTAAGTCATGGAAACAATGCCCGACATTGAGAAGCCATTTGTCAACACCACCAACTACATCAACCTCAACTTCTCCAGAGAAGGTTTCTAGCTTGATCTTCATGAAGTCTACTAAGGTCAACTCATGGTTCCTTGGTTGATGTGGTCTTCCTTGTTGACTAGTGATAGCACCGGTCAGAGTCTTGATGAGAACTTCTAGAGGTGCATTAGGGTTAACCCCTCCAGAAGCACTAGGATCATTTCCCCCATTGGGTTCAAAAATTAACAATCTTTTTCATAGCATGCATTGAAACCTAATTGAAATAGACAATTCTTGAAATATGATTGGATCTCACTTGTGATGTTGGGTCTGCCCCTTCCCAATTTTCCATGGCCTATGAATTTAAACTAGACCATCCCCAACGTCCCATACCTATATGTATTGTCCTGAACTACGACATAAAACAGACCATGAATCACATCCAATTTCATTGCCAATTTGGAGATGCCAAGTTGAGGATCCATCCCTTTTGATTGATTGTCACTTCCAAGGGGAAGAGATACCTAGAAGAAACTCATCAAATTAGGAGGAAACTAGGGCATCATGGATGTTGCCAAGGGTTTAAATTTAGAACCCCACTAAACAAGGACTCCCTAGGGATGAAAGCAATTGATTGAGTGCAATCACTACCCTAGAAGGGCCTACCTTAATCTTCATCAACCACTCAACCCCCACTTCCCTCACTTTTGAATAATCATCTTGGGACACCCACATAAGGAACATCATACCATGCTTACCTCTGAACCACTCAACCAGAGAATTGCAAGAAATTCAAAACCCACAAGATCACACACAAAAAATCCAAAAAACCCTAAAATAGTTGATAGTGAGCCAGATCTCCAAGAGTTTGCCAATTATTTCTTTGAAATGGTACAAATTATAAAGCTGGAGATGTCAAGTTTTAAGATGTCACCATCCCAAAATGTGTGATAAAGGAGAATCAACCTTTTCATATTAAAGAAAAGATGGTGAGGGTAAATCTCAGCTCAGCCCCAAGCAAGAGAAAATAAAAATAGGGGTGTGTCTAACTCAGAGTATTAAAGAGTAGTTCATAAATCTCTTATGCCACTATATCAGTGTATTTGTGTGGAGCTACTCTGACATGCCTGGGTTGGACAAGGCAATCATGGTTCATTGATTGTGTATCATACTTAATGGTTTCCATATCAAGAAAAGGCTAGGTGGTTGCAGCCAGAATGGAGCCTCAAGAAATTGTAAGAAGTTCACAACAATGCAATGTTGGTTTCCTAGAGCCAATAAATTACCCTACATTTTTGTCCAACATTCTACATGTATTAAATAAGGACGGTGAAGCAAACATGTATATGTACTATCGTGATCTCAATAAGGAATCCCCTAAAGATAACTTTGTACTTCTGTACATAGACATACTCGTTGACATTGAGTCAGTTATGCACTCCTTAGTTTCATGGACAAGTTTGACAACTACAAACAAATCAAGATGGCCAAGGAAGACACAGAGAAGATAACCTTCATCATGGAATGGGGAGTACTCTTCTATCAGGGCATTACATTTGGCCGCAATAGTGTTGGAGCTTCATATTAACAAGAGATGGTTGCTCTACTCCATGACATGATGCATAAGGAGGTGGAAGTCTATGTAGATGACTTGATAGCCAAATTTAAAAGTCCATAAGACCACATTTCCAATCTTAAAAAGTTATTTTAGTGACAACATTGATTCTCTTTGCGCTCTAATCCAACCAAGTGCACCTTTTGAGGCTACATTTGGTAACCTACTCGGATGCATTGTTAGTTAGAAAGGATTAAAGGTCAACCCTATGAAGGCTTGACCTATATGAGAAATGTCCTCGCCTAGGACCAAAAAGGAGATATGATTCCTAATCGATCTCCTTCAATAAGTCAATCACTTCCTTTCCAAGCTTACTCCTATATGTGAGACCATATTCAACATACTCAAAAATAATTTCAACTTTGGGTGGAACAAACACTATAAGGAGGTGCTCTAGAAGCTTAAAGACTACCTCTCCAAACCACCAGTATTAAAGTCAAAAGACCTAGAATACCATGTCACTCTTTTATTATTATTATCCTATGAAATGTCTATGGTATGAGTCTTCAACCAATCAACAACTACTGGATAGCATGCTATTTATAACATGTCCAAGAAGTTCAATGAAAATGAGGTCCACTACATTAAAATTAAGAAGTATTGTCTGGTCTTGATACATGCAACTGGAACTTGGTCCACAATTTTATGACATATACTCTACATCTACTTCCAAAGCATGACCAACTCCACTATTTGTGTGATTATCCTACCCTTATGAGGTGACGTGCCGAGTAGAAGGTAATATTATTAGAAATTAACATCAAGTATCTACCAAGGAAGACATTTAAAGCATAGGTCCTGGCCAATCAATTAATAGTTTTCCCTCTCCCATAAGAAAAAACCCATGAGTACGAATTCCTAGATCAAGACATAGGGGTGATCATCCCACATAGAGTGGTTATCCTTACAAATATTGAATTATGGATAATATTTTTCAATGGGGAAGTCACTTGTAGAGGAGACAATACAAGAGTGATCATTTGGTTACAATAGGGAGAACAAATATAGTAGAAAGATGGTTGGAGTTCAACACCACTAACAATGTGGCTGAGTATGAGGCATATACCCTGGGATTTAAGTTCTCTAGACAATAAGGGGAACTCAACCTGTAGGTATATGGGGACTCCCTCATGACATCTCAGGTCCAAAACAACTCGAAGATGTGCCACTAGATCTTGGTGCCTTACCAAGAACAAATGTGCTCCCTAGCTCGAGATTTTAAGTATGTCTCCTTCAAATTGATCAAAAGAGAGAACAATGAATTCAATGATGCTCTATATACCCTCACCTTGTAGATTGATATCCAAGAATACCATGCCTTATCATTGAAAGCAAAAACACATTATCAACCTTCTTACTACATGGTCATCGAAAACATTGTAAATAGCAAAGAAAAGGCTTTGTTTCACAACATCAAAGTATATATGGAATGTCAAGTTACCCTTGAAGGCCTCTCCCAAAGAGAACAACATGTGCTTAAGAAACAAGCCACGCAGTACGTCCCAGGGGTAGGTGTGACACACCGGTCACACCAAAACAACCTTACTCTAAACAAAGCACATAATTAATACTAAACATCCAAATCACCAGAAAGCATGGTAAACTAAAACCAATCACTTATATATCGACAAGAAGAAACATATTACATACAAGTCCAAATACTGTGCCACCTGTATCATATATCATACAACAAGGTATACACATCACTGTATAGTGGCCATCATGCCACAACCTGTTATAAAAGATAACAAGTTCACACACATATATATATATATATATATATATATATATATATATATATATATATATATATATATATATATATATACCATACATGTACAACCATGGCATACTGCCAAAAACCTTGTATAGATATACAACATATACAAAACCACCTCAAGGACCTGAGAGTACAAGGATGACACATAGGACCCTACAAAAAAACACTAGTAGTAAATTCAACCTTCAATAACTACTGCTCTTCCTCAACCGCACAATCTCTACCCATTGTGCACGACCACCTAAAAGATGTGGAAACCCACAGGGTGAGACCAATGTCCTAGTGAGAGATATAACTCTCTGCCAACAACTATTATTAGTATAGATAAATCATATATAAGGAAAGTAATACTATTAACAAGATGAGCAAATTTAGCTAACTGATGTAAATAAAACTCATAACACAAATTAAGCAGTTTAAGAAATTGCAACGGATCCATAGTTTATCATATATTCTCAGAAGGAATATGAAGAACATGTATATAAGATGACAACTAAGCAGTATAAGAAACAAGGCAAATGGTCATCCAATGTGAAGCATATTTGTCCCTAAGCAAATATACTACACAACTGTATTACATCTTTTATTATGCCCTAAGGATATGAGGTATACCACTCAAGCTTCAACTGACCACTACTAAGTCAAAATCAGTGCCATACAAGATATAGGAGAGTAGACTCCTATGATCTCCCACACCATCAGTCAATCTGAGTCTGTCGTAGTGACATATAGAGTCAAACTACAAATCAGCCTAGTCTGCCTTGGTATATATGCATGACAGTAGTGAGATATGACCACAACAATTCTCCTACAAGGATATGATCACAACCATCCCAAAAAACATATCATCTGAGATATGGCCTCAACCATTCTCTTATCAGGGTATGACCACATCTGTCCTCCAAATCTATGATTTTGGATGCAAGGATATATCCTCAACTTGCTCCCACACATATCCAACAATATGCGCTCTGAGTTTCCCATAGGAATTACTCGTTTCACCATCCAGTAAGTATTGATGCTGAAGATAGATCTATGACACATGGCAAATACATGATTAGGGTTTCACTTGATTAGTTATGCCAATTGGGTGAATTAAGGTTGCATCAAATAAGTTGACATACAAATTCTAGTTCCTTCTATCAAGCATAATTGTAAACAACTCCAGAAGATATAAAACATAAAAGGTATAAACTTGTCACATCATCACATGGTATCACTTCCATACAAGTCCATTATCATTATCATTATCACACCATCCTAGGATAACCAACCCTTATCACATCACTGGAGGATATCTCCTCAAACTAGGCACAAAGCCTCTGCCAGGGTACAAGACCCAATCACATAGTTCCCGCATAACAACATTATCTCATCATGCCTCATAAAGGCTCATAATCATCACCCTATGTGATATAAGATATACCATAGCAATTACCGTCTATGATGTACATTCAACCTACAACATTTGGGTTACAAAAATAGGAGAGATAAATCATCATTACATGTTATTCACTTCAAGTAGTATGAGGAATTACATCATGTACCCAAATTAGGGTGAGGGTGTCTGTAACATCCCTGACCTGGGTTATGTTTTAACCCTAGGTGTTTTTCTCAATAAAGTTTATTAGATGCTTTCTCTTATCTTTTGAAAAGTAATTAAGGCTCTTGAGGAACTTATACTTTATTTTCAGTCCTTTTTGAATAATGTTGAAAAATTGTTTTCTTAATTTTGGACTAAAGTGCAAATTACCCAAGTTGAGGGGCTAACTTGCAAATTGCAGATGATAAAATGTTCCTCTGATGTTGAGACATCATAAGAATGTATATGATGTAGTGGTATGGTTTCTACAAGCTTGAGCACCAAGATAAATCTTATAGAGCAGTGCTTATACATTAAAACCTAGTTTTGGTGTAATGTGCAAATTACCCAAAACCTAGGGTTCAATATGCAAAATATCACCTCTATAGGGTCCCTCATGTTTTTGACATCAACTAGAGCAAATAAAATGAGAGGGGTGCCTCATTTGAATTATCTTGGAGGAGAGAGAATCTTGACATTAAAATAATCAAAATTTAAGCATATATGGAACTTTAATTTAATTTAATGCAAAAAGAAATAAATTAATTGAGGAGCCATTCAACCAAAAGTTGAGGGATGAAATAGTAAAGTTTTGGACGAGCTTGTGCCTTTCTATGGCACAAAAAGATCTTGGTTGAGCTTTTAGTGGATAATACTTTTTATTATGATAATGTGAGTGGAAGCCCACTCACATTATCATAATAAAAAGTATTATCCACTAAAAGTTGGATATTAATATAAAACTCATTAAGGTGCTTAATTTATTTTCCATTAATTCTTGGATAATGGAGAGGTTTTGCAAGATAATGAAGGTGGCTTCGTGGCCAACGAATTGAGGGGGAATTGGTGGAAATTATTTCGGAAATTAAAGAAAATAATTCTTTCTCTTTCCTTGAAAATCCTTATACATCCTTTCTCTAACACACTTAAGGATCTTTTCCTTGGAATTCCTTTTCGCATTTGCTTTGGCTGACCACGGGAGAAACCAGGAGCAGGAGAAGGACGACTCTAACCTATTGGTAAGCTTTTGATCATCTTCCACCTTGGATTCATGGTGAAAACCCTAAATCAATGCTTGATTCTTGGTTTTCGTCACTCGATTTCGAATCCTAGCCAACTTTTTCATCCAAAAGCTCAAGAACGGACCTTGGGAAGTTGCTAGAACTTCATCCACCATTAGAGCCGTGGAGCTTGGAGCTTGGAGATCAGATTTTGAGGTGGGTTTTATATCTCAAACCCTAAACATTGATATTGCAATCCATTCTTCAATAATTGTTGATTATTTTCTTTTATTTGGAACTCTTTTGATTCATTGCTGGAATTCCCATGAAAAATGGCTATTGTTCTTGGATGCACGAAGGAAGATGATGATGACATCATCTTGACATATTTCCCAATAAATTATTAGGCCAAACGGTTTCCATAAGTTGCTCAAACGGTTTCCTAAACCATTTGGGAGAAAACGGTTTCAAACCGTTTGAGGGGAAACAGTTTCACCAAACCGAATGAGAGCAAACGGTTTCAAACTGTTTTGGGGCATTGACCATGGTTTACCATTTGGAGATCTGTTGTTAATGATATCAGTTAATGACCCACTAATTATAATTGATTAGTTCCAATTGGTTCATGAGTTGAAGGACAATCAATCACCAAACCCTAATCAGGTTAAGTGCTGATTTCTAATTTGATTGAGTTAGTTCTTTGGGTTGATTGAGCCAAACGGTTTCAAAACCATTTGTGGATCACCTGAACGGTCTCAATACTGTTTGAGGGTCACCCAAGATCATTTGGAGGTCTAGGGTTGAGTATGGTTAGGTGTTTGAAGATCCAAAGATACCAAGTTGATTTGCAATCAAATGCTGATTTGGTGATCAATCCTATGATTCAAACCCTAATTGGATGTCATGGATTTGGATGTTGAGATGGGAAAACAGTCTCAAGACCGTTTGGAGGTCATCCAAATGACCTCATGACCGTTTGAGGTCAGGTCATGTTCAGTTTGGATGGTGGTCCAAAGGTTTCAAAGTAATTAGTTTCACTATGATTAACATTGAAGGATCAACGATTCCAAACCCTAATCCAATTGATTCAAAACCCTAATTAGTGATTAATTGAGGTTTAATTCAGTTGAAGGATGACTTCTTAAACTCACTCTAAGTATGGTATTAGGTTCAATTGATGATTGGTTATATGAATTCAATCGATCAGGGGATCAACATTGAAAACCCTAAATCAACATGATTGGTGGACACCATATTTGGTCCATTCGGTTTTGAGGAAGTTTGGGCCAAACGGTCTCAAAAACGTTTGAGCCCAAATGGTCTCAAGACCGTTTGGGACCAAACAATCTCAAGACCATTTGGGACCAAATGATCCCAAACCGGTTAAGGTTCAAACGATTTCAAATGTCACTTTCTCAAACGGTTTCAAGAATTACTTTGTTAAACGGTTTCAACCTCCTACTTTACCAAACGGTTTCAAGGGTATGTTCAAGACCGTTTGGAGGTCTAAAAGGTCTTAGACCATTTGGAGGTGTTATAAGCAAGACCGTTTGAGGTCTGTTTGGTCAAGACCATTTGGGGTCTAAGAGACCAAGATCGTTTGGAAGTTAATCAACTAAATCGTATGAACACTTAAAGTGGTTGAAGGTCAATTGTTTAAGTGAACATATACATGATGTAAATCAATGGTGATTATAATAATTGGTACCCTTAATGAGATAGGTGATTAGTACCCTTAAAATAATTAAGCTTTAATGATCATGGTGATAATGACATAACTCATGGTGTCAATTCTTCTTTCAAGTTGAGTTGACTTAGCCTAATCAAGGCGGAAGTAAGCATCATTTATAGAAGATGAGAGAGAGAAGACTTCCTATATGAATAATAACCATGTAATGGTTAACTCTTAACACTTTCAACATGAATGAATGATTAATTAGAGTATGATCCTTTATAGTGAGATCATGAACCCTAATAATGAAGGTTAATGAATCATAACCCTAATTGAGGGCATTGATAGGTGAAATCCTAATACATGAGAATGGTATGATCCTAATTCATGCAAATGACATGAAAAACCCTAATTCAGGGTAGTTTGATGATAATTCCTACTTGGGGTGAACAATAAACCATAATTTTGGGTTATGGAATATAAATCTTACTCTAGGGTGATGTGATGTGAATAGTAAAACCTAATTCTAAATAAGGTGAATGAAATTGTGAAACCCTAATTCTGGGTTATTCTTTATAGCATGAAGCTCTGAGGTTGGATAATGAAATGATGAGTCATTAATCCTAATTGAGCTAAGGGGATGATTAACCCTAATTGAAATGAAAAGGGAAACCCTAACCCTAGCAAGGGCATAGTGGTGTAACCCTTGAATCATGATGTTGTAATTGTTTTGCATTATGCTGATATGAAATTGATGTATCTTTTATTATCTGTACTAATCATGCAGGTTTTATGAAATAGTGAACATAGCCATGTAAGAGCTATGATGCCCTATTTATTGAAAGTACTTTATGAACCTTGTGAGCAATGATATGCTATGTTGCCTAGCGAGAGGTAACCAAAGAGATTATTAGGCTATAAGAGCAATGTGAAATACTTGCACTGCAATTATCATGTTTACACTGTCAGATGAATTGATGGCATTAAGTTACCTGTTAAAGTGGTAACAAGTGTTTTAATGATCTAAGGGTTTGAACACCCATATTCTTGAATCATGATGATGAGATGATAAGGGATTGAGATCCCAATGTTATTAAAGCTGTGAAATGAACTTGATGGAAATAGTGCTCATTCTTAATAGCAAATTATTATAATTGCTTATGTTTGAAAACATGTATGATGCTAAAATAATACTGTAATGTACTTAAATAATCAAGTAAAATGATATCATGTAGAGCCCTGACCATAGATCCATCATCGTTAGTAGTTTGGTGATGGTGAAACAGGTTTTCCTAAGGGAACTCTTGGAGGGCATACTTTTGAGTATGTGGGGGTTATGGGCGTGAATATCCTTACGTCATAATGGAGGAATTGATGTGAGATAAACATTAAATCTCTCAATCATTCATTATATGTATATGTCGATATGATGTATCACTAATCTCCCGATGATGATGTTAATGTCGAATCGATGTGAGATAAACATGAAATCTCTCGATTGCGAAGAGAGTACAACATGCCACTGTAACTCTAATAGCGAAGTTGCCAGTATACCCTGGAAAGCTATCTTGGCAGAGACACAAGATGTCCTGCAAGTTGTTCCTCACACTGACTGAGGAGGATGAGGTCATAGAAATCTAACTCTTCCATTGACCTATGTATGGTATCGATTTCGATTTCACAATGGTCGGTTGGAGTATGAGCGGTATACCTCATCTCCTCAGGGCATAAGTATGTTTGTAAAATGTAATCAGTCGTGTAGCATATTTGCTTAGGGTTGAATTATGAGAATCAGTGATTGATGATACATTGTGTATTATATCCTAGTTGGATAAATGCTATACATGTTCTTCATATTCCTTATTGAATAAATGACTTGTTGCTTAATCAAGTTATAACTGGAATGAACTGTATAGAGAATACTGCAATACATAGTTAATTAATGATTTACCTGCTGTTGAATATTATAATTCTTCTTCTCAGTGTTATTCTATTATCTACAATAACAATGTTTCTGGAAAAGAGTTATATCTCTTACTGGGGCAATTTTCAATTGTCTCACCCCCATGGAATTAAATTTTTAGGTAGACGTCGAGGAAAAGGTAGAAACCCTACAGAGGGTGAACAACAACAGCAACAACAACAACAAGGATAGCAGTGATCCTCAGGTGGAGACACTGTCTGCCAAGTCCTGTATATGGAGAGTCCTATGTGTCGTCTCTGTACTCTCAGGTCCTAGGAGTCAGTAGATGGTTTGATATACATCTGCAATTTTTGGCTTGATGCCTCGAGATTTTTTTATACTACTTATGTACAGTTAACATGGCAGTTAATGTTTGTGACTCTCGAGATGAGATGATATAGAGATGTACTGATGAATCAGAATGTAAATAACTTACTTTATTTCTCTATGAAAGAGTTTTTACAGTTTGTGGATCTCTTTGCAAAAAGTTTTAATTTTTAGTAATTTTCAGTAATTCCGCTGCTAATATTACGCTTCCACAATAGTTAATCTTGTTTTCGTGAGTCGTACGCCACAATTTAGTGGTATCAGAGCTCTAGGTTCGCTGAGTCTACAGAGACATAGGACTAAGGTTGTTGAGTCTGTTCTAGTGTCTTCCAGTCTATCTGATAGTGTCTTCTTCTCATATATGAGGAGAAGAACACTAAAGATGTCTGGATCACATGATGAACATGTTGCTGAAAGTAGCGTAGCTGCACCCGGAGGAGGTGCAAGAGACCAAGGAAGGGAGCAGCCTGTGCCTGAACCACCCCAGTTCAATCAAGCTGACATGGGGAACCCAACCTTCCAAGCCATGTTTGGGCAGTTTATGGCTGCCATGACACATATGACTGATAGAATGCCCATACATGCACCTTGGGTACCTTCCCATGATGAAAGATAGGGATCCGACAAGACGTTTGAATGACTTCGCCGGGTTGGAGCCACGGAATATGCTGGGACAGCTGACCCAATAGATGCTGACATGTAGCTAACTGAACTAGAGAAGGCCTTTAGAATACTTAACATCCCAGAAGCTGAGAAGCTTAGACATGTTGTGTACCTTCTTAAGGGGAGTGTTGGTCACTGGTGGACCATAGAGGAGGGGAAAAGGCCAGGTGTGGAGATCGAATGGGAAGTATTTCGATGGGAATTTGTCAACAAATGCTTTCCTAAAACGTTCCTCGATGAGAAGATCTCTCATTTGAGAGGTTAAGACAAGGACCAATGAACATTAGCGAGTATGAGGCTAAGTTCATGGATTGTTTGCGGTTCTGTCTGCATATGGCAACTACAGATGAAGAAAGGATTCGACATTTTGAAAAGGGATTAAACGCTGAGTTGACCACCCCTGTGTCTGCCCTGGAGAACAGGGAAAGATTTGCTACTTTTGTGGAGTCTATTAGACAGATAGAGAGGTCTGTGAATGAGAAGTGACAGACCAAAAACAAGAAGGTGTACCCCTAGTTCCAAGGATCCTCATCCAAAAGTTTCAAGAAATCGAGGTTTTCTACACCAATGGAACCACCTAGATTCAATACCCAGACGCAGTGGACGTCAAATAGGGGTAGAGGATGAAGTTTACCACCAGAAGGAGCCCACATCTCAACATCAGTGTTGGTTACAGGACCATCCAGACCACAACAAGGGATTAGAAGTTGTTTCATATGTGGAAAAATGGGGCATCTAATGAAGGATTGTAGATCCAGAGAGGCAAGTGTGACTCAACCTCAGAGACAGAGTCAGCAAGGTTCTCAAAGGTGACATTTTCCAAGTGGCGCTAGAAAACGTGGACAAGCATCCCAAGATGGATCATCTGCACCCAGTAATCAAGCACCGAATCAGCCACAGGCAACGACGAGATTCTATACGATGAATCAGCCTGATGCAGTGATTAACCCTTGGGTTGTGACATGTTAGATGGAACTGTTTTATTCTGATATGTCTACATCACGTGTCATATTTGTTTTAATTGATCTGGGTGTTACACATTCCTTTATCACTCGAAGAGTGATTCTTGACTGCAACATGACTACCAGTCATAGGGCAGATAGTTTGTTGTTAGAAACTCCTTTGAAGGGATCTACAGTGTTGTAGGAGGTGTGTTCTCCCTGCATTCTTTTCTTTTCTAAGCATCACATTCAAGTGGATCTTATACCACTTGAGATGCACCGGTTCGATATAATCCTTGGGATGGATACCTTAGAAAGGTATAAGGTTGTCTTGGATTGTGAGTCCAAGCAAGATGTGTTCACAGATGAAAGTGACACATGGATCTTTCAAACAGATAGAAAGATTTTTCCAACCTGTCTTATGTCAGCTTTGGTAGCCGAGAAGATGATGAGGCAAGGATGTTTTGCATTCTTGGCCCATGTGGTAGATACCACCATGGAGAGTTCTAATCCTACTGAAGTTCCTTTTGTCAGGGAATTTGAAGATGTGTTTCCTGAAGAACTTCCAGGTGTACCTCTGCCCGAGAGATTGATTTTGAGATTAATCTAATTCCAGGCACGCAACCAATAGAACAAACACTGTATAGGATGGCACCTGTTGAGATGGCAGAACTCAAGAAATACTTGCAAGAGTTTCTTGAGAAGGGTTTTATCCGACCAAGCACTTCACCCTGGGGTGCTCCGGTCCTCTTTGTTAAGAAGAAGGATGGATCGATGCGGTTATGCATTGATTACAGACAATTAAATAAAGTAACAATAAAGAATAAGTATCCTTTGCCAAGGATTGATGATTTATTTGACCAGTTGTGTGGTGCAACTATTTTCTCAAAAATAGATTTGAGGTCGGGATATCATCAGTTGCATATTAAGGAGGGTGACATACCTAAGTCTTCCTTTAGGACAAGGTATGGTCACTATGAGTTCACAGTTATTTCGTTTGGACTAACTAATGCACCAACTGTATTTATGGAACTCATGAATAGAATCTTTCGACCTTTTCTTGACCAGTGTGTAGTTTTCTTCATAGATGACATCCTGATCTATAGTAGAGATGCTCGACAGCATGAGCAACATCTTCATCAGGCTCTAACTTTACTAAGAGAGCATAAGTTGTATGATAAGTTTAGCAAGTGTGAGTTCTGGTTATCTGAAGTTTCTTTTCTTGGGCACGTAATATCTGCTTCAGGTATTCATGTTGACCCTAAAAAGGTAGAATCTATCTTGCAATGGGAGCAGCCTAAGACACCAACGAAGATTCTCATTTTCTTAGGGTTGGCAGGCTATTATAGAAGGTTCATTAAGAACTTCAGTTCTATAGCCTTACCCTGTAAAGAAGTGAAACCACTTCCTTACTAAAAATTTGAATAACAAAACATCTAGTCCAAACACACTCAGAAGGTATGATGGAGTGGGTGTAAAATTTTCAAATCTTATATAATGGTAACAAAAGACCAAAGTATAGAAGCGGAATAAAAACATGACTATATTTAATTATAAAACAAAGGGTTACAAACTTACATCACAAGGATCCATGTAGAGGAAATCTAAACCACCTCAAGATTGTCTCCAAGCTTTAACTTCACCATCTAAGTCCAGGTCATCAAGCCTTGTCTTCCAAGTCCTCCACCTAGGGTTGGAAGCATACCCCAGCAAAAGAGAAACAATAGGAGACATCAGCAAAAGCTGGTATGTGCATACTAAAAAGAAAATTGAGCAATATAAGGAAATAAAGGGCATCAAATGTAAAGGCTTCCCATGCAAGAGATAGGGACTACCCAAATTGGGCATAAAAGAATAAGATCATAACAAAAGAGATACTTTCCATATGAAAAACAATAAAGAAGTGCCACATGCACATATCATGACCAACATCCTGCATACATGTGCGATAAGAATAACACTAGAATATTATAAAAGACAATGGTGGCCAAGAATCACACATCTTGAACCTGATGAGACATGGGCCAACAATCACACATCCTGTCCTGGCATGGGGAATCACACATCCACCATCCAAACATATATATAACATGGGCCAAGAATCACACATCCTGCCATGGCATGGGGAATCACACATCCACCATCCAAACATATATATAACATGAGCCAGGAATCCCACATCCTTCCCTGGAATGGGGAATCACACATCCACCACCCAAAATATCACAATGTTGCCACAAATGATAATGAGACAAAACCAATGCAATTATACTACTCTAGGGTTACTGAATCATAGAACAGGTACATGTAGAGGCAAGTAGAAAAGTATAGTCAAACATTATAAAAGATTTACGATATCACACAATGGACAACATATGAAACCACCAATAAACCTCCACATCATAGTGGGCATATAACTTCAACAAAATCATCATGTACCATATCTCAAGGTAGGATCCAAAAGAATATCCAAGATCACAATCAAGGTAGTTCACATGAACCATGATAACAAGAGATAAGACATATTGTGTAGGCTAAATTCAAGAGAATGAAAAGATAGGTGAATTGCTCAACATTGAGTAATAGGGGATATAACATACCTCAATATCAAAGTACAAAGATCCAAAGCACTTCTGGATCCAAATCTAGGTCACCAAAGATCCTATTAAACACATATACAAATTTTGTGTCAATTTCATCACATTAACCAAACCCTAAAAACCATCTTTTTATATATGTTTGAATTAGGTTATGAAAACTATTCCATATTTTAGGTTATGTTATTAGGAGTCCAAAACATATTTTATTATATTTTTCTGACTTATAAATATTTAGTTATGAATTATACAAGTTATTATATTATTAATTAGATCGATTAAAATAAACTCTTTAAAACATAAGATTCAAGCAACAAAACCAATACCAAAAGAAAGCTTATATTTTTCCAAATCCAACGACTATTTTTCCATATTTTTCTCATCAAGGAATATTTAGTTATGCATTTTATAAAACTGACAAATCGAAAAATAAGAAAAACCACATCTACCACAGGGACCGAGAGAGGTAAGAGAGAAACCGGGCCCAGCGGACTTGTCCCAATCACACGAGGTTAAGCTCGCAGTCAATGGCACAATTGACCTATCCCAAAAACAAAGAAAACTGAGAAAAAAATACTATTTTTTCCCAGAGCGAGAAATCAAAGAAATCGGGAACAAGTGGGCAAAACAGGGAATTGATCGGGAAGATTGTTCTTCCTCCTCCTTCGTCTGCCATGCCCGACCACAGAAACTAGGAGAAGAACCTGCTTGCCCTCCGAGCTTCATTGGTCACAGATATCGACCCCATAAGGTATGTGGTGACCCTTCGAAGCCAACAAGGCTCAACTCAGACTCAGATGTGCACAATAGAGTTGGGTCGACAACCTCTCCGCCAGCGAACAACACCAAAAAACCAACATTGCTACTGACCACACTGTTGGGCAAAACAACTGCAAGGGAGCGCTCGACAAATGTCAAAAAACTTGAATGCACCAAACCCATGGTTGCGGTTCAAAGCTGCGACAAGGAAGCTCAAAAAACTGCAAACAAAACCATAGAGCACGGGTACCTAGCCGACACACCAAAGCAGACCATCACTCGACTATCTGAAGAAGGGAAAAGGTGGAAGAGAGTACCGAGATGGTATGTAAGCATCTAATTGATCCCCGACCTCATCTATTGTTCGTAGATATTGTCGGAGTCTAGGAATCAACCATCGGCGTGTGAGGGTGTGGTGAAAGATTCGTGAAAAATTGAGAGAAGAGGAAACATGAGGGTAGTTAGACGGTTCTATAGACACCCCCTTATATAAGTTTGCTCTTGGTTTGGGGCTCTGCAATATGATGGCAAGTAGAGAGCTTCTTCCCAATTTGGGCGTTTCTAGGAAACTCAATGAAATTGGGTAAATAAGGGATAGGCTTATGCGGAATTCAAACACGAACTCATTGGCGAAGAAATCATCGAAAAAGAGTAAGAATCGAGGGAGATATCATCATCCAAAAAAAAGTACAGAAAACAACCTATACTCCTACTCCGATTGGAGCTAGGAGACAATCCTGGAACTGTTGGATCCAAAATCCCCGGTCCAGATCGGGCGTGCTCAAAGCAACACCGTGACAGGGAAAAATTGACCAAATAAATAAAGTAATAATTGCATTTAAGGTCCCTTTTTCTCTCTCTTCAAATAAGGGTTCAAACATCATCCAAATTAAGCCAAATTTTTCTCATAAGTTAAATTAAACATGTACATTCCAAATATCCAATTAGATTTCACTTTTGGCAACTTTAGATATATTATTTAATTTATTCTTTGTTTTTCTTTCTAGATGCATTAATGGCACATAAATTATCCAAATTAGGTAAAACTTCATCCATAATTTATCTTAAGTGTCTTGAATACGAATTTGCCTTTAATTTTATATTTTGGAGTTGTTTGCATATTTAATTAATATTTTGAAGGTTCTACACACATTCTCTCTCCTAATTTAACCTTTTAAGCAAACTTTCTCCAAATTGGATGAAAATTCACCCAAAGGCTATAATTGTTATTTAGATTACGAATATAAGATTATTTTCCTCTTTTGGAGTCATTTATTATTTTTATTTATTAATTACACCTTTTTAGGCAATTCTCTTTCTTAACTTACCATATTATTTCAAGGTGGTCCAAATTAAATGAAAATTGACATGTAAACTTATTTTTATGTATAGATTATGAATTTGGAGTTTATTTCCACTTTTAAGACTTTTTTACATGGGTTTTGTCATCTGGCCCATTAGAGGTCCATTAACATCATTATGCATCCAATTAAGTTATTTATCATCTTATTATCACCAAATGAATTATGTGACGTATTATATTACATTATTCATGCATTAGATTATTAGGATCACTCTAACCTTAACCTTGTTTGGTCAAACCCAAAAGATCACAGTTCTAGGGTAGGGTTTGAGATCTAGTATGTTACATAACCGTAACGAAGTTGACTAGAAAGGATGTTCCTTTTGTCTGGAATGACAAGTGTCAACAATCATTCCAGTTGTTGAAGGAAAGGTTGACAAGTGCACCACTGCTGGTACTACCTGAGCAAGGGAAAGGGTATATAGTTTTCTGTGATTCCTCTAAGAATGGACTAGGATGTGTGTTGATGCAGGATAAAAAGTGATTTCTTTTGCTTCTCGACAGCCTAAGAAACACAAGGAGAATTATCCGACACACGATCTAGAACTTGTTGTTGTAGTCCATGCTTTGAAGATCTGGAGACATTATCTCTATGGAGAGACATTCCAGATTTTCACAGACCATAAGAACCTAAAGTACATCTTCTCTCAGCATGAGCTAAACATGAGGCAACACCGTTGGATCGAGTTAATCAAGGACTACGATTGTACAATTGATTATCATCCAGGGAAGGCCAATGTGGTTGCTGATGCATTAAGTACAAAATCAACAACACCAGCCCTAGATAAAGAATAGTTGAATTCTTTGGTGTGCTCTAGGAGGGATATGTTTATCTCTTTAAGACAAGACAATGTACAGTTAAAAGTTTCATTGTTATCTGGGTTGCTAGCTGAGATGCATATAAAACCAAATTTAAGACAACAGATTAAGGAAGCACAACAAGCTGCTGCTATAGTTCAGTAGATTAGGTTAGAGAATAGTAGTGAGAAATGGGACGGTTTCCATGATTCAGATGATCAGGTAGCTTGTTATCATGGTAGAATGATAGTACCTGATGTTGATAACTTAAGGAAGTTAGTCCTGGAAGAAGCTCATTCTTCAATGAATGCTATGCATCCAGGAAGCACCAAGATGTATCATAACTTGAAAGATATGTATTGGTGACCTGGTTTGAAGAAGGATGTTGCTGAGTTCGTTATGCGGTGTCCAGTGTTTCAACAAGTTAAAGCTAAACACCAGAAGCCTGCAGGAACACTGCAACCTTTGCCCATACCGCAGTGGAAGTGGGATCATGTAACCATGGACTTCGTGGTTGGTTTACCTAGAACAGCCAAAGGTCATGATTCCATCTGGGTAATAGTTGATAGGTTGACAAAGAAAACACATTTCTTACCTGTCAAAACAACCTATTCTGTAGAGAAATTGGCACAATTATATGTGGATGAGATAGTGCAGCTGCATGGGGTCCCAATTACCATTGTTTCTGACAGAGGTCCCCAGTTTATGAGTCATTTTTGGGAGTGACTTCATAAAGCCTTAGGCACACAGTTAAGGTTTAGTACAACCTTTCATCCTCAGACAGACGGACAATCAGAAAGGACTATACAAACCTTGGAGGACTTACTTAGAGAATGTCTCCTCCAATTTACGGGAAGTTGGGATCTACATCTAAGCCTGATAGAGTTTGCCTACAACAATAGCTATCAACACAATATTCACATGGCACCATATGAATCTTTGTATGTTAGATGTTGCTGATCTCCCCTATGTTGGTATGAAACTGGAGAATATCAACTTTTAGGTCCTGATCTTGTGCAGCAAACCACCTAAAAGATTAAAATAATACAACAACAGTTAAAGACTGCATAGGATAAACAGAAATCTTATGCTGATAAGCATCGTAGACCTTTAGAATTCCATGCTAGAGACAGAGTGTATCTCAAGGTCTCACCTTGGAAGGGAGTTCTTAGATTTGGAAGGAAAGGAAAGTTAGCTCCTAGATTCATGGGGCCTTATCAAATCATTGAACAGATGGGAAAGGTAGCTTATAAGCTAGAGTTACCACCTGAGCTGCAAAAGTTGCACCCAGTGTTCCACATTTCCATGCTAAGGAAATGTCATCCTGACACAGAATTAGTTTTGTAGCCTATGGAAGTAGAATTAAACGATGATATATCCTATGTTGAAGGACCTATGTTGATTCTTGATAGAAGGATCAAGAAGTTGAAAAATAAAGACATTAGTCTTGTAGAAGTCCTCTGGAATCACCGTGGCATTGAAGAAGCTACATGGGAACTAGAGGAAGAAATGAGGAGGAAATACCCTACTCTTTTCTCTTAATATCTTGTTAATGATTTCAGGGACGAAATCCTTATAAGGGGTGGATAATTTGTAACATCCCTGACCTGGGTTATGTTTTAACCCTAGGTGTTTTTCTCAATAAAGTTGATTAGATGCTTGCTCTTATCTTTTGAAAAGTAATTAAGGATCTTGAGGAACTTATACTTCATTTTTAGTCCTTTTTGAATAATGTTGAAACATTGTTTTGTTAATTTTGGACTAAAGTGCAAATTACCCAAGTTGAGGGGCTAACTTGAAAACTGCACATGATAAAATGTTCCTCTGATGTTGATACATCATAAGAATGTATATGATGTAGTGGTATGGTTTCTACAAGTTTGAGCACCAAGATAAAGCTTGTAGAGCAATCCTTGTACATTAAAACCTAGTTTTGGTGTAATGTACAAATTACCTAAAACCTAGGGTTCAATATGCAAACTATCACCTCTAGAGGGTCCCTCATGTTTCATGACATCAAGTAAAGCAAATAAAATGAGAGGTTCGCCTCATTTGAATTATCTTGGAGGAGAGAAAATCCTGACATTAAAATAATCAAGATTTAAGCATATATGGAACTTTAATTTAATTTAATGCAAAAAGAAATAAATTTATTGAGGAGCCCTTCAACCAAAAGTTGAGGGATGAAATAACAAAGTTTTGGAAGAGCTTTTTCCTTGATATGGAACAAAAAGATCTTGGTTGAGTGGAAGCCCACTCACATTATCATAATAAAAAGTATTATCCACTAAAAGTTGGATATTAATATTAAACTCATTAAGGTGCTTAATTTCTTTTCCATTAATTCTTGGATAATGGAGAGGTTTTGCAAGATAATGAAGGTGGTTCGTGGCCAAGGAATTGAGGGGTAATTGGTGGAAATTATTTTGGAAATTAAAGAAAATAATTCTTTTTCTCTTGCCTTGAAAATCCTTATAGATATCCTTTTTCCAACACACTTATGGATCTTTTCCTTGGAATTCCTTTTCTCATTTGCTTTTGCCGACCACGGGAGAGCCTAGGAGCGGGAGAAGGAAGACTCTAACCTGTTGGTAAGCTTTTGATCATCTTCCACCTTGGATTCATGGTCAAAACCCTAAATCAATGCTTGATTCTTGGTTTTCTTCACTCGATTTCCAATCCTAGCCAACTTTTTCATCCAAAATCTCAAGAACGGACCTTGGGAAGTTGCTAGAACTTCATCCACCATTAGATCCGTGAAGCTTGGAGATCATATTTTGAGGTAGGTTTTATAACTCAAACCCTAAACATTGATATTGCAATTCAATCTTCAATAATTGTTGATTATTTTGTTTTATTTGGAACTCTTTTGATTCATTGCTAGAATCGTTGGTATGTATGCCCTGAGAGCCAATCATGGGATGATTGGTGGGATGCATTAAGATTGATTTTATAAACATCAAAGGCAAGCTTCCAATTCTTTCTGGTTCAGTCATATGAGATAGTGATAGAACAGATTGAATGTCTATAGAATGACAATACTCAATGACGTATGCCTTCAGGTTAAGGACCTGAACGATGAGATTATATGGATGCTAAGAGTTTGTACATTCTTGTTATGTCCCTAGTCGGATGTCATTGTGGAAGGTAGATAGACATCAATGACACACAAGACTAGATTGTGGTGTTGGTTGATGACAGAATCTCATTAGTCATGATATAGAGATATCAAACCAAACACATAGGTACTTGTTAGAGAATAAGTGTACTGGACAGACCCACTGTGAGTTTGACACATGGAACCATGACATGGTAGTTACAGTCAGTACTCACAGTGATGGTGGTGAGTGTGATTCTTTGACCTGAAATCACTACACTCAACACATCTCGTTTGGTACACTTTGACATCATCAAACGTAGTCCTGAAACATGGGTTGTTATAAAGGTGATGATTGGGTGGCTTTGACACATAGGGCTTTTGAGGGGTGAGTAATAGATATGGGATTTGTCCCTCCTGAGGGAGTTTGATATCCATGGCCACTTGATGAGTAGGATTGAGAAAGGCGTTCACATATTTGTGAATCAGTATATGATATTGATGTCATACATATCTCTTCCAATCTACTCTAAGATCAAGAAAGTGAATGAACGTTGACAGGATGACTGTTCCATGCCTCAAGTTCATTCGGGATATTAGTGACAAAGGAATTATACATTCACTGTAACACCATTCACAGATTGTAGGATTGAAAGTTGTTCTCCAACTTTCTATTTCATTGGGTAGCACTGATGTGTGACTAGTCACCACACTTTGCTTGTGAAGTCATAAGTGTTATGGACTTTCACTGCCAATGTGAAATGGACCTGCAGGGTCACACACATAGGATTTAACCTGGAAGAAGAGTTTTGTCCACAAACAATGTTTAGATTGATTACTAAAGGAGTTTAGTAGTTCAATTAAACACTTAATCAATTGATAGCTCAGTATCATAATGTTCAAGGTGTTGGACTAATTGATTGGAGTATCAGATTGATTGAAACTACAATTGATTGATTCTTCACAATCTGCACTCCCAACCGATCAGCTCATGTGATGAACCGATCGGCTGAGCTTGGTGAACCGATCGGCTCAGATGGTGAGTCGATCGGCTCATGGACATGATGAAACGATTACTTCAAGTGTTGAAACGATCAGTTCAACTGATGCAACCGAGCAAGTTGGGAAAGTAGGATTGGTGAGAAATTTCCTTTCGTTTCACTTGCCCAATTTGATTGGAACAAGGATTGGTATTAGGTACCAATTCGAAACAAAAGAAGAAAAGTCAATCAGGAACTGACCAGGACCACGAACTGACCGGTTCATAAGTGAACCGACCGTTTCATGGGTCCCAACCGATCAGTTGAGGTGTCAACCAATCGGCTCAGGTCCCCAACCGACAGTTTCAGAAATGAAATGATCGGTTCAGGTTGCGCAGTTGGTTGTTTTATGGAAAATCTCGAACCCTTCTACTCCTTCTTTAGACCCATATTGCCCAGGATGGAGAACCATATTCCATGACCCTCCTATATATAGGGGTATTGGGGGCTTCTAAAAGTACAACACAGTGCAACCAGTTGCTCTATAAAGTTGTCGTTCTCTCTGGTTTTGGCAACCGAGAGAGCCTGATCAAGTGCTACCCGATAAGGGAGGCACAACAAGGGAAAGACAACTGCAGAAAGCGACTGGTGGAAGGAGAGTGTGTCAGTGACTAGTACGCTACAGGAGGGTGTGACTCCTTCCAATTCCTTGTGAGACAAGGATATTGGAGTTCCAGGTGGTCCGTGTGGACTAATTCAGAGGCAGGAGATTTCTGCCACTCAGAAGACAATTGTCAATCCCGATAGTCCCGATGAGACCAGGAGTTGTCAGTTCCGGTGCGAGCAGGAGCTGCATAGACACCGTCCAAGTTCGGAGGTGAAGACCGCGCAAGCCGCGAGGTATTATCGCCGAGCAAGCCTCGGGACAAGGTATGATTCCACAAACCATCCTTTCCTATTGTATAGACGTTCATGCGTTTAATTGTTCTTGGTTTGGGGAGGAGAAATTTTTTGTTTCCGCTGCCTTCTCCGCCTCCTCTAAAACCCAACAGTGGTATCAGAGCCACGTCAACTGCTCTATACTTTAGGATTATCGATGTGATCAATTTTGTTTTGTCGCATTTATTTATTGCATACGATGCAAATAAAATTGGCTTTATGCATGTCCAATCCTAAATCCACAAATCCCAATTTACATATATGATATGTATTATGAATGCACTCGATACGTGTTGCCCTTAAATGAGTTTTGTGGTGGATGTATAGCGTGGTTATGGCCAATAAACCCTATATGTGTATGGTTGTATGTGGTTGCTTGCATCTCGGTCTTCACACCAATCTTCCTTCTCCTAATCCTGATGTAACTCGAAATAATTCGAGATTTCTTTCCTACCTTTGCTCCCCTCGAATGTAACTCGAGGTTTCTCTTTTTACATTGTAAAATAGGATAGAATTTTGTTTCCTGTTATGTCAAAGAACGGAGGACATCCTGACGACAGTTGAGACGATCGGTTCAAGGTGTGAACCAATCGGTTGACGTTCGAGACGATCCGTTCAAGGAGTGAGCCGACCGGTTCGAGTAGCGAGACGAGCGGGTGGCAGACATGATGAGATGCACGGTGACCAAGCGAACCGATCGTTTGGAGGAGCCAACCGATCGGCTGGTGGCACCCAGCTGACTGGCCTGATGGCGAGATGATCAGTCATGTGATGAGTTGATCAAACCCAGAAAGGAAAAACACAGAGTTCATCTTGTACAGGTTGCATGTGATGTAGACCTAGATGACTGTGATTCCTCTTGGCTCGAGGAATCACATTACGATGGCCATAATCATCGCTTTTATCATTTTGCATGTTTTATGTGGGATATAGCATGTATATGATATGTACTATATATTGTGGTGATTGGATATGTATATGTATATAAAAACCAAATCCCTCATTTAATATTAAGTTTTAGATGCCTTCCAAATGTGACACACGTGAAAAGCTTGATCGACCAAGTGTGGGCATGCCCAAGCATGGTGCACCGTCTATCTCGTGGAAGTGTGAAGGATGGATATGTGGGTCTGCCCAAGCAGGGTGCATATTCATCGTGTTGGCTTTTGGTCGGACTTAACAAGGTGACCTAGATAGGATCTAGCACCTTGAGGCAATGAGATGATCATGGCAAGGAGTTGCATATGACATCTTATCAAGAGTTGCATATGATGCAATTGGCAAGAGTTTCCTACCTGAGATATCTAAGTTATGGGTGACAGCCCAAGCTGGTCGATGACTTAGAGGATTTCAGGATCTTTCCCACTAGAAGGTTGTACGCTGCAATCTTCCGAATTGATGGTGATGGCTATCAATTTGAAATAAAATAGTGGGAGCGATAATTAATTAAAGGCCTAATTATATCGTCATCTTCTCAAATCAATCAAATAAGTCAAAAATGAGTTTTTGGACTAAAATTGCATATTTCCTTTTGCAGTACAAATGACAACAAACAACAATCACTTTTCTTTGCGATCGGTCCTTGAAAAGGACAGGCTAAGTGGGACAAACTTCCACGACTGGTATAGGACATTGAGAATTGTTCTCACTCAAGAGCGAAAGCTCTATGTCTTGGATACTCCAACTCCAGAGGAACCTGCTTCTAATGCACCAAAGGCAGAAAGGGATGATTACAAGAAGCATTCTGATGATGCCATTGATGCAAAGTGATTGATGTTGTGCTCTATGAACCACGAGTTGCAGAGACAACATGAGAACATGGGTGTCATTGAGATGATTCAGCATCTCAGGAACATGTATGGAGATCAAGCACGGCAAGAGAGATATGATGTCTCAAGGGCACTGTTCAAGTGCATCATGACAGAAGGAGATCCAGTTGGTCCTCACACACTCAAGATGATTGGGTATGTGGAGAACCTGATAAGATTGGGATTTCCACTGAGCCAAGAGTTGGCTATTGACGTGATACTGCAATCGTTGCCAGAATCCTACAATCAGTTTGTGATGAACTACAACATGAACAACTTTGATAGGCCACTGTCAGAGTTGTTGGGCATGTTGAGGACAGCCGAGACACAGATGAAGAAGGACAAGCCTAAGTCTGTGATGGTGATCACGAGCAAGAAAGGCAAGTCTAAGCGCAAAGTCAAGGGCAAAGCTAAGAAAGGTTATGATGCTATCCAGGAGCCCAAGTCGTCTTCAACTCTCAAGGCCAAGGGAGGCGTGACCAAGAAAGGCAATTTCCACCATTGTCAAAAGCCAGGACATTGGAAAAGGAATTGTCCTCTCTATCTGGAAGAACAAAAGAAGAAGGAGGTGACATACGTCTCTACTTAAAGGTGTCATGAAAGTAAACTTGTAACACTTTTGAGGTATATGATACCAAGATGTAAAGTGTAAAGCACTCAATAAATGGGGAAAGTGTTGCCGCCATAGATAGGAGTACTTTAGTTTATTTTCAGCCTAAAAGGCATGCAATACAATTATGAACTGCTATTTCATATTTGCTAATAGATAGAAACACTTTATTTTTGCATATTGTATGACAATGATGGCAATTAATAAAGAGATGTTTCAATTTCTAAAGATATGATCTTTGTGGCAATGCCTTATTTATCTTGTGGTATTTGATATGTATAAGATAAAATGATACCTAAAAGTTATAGATAACTCAAACAATCAAATTAGCATCAATCATGAGAAATTCATTTCTAGTTTCCATGTGATGGATAAATCTAGACTCTTTTTGGTTAAAGAACCAGTAAGAGACATGAATATCTTGGACATGATTAATCAATCTTCACTAATGGAAGTGGGAGAATGATTGTCCTATTAGGTATAATTCATGTGATGTATTTACATACCTATTGGAACAAATGCTAATACTTCAAATGGTGTTTAGAGAAATACCAATATGAATATCTTAAAGTGTTCAAGATTATCATAGATGAAGTGCAAATTTGGTAAAGTGTTAATTGTTGATGAGATCAATGAATGAAATACTTGGACCAAATGTTTGAGATCCTTATGAGTGATTATGATAGTGTATCATAGTGAACTCATGATTAAGGCATGGTGATGTCTAAATCAAGAAGGAATCATACTCTAAGGAGTTAGAGAATGATTATCAAATAACTGAATTCTTCTTAAATAATGAATACCCCACACTAATAAAGGACATTAAGAATCACAAGGAGTTGTGAGTTCCTATATCCTTGACAGATACATCTCGATCATCTATATGATGAGTTGGTCATGTGATGAGTCAACTATCTAGATGAATATGAGGAACCAGATTTTGAGTTATGGTTTATGACCATTACATCCTAAATGACATCCATGTGAACCATAAGGTATGACCTTGATGGTAGCACCCATTGGATGAAATCCATAAGTGCAAATGAATCTTAAGTGTTGACACATGGATAACATTTTGAGAAGGATGATGCTTGTTGATTGCAACTTAATGACCAAGACATTTGGCATATGGATACTAAAACCACATTCCTATGAGGAATAAAACAAGGATGTGTACGTGACACAACCTATAAGGTTTATGAATCCACTAATGCAAATGAAGTCTATATGTTACAATGGACTAATCAATATGATTGATTGAGTACAAGCAACTCAGAATTGGATCTTTACTTTGATGATATAGTCAAAGGGTTTGACTGATATGTCAAAGATAAAGAAGGGATCTGTGATTTAATGGGAGCGTGTTCACATTCCACATGTTGATGTGAAATGGAAATGTTCTAGAATGGAAATCCAAAAGTGAAATTATCTTTAAGGAAGATAGAGATATTTCCTATGTGATAGGAATAGAGATCTATAGAGATAGTTCTCGAAAACCTCTTGACCTGAAAAGAGAAAGCATACATTGGCAATCTGTACTGAAGGGTTCAGTATGCACAGATTCAATGGGAGAAAACTTGTCCATGTTACATGGAGTTAGTATCCCAAGGCCAAGTGTCCAATTCTTATGAAGAATTGGAACACTAAGAATATATATGGATCTATCATGTATGTAATCATCCCATTATCTTGCATGTATCGACATGGTAAGAACAAAATGCATTCATCATCTTGTATGTAGGACATGGCAATATGATGTTCTCATCCTGATAACTCGTATGTGAGACATGACGAGTGGATGTCTGTCTACTTCCAGTAAGGATTACTGGAATACCATGAGAACTTGATAAGTACTTGGGAAGTATTAGTTATATGGAGATAAGGAAGAGTTCAATGTAAAGAGGTACATTGATGCGAACTTCCGAAAGGACAGAAAATTAATCGCAAAATATATATAGGATATATAAAAGTGAAAGTTTGTTGATAATTGGAAGTGTTCCAATAAAACCATTTAAAAGGAAATGTCGAGTATCTATGCGTTAGAGAACAGCAGTGGATACTATATGGATCTGGAAGTTCATGAGATGAACTTATAGATATTCCGCTCATTGATGACAAGTATGGAATCCTTGATCATGCAATGTGGCTAAAGGTTAGAAAAGGAATACTAGATCACATATTATCGCAACTCCATCTCATACGTATGGCATACAATGAAAAGATGAGAGACATGCAATTTATACTGACTTTGGCAAGGTGTTGCCATTACTCACTATGATCGCACTAGAGTAAAGTAACATGTGGGACATGTTTGAAGATCACTATGAATATGATTCATGGGTGATTGGCTCGCAGTGCATGTGGGAGTCTGTTGGTATGTATGCCCTGAGAGCCAATCATGGGATGATTGGTGGGATACATTAAGATTGATTTGATAAACATCAAAGGCAAACTTCCAATTCTTTCTGGTTCAGTCATATGAGATAGTGATAGAACATATTGAATGTCTATAGAATGACAATACTCAATGACGTATGCCTTTAGGTTAAGGACTTGAACGATGAGATTATATGGATGCTAAGAGTTTGTACATTCTTGTTATATCCCTAGTCGGATGTCATTGTGGAAGGTAGATAGACAACAATGACACACAAGACTATATTGTGGTGTTGGTTGATGATAGAATCTCATTAGTCATGATATAGAGATATCAAACCAAACACATAGGTACTTGTTAGAGAACAAGTGTACCGAACAGACCCACCGTGAGTTTGACACATGGAACCATGACATGGTAGTCACAGTCAGTACTCACAGTGATGGTGGTAAGTGTGATTCTTTGACCTGAAATCACTACACTCAACACATGTCATTCGGCACACTTTGACATCATCAAAAGCAGTCCTGAAACATGGGTTGTTATAAAGGTGATGATTGGGTGGCTTTGACACATGGGGCTTTTAAGGGGTGAGTGATAGATATGGGATTTGTCCCTCCTGAGGGAGTTTGATATGCATGGCCACTTGATAAGTAGGATTGAGAAAGGCGTGCATGCATGTGTGAATCAGTATATGATATTGATGTCATACATATCTCTTCCAATCTACTCTGAGATCAAGAAAGTGAATGAACGTTGACAGGATGACTGTTCCATGCCTCGAGTTCATTCGGGATATCAGTGACAAAGGAATTATACATTCACTGTAACACCATTCACGGATTGTAGGATTGAAAGTTGTTCTCCAACTTTCTATTTCACTTGGGTAGCACTGATGTGTGACTAGGAACCACTCTTTTCTTGTGAAGTCATAAGTGTTATGGACTTTCACTGCCAACGTGAAATGGACTTGCAGGGTCACACACATAGGATTTAACCTGGAAGAGGAGTTTTGTCCACAAACAATGTTTAGATTGATTACTAAAGGAGTTTAGTAGTTCAATTAAACACTCAATCAATTGATAGCTCAGTATCATAATGTTCAAGGTGTTGGACTGATTGATTGGAGTACCAGATTGATTGAAATTGCAATTGACTGATTCTGCACAATCTGCACTCCCAACTGATCGGCTCATGTGATGAACCAATCGGCTGAGCTTGGTGAACCGATCGGCTCAGATGGTGAGTCGATCGGCTCATGGATATGATGAAATGATTGCTTCAAGTGTTAAAACGATCAGTTCAACTGATGCAACTGAGCAAGTTGGGAAAGTAGGATTGGTGAGAAACTTCCTTTCATTTCACTTGCCCAATTCGATTGGAACAAGGATTGGTATTAGGTACCAATTAGAAACAAAAGAAGAAAAGTCAATTGAGAACTGACCAGGACCATGAACCGACCGGTTCATAAGTGAACCGACCATTTCATGGGTCCCAACTGATCGGTTGAAGTGTCAACCGACCGGCTCGGTCCCCAACCGACCGTTTTAGAAATGAAATGATCAGTTCAGGTTGCATAGTTACTTGTTTTTGTGGAAAATCTCAAACCCTTCTACTCCTACTTTAGTCCCATATTGCCCGGGATGGAGAACCCTGTCCCATGACCCTCCTATATATAGGGGTGTTGGGGGCTTCTCAAAGTACAACACAGTGCAACCATTTTCTCTGTAAAGTTGTCGTTCTCTCTGGTTTTGGTAACCGAGAGAGCCCGAGCAAGTGCTACCCGATAAGGGAGGCACAACAAGGGAAAGACAAATGCAGAAAGTGACTGTTGGTAGGAGAGTGTGTCAGTGACTAGTATGCTGACAGGAGGGTGTGACTCCTTACAATTCCGTGTGAGACAAGGAGATTGGAGTTCCAGGTGGTCCATGTGGACTACTTCAGAGGCGGGAGATTTCTACCACTCAGAGGACAACTGTCAATCCCGATAGTCTCGGTGAGACCAGGAGTTGTCAGTCCCGGTGCTACCAGGAGCTGCACAGACACCGTCTAAGTCCGGAGGTGAAGACTGCACAAGCCGCAAGGTATTGTCACCGAGAAAGCCTCGGGACAAGGTATGATTCCACAAGCCATCCTTTCCTATTGTATATACATTGACGTGTTTCCTTGTTCTGGGTTTGGGAAGGAGAAAATTTTTGTTTCCGCCGCCTTCTCTGCCTCCCCTAAAACCCAACAGGAATTCCCATGAAAAATGGATGATGTTATTGGATGCATGAAGGAAGATGATTATGACATCATCTTGACATATTTCCCAATAAATTATTAGGCCAAACAGTTTCCATAAGTTTCTCAAACGGTTTCAAAAACCGTTTGGGAGCAAACGGTTTCAAACTGTTTGAGGGGAAATGGTTTCACCAAACCGAATGAGAGCAAATGGTTTCAAACCGTTTGGGGGCGTTGACCATGGTTGACCATTTGGAGATCTGTTGTTAATGATATTGGTTAATGACTCACTAATTATAATTAATTAGTTCCAATTGGTTCATGAGTTGAAGGACAATCAATCACCAAACCCTAATCGGGTTAAGTGTTGATTTCTAATTTGATTGAGTTAGTTCTTTGGGTTGATTGATCCAAACAGTTTCAAATCCATTTTTGGATCACCCAAACGGTCTCAAGACCATTTGGAGGTCTAGGGTTGAGTATGGTTAGGTGTTTGAAGATCCAAAGATACCAAGTTGATTTGCAATCAAATGTTGATTTGGTGATCAATCCTATGATCCAAACCCTAACTGGATGTCATGGATTTGGATGTTGAGATGGGAAAACGATCTCAAGACCATTTGGAGGTCATCCAAACGACCTCAAGACCATTTGAGGTCAGGTCATGTTCAATTTGGATGGTGGTCCAATGGTTTCAAAGTAATTAGTTTCACAATGATTAACATTGAAGGATCAATGATTCCAAACCCTAATCCAATTGATTCAAAACCCTAATTAGTAATTAATTGAGGGTTAAATCAGTTGAAGGATGACTTCTTAAACTCACTCTAATTATGGTGATAGGTTCAATTGATGAGTGGTTATATGAATTCAATCGATCAGTGGATCAACATTGGAAACCCTAAATCAACATGATTGGTGGAGACCATATTTGGTCCATTCAGTTTTGAGGAAGTTTGGGCCATGCAATCTCAAGACCGTTTGAGCTCAAATGGTCTCAAGACCATTTGGGACCAAATGGTTTCAATACCGTTTGGGAACAAACGATCCCGAACCGGTTAAGGTTCAAACGGTTTCAAATGTCACTTTATCAAACAGTTTCAAGAATTACTTTGGCAAACGGTTTCAACCTCCTACTTTACCAAATGGTTTCAAGGGTATGTTCAAGACCGTTTGGAGGTCTAAACGGTCTTATACCATTTGGAGGTGTTATAAGCAAGACCGTTTGAGGTCTGTTTGGTCAAGACCATTTGGGGTCTAAGAGACCAAGATCGTTTGGAAGTTAATCAACTAAATTGTATGAACACTTAAAGTGGTTGAAGGTGAATTGTTTAAGTGAACAATTACATGATGTAAATCAATGGTGATTATAATAATGGTACCCTTAATGAGATAGGTGATTATCACCCTTCAAATAATTAAGCTTTAATGATCATGGTGATAATGACATAACTCATGGTGTCAATTCTTCTTTCAAGTTGAGTTGACTTAGCCTAATCAAAGCTGAAGTAAGCATCATTTATAGAAGATGAGAGAGAGAAGACTTCCTATATGAATAATAACCATGTAATGGTTAACTCTTAACACTTTCAACATGAATGAATGATTAATTAGAGTATGATCCTTTATAGTGAGATCATGAACCCTAATAATGAAGGTTAATGAATCATAACCCTAATTGAGGGCATTGATAGGTGAAATCCTAATACATGAGAATGGTATGATCCTAATTCATGCAAATGACATGAAAAACCCTAATTCAGGGTAGTTTGATGATAATTCCTACTTGGGGTGAACAGTAAACCATAATTTTGGGTTATGGAATATAAACCTTACTCTAGGGTGATGTGATGTGAATAGTAAAACCTAATTCTAAATAAGGTGAATGAAATTGTGAAACCCTAATTCTGGGTTATTCTTTATAGCATGAAGCTCTGAGGTTGGATAATGAAATGATGAGTCATTAATCCTAATTGAGCTAAGGGGATGATTAACCCTAATTGAAATGAAAAGGGAACCCTAATTGAAATGAAAAGGGAAACCCTAACCCTAGCAATGGCATAGTGGTGTAACCCTTGAATAATGATGTTGTAATTGTTTTGCATTGTGCTGATATGAAATTGATGTATCTTTTATTATCTGTACTAATCATGCATGTTTTATGAAATAGTGAACATAGCTAGGTAAGAGTTATGATGCCCTATTTATTGAAAGTACTTTATGAACCTTGTGAGCAATGATATGCTATGTTGCCTAATGAGAGGTAACCAAAGAGATTATTAGGCTGTAAGAGAAATATGAAATACATGCACTGCAATTATCATGTTTACACTGTCAGATGACTTGATGGCATTAAGTTACCTGTTAAAGTGGTAACAAGTGTTTTGATCATCTAAGGGTTTGAACACCCATATTCTTGAATCATGATGATGAGATGATAAGGGATTGAGATCCCTATGTTATTAAGCTGTGAAATGAACTTGATGGAAATGGTGCTCATTCTTTATATCAAATTATTATAATGACTTCTGTTTGAAAATATGCCTAATGCTAAAAGCATATTGTAATGTACTTAAATAATCAAGTCAAATGATATCATGTAGAGCCCTGACCATAAATCCATCATCGTCAGTAGTTTGGTGATGGTGAAATAGGTTTTCCTAAGGGAACTCCTAGAGGGCATACTTTTGAGTATGTGGGGGTTATGGGCGTGAATATCCTTACGCCCTAATGGAGGAATTGATGTGAGATAAACATTAAATCTCTCAATCCTTCATTATATGTATATGTCGGGATGATGTATTACTAATCTCCCGATGATGATGTTAATGTTGAATCGATGTGAGATAAACATGAAATCTCTCGATTGCGAAGAGAGCACAACATGCCACTGTAACTCTAATAGTGAAGTTGCCAGTATACCCTGGAAAGCTATCTTGGCAGAGACACAAGATGTCCTACAAGTTGTTCCTCACACTGACTGAGGAGGATGAGGTCATAGAAATCGAGCTCTTCCATTGACCTATGTATGGTATCGATTTCGATTTCACAATGGTCGGTTGGAGTATGAGTAGTATACCTCATCTCCTCAGAGCATAAGTATGTTTGTAAAATGTAATCAACCATGTAGCATTTTTGCTTAGGGTTGAATTACGAGAATCAATGATTGATGAGACATTGTCTATTATATCCTAGTTGGATAAATGATATACATGTTCTTCATATTCCTTATTGAATAAATGACTTGCTACTTAATCAAGTTATAACTGGAATGAACTGTATAGCAAATACTGCTCTACATAGTTAATCAATGATTTACCTGCTGCTGAATATTATAATTCTTCTGCTTAGTGTTATTATATTACCTACAATAATAATGTTTCTGGCAGGGAGTTATATCTCTCGCTGGGGCAATTTTTAATTGTCTCACCCCCTTGGAATTAAATTTTTAGGTAGACGCCGAGGAAAAGGTAGAAACCCTACAGAGGGTGAACAATAGTAGCAGCAGCAACAACAACACGGACAGTAGTGATCCTCAGGTGGAGACACTGTCTGTGAAGTCTTGTATATGGAGAGTCTTATGTTTCGTCTCTGTACTCTCAGGTCCTAGGAGTCAGTAGATGGTTTGATATAGATCTGAGATTTTTGGCTTGATGCCTCGAGATTTTTGTATACTGCTTATGTATAGTTAACAGGGCAGTCAATGTTTGTGACTCTCGAGATGAGATGATACAGAGATGTAATGATGAATCAGAATGTAAATAACTTACTTTGGTTCTCTATGAAATAGTTTTTATAGTTTGTGGATCTCTTTGCAAAAAGTTTTAATTTTTAGTAATTCCACTGCTATTAATATGCTTCCGCATTAGTTAATCTTGTTTTCGCAAGTCGTACGCCATAGTGTCCATCGATAGCCAATTAGGGTTTCCAACACATCATTCAACATCAAAACCCTAGGTACATAATGTGCCATATTCTTGGAGCACTTTAGGGTTAGGAATTATTATTATGATCAACCAATCATTTCAAACAACACAATGTATTGGCCAAACCACATAGAGACCACCTAACTCACATGTGTAGTGACCACATGACTCACATGTGTAATGACCACATGACTCACATGTGTAGCGACCGCATGACTCAATAGGTGTAGTGACCACATGACTCAAAAAGTATAGCGAACACATGATTCCATAGGTGTAGCAATCACATGACTCCACATGTGTAGAGACCACTAAATATCAGTTCAACGACCAACTAAACTGATCTAGGTGTAGCGACCAAACCATTCAAGCAAATGTAGTGACCACCCTGATTAGGGTTAGGGTTTGCTACGATCCAAGCAGCATAGAGACCATAACAACATCAAACTAAGGTTGTTTCGACCCAACCAAACCATCTTGGGTAGCGATTAACATAAGAATCATATGTAGCGACCAAACAACAATTTATGTTGTGATCATAGTTGCTTAGGGTTAGGATTATGGTGACCAAACAGAACCCTAGAACACCATCAACATGGTCATAACAACCCCAAGAAGCCAAGGAAACATGTCCATCGAATCAGATTCTCAACATCAAGAAGCTCAAGTGTCACCAAGATGAAACCTCATGAAAGGATGAGCATCAAAACCCTAAAAATGATCATCAACAAAATCAGCCAGGAAACCATTCTAAGAGAGAGAAAACCAACGTCCAACACATGTACACAAGAACCAAAACCTCCACCTAGCATATGATGGATGAAACATAAGCATGGTGATAAAACCAACATCAAGGTGCATGTAAGAATCATCAACACCACCATCTACTTAGATTTGGGGTAAATGAATTAGGGTTAAGAAAAAGAGCAATCTATGCAAGAATACTTCATAATCTTAAACCCTAAAAGAAGATATCATCATATAGCAACGTATGGTCATGTTTTATAGATTAATAGTAGAATGCATCATGGTAACCCATTGTCTTAACGAACAAGAGAAGAGATAAAGAGATAGGGCTTCAAGAAAAATGAGATCAAAGAGAGATAACTACTTACCAAGATCAAAGATCACTAAGGAACACCATAAGGGAGATGTTCAAACCCTAGATAACGACATGTAAGAGGGGAAACAACCACCTTCTCAAATACTAGCACCCCCATTTGCACCAAAAAGCTCAAGGCCAAACTCAAGATCGAAGAGAGAGAGAAGAGAGCTAAAGGGGATACTTGCATGTGAAAGGAAGGGTATAAATACCCAAGGGTAGGAGAGAGGTAGAAATTATGAGGTGTCAAGATATGAGAGACTCTCATGACACATGTCCCTTAAGACCAGGCCATGCAAGCACTCTAGATATGCATGCATAAAAGGGTGATAAAAATAGGGTAGTGTAGTGACCACTTAGGTCCACAAACCCTTTGGGCGAAACAAAACCAAGGGGAAACATAGTAGCGACTTCCACACTATGTCACCCAAACAAGAGGTCAACAAACATCACAAACAAACAAAACCCTAGAAACCTCAACCAAGGACAAGGCACCTAGATTGCTAAAAACACAACCAAAGAAAGGTGTATTGGTCGAAGCACTCTAAAGGACACAAAACACATGGTCTCTACAAAGGTAATACCAACATGGTCGACACCAACAACTCAAGCATCCATGCAAACCCTAGCTCAACACACATGATGCCAACTCATCATTTAAGGTCCCACATGAAACCCTAAGGATCACACACTCTCTCTCTATCATGATACCAAGGAACAAGAGGAACATCCAACATGTGACAAATTGCAAGATAAACCCTCAATATTGGTAAATTACAACTTGGTCAAAAAGCAACATACATATAGCATAGCTTGCTCAAACATCAACCAAACTGGACTAAACTAGAAACCTAATCATGTCACATGTTAATCAAGGTGCATCACATGATTAGATTAATGTTTACGAATCTTATTAAGCAAAGAAAGTGAGATAAACACTAAAATAGGGCATTGGTATTACAATAGGACACATATATCATAGGTCTCACAACCAGACTCTCATTTGATGTGTCGATAAGGTGAAGCAAAATATCCTCATAAAGGATGTTCATGGAGGATTGTGCAAAACACATATAAGTAGGGTGATGTTAGAAAATAAGATACAACTTTTGGGCTACTACTAGAACATCATGGAAACAAACTATTGGCAGTTTGTTTGCAAATGTAGAGTGTCACATCCATAGTGATTACATTCGTGCACCCACTAATCAATTGTACAACATGGCCATGCCTTGGCTATTCTATACTTGGAGAATCATTATGATCGAGAATCAATCCTAAGGAAGCAAACAATAATTGTTTTATCTTGGTAATGATAGACTACTTCAAAGTGAGTAGAAGCTATCTCTGTCAGTAATGATTTGACTGAACAAGTAGTCAAGTTCCTCAAGAAAAATAGCATAAGTTGGTATGGTATACCACATGCTATTATCACCAAAATGCTCAAACTTCGTAGCTAAACTATCAAAGAGTATGTGAGGTCTTTAGGGATCGAACATGTTGGGAAATCAAGCAATGAAAAGGCATTGGAAACAAAAACAATTTATGTTCAAATTCCAAACCACTAGAAGGTGTCAACAATTATACATCTAGGAATAGGGGTTTGCGAGGTATATATATGTTCTTGGATAAAGTCCAGTGACAATCCTCACAACATCTCATGCTTCTTCTTTAAGTAGCACACGGACAATCGCCAACAACGGCCTCATGGTGCAGCACCACAAACAGCGGTTGACCGTGTTCTACTAGTGTGATGGTGATGGCCTCCACACCACTATGTAGTCCAAGTGGACCACTAGGAGCTCCTCATCATGCTCCTAGAGACAATAGGAAGGAGTTATCGCATCAATGTCAAAGTGCTAGCGCTAACTTGTTTACCCTTACTATCTCTCCCTTTTACAGGTAAGACTTGCTCGGCTCTCATGTTACCACAACTATGAGAGGACAACATTTTTCAGCATTAGTTATGTCTTATGAAAGCCTTGACTACCCCTCTATTTATAGGAGGCTCAATAATAGGGTTTCCAGATCAACTGGGAGTCATAGAGATGGATTTCAAAAAAAATTGGCTGCTACGAACCATGAGTTGGTTGACTCTATACTTGAGTTGATTGACTCAACACTTGAATGGGTCAATTGGAATACTTTCCTATTCACATACATATTAGCTTTCAATGCAACGATCAATGCATAACATGATGTCAACATCAATACTTGATCCAATCTTACCGATCATCTAGTCAATCGAATAGAATTTTGAGTTGGTCGAATCGACACTTAACGTGGTCGACGCAACTCTTGAGTCAGTCAACTCATAGTCCCAATCAGCCAATTATCAACCAATGTTGTTTAAGTTGATTACCTACACACTTTAGTAATCACGACACATGAATTGGTCAATTCAACACTTAAGTTGGTTGACTCACATTCCCAATCATCCAATAATTCATGAGTAAACTCCTATTCCAGGTGTATCCTATGTGTATGACCCTATAGGTCCCAAGTTACAATGTATTAGATATCCTTAACAAATTATGATATCACAAGAAATGAGTGGTATCTAGAAACACATCATTGCTACCAAATTTATTGAAAAGTTGGAGAACAATTTCAACCTACAATTTGTGATCAATGTTATAGTGATCATATAGTTCCTTTGTCTCTTATATCTAGATTGAATTAGAGGCATGGAATCATCATCCTCTCAATGTTAAATCCATGTTCCTTGAACTAGAGCAGATTGTATGAGATGCATGTGAGTTCAGATATCTTATATTGAGTCACATGAGTATGGACATACATTTCTCACTCTTTCTTATCAAGTGGCCCATGATATCAATCTCCCATAGGAGGGACAAATCTCATCTACATCACTCAGAATCAATCTCCATGTATCAAATGTACCCAAATATCACCTTTATGGCAGCCCTTATTCAGGGTCACATTGGATGATGTCAAGATACATGTGTAGTGACTTTAGGTCTAAGAACCACCCAATCACCACTATTACTATGAGAGTTGATTCTAACTACCATTCCATGGTCTCCATGTATCACTATCAAGGTTGGTTAGTTTGATACAATGTTCTCTAACATTTACCTATGTGTTTGACTTCATATCCCATATCATGACTAATGAGAATATGTTATCAGTAAACACACACACTAGTGTTATGTATTTTTGTCTATTTTTCTTCTAGAGTAATATCTGACTAGGGACATAACAAGAATGCATGTACTCTTATCATACATATTATCTCATTTTTCAGGTCCTAAACATGAAAATATATGTCATCGAGTAACATCATTCTTTAGACATCTAATATGTATGTGTCATCATCTAATGACTAAGACAACCATAATAGATATAGTTACCTTTATTATTATAAAACCAAGTATATAATACCCATAAAATCATTATATGATTGGATCTATCGACATAAATACCAATAGACTCCCAATTGCACTTAGAGCCAATCACTTACAAATATTATCCCAAGTGATGTTAACATTCCCATCATGTTTCTACTATGCAAGTGCTTCTGTAGCAGGTTATCAATGTTTGCTTATAGTTAATACTTTGCAAGTCTTAACATATTCTCATTGTACGATCACTCATATGAGATGAAATGTCATAGTATGCTATCTAGGATTCCTAGCCTATCTAATAACTCCATTGTTATCACAATATTTATATTGTGTCATCCATAGTTGGAGCCTCCCACAAGTTCATATAAATGAACTTCTTGATGTGTTCAAAATATCAAGGTACTCCATTTCTGTAGTAGAATTAAAATCTATCTCTTGCTAGAAACTTTTCTTGCTTACAATTCTTGTTTTATGGTCAAGCATAAATTTAGATTGTGATTGTAAATCATCCTTTTCATTTTGGAAGCTTGCATCCGTGTAACCTTTTAAACCAAACTCTTCATTATTACCATAATTAGGAAACTAGACGTTTTAGTGCTTCTCAAGTACTTAATGATGTTCTTTATGGTAGTTCAGTGATTTTCATTGGGATCTAACTGATATTTGATCATCATGTCTAATACCTATGAGACATGGGATTAGTACATAATATTGCATACATGATAGATCCAATTGTGAATGCATATGTCAATATACTCATGTCTTCCTATAATTTACAAGAACTGGGACACTAGGATCTTGAGAGACTAATTCCATGGAGCATGAACAAATTTTCTCTAATTGAGTCATGTATGCTGAACCCCTTTGACATCTTGCCAATGTATGTGCTCTTACTTAGGTCAAGAAGCTTTCTTCCTACCTCTATAGATCTTGATTTCTAAGATATAGGATGCTTCACCTAATTTCTTCATAAAATGTACATCCCATTAAGGTTTTAACATCTATAGGATAAGGAGGTCCTTTGCCATCATTATGTGGAATATAAATATGCTCCCACTAACTTCTTGTAAAAAAATCATCTTCATTTTGACTAAAGTCAAACTCTTTGACTTTCTTGTCAAATCAAAGATTCTAGCTTCGAGATGTTTGCTTTCATCTATAGATTGACCTTTGTAGCTTACAAACTTATATTTGCATTAATTGGATTTATAAACCTTTAGATTGTATCAAGAACACATCCTCTAAAATATTCCTATTAAGGAATATAATTTTAATATCCATTTTCCAAATCTCACAGTCATACTATGATGTAGTGGCAAGCATGATCCTGATGGATTAAGAATTGAATAAGATGCAAATGGCAAATGTTTCCTACCTTAATGATTAATTATGGACGATGGCATTGGATGTGTAATAATTGAATCATTTCGGGTCTTGGCTCATTAGAATATTGTTATCTGCAATCTTCCAAATTCATAATTGAGGGTTGTCTATTTGACCAAAATGATGAGAGTGATAGCTAATTAAAGACCTAATTAATACCATCAATTTTAATCAAATAAAATCAATTCAAAATGATTTTTTTGAAAAAAAATGCAATTTTTTTATAGAATCAAATGCAACAAATAACAAAATTTCTCTACATTTGGTCCTTGAGAAGGACAAGTTAAATGGGAATAGCTTCCATGACTGGTTCACGATGCTAAGAATTGTTCTCACATAGGAGATAAATCTCTATGTCTAGGAGACACTAGAGCCAGATGAACCCCTTTCCTATGCACCAAAGGGTGATAGGGATGCTTACAAGAAGCATACTAAAGATGTCATTGATGTCAAGTGTATGATGTATGCTCCATGAACTATGAGTTGTAAAGGCCTGATGAGAACATGGATGTTATTGAAATGATCACACACCTCAAAAACATGTTCCAAGATCAGGTAAGATAAGAGAGATATGATGTTCTAAGGCACTATTCAAATGTAATATGGCAGAAGGAGATCTGATAGGTCCTCATGTACTCAAGCCTTTTGGGTATCTGGAGAACCTAGGTAGACTGGGATTCCCCATGCATCAAGCGTTGGCAATGACGTGTCTCTGCAATCTCTTCCAGAGTCATACAGTCAGTTTGTCATGAACTACAACATGAATGACTTTGGCAAGCCAATGATAGAGTTATTGGGCATGTTAAGAACAATTGAGGCACAAGTGAATAAGACAAGCCCAAGTCTATGATGATAATCAATAAGACAAAAGGAAAGTCAAAGGCAAAGGTAAAGGCAAAGCTAAGAAGAGTTCTAAAGGTAGCTAGAAGCCCAAATCTTCATATCTCAAGGCAAAGGGAGGAGTAAAGAAGGGAGGCTATTGTCACCAGCCTAGGCATGGGAAAAGGAATTGCCCTCTCTTTTTGAAGGAATTAAAGAAGAAGAAGGAAGGGGTAGAGACCTCTACTTCAGTTATAAATGTTATTAGATAAATTTTATTACTTCTTCATCTTGGTATGTGATATCGGATGTAGATCTGACATACGTTGATGCACATGATTTGACAAGAAGTAAAGCCTTTATGAAAGGGCAAGAGTGGACTATGTAGAGCAAGAGTTGCTGCAGCTTTAGTCTACATTTAGAATTTATCATAGCCCATTGGGCATGTAATAGAGTTATTTGAATTGCTATTTTGTTATACCAAAATAGAAACATTTTACTTTATGCATCTTGTATGACAAGGATGATAATGAATAAAGAGTTGTTAATGCTTCTATTTCAAAGATGTGATCTTGTATGGAAATGCCCCATACATCTACTGATCTTTATATTAAAGGATTTAAAGTTGAATGCTTATAATGTAAATATCAAAGGATTATAATTGATAACTCAAACAATCTATATCATTGTCATCTAGAGCACATATATAAGAAATGCATATCTAAAATCCATATTGATGTTTATCTAGATTCTTTTGGTTATTGAACCAATAAGAGACATGCAAGTCTTATTGAGAACATTCATTATATTAGGCCTTATACATGTTGATGTATGAAGATCTTATAGAATAAATGCTAAAGATAGTTGTTTGTACTTCATTATATTCAATGATGATATCAGTTGATATGGGTTTTGTATTTGGTGAAATACAAACATGAATCTCTTAAAGTGTTCAAGGAGATTACAAATGAAGTATAACTTTTATAAAATATTACAAAAATTTGATATGATCAAATGTTGAATTACTCTACATTAATAGTTTGAGGAACTTATGGAAAGACTGTGATAGTGTATCACAAGTCAAATACTCCTAAACATAAGGATGTATCAGAAAAAAGGAATTACATCCTGAAGGATCATGATATGATTATCATATTAATCTATTCTTCTAATCTCCTCATTGATATATACTTTACACTAAACACTATATCATCTAAAATGGTTTAAGGACATCATATGAGAAATGATACAGAAATTCCCTGATATGTCTTAAGGATTGAAACTTATATAAAGAAAGTAGTTTCTTGAAAAGGTTTATACAAAAACCATAATTGTTGAATACTATCTTTAGTACCAATCTAACAACAAATGTTCATTGCTAGGATAATTGGGTTCCAAAAGAATCAGTGGGATTAAAAGTAGAACTCAAAAGGTTTAAGGTCAATAAGGAGGTACAATGAGGACAATTGGGAATCACAAATTGTTGTGGAATCTCAAGTTCCTTAGGTTACATAGAACCTCATAATTCTTGTAGAACACATATGAGATTGAAGGATTGTGAATCCGATAATTCAGATGAGTTGGTCATAAGATGATGACCCAACAGATCAACTATAAGATATTGAGAACTAGAATCTATGAAGTGGCTTAAGGCCATTATGGAGTCCATGTACACTAACAAGGTATGACTTTGCTAGTAACACTGGAAGGGGTAAAACCCACAGGGTGCAGTTGGGTTTTGTTTCAAAGACCTACATGGATAACCTAAAAGGACAAATTGGTTGCAAAGGTTTTCAAATCAGTTCAAATTACTAAACATTAAGAGATTCCTTGACCAATCATCATGCTTGTTGTTGCAGCTAGTATAGACTAAATGATTTGGCATATGAATCTTAAAACTACATTCCTTAAATGGAATATATCAAAGGATGTGTACGTGACACAGTCTAAAGGTTTTATAACATTATTAATGCAAATACAGTCTATAAGCTACAAAGTTCAATCTGATATATTGAAACAAGCATATCAAAGATGGGATCTTTTGACTTGACAAGATAGTCAAAGAGTTTAACTTGAATAAAGATAAAAGATGGAATCTGTGATACAAAAGATCTAGTGGGTGCATATGTAAATATTCCATGTATTAATGAGGAATGACATCTCAAGTATTGAGACATGGCATGGAAAACACCTTTAGCAATGAATGATTAGGTGAAACATCCCACGTGATAGGGATTGAGATCTATAAAGATAGTTCTGAAAGGTTTAATGACATGAATTGAGCACATGCAATAGCAAGATGTTGAAAGAGTTCAAGATGAAGGATTTAAAGAGAGAGAATCTATCCATTTTACATGGTATTAGTCTCTCATGAACCTTACATTTTGATTCTTATGAAGAATGTAAAGACATGGGTAAGATTCCACATGCACTAGAAATTAAATCTATCATGCATGGTGCATACATGTACTCATCTCATAAGTCTTGTATGTATTAGACATGACAAGGTGATATCAGTTTCCAATGAGGGTCATTTGAATTTCATTTAAAGACATCCATTAATACTTGAGAAGCACTAAGGACGTGTTGCTATATTATGGCAACAAGGAAGAGTTGGGTGTAAAGGGTTACACCGATGAAAACTTTTAGAATGAAAGAAAGTGATCACAATATAAAATGTGTTTAATTTTAATGACTAAGAATGAGATTCATGGGTGGTTGTCTCTAAAAGCAAGTGGGAGTCTATTGGTATGGTATGCCTTGAGTGCCAATCATATGATGATTGTAATGGCATATTATATAAAGGATTTGGTTGATAATAATAAAGGCAAGCTTCCAATTCATTTCATTTCACTCAATTATGAGATAATGAGGAAACATAATGAATGTTTAAAGAATGATATTACTCAATGACGTATGTCTTCAAGTACGTGATTTGAATAATGAGATCATACAGATGTTAAGAGTATGCACATTCTTATTACATCCCTAGTTCATTGTTACTATGGAAGATAGATAAACAACAATAATGCTTAAGACTAGAGTTTGTGTTAGTTTATGACAAAATCTCATTATTCATGATATGTGATATCAAACCAAGCGCACAAATACTTGTTAGGGAAAAGTGTATCAGAAAAACCCACCTTGAGAGTGACACATGGAAACCATAATTGGTGGTCATAGTCATCTCTCATATTAAAAGTGGTGATTTTAGTTCTTAGACCTAAAGTCATTACACACATCACACATCGTTTAATATACTATGACATCATACAACGTAATCCTGAATAATGGTTGCCATAACAGGTGATGATTGGGTAGTTATGATAGATGGGGATTGACTGTGAGTGATGTAGATGGGATTTGTCCCTCCTACGAGAGGTTGATATCCTGGATACTTGATAAACGAGATAGAGAAACACATGCGCATGAACATGTGAACCAATATTTGATATTGAGGTCACATATAATTCATATAGTCTGCTCTAGTTCAAGGGACGTGGATTGGACATTGAGAGGATGATATTTCCATGCCTCGAGTTCATTCCAGATATCAGAGCAAAGGAATTATACAATCACTATAACACCTTACATAGATTGTAGGATGAAGTTGTTCTCAAGCTTTGTATTCACTTGGGTATCAATGATGTGTGACTAGGCACCACTCTTTTCTTTTGATGTCATAAACCAGTTATGGACATTCACTACAAACATGTTATGGGACCTATAGGGTCACACGCATAGGAATTCATCTAGAAGAGGAGTTTAATCATGAATGATAATTGAATGGATTACCAAAGTGTTTGGGTATTCAATTTAAGAAACAAATCAGCTGACTGGACTCCCAACTAACCGATTCAAGTGTTGAACCAACCGGTTAGAGTGTCAAGTTGATTAGAAATTCAATTGGTTGAGTTCTGCCCAACTCACAAGAGTGAGACACCCAATTCTTGGATAAATTTGATTGCATTAAGAATTAGTGCTAACATCATGTTGTGCATTAATTGGATTCAAATAGCCTATTCATATGCGATTGGGAGACATGGTGAAATGACCAGTTTGTTGAGCAAGCCGATCAGCTCGCATGTGAACTGATCGGCTCAGTTACGAACTGACAATTTCGCTGCTCGTAGGTTGCAAATTTTGTGATATTCTGATCCCTTACACTCCCACATAGATTGGGAACCTAAACCCTAACCCCTCCTATAAATAGAGGGGTACTTGAGGCTTCTCAAACACAACTCAATTGCCTCTGGAAATTGTTGACCTCTCTGGTTGTGGTTACCAATAGACAACCTGAGCAAGTCCTACCCATAAAGGGAGGAATAGCAAGGGGGAACAATTGTGGGAAAGCAAGTTGGTGACTAGTACACCAATGTGAGGGACAACTCCTTTCTGTCTGTTCTACTAGAACAACAAGAGTTCTAGGTGGTTCATGTGGACTACTATAGAGGTGAAGAGATTGTTGTCTACTGCTAGGAGGACAACGCCAAGCTATAGTCCACGGTGAAGACCATGAGCTGCTCAGACGCTACCCAAGTGCAACTAGGAGTGATACACTACTGCAATGAGTTGTAGTGACTGGACTTGCTTGAGGACTAGGTATGAACTCGCTAAACCATCATTCCCTTACATAGTTGTTGATGCGGTCATGTTGTTTTATTAAATAAGGGCAATTTTTTTCTACTACCTACTCTGATCCGATATTTCCCTACAAGTTGTGTTTTGTGAAAGCCTTGACTACCCCTCTATTTATAGGAGGTCTACGGTCATGGTTTCCAGATTAACTCGGAGTCAAAGACATGAATTTTAATGAATTTCTGGCTACTTCAAACCACAGCTCAATTCACCCACACCCAGTCAATCGACTCAACACTTGAATTAGTCGTTTGGAATGCTTTCCTATTCACAAATACATTGTCTTTTAATGCAATGATTAATGCACAACACGATGTCGACATTAATCCTTGATCCAGTCTTACTGATTGTCTAATCAATTGACTAGAATTCTGAGTTAGTCGACTCAGCACTTGAACCGATCAACTCATAGTCCCAGTCAGCCAATTCTCAGTCAATGTTGTTTAAATTAATTACCTAAATAGATTAGTAATCACAACACATGAATCAGTTGACTCAACACTCTAGTCGGTCAACTCACATTCCAAGTCATCCAATTATTCATGAGTAGACTCCTATTCCATGTGTATCCTATGCATGTGATCCTATAGGTCTGAAATTACATTGGTAGTAAATGTCTATAACCAAGTTATGATATCACAAGCAATGAGAAATATCTAGCAACACATCATTTCTACCCAAGTAATCATAAAGTTGGAGAACAACTTCAACCTATAATCTGTGGTCACTGTCATAGTGATCGTCTAGTTCCTTTGCCTTAGATATCTAGATTGAACTCTAGGCATGGAATTGTCATCCTCTCAATGTTCAACCCATGTTCCTTGAACTAGAGTATACTCTATGAGATGCATGTGAATTCACATATCTTATATTGAGTCAATTGAGTATGGAAATACATTTCTCAGTCTTGGCTATCAAGTGGCTCATGATATCAATCTCCTATAGGAGGGACAAATCCCATCTACGTCACTCACAATCAATCCCCATGTGTCACAATGTACCTGAGCATCACCTTTATGACAACCCTTATTCAAGGCCACGTTGAATGACATCAAAATACATCATATAACATGTGATGAGGTGTAGTGACTTTAGGTCTAAGAACCACAATCACCACTATCGCTATTAGAGTTGATTCTAACTACTATTCTATTGTCTTCATGTATCACTCTCAAGGTGGGGCTATCTAATACACTATTCTCTAACATGTACCTTTGTGTTTGACTTTATATCACATATTATGACTGATTAGACTGTCATCAGTCAAGACACACTGTAGTTTATGTATTAGTATTGTATTTTTTTGCTTCCCCAGTAATATTTGGTTAAGAATATAACAAGAATGCATGTATTCTTATCATGCATATGATCTAATTGTTTAGGTCCTAAACCTACAAACATATGTCATCAAGTAACATCATTATTTAGACATCTACTATGTTTGTGTCATCATCTCATGATTGAGACATACATAATAGATGGAATTACCATTATAATTGTCAAATCAAGTATATGATGTCTCATTACAATGATCACATGATTGGATCTATAGGCATAAATACCAATAGAAAACCACCCAAAAACATCTTACAAGGCCTAGCTGAATGAGCTGTAGAAGTTGTCAACATGAACATGATTAAGAATCTGAAGAACGCAATTAGCTCCCATACCAAATGGCATGTACACCATAAATGGATCTCTATGCTTATCAAACTTCTATAAGAACTTCCGTCAGAACTTCCATTAGAGCTACACCATATTTGTTGGTATGTTGGATGGAGGAAGTTCTTCTAGTTAAGGTCTAGATTCCTTCCTTCTACATACTATAAGAAGTAGATATTCCAGAGGCAAAGTGGCTTCAAGATCAAATTGAATGCCTCAACACACTTGAAGAATGCTGAATGAGAACTCTGGATCATGCATAATGGTATCAAGCATTTATAGCTTGAGTGTTCAACAAAAAGGTTCGTACCCGTAATTTCTAAAAGGGAGACCTAGTGAGGATGTGGCTATCGAGAAGGAATGGAGGTGATTTTTAAAAATCTCATTTTCCTTACATTATAGACTACAAGCTTTAGACGGGAAAGCTTGGTCTATTTCAAGAGGGGCCTAACTCTAGTGGCAAGTTTAATTCTAAATGTGGAGGGCCCTTCATTGTCCACCACATCTATGACTGGGGTGACCTACATTTGAAGGACAAGAATTGAGATATTATTCTTTGTCACACAAATGACAATCTCATTAAGAACTACCATTGTTGATAAGCAGGCCTCAAAGACTGCATGTCTCTGGAAAAGAGCCAAGTAAGGGGTCTAAAAGGTCCCACCTATCTAAAATGCACTTAAAACTTACCTAAATACATGCACACATCCCCTTATTCACCTTGAAGTAGAAAGATCAAACTCAAACCTAGGGCCTAGTATGAAAGGATCAAGACTGCTATCATGAGGCCCAAATGGCTAGCCAACCTACATTTACTCCTTAAAAGTTTAGGCCCTAATAAAACAAAAAAAACTATTCACAATTATAGAGAAGGAAAGACAAGACCCATGATCACTATCATGAGAGGGTTGTTGATACTTTGAGTCCTTATAGGTGAGTTACATTTGATCCTCACAATCAACAAAAGAATGTAAATTAGTTCCTTAACTAGGAAGACACATGATTATGGTGGATTGCTACAATAAAATGTGATGGGAATAGAAACCAAAAGGTGTCTCTGCACTGACATGAAATCCAAGTCAACTAGAGCCTTAATTTATCTTCTTCTCTAGAGAAAAGATCACCCTCAAAGTATAATAAGTTACACTCATGCAAAGAGAGGAATCATATACAATTTGGAGACCAAGACAAGGGGGTGGCTTAAAATGCTTGGGGTTTCAACCTTCTAGCTTCACTAAGGTTGATCTATGAAAAGGAGGTGACCCCAAGAAAGTTATTTTCACCCTAAAAATTGTTGGGAAATATGATACAAATATAGGTAGCACAAACAAAAATTTTATTGACATATTCCCCATAACCAGTGGATCGCTTCAACAACATACAATGGAAATGATGGTCTCGAGGATATACCTATTCCTAGAGTAAGTCAACAACATACTCCTCACTATTGTAAATGCGCATTTGTCTTCTAGTTACATTGGGACTCATCTACGACTCCTACATGGGCAACAAATTTGAATGTCATTGTCATCATCTGCAACATCTCCTCTCGCAACGTATTGCTTGCTGAAGTTGTCCTCCTAGTGGAAGACAATGGCCTCCCGCCTCTTGAGTAGTCCACGTGGACCACCAGAAAACTCCATGTTGCGCTACCAGAGCTAACGGGAAGGAGTTTTCTCCTTCTGTCGACGTACTAGTCATCGACATGGTCACCCAAAACTGACCCTTACTTGTTCTCTCCCTTGATATCCCTCCCTTTAATGGGTAGGACTTGCTCATGCTCTCGATTGGTTACTACAACCAAAGAGGATAACAATTTTCAGACCAACTGATTCTCAATTGTGTGTCTTGGGAATCCCTAAATACCCCTCTATTTATAGTAGAGGCCAGGGTCAGGGTTCCCAATCGGTGTAGGAGTAGAAGGGTCCAAAATTATGAATTTTCTAGAACCTACAAACTACAAAATGGTCACCTCACAAAGAAAAATTGTCGTCTCGTGTGCAAACTGGTCATCTTGCTTAGCAAGACAGTCATTTTGTGCAATTTGTAGTATGTAATTAAATTTGCAATTTGTTTCTAATTAGTATCCAACATTAATCCTTGTACCAATTTAATAGAACAAGTGAAATGATCTAACTTCTTTCATGATTCAAGAAAATCACCAAAAGCTTTGGTTGGCTTGACCAAGATGATCAGTTCACTAGGTGAAGTGATCGTCTCACCAACCTAAGACAATGAATTCACCCAGTGAGCCAATCAATTGGTGTCCTAAGTCATGGAGAAATCAGACACTTCAATTTTTCAATCAACCTGACACTCCAATAAATCAATTCAACACTTGAACTTGATAGTTTTGAGACCAATAAGTTGATTTGTTGTTTAATTGAATACATAAACACCTGTAATAATCAAATTAAAATTATATTTTAATCTACTCATTTAATCCAAGTGTATCCTATGCATGTGGCCCTATAGGTCCAAAATTATGTTGGTAGTGAATGTCCATAACCAATTATGACATCACAAGAAAAGAGCGGTGCCTAGTCACACATCATTACTACCAGAGTAATTTGGAAAGTTGGAGAACAACTTTAACCTACCATCCATGATTAGTGTTACAGTGATTGTATAGTTCCTTTGTCTCTGATATCCCAATTGAACTCTAGGCATGGAATCGTCATCCTCTCAACGTTAAATTCACATTTCTTGAACTAGAGAACACATTCTGAGATATGTGTGAGTTCACATATCATATATTGAATCACTTGTGTACAGTTGTACATTTCTTAGTCTCTCTTATCAAGATACCCTGGATATCAAACTCTTGTAGGAGGGACAAATCCCTTCTACATTACTTACACTCAAATCCCCATGTGTCACATCTACCCAATCATCACCATTTTGGAAATCATTATTTCAGGATTACATTTGATGATGTCAAAGTATATTGAATGCCATGTGATGAATGTAGTGACTCCAGGTCTAAGAACCACAATTACCACTATCGCTATGATAGATGATTCTGATTACCATTCCATGGTCTCCATGTATCACTCTCATGGTGGGTCTATCTGATACAATGTTATCTAACATGTACCTGTATGAGTGACTTTATATTATATATCGTGACTAATGCAATTTTGTCATCAGTCAACACACACACACTCTAGTCTTATGTATTACTATCGTCTATTTTTCTTCCTCAATAATATCTGACTAGGGACATAACAAGACTGTATGTACTCTTAGCATCCATATGATCTCATTAGTCAAGTCATGTACTTGAAGACATACATCATCGAGTAACATCATTCTTTAGAAATCTAATTATGTTTGTGTTATCATATCATGATTGAGACAAACATAACAGACAAAACTACCTTTTATTATTATCAAATCGAATATTTAATGCCACATTCCAATCATCATATGATTGGCTCTCTGGGAATACATACCAACAGACTCCCACTTGCACTTAGAGGCAATCACCCAAGAATCATATTCCAAGTGATCTTAACATGTCCATCATATTTTTGCTACACAAGTTCTTTTATAGAGGGTTTAGCAATGTTTGCTTCAAGCTGGTATTTTGTAATTTTCACATCTCATCATTGTGTGACTTTTTACATAAGATGGAAGTGTTGTAGTATGCTATTTGAGATTCCCAACCTATCTAGTAGCTCCATTGTTATCATCAATATTTCTACTATGTCATCAATGGTTGGAACCCCCCACAAGTTCACCCATATGAACTTCTTGATTCATATAGTATCCTCTATTGTTCTCTTAACATAGAGATACTTGGACTCTTCTATAGATATTAACAACTTTCATTATCTTAGACTCTTTCTAACTTATAGTTCTCATTTAATGTCAAACACTAATATGTCATTTCTGAAGCTTGCATCAGTGTAAGCTTTTACACCCTACTATTCCTTATTACCATAACCATGGAATAGATCCTTTTAGTGCGTCACAAGAACCCAAGGATGTTTTGTATGGTAGTCTAGTGACTCTCACTGGCATCTAACATATACCCTCTTGTCATGCCTAATACATACAAGATTTCTAGGTAGGTATATATGTCCTCTCATCCTGTCAACCACATATGAGATGACTTGATATCCTCTCATCATGCCAAGTTCATATGAGATAACTAGATATAAATGAGATAAAGAGATGAGTACATAACATTACATTCAAGATAGATCCAATTGGGAATGCATATGATATCAATTCCATGTATTCCTATTCTTCACAAGAACTAGGACACTAGGCTCCTAAGAGACTAACTCATGTAACACGAAAAAGTTCTCTCTCATTGCGTCATGCATGTTAAAATCTTCAACAACTTTCCAACGTATGTTTTCTTAGGTCAAGAATCTATCTATATATATCTCTATAGATCTTTATCCCTATCATATAGGTTGTCTTGCCTAAACGCTTCATATAGAAGGTACTTTTCTTGCTAGGTTTTAACATATGCAGGATAAGGACGTTATTCCCCATCATCATGTGGAATATCAATATGCTCCCACTAATTCTTTTGTAATAACATATTTCATCTTCATTTTAACTCAAGTCAAACTCTTTGACTGTCTTGTCAAACATAAGTTTTTAGGTCTGAGATGCTTGCTTCAATCCATTAGATTGACCTTTGTAGTTTATAGACTTTATTTTCATTATTGGATTTATAAACCTTTAGGTTGCATCACATACACATCCTCATGATTATTCCAATTAAGGAATGCAGTTTTAACATCCATATGACAAATCTCATGATCATCCTAAGTTGCAACGACAAGCATGATCCATATGGATTTAACCATGGTAACTGGCTAAAGACTTCATCATGTTCAAAACATTGAACTAGTTTGAAACTCTTTGCAACCAACTTATCTTACATGTTGGTTTTATTACAAAGACCCAAATGCATCCTATGGGGTTTACCCATTTAGGTGGATCCAACAAGGTCATACCTTATTGGTGTACATGGAGTCTATCTTGGATCTCATGGATTTAAACCATTTCTCAAGTTCTGGTCCCTCAATAGTTTCTAGGTAGGTCATTGACTCATCAATTATGATCAACTTACTACCTTTCTGATTTATAAGATATCATCATATTTCAAACTCAAGGCATGTTCTACTAGAACTATGAGTTCTATGTGTTACATAACTTGAGATTTCACAACAGCCTGTGATTCTCTTTGTTCCCAAAGTACCTCTTTAGATTCAATGTTTTCTTGTTCATCTTGATCATTTCAAAGTCTACTTTTACTCCCACTGATTCCTTTAGAACCTAGTTCCTCTATAGGAATACAACCATCCTGATCAACAAACAACTTTGTTGAAGGACAGGGATACAAGTAGAATTCAACAAAATAACATTTATGTGATTTGTAGACAAAGATTTAAAGAAACTATTTTCTTATATAAGCATTCATCCCAAATAACTATAAGAGACACATCGGTACACCTCCCATGACATATCACATATGGTGTCTCTTGAACCAATTTTACATGGTACATTGTTTAGTGTTAAGCATGCGCCCAAAAGAAATTGGAAGATCAGCTAGATTTTATTCACCATGATTAGCAAGGTGTGATTCCTTCTTACTAATACACTTTCATGATTCACTATCATTGTGTTTTAGGTGGATTCATTATGATACATTATCATGATCTCCCTTGAAGGTTCTCAAACTACTCGTTTAAAATATCTCAACATCGATCATATCGAAGTATCTTTATAATTTTACCAAGTTAGTTACGTACTTCATTTACAATCTCCTTGAACACTTCATGAGATACAGACTTGGATTTCACTAAAATAAAAACTTCCATATCTACTGATAACATCAGTAAGTATAATGAGGTACTAGTAACTACCTTAAACATTCATTCTAAAAGGTCTATATACAACAATATGTATGATCCATAATGAATAGTCACTATCCCATTACATCAAATGAAGGTGCTTTTTCATATTGCACAACAAATAAGATATGCATGTCTCCATTGGTTCAATAACCAAAATAGTCTTGATAACCATCATATGGATTCTAGAAATACATTTCTCATTTATGTGCTTTTGATGATAATGCTATAGACATTCAATGTTTGAGTTATTAAGTCATTCATTATATATTCCATACACATATTTGTCTTTAGAAGTATCAGATATTGTTTGCGAGACAGATGAATTTCCATAACATAATGAAACATAATGTTCTTGTCACACAAGACATAAGATGTTTTCATTAATGGCAGGTACATAATAGCAATTCACTTATTCTATTATGTTCCCATGAATGACAGCTTCCAACTGTAGAGGCAACAACGCTTATTCGATACAGTTCTAGCTTACTTCTTCTGAAGTCTTGAAGTAGAGATATTTATCTCTATCTTCTTCCTAAGATCCTCTGTAAAGAGGATAGTGCTTTCCAATGTCCAGACACGTGACGAAGGTGGCACTTTCTTTCTTTATCCTTTAAGTGAAAAGAACATATTCCTTTTACACTTACCTTCCCCATATCTTGAGTGCTAAAGACATGGACTTTGGCTTAGCCTTAGAACACTTCTTGGCCTTGCCTTTTCCCTTGGACTCAATTCTATTGATCACCATCACGTATTTGTCCTACTTCATTTGTACTTTGGTACCAACATGCCAAGTAGTTAATAAATTGACTACATGATTTATGCAACAAATTGTAGAATCATTTCCATGGTCAACTCTTAACCTAAGAGAAATCCTAGTGACTCCACATTCCCAATCATATTAAGCACATGGGGATCTACTAGATCTCTATCTGTCACTTTGCACTAAAATATCACTTTAGAAACATTATACCTGTCTTGCTTTACATGATTCATAATATGTGTTACCATTTCAAGAATGTCCATGCTTTCATGATGTTCATACAACTCATAGTTCATACAACAAAGCATAAGGTACTCAATGTCTACGGTTGCATTGGCATGCTTTCAATAAGCATCCATTTATCCTTTAGGCACATTTGGAGTGGGTTCCTTTGGCTTTGGTCTTTTAAGGACATAGACCTTTCTCTCATGATTGAGAACACTTATCAAAGTCCTAAACCAGATGTGAGAGTTTGTCTCGTTTTGTCCTGCTATAGGACTTATCGCAGTATGAATGTGTTTGTGTTTGAATTTAGTTTCTACATATAGATATTACAACCTTTTTAAAAATTTGGTTTGATTTGATAAATTTGACGATACTAATAAGGTTTATAATTAAATATCTCTCCCACTATTTAGTTCAAATTGATAGCTCTCATCTATCAATTCAGAATATTGCAATGTACACTATTCTAATGGGCCAAGTTCTAAGATAATGCAACTATGGTCCAACAAACACCGCAATACAAAGTCTATTTTGCAATGAACAATATTCAACTATCTAGTCTTACGTATTAGTGTCGTCTATTTTGCTTCCTCAGTAATATCCAACTAGGGACATAACAAGAATGTATATACTCATAGAATCTATATGATCTCATTGTTTAAGTCATGTACTTGAAGACATATGTCATCGAGTAACATCATTATTTAGACATCTACTTACGTTTGTGTCATCATCTCATGACTGAGACAAACATAATAGGTAGAATTACCTTTTATTATTATCAAATTATCATCATATGATTGTCTCTCTAGGCATACATACCAACACACCCCCACTTATACTTAGAGCCAATCACCCTTGAATCCTATTCCAAGTGATATTAACATGTCCATCATGTTTCTGTTGTAGAAGTGCTTTTATAGTGGGTTTAGCAACATTTGCTTCAAGATGGTATTTTGCAATTTTTACATCTCATTACTGTGCGACTTTTCACATAAGATGGAAGTGTTGTAGTATGCTATCTGAGATTCCCTACCTATCTAGTAACTCCATTTCTATCATCAATATTTCTATTGTGTCATCAATGGTTGGAACCTCCCACATGTTCACCCATATGAACTTCTTGATTCATACAATATCCTTTGTTGTTCTCTTAACACAGAGATACTCAGCTTCTTCTATTAACATTAACAACTGTCATTAGCTCAAAATACTTTTTAGCTTACAGTTCTTGTCTAATGCCAAACATTAATATGTAATTTTGGAAGCTTGCATCAATGTAAGCTTTTACACCCAACTCTTGCTTATTACCATAACCATGGAATCGTTCCTTTTAGTGCTTAACTAGAACCCAAGGATGTTCTTTATGGTAGTCTAGAGATTCTCACTGGCGTCTGACATATACCCTATTATCATGTCTAATACATACAAGATTTCTAGGTAGGTATATATATGTCCTCTCGCCCTGTCCAATACATATGAGATGACTTGATATCCTCTCGTCATGTCCAATTCATATGAGATAACTAGATACATATGAGATAACATGATAAGTATATATCATTGCATTCAATATAGATCCAATTTTGAATGCATATGGCAACTATTCCATGTGTTCATGTTCTTCCCAAGAACTGAGAAACTAGGCTCCTGAGATACTAGCTTCATGTAACATGGAAAATTTCTTTCTTATTGAGTCCTACATGTTGAACCCTTCAACAACTTGCCAATGTATGTTCTCTTACTTAGGTCAAGAAACTTTCCAGATCTATCTCTATAGATCTCAATCCTTATTACATCAGTTGTCTTAGCTAAACCCTTCATATAGAAGGCACTTTCCTTTCTAGGTTTTAACATATGCAGGATATGGATGCTATTCCTCATCATCATGTGGAATATAAATATGCTCTCACTAAATCTTTTGTAATCATACATTTCATCTTCATTTTGGCTCAAGTCAAACTCTTTGACTCTCTTGTCAAATAGAAGTTTCCAGTTGTGAGATGCTTTCTTCACTCCGCAAATTTACCTATGTAGCTTATAGAATGTATTTGCATTAGTTGATTTCTAAAATTGTTAGTCTGTGTCAATACACATCCTCATAAATATTCCAATTAAGGAATGCAATTTTAATAGTAATACTAAGCTACAACAACAAGCATGATCTGGATGGATTGAACCATGGTAACTGGTGAAATAATTCATCATTTTCAACACTTTGAACTAGTTTGAAACTCTTTGCAACCAATGTATCTTTCCATGTTTGTCTTCTTACAAAGATCCAAATGCACCCTATGAGTTTTACCCCTTCAAGTGGATCCAACAAGGTCATACGTTGTTGGCGTACATGGAGTCCATCCTGGATCTCATGGCCTCAAGCCATTTCTCAGGTTCTGGTCCCTCAATAGTTTCTAGGTAGGTTGTTGACTCATCATCTATGATCAACTTAACGCCTTTATGAGTTACAAGATATCATCATCTTTCAAACTCAAGATGTGTTCTACTAGAACTATGAGTTATGTGTGTTACATAAGGAACTTGACATTCCACAATAGCTTGTGATTCTCTTTGTTCCCACTATATCTCTTTTGGCTCAATGTTTTCTTGTTCGTCTTGATCATTTCCAGTTCTACTTTTACTCCCACTGACTCCTTTGTAACCAAGTTCCTCTTCAGGAATACAACCATCCTGATCAACAAACAACTTTTTTGTAGGATTGGGATATGAGTAGTATTTAACAAAATAAAATTTATGATATTGTAGACAAATCCTTTAAGAAACTATCTTCTTATATAAGAATTCATCCCTAATCACTATAAAAGACACACATGAACACCTCCCATGCCATATCTCATATGGTGTCTCTTGAACCAATTTTATATGGTAGATTGTTTAGTGTTAAGCATGTGTCCAAAAGAAATTGGAAGATCAACTAGATTTTATTCACCATGACTAGCAAGGTATGATTCCTTATTACTGATACACTTTCATGATGCACTATCATTGTGTTTCAAGTGGAGTTCATCATGATACATTATCATGATCTCCCTTGAAGGTTCTCAAACTCTTGGTTTAAAATATCTCAAAATTTATCATATCAAAGTATCTTAATGCTTTTACCAAGTTAGTTACGTACTTCATTTAAAATCTCCTTGAACACTTTAGGAGATCCAAACATTCATTTCATTAAATACAAATATCCATATCAGCTAACAACATCGGTAAATATAATGAGGTACTAGTAACTACCTTCAGCATTTATTAAAAAGGGTTTATATACATCAGTATGTATGAGCCCTGATAGAATAGTTGCTCTCCCATTACATTTAATGAAGCTATTTTTGTCATTTGCAAAACAAATAAGATATGCATCTCTCTATTGGTTGAATAACCAAAAGAATCTTGATAACCATCATATGGGTTCTAGAAATGCATTTCTCATTTATGTTCTTTTGATGATAATGCTATAGGTATTCAATGTTTGAGTTATCATGTCATTCAATATATGTGTCATACACATATTTGTCTTTAGAACTATCATATATAGTTTGCGAGACACATGTCATTTCCATAAAAGATCATATCTCTTGAAATGAAACATAATGTTCTTGTCACACGAGATATATGATGTTTTCATCAATGACAGGTACATAATAGCAATTCACTAATTCTATTATGTGCCCATGAATGATAACTTCCAACTGTAGAGGCAACAACCCTTGCTCCATACAGTTATAGATTACTTTTTCTCAGGTCCTGAAGTAGAGATCTTTATCTCTATCTTCTTCCCGAGATCCTCTATAAAGAGGATATTTCTTTCCATGTCCAGATAGGTGACAATGGTGGGACTTTCTTTCTTTATCCTTTAAGTGAAAAGGATACATTCGTTTTACACTTACCCTTCTCCATATCTTGAGTGCTGAAGACATGGACTTTGGCTTAGCCTTAGAACACTTCTTGGCCTTGCCTTTACCCTTGGACTCACTTCTGTTGATCACCATCAAGAATTTGTCCTACTTCATCCGTGCTTTGGCATCAACATGCCAAGCATTTAATAAACTGACTGTATGATTCATGCAACAAATTGTAGAATCATTTCCATGGTCAACTCTTGACCAAAGGGAAATCCCAGTCACTCCACATGCCAAATCATATTGAGTACATGGGACTCTATTGGATCTCTATCTGTCAGTTTGCAGTCAGATAGCACTTTTTAAACATTATACCTTTCTTTCTTTACATGATTCATAATATGTGTTACCATGTAGAGAATGTCCATGCTTTCATGATTTTTATGAAACTCATACTTCATACAACAAAGCATAAGGTACTCATTGTATATGGCTTCATTGGCATGCTTCCACTAAGCATCCATTTAGCCTTTAGGCGCATTTAGAGTGCGTTCCTCTGGCTCTGATCTTTTAATGACATAGAGGTTTCACTCATGATTGAGAACACTTCTCAAAGTCCTAAATCAGATGTGGAAGTTTATCCCATTTTGTCCTTCTAAAGGACTTATTACAATATGAACATGTTTGTGTTTGACATTAGTTCCTACAATAGGATATTGCAACCTTTTCAAAACATTTTTGATTTGGTTGATTTGATAAATTTTATGATACTAATTAGATTTTTAATTAACTATCTCTCCCACTATTTTGTTCAAATTGATAACCCTCATGTATTAATTTGGAATATTGTAGCCTACAATATTCTAGTTGGCCTAGCTTCAAGATAATTCAACTATGGCCTGATCGACGCCGCAATACATAGTCAATCATCAAGGTAGGCAGTGTTTTCCAATTGCATCGTATGCAATTCCATATAGATGATATGCACAACTCCTTTCCATAATCATCTACATGCCTTTGGGCCTAGATGCTCTAGGAATCACCAGTTAATCCTAACCCAAAAGGCAACACGATAATAATGCACCCTGCTAGGGCAGAACCTACATTATTACCATCCCACTTCCACAAGATAGACGACACACCATTCTAGGGCATAACCTATTCTTGGTCGATCAAGATTTTCATGCTTGCAACTTTTGGAAAGCATATAAGGCTTAATATTTTATATTTGAGGGGTTTTGTATTTATAAATACATATATTTTATCCAATCACCACATATATAGTACATATCATATACATGCTATATCCCACAATGAAAACATACAATAAACAAAAATCGATGGTTATGGTCAACCTAATGTAATTTCTTGACGCCACAAGGAATTACCACAACCTAGATCTACATCACATGTAGAAACCTATTGTTGATGAAGATCTGTGCCTACCAATCTGGGTGGATCGATTCAACCTTTGAACCAATTGGCTCGTCTACTGGCCAGTTGTTTGGTCATATCATTGATCGTCAGGCTTTTCTATCCACCATCTGCTGGATCCTCCAGCCAATTAGTTGGATGCACCAACCAATCAGTTCAGCTCATCCTTGTGGTCCACCTAAGTCCTCCAGTCAGTTGACTCATCCCTGAGATGGTTAGTTGGCATTCTCAAAACATATTTCTTCTTTTTCATAATAGTAAAGTAAACTATCCTATTATTACATGATTATAGAGAAACCTTGAGTTATATTTAAGGGGGATTAAAGATAGGAAAGAAGTAAATTTACATTGGGAAGATAAGATAGAGGCTTGGTATGGAAACCGAGATAAATAGGATTAACCAATCACACAACCATGCACAGATAATAGGGTTATTGGTCATAACCATGCTACACATCCACCATCAAAACTCACTTTTAGGACACACGTAAATTTCATATATATATATATATATATATATATATATATATATATATAGAGAGAGAGAGAGAGAGAGAGAGAGAGTCAGGCTAGAATACACTCGAGTGTATCTGGAGCGGAATACACTCAAGTAGTTTTTCATGATGCAATATTTTTTTTGAAAATCTAATCTGTTGATCTTCTTAAACATCTCGTGAACAACTCATACGCAAAATTTGAGCACATTTGGATATGTATAGCTCATGTTATGAAGACCGCAAAAATTATGCATTTCAAATTAGTTTCGCGCGTTGATTTTGTTGCCCTTAGATGAGTGACTTACACTCATCCTAATGAGCTCAAAATTTGTATGTAGCCTAGTTATAGTACGACGGTGAAGATCAATGGTTTACATTTTGCAAAAAATAGTCTGGATATGCAAACACACTTGAGTGTATTCATGTGATCCGTACACTCGAGTGTAATCTAGCCTGACTCTCTCTCTCTCTCTCTCTCTCTCTCTATATATATATATATATATATATATATATATATATATATATTAGTTTGGGATTGTCGTGGTATTTGATTGGACTAAAAATTATTCACATCACATGCAATAATTAAATTATAAAACCAAAATCTGATCATATCGATTGTCCCAAAATATAGTAGATTAACGTGACTATGATACCATTGTTGGGAAGTACAACACAAATATAGGCAGAGGAAACAAATATTTTATTGACATATTCCCCATAAACTAGCAGATTGCGACAACAACTATATGTTGGAAAAAATGGTATCGAGTATATACCTGGTCTTGGAGAAAGTCCAATGACATACTCCTCATCATTATAGATGTGGAACTATCTTATAGTTGCATTGGGACTCGTCTGTAGCTCCTCCATGGACAACAAACTTGAATGTTGTCATCGTATGTAGTAGCTCCTCTTACCACGGACTGTTGGATGACATTGTCCTCCTTGAGGTATACAATGGCCTCCTGCCTCTAGAGTAGTCCAAGTGGACCTTTGAGAACTCTATGTTGCGCTATAGAAACACGGGAAGTAGTTCCCTTATGTTGACGTACTAGTCACCGACATACCCTCCCATAACTGATCCTCAACTTTTCTCTCCCTTACTATCCCTTCCTTTAATAGGTAGGACTTGCTCAGGATCTCTATTGGTTACCCCTCATCTGATTCTCAATTGTGTGTCTTGGTAAGCTCACTAGTACCTCTCTATTTATAGTAGAGGTCAGGGTCAGGGTTCCCAATCAGTGTGGGAGTCGAAGGGTCCGAAATCATGAATTTTCTAGAACCTATAAACTATAAAATGATCACCTCACAAAGTGAAATGGTCATCTCATGAGAGAACTTTTCATCTCACTTTGTAAGACGGTCATTTCACATAGTTTCCAATTCATAATTGAATTCACAATTCATTTCCAATTAATGGTCAACACTAATCCTTGTACCAATCAAATTGAATAAGTGAAATGATTCAAATTTTCTCATGTTTGGGTAAAATGATTAGAAGCTTCAGTTGGCTTGATCAAGCTGATCAATTCACTAGGTGAACTGATCATCTCAATAACCTGAGCCAATCAGTTCACCTAGTGAGCCTACCAGGTTGGTGTCCTGAGTCATGTAGAAATCAGCCAATTCAATTTTTAGTCAACCTGACACTCCAATCAATTAGTTCAACAAATGAACTTGATAATTCTGAGTCCACTCAGTTGATCTGTTGTTTAATTAAGTACCTAAACACCTTTAGTAATCAAATTAAACATCATTCACAAATATAAACTTTTAATCCCAATGTATCCTATGCTTGCGACTCTATCGGTCCATAATTACATTAGCAATGAATGCCCATAACCAATTATGACATCACAAGCAAAGAGTGTGCCTAGTCACACATCATTGTTACCCAAGTAGTTTGGAAAGTTGAATAACAACTTCAACCTTCAATCCATGATAAGTGTTACATTGATCACATAGTTCCTTTATCTTTGATATCTAGATTGAACTCGAGGCATGTAATCAGCATCCTCTCAATGTTCAATCTATGTTCCTTCAACTCGAGCATACTGTCTAAGATGCATGTGAGTTCACATATCATATATTGAATCACATGAGTATGACCATACATTTCTTAGTCTCACTTATCACAAGGCCCTGGATATGAAACTCTTGTAGGAGGGACAAATCCCATCTACATCACTTACACTCAAATCCCCTTGTGTCATAGCTACTCAATCATCACCGTTATGGAAACCCTTATTTCAGGGTTATGCTTTATGATATCAAAGTATACCAAACGACATGTGATAAATGTAGTGACTTCATGTCTAAAAACCACAATCACCACTATCACTTTGAGAGATGATTTTGACTACCATTCGTGGTCTCCATGTATCACTTTCATGGTGGGTCTGTCAGATACACAATTCTCTAACATGTACCGATGTGAGTGAATCATATATCCTGACTAATGAGATTTTGTCATCAGTCAACACACACTCTAGTCTTATGTATTACTATTTTCTATTTTGCTTCCATAGTAATATTTGACTAGGGACATAACAAGATTGTATGTACTCTTTGCATCCATATGATCTCATTGTTCAAGTCATTTACATGAAGACATACGTCATCAAGTAACATCATTCTCTAGACATCTACTTATGTTTGTGTCATCATCTATCATCTCTTGATTGAGACAAACATAATAGATGGGATTAACTTTTATTATTATCAAATCAGGTATTTGATGCCACATTCAAATCAATGTATGTTTGTCTCTCCGGGAATAAGATACCAACAACAACTATTAACCATCTTTGATATACTCCATGAACAGGCAGGATGACTACATTGATCATGCTCACCTAATTTTTCAAAAGGGGGGTTCATAGTGGTGTGCACCTCAAACTCAATAGGGACCTAAGGCCCAACACACACTACTACAGAAAATTCTTTTCACAATAGTTCATTTTTCCATTTTACAATAGGTGTCAACCGTTGTATTAGATCACATGGTCTTATGGGGTGAGTTCTTTATAGAACATGTGTTTCACATGTTGTAATATCTACAACAGTTAATGCATGTTGTTGTTTGCTGAACACACCTATTGTAATAGGGGTGTTTTATACAACATGTTGAGAAAAATGGAAAATACACCTAGACATGGGTTTGGAACTTGAGACCACATGAAAGTAAAGTGCAGCTCAAACTAATGAACCAATTTCTTTTTGTGGACCACATACATTCGTTGCTATATATATACATCGGTTTGTGTATACACCTATTGTGTGAATGTGGTCTACTACAACCATTATGGTAAATTACAATGAGTTAGAGTATGTTGTATTATTATGGTCTATAACAATAGGTTATCATACATGACCATTACAATGTGGTAGAACATGTTGTGTAATTATGGCCTCTTACAATGGGTTTGAGTATGTTGCAATAATATAGTCTATTACAATAGCTTAACACCTATTATAGTATCACATGTACACCAATGAGTTTTACCCATTGTATATAATTTGTGTTGTATTATGTATACAATAAGCAAAACACAAATAGACTTGTTGTAGTAAATATGCTAACTATAACACAACCAACAGAACTATTGTGTTTTATCCATTGTAAAAAGCATTTTTCATAGTAGTGGCATAATTATAACATTGTGGAGGAGTACCAGTTGGGAAATTGGGGCCACACATAGAGCAGAGGAAACAAAAAATTTAATGCCTGATTCTCAAATCTGTAAGATCATATCAACAATGATATTTCCTAGAAAGTGGCATGCAAGAGATATACCTGGTCTTAGAGCAAGTCCACTGAATGCTCTTGTAGTAGTGTGCTTCTTTCACAAGCAACACTAAGATAGTTATCAGCGGAAGCCTCTTGGTGTAGAACCACACACGGTCGTTGATGACATCCTCCTAGCGGGTGGCAATAGCCTCCATGCCATTTATTCCACGTGGACCTCCAGGAACTCCACATTGCACTACTAGAGCCAATAAGAAGGAATTGTCCCTTTAAACGTCAACTTCCAAGCATTGATTTACTCTCCCATGTTGGCTCTCCCTTTTATGGGTAAGACTTCCTAGGGCTCTCTAGCTACCACAACTAGAGAGGACAACACTTGTCAAAAAGTGTCATTTCTTTTGAAAGCCTTGACTACCCCTCCATTTATAGGAGGGCTAGGGTTAGGGTTTGTAGATCAACTGGGAGCCAAAGAGATGAAATTTCATGAATGTTGTGACCAATGAAATGATTGTTTCACAGTTGAAATGGTTGGTTCACGTGTGAAATGATTAGTTGAACACTTGAACCATCCAGCTCACTTGCTTTCCTATTTTCAGTCACATTATCTTTCTATATTTGACTATTACACAACATGAGGTCAACATCAATCTTTAATCCAATCGTATTGATCATTGAATTGGGTGATTCATAAGTTAAAACAGTCATTTTGGACATTGCACCAGTCAGTTCACTAATTGAACCGGCTAGTTCACTAATTGAACCGGTCGATTCATGCTCCAATTTAGGAAATGTTCAACCAATGTAGTTTAAATTGACCTAACAATTGAATTGATTAGTTCAAACTTGAACTGGTTGGTTCAAAATTTTGTCAGCCATTTGTTATTTAAACTGAATACCTAAACACTCTAGTAATCAATTAAACCATATTCATGAGTAAAATCCTTTTCCAGGTGCAACCTATGTGTGTGACCCTATGGTTTCCAAGTTACGTTGGTAGTGAATGTCCATAATCAATTTATGACAACACAAGCAATGAGTGGTATCTAACAACACATCATTGCCACCCAAGTGATTCAAAATTTGGAGAACAACCTCAACCTACAATCCATGATCAGTGTTACTATGATCATATAGTTCCTTTGTCTCTGATATCCAAATTGAACTCGAGGCATGGAATCATCTTCCTCTTCAATGTTCAATCCATGTTCCTTGAAGTAGAGTAGACAGTATAAGATGTATGTGAGCTCCCATATCATATATCGAGTCACTTGAGTAAGGCCGTACATTTCTTAGTCTTGCTTATCCAATGGCCTAGATATCAACCTCTTATAGAAGATACAAATCCCATCCACATTACTCACAGTCAATCCCCATGTGTCACAATGCATCCGATCATCACCTTTATGGCAACCCTTATTCATGGTCACATTGGTTGATGTCAAAATACATCAAACAACATGTGATGAGTGTAGTGACTTCGGGTCTAAGAACCACAATTACCATTATCACATTGAGAGAATATTCTGACTACCATTCAATGGTCTCCATGTCACACTCATGGTGGGTCTATCTAGTACACTTTTCTCTAACAAGTGTCTATGTATTTGGTTTGATATCATGTATCATGACTGATGAGATTCTATCATCAACCAACACACACTCTAGCCTTATGTATCTGTGTTGTCTATTTTGCTTCTACAATAATATCTGACTAGGTACATAACAATAATGCATGTACTCCTATCATTCATATGATCTCATTATTTAGGTCCTCAACCATAACACATATGTCATCCAGTAACATCATTCTTTAGACATCTACTATGTCATTATCATCATATCATGGTAGAGACAAACATAATAGACAAAATTACCTTTATCATTATCAAATTAGGTATCTGATGTCACATTACAATCATTGTATGATTGGATCTTTGGGATCACATACAAACAACCCATAGTTGGTGCTGCATATCATGAACTAAAAGAAAACCTTTGTATTTCAGAATAAATTTATTATAAAACTTGGCACCTCACATAAAAAAATGGTCAATAAATAAAAACTCTAAAAATATCATTCCCCTCCTATTAAAGATCACATGTTACCACCACTAAAGATTTCCTATACAATACATTCCAAATACTCAGGTGATAAGTACCTACCTCCAAGGAATGAGACATGGGTCAACTTCTTCCAATTGAACCACATCTGTGCCATCGTATTGTGAACCTTTCGGGAATCGATCATCATCTTCTAAAGATTTCCTATACAATACATTCCAAATACTCAGGTGATAAGTACCTATCTCCAAGGAATGAGCCATGTGTCAACTTCTTCTAATTCAACCACATCTTTGCCATCGTATTGTGAACCTTTAGGGAATCGATCATCATCTTCTAAAAGAAGGATGGAAACAATTAGACTGTGTCAACACTAGCACTGGTTAGTATGCAACACAATGCTCCAAACCCAACAAGGTCATCAACCACTAAAAATTGGGCATGGTGACTCCATAATCTAGGTTATTAAGATAGAACTCCATCCATCCCCAACTTATATCTGATGATGTCAAACTAGAAAGAAATTGATCCAGATCACCATGTAGTTGTAAAGCTCACCAACTTGAATATGCTTTTCCAAGGACTCCTTTGTAGTGATGTAATGAGGAGTTGAAGACTCCACAAGCCTAACAGGACTGATGCACATTCCAAGATAAACATGTAGGACCTTCAAGGGTCCCCTCATTTTCCTCATCTATTGTCTTTATCTAAGTACTCATACAACTCACCATATATCAAAGGGACACTAGTTCCTTTCCTTTAGATTCCAACCCATGACCCCGGGAACAATAATTGTCACTTGAAGAACAATCTATCTAAAGAATAGATCAACCACAATGATTAAGATGTATGATAGTAAGCAGGGCATGAGTAGAGATCTAAAATCATGTCACACTTTACTCTTAAAGGAATACAATCAGGAGGCCACATTAATAAAGAAACCATCTTTGATCAACCTTCTAGCTGCTCATGACTTCTTCACAGCCAAGAGAATGGCCAACTATGTAACCCAACATAAATTCTATTGGGTTTTAGGGGAGGCAGAGAAGGCAGCGGAAACAAAAATTTTCTCCCCCAAACCCGGAACAAGGAAACGCGTCAACGTCTATATAATAGGAAAGGAAGGTTTGTGGAATCATACCTTGTCCCGAGGCTTGCTCGGCGACAATACCTCGCGCTATGCGCGGTCTTCAAATCTGGTCTTGGACGGCGTCTGTGCAGCTCCTGGTCGCACCGGGACTGACGACTCCTACTCGAACCGGACTATCGGATGACAGTTGTCCTCCTGAGCGGCAGTGACCTCCCGCCTCTGTAGTAGTCCACACGGACCACCTGGAACTCCACACTCCTTGTCCCACAAGGAAGTGGAAGGAGTCGCACCCTCCCATTAATGTACTAGTCACCAACACACTCTCCTACCTCCAGTTGCAACTGCATTTGTCCTTCCCTTGCTACACCTCCCTTTGCGGGAAGCACTTGCTCGGGCTCTCTCTCTAGGTTACCAAAACCAGAGAGAACAACAACTTTGCAGAGCAATTGGTAGCACTGATTTGTTATCTGAGAAGCCCCCAATACCCCTATATATATAGGCGGGACATGGGACAGGGTTCTCTATCCCCGACAATATGGGACTAAAAGCAGGAGTAGAAAGGTTCGAGATTTTCCACAAAACAACCAACTCGCAACCTGAACCGGTCAGTTGGGGACCTGAACCGGTTGGTTGGAACACCAACCGATCGGTTGGGACTCATGAGCCGATCGGTTCACTTCTGAACCGGTCGGTTCGTGGTCTTGATCAGTTCCCGATTGACTTTCCTTCTTTTATTTCTAATTGGTATTGAATACCAATCCTTGTTCCAATCAAATTGGGCAAGTGAAATGCAAGGAAAATTCTCACCGACCTGACTTTCCCAACTTGCTCGGTTGCACCAGTTGAACCGATCATTTCAACACATGAATCGATCATTTCACTCTGACCATGAGCCGATCGGCTCAACACTTGAGCCGACCGGTTCAACACTTGAACTGATCGGTTGGGAGTACAGGTTGTGCAGAATCAGTCAAATGCGATTTCAATCAATCCGATAATCCAATCAATATGTCCAACACCTTGAACAATATGATAATGAGCTATCAATTGACTGAGTGTTTAATTGAACTACTAAACTCCTTTAGTAATCAATCCAAACATTGCTTGTGGACAAAACTCCTCTTCCAGGTTAAATCCTATGTGTGTGACCATGCAGGTCCATTTCACGTTGGCAGTGAAAGTCCATAACACTTATGACTTCACAAGCAAAGAGCGGTGCCTAGTCACACATCAGTGCTACCCAAGTGAAAGTAGAAAGTTGGAGAACAACTTTCAATCCTACAATCCGTGAATGGTGTTACAGCGAATGTATAATTCCTTTGTCACTGATATCCCAAATGAACTCGAGGCATGGAACAGTCATCCTGTCAATGTTCATTCACTTTCTTGATCTCAGAGTAGATTGAACGAGATATGTATGACATCAATATCACATACTGATTCACACATGTGTGTGCACGCCTATCTCAATCCTACTCATCAAGTGGCCTTGGATATCAAACTCCCTCAGGAGGGACAAATCCCATATCTATCACTCACCCCTCAAAAGCCCCATGTGTCAAAGCCACCCAATCATCACCTTTATAACAACCCATGTTTCAAGACTATGTTTGATGATGTCAAAGTGTCCCCAACGACATGTGTTGGGTGTAGTGATTTCAGGTCAAAGAATCACACTCACCACCATCACTGTGAGTACTGACTGTGACTACCATGTCATGGTTCCATGTGTCAATCTCACGGTGGGTCTGTCTGGTACCTTGTTCTCTAACAAGTACCTATGTGTTTGGTTTGATATCTCTATATCATGACTAATGAGATTCTGTCATCAACCAACACCACAATCTAGTCTTGTGTGTCATTGTTGTCTATCTACCTTCCACAATGACATCCGACTAGGGACATAACAAGAATGTACAAACTCTTAGCATCCGTATGATCTCATCGTTCAGGTCATGAACCTAAAGGCATACGTCATTGAGTACTATCATTATCTAGACATTCAATCTGTTCTATCACTATCTCATATGACTGAACCATAAAGAATTGGAAGCTTGCCTTTGTTGTTTATCAAATCAATCTTAATGTATCCCACCAATCATCCTATGATTGGCTCTCAGGGCATACATACCAACAAATTCTTCAGGATAACATGCCAATGCTCATATAGAAGAAGTAGGGTGATCTTTGCCACATCTTCCAAAGTAGGATTATCATGACATCTCTAAAATGGAAGGAGTAAATTAGAGGGTCCCAAAATTGGACTGTTTCTGACATCAGCTCTCTCAATAGAGATATAATCCATATGACAAAGATGATAAGTCACTTCAAAGATCGGTAACCCAAGTTCCTGTCTCAATAAAATTTGTAATACAATGAGGCACAATGGATACATTCTGGGGAGGATGCCTCACAAGAGAGATATCACTTATTACTTGGTCTCTCAAGACTTAGAATCTTAAAATCCACAATGTACAGAAAAGACAAAATCATGTTGCCTTATTTATAGGCTTCAACCAAAAAGATCAGTCTCCCATATACAAGGGGAATTTTGTTCTTTTACCAAGCATAATGACGCAGTCTAACATTGATGGTCTATGCAGACATGCTTCCAAGGATGCATGACATTTTCCCCATTGCCTCACAAATTGAAACAATATCTCACACCAACTAACACATAATCAAGGCAGTTGGACAGACTGACCAAGATCTTATGAAGACCAAATTTCTAAAATCCAATTTAGATCACAGATCACAAAACCTCACAATAAGGTTTAACTCAAACCTAGACTTCTATTTCAAAATTTAAAATGTCATAAAAATAAAAAACTATGAAAACATGATTTTCTTGAAGAAAGGGAAATACAACATGAAGATAAATTAAATATGTCTACTACTTCATCATTTTATTCTTCAACCTTCCTATCAAATGCTTAGACAGATGTCGATGATCAGAAGAAGAAGACCCAGAAGTGTGGTTCTCCTTACTCACATTTGGATGAATGGAACTGGTCAGCCACATGTGACTAGAAGAAGAGCTTCTACACTGCACCTCCAAAACTAGAGTAACATCCCAACTACAAGAAGAACCTGCTCCAACACTCACTGCTAATGGATCTGGGGCCTAAACTAGGACCTCATGGGGAAAGTCAGCCATACTTTTGGATCCGTCAAACTTTTGATATGCTCATATCCTGGTGGGGTGCTCAAACTAAAGAGTCCACCCATTGCACTCATGTCTACATCATCCTCTTGGAAGGATGAAATCCATCCAAAGTCACCTAGGAAGTGACATGAACCTCCAACACCTAAGTCCCAAGGTGACCTCATCCCGATAAAACTGTCAAATCCCAAGGAGAAACTAATAAAGAAGGTGGAGCCTCAAAAGGGAAACTTCCCTCAGGAGGAGACAGACAACCAAATTCATAACTGTAATCATCCTTCTCCTCAACTAAGTCATAATCATCCACATGTAGAAGACACATGTCAAGCTATTACAATTGGATGGGATGAATCAAAATGTGAACACTTACCACTGGAGGATGAAGTAATGATCACATGCCTCTCTAGAAAGTGACCATGAACGTAATACCACTTAAGGAACTTTGTCTACATCACCTAACCCAAGATTAGCTCCCAAGAAGCTTGAAAAATTCCAAAACCAAGAGAAACCATATGCCAACCACCATCCCACTACTTATTGTCACACTCAGACATGTACAAGACACTCCTAGAGGAAGACTTGAACTAGATTCGACAAGAATCTAGAGTAACGATGTGTGCAAAGAGCCAACCATGTGATGATTGTAATGGCAAAACTAGTAAACAATTTGATTAATAATGAAGACAAACTTCCAATTTATTCCGTTTTATTCAATTATGAGATAATTAAGTAACACAATAAATGTCTAGAGAATGATATCACTTAATGATGTATTTCGTCAAGTATGTGACTTGAACAATGACATCATACAAATGTTAAGAGTATATACATTCTTATTAATTCCCTAGTCAGATGTTATTGTGGAAGGCTAATAGATGACAATAACACATAAGACTAGAGTGTTTGTTGGTTGATGATAGAATCTCATCATTCATAATATGTGATATCAAACAAGCACATAGATACTTGTTAGAGAACAATGTATCGGATAGACCCACCATAAGAGTGATACACAAAAACCAAATTGGTAGTGAGAATCATCTCTTATAGTGTTGGTGGTGATTGTGATTCTTAGACTTGAAGTCACTACACTCATCACATGTTGTTTGATACACTTTGACATCATCCATCATGATCCTAAATTAGTGTTGCCATAAAGGTGATGATTGGGTGCACTGTGACACATGTAGATGATTGTGAATGATGTAGATGGGAATTGTCCCACCTATAGGAGTATGATATCCTAGGACTCTTGATAAGTAAGATTGAGAAAATCATGTCCATGCACATATGAGTCAATATGTGATATTGAGGTTACATATATCTTAAACAGTCTACTCTAGTTCAAGGAACATAGATTGAATGTTGAAGAGCATGACTATTCCATGCCTCAAGTTCAATCTATATATTAGTGATAAAGGAACCATACAAACACTGTAACACCAATCACAAATTGTAGGTTGAAGTTGTTCTCCAACTTTCCATTTACTTGGGTAGAAACTATGTGTGACTAGGAACGACTCTTTGCTTGTGATGTCATAAATTGGTTATGTACATTTATTACTAACGTAATATGGGACCTATAGGGCCACACACATAGGATACACCTAGAAGAGGAGTTTTGATCATGAATGATAATTGAATTTATTGCTAAAGTTTTTAGGTATTCAATTCAAGCGACAAATTAACTGACTGAACTCCCTACCGACTAGTTCAAGTGTTGAACCAACCAGTTGGAGTGTCTGGTTGATTGGATATTGCATTCGTTGAATTCTGAATGAGTAGGGGAGCAAAATGACCAGTTTGCCTAGAGAACCGATTGTTTTGTTCTTGTGATATGATCAGTTCATAGTGCAATTCAATTGCATCTAGGATTAGTGATAACATCACGTCGTGCATTAGTTGCAATAGAATTTCCAATTCATATGTGATAGGGATACATAATGAAACAATCAGTACACTGGGTGAACCAATTGGCTTGCCAAGCGAACCAACCATTTCGTTGTTCATAGGTTGCAAATTTGGTGAGATTCTGCACCCTTACATTCACACATAGACTAGGAACCCTGAACCTAACCCTGCTATAAATATAGGGGTACTGGGGGCTTCTTAGACACATCGATTTCCTTTGAGAATTGCTTATCTTCTCTGGTTGTGGTAACCAAGAGAACTCGAGCAAGTCCTACTTGATAAAGGGAGGGATAGAAAGGGAGAAAAATTGTGGGACAGAAAGTTGGTGACTAGTACACTAACGAGAGGGACAACACCGTCTTGTCTATTCTAGTAGAACGACATGAGTTCTAGGTTATCCGTGTGGACTTATATAGAGGCGTGGATACCTTTCACCTAGGAAGGATAACATCAACCTACTGTCAATAATGAATACTAGGAGTTACTGCAGATGCCCTCCAAGTGGAACTAGAAGACACTTGAACAACTACAATGATGAGGAGATTGTCACATGACTTGCTCCAGGACAAGGTATATCCTCAAAACCATCCTTTCCATTATATATCTGTTGACACGATCTGTTGGTTTAATGGGGAATATGACCATAAATTTTTTATTTCTTTTGCCTACCTGATGTCATATTTCCTTATAAGTAATGTCTCAAAGTAGGCCACACATGACATAGTTGATTCATGATGATGTAACCTAGAGAGGATCTTGAATTGGACTACACAAATAATATGATAACTATGAAGTCAGCCAAAACACATACAGACAAAGATCATATCATTATCAAAGTAGAATGCATACCTAGCTAGAGTGATTATCTCTAGTTCTCCTATGCAGTGCTTGTACAACGCCTGCTATTGCAACTAAACTAGTCACAACTTGTTGGGAGGGAATCATGCAGATAACACTCTGGACCACTAAAAGTAACATGACTATTCAACAAGAAATTATCATAGCCACACGATTGCAAAATAAAGATTAGTAAATTAGCTATTTCCTATATTTTGAGCTAAAATATAAAACGACATGTAAATATGCACCACAATCAAGTCCATGAAGCCACGATAACTCTTTGTAACTTAGACTGTTTCCTTCACAGTGAAGTCACCCACAAGATACCTCCTCAAGATCGTCAACAGGTGGGAATAAATGCATCCACCTTGTTGGATCAATGGGCTCTAGAACGGGGTGATCAAAACTATAAACACATAAACCAAATTTATTATACCTTCAAATGATATCACAAGATAAGGTTTCTTATATGGAATTTGAGTGCAACTAAGCATACATTGCAAGGATGAGAGAGATTGAACAAGTACAACAACACAAGCTATGTATAATGGTTCCAAATTCCAAACTAGGATTTGTACATCCACTATTGAGAGGGGTCAATCTCTAGTATTTTCAACCATTTCACACTTATTATATTCCATTATAAGAGATACAATATGACCACCATGTGCCAAGTTCAAGGTACCTAGCTTTCCTTTTTAGGATCAAAGGAGCCAATAACCAAACAAGGACTTACCCATCTGAAAACAAGAGTCTTCTACCTTCACAAGGACTTACCCACTTTTGCAACGAGCTAGCCACTTTCACCAAGGAGTCTCTTAGATCTTCAACCTTCTTCTTCACCTTCACTAAGGGGAAGCTTTCACCATCTCTTCTTTGAGAATGGAGATTGGGAAAGGGAAGTTGAGAGCTTCACAAGGTATACAATGAAGCAACTCTCTCACAATAATCCTATCTCACTCAGATTGATGTAGATTAGTAGTAGGCTTGAAAGAGAAAGGGACCCTTAGTAGACAAGACCAATCAACTATTTCAAGGAGCATGAGAAGGCAAACATAGAATGAAGTCTAAGGGCCCCTATTTATAGTTAGGGGTGTCCACTAGCAAGTAGATGCACTTAGGATCGAATTCTATCTATTTGGGTTGTTGCAACAAATATGTTTTTGAGTTCGAAACACTTTTATGCACTTCTCGAGTGTTTTTGTTTGATTTTCCATAAAGGTAATTCAATCTATAGCACTATGCAGAAAAACAATTTTGAGTTGTCAGTCAAGTTTATCCTCGATGAAATTTGGTCGATGGCTTGAGATTTTTTTTTGTGCAGGGTGTCAGTTGAGTTGTCACTAGGAAAAACTCAGTCGAGAGTGGGATTTATCAAACTTCACACATGTTTTTGGTCTAGTTGACTCCAAGAAAAACTTGACTGATAAGGCAACATGTGATGAAATTTGATAAATGCTATAAAAGTGCTTAAACATTCAATTTAAGTGCATTTTATATTTTTGTCAGCTTAGTTACAAGTCATAACATCAATACAAGTGATTTACAAAATTGTTCTAATTTATTTGGGCCTTTTCCACAAAAGTGCACTTGCATTGATCTTGGCTTTTTTCTCGTCAAACTAGGGTTTTCTTGAATTAATTCTTTTCATGTACCTAATACTTAAAATTGAACTCAAATAGAAATATTAGATACATATGATTGGAATGGTTCAGTCATCATCAATATATGAATAATGTATAACTATTAGGTCAACATTCTCCCCCATTTTGAAGATGACAAACAATTCCTTAACATATTGAAAAGAACTTAGAATTTAAAGCTTTTACCTTGTCAATGTAGGGGCACACGTGAATGTAAAATAACAATAGATCCCCCTCTATTCATGCTTACCTTTACCTATATGGTTGGCTCCTCCAAAAACATAACAAAAACATATATATTCTATTTGAGTCCACTTTCATAGTCATAAGATGTTTCAAATTAAAATAACTAGACAAGGATCAAATTCAATATGTACCATGCTCATTTCTCCCCCTTTGTCATATCAAAAAGGGAGGGAACAGTAGAGCTAAAATATGTATTATCCAACACAAAATCACCACATACAACCACCACTTGCAAACGCCATACACAAGCCACAGAGAGAACAAATTTACTGAAGTCATAATCAAAATATGATAGAGCACACCAATGACTCATGAAATGTGGCAAAGCATAGAGTCATAGGTACATATGATAAGATTACAACAAACTAAGTCTACTCAAGATAAAAAATAAAAATGAAAAAGAAAATGATTGAATGTAAAATATTAGTCCTCAGATATAGTGCTCAACATAAAATACATGATAGCCTACAAAAATACACATACATGAGCATTCTAGAACCTAGGAACTAAATGTCAATCTCATCCACGTTGATCTCCTCATCAGGCTAGTAGTCCACATCACTAACTGGCTCAGAAGGTGCAACAATGGTAGGAGTAGTGGTGTCCTCATCACCATCACCATAAAACATCAACCTTGTCACTAGCATCATCATCACCATCCTCAGTGTCATCATCATAATCATCCATCTATTCATCCTCATCAAGAACAAAGGAACGAGGGCTGGGCCACCTGTGTGGTTTCTCTTCCCAATCGATGCCACATGCAAGCAATGATTTGGCTTGGTCATAGTTGGGTATAGAAACCCCATCAATGTTAATAAGCTTTACGACAATACAGAAAAGTGGAAATGCAAGTAAGTGAGCCGAAGAAGGCTGAGGATGAGATTCAATAGGGGTAAGTCACTCACTAGAGGTAGGAGGTGGAGTAAAAGCAAAAAACAAGTGAGCTGGGTAGAAATGATCATATGCAAAGGAAGAATAGTTAGTGGTGGAGAAAGGCCGGTAAGAGGAAGATCATATTTGACATGATTTGAACTAGGTCATGGTGAAGGTGCTCTTGGACTTGCATTTGATGTGGATTCTAATGCATCATCTAATTGATAAAGGTTTCATTTGACACAAAATGATTTATGGGTAGGTCTAGGAGAAGGTGGAGGTTGGATAGAGGAAGAAGAACCAGGGGTAGAGGTATTAGTGGGATGGAAGCACTTCTTGACTATGGTTTTGCTGATGTAAACCCCTTTTCTACAAGCTTTGTAGCTAAGATCCTTGAAAATAGATTTCTCAGTTTGATGTTGGAACATACCATAGATAAAGTTTAGGTAGGGTGGCTGGGAGTCTTTGGTGTTCTTCTTAGTGTTAAAATAGGTCATATGATGGAGAATATTGTGGGCCCATTTGAATTTGACTTCTTGGAGGAGATGGTACATAAGAATTGTAGAGTTCTCTTCTATATACATTTGATTTTTCTTGGGGTAGGTATTGCAGTGAAATGTAAGTGGAATGAGACATGAGTTTATGTCAAGAGAAGATGAAGGTAGGATGACCTTCTTCCTATAGTGTACCTTCAGTTTCTTTAAGGTTTTATTCAACATCAGCTAGGGTTAGCTCAGGGTAAAAACTCTTGAAGAACTTTTCAGGGTTGAGGAGATCAAGGTGTTGGGGATAGGATGGCATCCAATCACTCAATGACAAGTAATTAGTGAAGTATTTATTGAAGGAATACTCAGAAATGGTAAACCAGGTCCCCGAAATCATGGATGTTAGGACAACCTGGTTATTTGGAGGTGGGACTAAGGCTGTGTAGTTCCAAGTGAGATTGTCATATGATTCATGTACAACTTTTGGGCTAGATTGGAAATTTGAATAGAAAAAATGCTCTACACAAAGTCCACCTAGGTTTTTCTCTATCAAAATAGCCTAAACCTCTTTCAACAGCTCATTTCTAGTCTCTAGCAAAATCCTAAAGGGATAGGGAATTCTAAGTAGCAACTACTTATACCTATTAACATATTGAGAATTGATAAAGAGGACCATCATAACCTATGGTCTGGGAAGCAGTGGAAGAGGTTGGAATACCAGCTAGACTAGTCCTCTTTATCCTATTGGACACCATGGAGAGGAGAAAAGAGAGAAGAAGCCTCTTTCTAAAAGAGTGAATGTAGACCAGCAAGCTAGCATCCAACTAGCTAGGTATGGCTAGGAAAGGTGAAACACGGTTGGAGAAGGCTAGGAGAAGGTTTGAGAGGATCTATGGTTTATGGACACACACAAAGGGGGGCAAATCGGTCGAGTTTTCTCTAGTTGAGAGGGAGAAAATCAGACAAAATGCTTTTTATGTTTTTGCTCAACAATGTTTTGGGTTGAGTTTGTGATTTGGGAAACTTGACCAACACTCAAGTCAATTTCAGTCCTTCGTAATCTTATCTGTTGAGCTTCCCCAAGACAAACCTACCCAAAAATGGTCTCTATTAACAAGATATAAAATTTAATTCGAGCATCCTAGACCACTATATAAATGCATTTCTCTAGCCTATCATATATTTTGAACATATTGAGACACTTTTTACTCATCCATTTTGTGATAAAATAAGCATTTGTGATTTAAAGCCAAAACACCAAAAATAAAGCATTGAAACTTGGCATTTGTAGCACAAACAAGCACATGATAAACATTTTATGAGAAAAACATAGAAATAATTGAACATATTAGATAGAAGGCGTAGAATTATCATCAACAGTAGTTATAAGAAGTGTTGATCTAATAAATGTAAATTGCTCTCTAGCTAGACATTTAATGAAAATGTTTGCAACTTGATTTTTGGTGTCCACATGAGTAACATTGATATCATTCTTAGCAATGTGGTCACAAAGGAAATGGTGTAGGATCTCTATGTGTTTCAATCTAACATGAAATATAGGATTTTATTACAAATTTATTGTACTAGTATTGTCACAATAGATGGGAGAAGCATCATAGAAAACATTGCAACCTTGGAACATTTACTTCATCTATCAGACTTGGGCACATCAAATTCTAGTTGTAATGTATTCAGCCTCGGTAGTTGAAAGAGGCACCGTGCTTTGTTTATTAGAGAACCAAGAGACCAAGTGTGGTACTAGGAGGAAGCAAGTTCCGCTTGTGCACCTTCTATCAATTAAGCACCTGACATAATCAACATTGCTATAAGCTGTAAGAGTAAAGTCCCTTGACTTAGGATACCATAGTCCAAAATTTTGGGTTTTGGCTAGGTACTTTAGAATCCTCTTAACAACTATAAGATGAGACTTTCTAGGGCCTGATTGAAATTTACTATAGGCAACACTAAACATGATATTCGGTCTAGAGGTAGTTAAGTATAGTAAGCTACCAATCATACCTCTATTAATTTTCTCATGTACCTTTTCACCTTCTTCATCTCTATCAAGTTTGGCGGTGTTGGACATGGGAGTATCCTTGTCTTCTTGTTCTCCATCCCAAAGCACTTCCAAGAGTTCACTTGTGTATTTCCCTTGGTTGATGAAGTTTCCATCCTTTGTTTGCTTGATTTAAAAACTAAGGAATAATGAGAGCTCCCCAATCATTCTCATTTCAAATTCACTCTGCATAAGAGAACTAAACTCATTGCAAAGATCAAGATCAATCCCGCCAAAAAATGATTTTCAACATAAATTTAGATAATCAACATATGTTATAAGTGTGTTTAAGAAAGAGTGCAGTATCAAATTTTCCCATGACATAGTTGCTATCTATCAAAAAGTTTTTTAGTTACGCATACCAAGATCTAAGGTCTTATTTAAGACCATAAAGAGCTTTTTTCTAACAAATAAACATCGTTAGTAAGCTTGTCATGTTCAAAGCGAGGAGGTTGAGACACATAAACTTTCTCCTCTATTCTACCATTTAAAAATTCACTTTTAACATCCATTTGATATAGCAAGACATTTTTATGACTTGCAAAGGCAAGTATATTTCTAATGGATTCAAGTCTAGCAATAGGAGCACAAGTTTCATCTAAGTCAATACCTTCTTGTTGATTATAACCTTGTGCCACTAACCTTGTTTTGTTTCTTACCACCTTGCCACTTTCATCAAGCTTGTTTATGATGACCCACTTTGGGCCAATGATATTTCTATCACTTGGTCTTGGTACTAGAGTCCACACTATGTTCTTTTCATACTTTTCTAGTTTTTCTTGCATTGCTAGGATCCATTCATCATCTTTAAGAGCTTCTTTGATGTTCTTTAGCTCAAGCTGTGTGATGTAGGTGATGTCAGCTTTTTCTTTGTTGAAAGCAGTCTGTGTCTTCACTCTTTCAAATGGATTTCTTATGATGAGCTCTTTTGGATGATCTTTAGAACAACGATGAGTAGGATCCTTCTTTTCATCGTCTTTTGGTCCTTCATCTACAAATGCCTATTTTCCTTTGTCATTGATGTTAATTTCTTTCAATTTAGGAATCACTTTATCCACATCATTACCATTTACAATATTCTTGGAAATGTTGGGGTTAGTCTCAATAAATTTGACATTGATAGATTCTTTCTCTAAAAGATCTACTTGTAGTGCTATATCCAAGAAAGAAATCCTTATAAGGTTTTGCATCAAACTTATTATGAGAGTCTTTGGTGTTCTAGACAAATCATGGAGAACCAAACATATGAAAGAAGTCAATTGAAGGCTTTCTACCATGCCATAACTCATAGGGGGTTTTCTTAAGCAAAGGATGAGTGAAAATCTGGTTTTGCACAAAACATGTGGTGTTAACAACTTCATCCAAAAACTTATTGGGAGTGTCATACTCTAAAAGCATTGTGCTATCCATTTCATGTAAATACAAATTATTCCTATCAACTACCCCATTTTATTGAGGCGTACAAGGGAATGAAAAAGTGTGCCTTGTAACCAGATTTCTCACAGAAGCTTTCAAACAAGCAATTTTCAAATTCCACCCCATGGTCACTACGAATAGACACGATATGAAACAGAAGATTCATTTTCAATTTGTTTGCAAGAAACCAAGAAAACACCAAGAGTATCACTTTTTGAAACCATAAAGAAACTCCATGTGAAATGAGAGAAATCATCAACAATCACAAAAAAATATTTACAACCACAAAGTGATTGTTTTCTCATTGGTACAAATATATCAATGAGGATAAGTTCAAGAACCCTGTTGGTGATAAGGACTCCTTTGGATTTAAAAGAAGATTTAGTTTGCTTTCCTTGTGTGCAAGGTTGGCATTCCTCATCCTTCTCAAAATCTAATTTAGGGAGTTCCTTGACCAAGTCCATTTTGCTCAACTTCTTCAATTGATGCACATTTACATGACGAAGCCTACAATGTTACAAAGATACGTCATTTTTATCAACGACTGGGCATTTACCAAGTATAGGATTAAGAAAGTCAAAAAAAATAATATAAAGATTTCCACTTCTAGTTCCCTTATATATTAAATTGTACAAGATGGAATCTAGAAGTAAGCATTCATGTGAAGTACAGAGAACAAGATATCCATTATCACAAAGTTGGCTAACACTAATTAAATTGTGATCATCCAAAATAAGAATATTATAAATTAATAATGAATTACCTACATCCTCACCTATTACTTACCTTTCTTCTTGTCCCCCAAATGTCATAGGACCTCCTTACTTTTTTGTAAGAGTGTTGAAATGGTTTCTGTCACCCATCATGTGCTTTGAGGATGCACTATCAACAATACATTTTCCTTTATCCTACACAGAAAGGAGAGGACGATGCCCAATTTAAGGTTTGGGATCCGGAGTAAGCTTGGGGACCCATTTCATGTTTGGGTTGGTCCCCTTCTATTTATAAAGGACAAAAAGTAGAGTAATAATCATCACACTTACAATGAGAGCAAACCATAGATGTCTTAGAGCCAGAAGTATCTCCATGGTATATTGTAAGCCCCTTGCTCTTTTTCTTACCTTTCCCATTGTTCTTAGGGGATCCTAATATCCCAAACCACTACTATCCACTTGTTTGGTAGAGTGCTATAGGACTTTGTTTAGGGACTTTTTCCCTTTGAGGAATTTTTGCAAGGTATCTCTAAGCCTATGGTTATCATCACTAAGAGTTATGGATGTCGAAGAAAGACTATAAATATCATCTTGATCATGCAAAAGGTTAGCCTCCAAACAGAGGGCTTTAGTCAAATAAGAATTTTTTTAAGAGTTAAGCTAGATACTTCTTTACTAGGCAAAATAGGTCTAGACAATATCATTTTCTTTAGCAAGAATCCAAGAATTTTTAGTTCTAAGCATGAAAACCAAGTCTATGTTTACCTTACTTACCTCACCTATGCCTTCACTTGTTGAGTCCATGAGAACAAGATGACACTCTGCTTCATTTGAGTCAGAATAATTTGAGGAAGACTCCTACCAAGAGGCATGGGAAGCATCTTTGCCTCTTATTTCTTTCTTCTCACTCTTCTTGAATTTTCTCTCCTTGTTGTATCCCTTCTTCTTAAAGTTACTCTTATGATAGGACTTCTTTGCCTTGGGACAATCATTCTTGTAATGTCCCTTTTGTCCACATTCATAGAATCTAGGAGTAGAGGAGGAAGAGGGATTTCCCTTCAAGTGGATCCCATTGGATTAATGAGCTTCAAGATCAGTAGGGGCTTCATCTTCACTAGAGGGAGGAGTAGGTCTGCAAGTCAAGTTGGTGTTGTAGTCATATGGATTCCACTTGATCTTTGAAGATTGCATCCTTTATATTCTTGGATTCCTTCTCTTCTAGCTTATCTTCTTCTTATTGAATGTCAAGCCTTATTTCAAAAACTTGGATATTCCCAATGATTTCTCTGTAGAAATGCCACCAATGCTCTTTGTTTCTTCAATGGAGTTCACCTAAGATTTCCTCCTCTTAGGAATATATCTAAGAATCTTCGAGTTTACCTTTCCTTGGTTCATGGGTTGTCCCAAGGTCACAACCCCATTCACAATGTAGCATACATTGAACAATATTGAAGCTCAAGCAATCCATTGACCGTGTATAACTTTGATTCCTTGACTTGCTTGGTTCCTTCATAGGTAACACAAATCGTATCCAATATCTCTTGAGCTATATCCTAAGTGGAGATCCAGTTAAATTTGGTGGGAGTGAGAGCTGAATAGATGATGGTTATTGCCTTGTTGTTTAGTTGAGCCTTCTTCATGGCAGCTTAATTCCATGCAGCCATATCTCTCTCTAGTTCTTTGTATAGACCAACAACCACTCTCCACATCTTGTAGATCATCCCTTGAAGGTAGAAATGCATTCTTCTCATACAATTGAGGAAGTTTGTGGCATTAAATATGGGAGGACACATAGAGAATCCACCTTCTATGTTAAGGGACAACAAAAAATTCTGTTACGACCCCACCTCCCGGTAACCCCCAATTAAGGGAGACCGAAAGGTCAGAGCCGTTATCCAATAACCTGGATCAAAGGTTCGACAAATAACCAATAACAATTATTAAATTCTACCAACTATACTAAAATTTGGAGTAAAATACAAGGAATATGATAAAAATGATTTGAGAACCTAGTTCTGCTCTATTTTGCACAAGTACCCTAATTTTCTAATAAAGTGTATTAAAAATTGATGAGAAACCCTAATTGAATGTTAAGAGTGTATTTTGGTAAATCAATAGGTCAAATTGATAAGTTTAACCCTGTTAATGATAAAAGTGGGTTGACTATCTGTTTGAATGCAAAAGAGCTTAATTTAGAGTTGTAATATCTAAAAGAAGGATAATTTACATGGAAACCCTAATTTGGGATAAAGGGAGATAAAAATCATATTTTTGTGGAATAAGATAATCAGATGCTTTATAAAGGAGTTTCAATGAGAAATTAGGGGTTTTATGTAGTTTTGAAAATTAAGGATGATAATAAGGAAAGAAGAAGTAAAAACCCTAATTTCCAAGGGAACCCTAAAAATAGGAATTGAAATCCTAAGTAATGTGATGAAAATTGGATAAATATTAATAAAAGGAAAATTGTACTTTTATTTCAGGATTTCCCTTCCTCATTGCTTGTTGATTGGGTTTCTCTACATATTTGATTCTATCTTGAAATCTGCAACCAAAGGTATGTGGTTAATTATGAATAACCGCTTAGGTTTTTCGATGGATTCCCGGATGTTTAATCGCATTGAATGCAACTAAACTGTTTGGATGTTCATATTGCAATTATAAAGTGACTATGACTATCACATAATGTATATGCCTTCTAACTCAGATCATGGTCCCCTCTGTGTCGTAATGGCTGACCTAGTATATGGCTACCTAGAGGGTAGGTCCATTAGGTCATGAATGACTTAGTATATGGCTACCTAGAGGGTAGGTCCATCAAGTCACAGTGAGTTAGATATTGGGCTACCTTTGGGTGGTGCCATGCGACTCTACCTTTATAGAGGTACCATATAAGTCCTTACAGGGACAACACAAAGTTGTGGATAGGTATGGATTGAGTTGTTTGGCTTAAAACGTAATCTTGGTTGATAAATGATTACGTTGTTAACATATTTGTGTGATTATTGTTTCCCCCTCATACCAGCTTCTTGCTGACCAACGTTTTGTTTGTCGGCGTTTTAGGTACAATGAAAAGAACAAATAGTAAAGTGGAATATGTGGTACTAAATGAGAATTAAAGTGCAAAGAAGGATTAGATAGATTAGTATTTGTATGGATAGAAGTTTTGAAATCCTAGTTTTAAGAGGTATGCAAAAGTTTTTATTTAGTTTTTATTTTACTCCAAATTTTAATATAGTTGGTAGAATTTAATAATTGTTATTGGTTATTTGTCGAACCTTTGATTCAGGTTATTGGATAACGGCTCTGACCTTTCGGTCTCCCTTAATTGGGGTTACCGGGATACAGGGTCGTAACATTTGGTATCAGAGCATAGGTTCCTCATTTAATCTTTAATAATTATTAAATTTTACAAATTTTGTAGAACCCAAGGGAGTTATTAGAGGATTATCCAAAAGACGGATGTGTCTAGAAAAGGATCACGATCGGGGGCTGTCAATATTTTCCTCCGCACCGCTAGTCGGAATATGAGGACTCCCGGATCCATGTGACTGCCTGGCCAAAGTCTTAGGGTATGATTCGAAATAAGATACCTTTAGGACTCTCTCATCTTGTTCATCCCTTCTCAACTCAAATTTTGTTAAGGACCTTAAGGATTAGGGTTTCCTCTCTTCTCCTCACCCTCTTGAGGTATGGGTAAAGTTGATAAGGATTAAGGAATCCTGCACCAAATTAATAAAAAGCATGTAAATAAGATGTCATGGACATAAGCTTAATAGAGTAAGCGCAAAGGAATAGATACATGCTTAAGTCGTATGACACGAGTTGTCATTACCCTCAGGAGAGACCTGAGGATAGACCTCCTTGGTAGGAGGATGAGTTGAGAGAGTTAGTCTTGGAGGTAGAGATCTCCATTATAGGTAGAGACCTAGCACATCCTTTGAGGATGATGTCAACCCTAACCCTAAGTGAAGGTTAGAGAGAGAGAGAGAGGTGACATGATGAATTAGATGTCATGGTAGACCAGGGGGTTGAATAGACATGCCTTGGATGCCATATGAGCCATGAGAAGTTGTTGACCTAGTACCTTTGGCAACCCAAACCTGGAATAGGGTTGAGCATGTTGGAGTGACGGATATCTCCTTCAATGAGGAGGTTAGTGAAGAACCTATGGAAACCCCATGTGCATGGCATAGTAGTCACCCAGAATACATCATTGGACGATAGTAGGTTGAAACCCTAACCAGTATGCATGATGGATGGCTTATGGGATGAGCATAAAGGGCTAGGGGTAATCTTGAGCCAAACATGAGTTGAGCAAAGGCTTCACCCATATAGGAATATGCTTGTGAGCTTAAGCCTTCATGGAGAAAGGACCTCTATAGGAAGGCTGGATGTGGAGTTAACTCTGGAGATAGAAATCAGGACCCCAGTAAGTAGGTTGGAAGCCTAAAAACCCCGAGTTTTGAGGAGAAGTGGGGAGTTGAGGATGATGCGACCTAAGTGGTTGCCTTATGCTTGACCCCTGGAAGCTGATGATATCTTGGTTTCCTTTAGAGGAACCAAACCCTAGAGAGAGAACGATGCTTCTGGTACCTATGTGCCTATGGTATCAGTGGTTACCTACTGAGATGAGACAAAGAGTATCGTAGACCCTGAGAGGTTTAGGTAACCAGGTTGTGAGGCCTTATACCTAGTTGGTTGTCCTGGAAGAGGACTCAACTCTGAGGGGTTGTTTATATAAAAGGATCATGGAAGTGCATGACATACCTTGGATATGCTTGATTCGTGGTTGAGAATGCAGTTGAATACCCAAAGATGAACATAGGGTTCCTAGGCCTAAGAGGGGAAGCGGTGTACCTGATGCTCAGGATGAGATTTGAGTCTCTATAGTTCTGGGCATGGCACTCCTCATGTAAAGGAAATCCCTTAAGTTAAAGGTATGTGTGATGAACCCCTCTCAACTAAGTTGGTCTAATATTGAGGATGAGAACAAGTATGACCTAGCATGGTTTAGTAGGTACGCTTGTGCTTTAGTAGTGCTGGATTAAGCATGATCATGTGAAGGTAAACCCTAAGGATGCTTGTGATATTTGTTATCAATATGTAGTTTCCTCCCATCCTGGGAGAGGGACCCTTTGGTAGGAGTTTACCCGTTGGGTTGGTAACATAAGGAGGTATTATAGGATCTTGGGAAGCTAGGTGAAGGGTACATGGCATGAGGATGAACCTATAGACCCATAGACCACCATCTCTATGTGCATGTGGATGTTTTACCAAGGAGGTAACCGATATGGGGCTTGACCAAGGTAGGCCGGTTGCCATGACCCCTATGAAGGGATGGATGTCAGCCCATGTATACAAAGAGAGATGATGAAGGATTGGGCGAGGTTCTAAGTTGGACATGTACTATAAATGGAGAATCCTATGTCTATCCTAGGGTCAGGTAGGGATAAGACCGATGGAAGTAGGAGTTTCCTGATTCCCTAGTTGCACATGACCATAGAGTCGGGAGGTAACAACTGTCATTGTCTAAGGGCCATGGGTTAGGAGATTGATCACCTTCATGAACTCGTGGGACCCAAAGGGCAGATGAGTAGGGCACTCTCTGATGCATGAGGGAAGAGGGATGACCCCAAAAGTCTCGGCACCCTATAGACCTAGAGGGATGACTAAGAATTGTGTTTGGACCAAATAGGTTCGAGACCAGTTTTCCATGGAAGTAATTTTGATATCATGATGGTTGTGATGTACAGACATACGTGGCACGTTCCAACTTAGATTTAAAAGGTGTACTGGCAAGGTGGGATGTACCATCTCTACTTTTGGAATAGGGAGAACTATGTATTTGGACTGCAGCCAAATGCTTATTTCGTCTTGTTATGGGAGTGAGAGATAGGACAATACGCATGCCATACACCAAGGATAAAAGATGATGTGATTTGTAACGATGCTACGAGGTATGAGGACAGAAGTGATAACGTACCCGGGTAAAGTGAATGATACATGGATGGTTTTCAAACGCTAAAGAGAAATAAGGTAGTTATCTTATAAGGATGTTTTTAGCATGAGCTATGAGTTAAACCAGGTTGAGTTTGAAAACCAAAGGAATAAGCTCAGAATGTTCTTGATGAAGATGGACTTAGGGATAAGATGAGATAATAAGTGGCATACAAGAAGGTGTATGTCATCAACATAACCTAATACATAAGAAAGTGAAGAGGTAATGGATACTCTGGTTGAGATATATCTACCTAGTTTGTCTAGAAGAAGTTGTTAGACTAACCCTAAGTTTGGAAAAGAAGATATGTTTGGCTAACACTAATGTAAAGAGATCAGTTAATGTTTGTTTGGTTAGCCAGTCTAGTCCTTGACACAATGAAAGGATGGTGGTAGAACCTCATATGCACTTCTTTGGAAAGGAAGATGATGAAACCTCAATAGAATGGTTTAGGATTTTTGAGGTATTGAAGAATAATGACATACAGGAGGTCATGATTTTAAGATCACCATACACCGTACTACGAAGATAATGAGTGACAGTGGTACTGTAGATACCTAAGATAAAGTTGCATGTGGTATATGGCCATGCAAGCCGGAGGTGAAGGATGAACACCAGTAACCCAATGCATTGATATAAAGGATAAAGAGTCCTTGAAAGATAAAGGGAGTTCATCACTATGAATGTTGTAAGTCTCCCATGGATCGAGGAAGGTCGAGATGCAATATGGGTTATGGTAGATCGCCTTACCTAGATGACATGAGAAGGAAAGAGTTTTTTCAAGGGATAGATCTGGTTGAACTACATTTGAGAGACATGGTTCAACTACACCATGAGGTTGAGTATACAAGTTCTTGAGTTTGACCTAAGTGTTCCCTTCCAAAAGGTGGAAGTAGGTACATGAAGAACTCGATGTTAGTACAGTTTATCACCCCTAACTAATGGTTAGTATGATCCAGACTAAAGGGTCTGATGAGAGCATGTGTGCTCGTTCAGGGTGACAACTAGAGACAATTCTTATCCTATGAAAGATGTGAAGATAAGCACCATATCCAGTATCGGGATTTAAAGAAGCTTTGTAAGGGAGGTTGTGTCGGTCACCACTTCAGTAAGGTGATGATGGTGAAAGGACCACGTGATGGTTAGAAGAAGACCACAGTCTGTGTAAATGAAGTTGCTTTGATCATGCAATGGATGAAAGGGAGCCTAGAGATGATGAAAGTCGTGAGCAGATGCAAAGCAGACTGACATGCAGTTCACTGTGGGAGAATATGTGACATAAAAATTCGACCCCTCTAAGTTATAGCAAAGAGAGCTGAGTCCCCGATGCATGGGTTCTTTTGACATGGTTTGGTAGAGGAGGTTAAGTTTGACCTTACCCCTCAGGATAAAGTGATGTGATGAGTTCCATGTGTCCAATTTAGAGCACTATGTGAGGTACCCCGACCATGTGCCTAGTAAAGAACCTAGTGAGCCCCAAGGGAGGCTGAAATGGCCTGAGTCACCTGTGCAGTTTATAGACGCCGGGATGAAAGAACTCAGAGAAAAGAATATGTGATGATAAAGGTTCTGTTGAAGCACCATGAGTGTGGTAAAGCCACATAGGGACCAATGATGGACATGGGAAGTCTTATCATGATTTGATTGTTTGTTTGATTGTAGAATTTTGAGGGCAAAATTCCTATAAGAGGGGAAGGATGTTACAACCCCGATTTTTGGGTTCAATTGGTGAGAAATGTAATTTCTCATGTTAAAGATAATTGAACAAACAATGATATAAATTAGTTCAAATAAATGGATTTTGTTTACAATAGACTTGATGGTTGTTTTGTGGGCTTTATTGGCTATTGGGCCCAAATAATAAGAAAATTCAATTAGTGAATGAATAATTGAATATTTAAGAAAAGAAAAATGTGGAAACTTCTAGAAGGCAAATCCAAAGAGGGCATTCGTGCCTATTGGGTTCCTTGGGTCTCAAGGAGTCCAAAATTGCAAAAATAAAGCAATAAGAAAAGAAAAGATCAATTCGATATTTCTATATTAAGAAAGAAATTCAAAAAATGATAAAATGTGGAAACTAAGTGAAAAGAGGTACAATGGAGTTATCCTTGGTGGATTTTCATATCCAAAGGGTTTCTACTATTAGAAGGAAAATAAAAAGAGAGATAAAAAGAGAAATCCTCAAAACGAGATATGTTGATAAGAAATAAATAAGATAATGGGAAATAATAGATAAAAGATAAGTACAAGGCTAAGGTATATCCCCAAGATGGGATTTCGAGATAATAAGGTTCCTTGAGGTTCAAGGAACTCATAATAACAATTTAATAGCAAGAGAAAGAGAAATTGGGTGAGATATATTTATAAATAAATGATATCTTGCACCTAAAGAAAAGGCAAGTTTCTTTTAGATAATGAGCCCAATTTTGGGAAAGAGGTAGATAAAGTTATTAAAAAGTATCCCTCCAAATTTGGGCTAAAATGGGGCCATGAATTAAGAGTTACAATTTTTACAAATTGTCCTAAAATCAAAGGGTTTTCTTTAAAATAGAAATATGGCTTTCTTCCTTTCTGGCACAAGCAGTGTGGATCGTTGGATCCTGATCCAATGTGGGCCGCACATCTCCTAGTCACATCCGAACCAGGAACAGGCTGCCAAGTCAATGGATCTATCCTTGGATTTTTTCTCACAATTTAATCAATGTGCGAGCAAGGAAAGAGGTTGCTTGATCTAGAGATTGTTGCGCACCCAACCAACCTAGGGTTGGTGTGGTTTCGTGCATTCTATAAAAATCTCCCAACTAAGTAGGGAATGATTATGGCGGCAAGGTGGGGGAAACCTAGATGAGCCCCCTCGAACCTATAAATAGTACTCCCCTAGATCCCCTATGCCCTGAAGGACACGACCAGCTGCTTATTTGGTTCTCTCGTGCCCTGGCTTCATGAAACAAGCCTGCTCCGGTGAGCTCCCGACAACGTCGCCGCCGCGGGTCAAGCAGTTGGGGAAGAAGGAAGGGAACAACAGTACTCGTCCGATGGGGAACCATGGTGGGCTCGCAAAGAACATCCACGGCCCAGGATCAAGCGCGCCTTCAAAGAAGAGAAAGTGGAGGCGATCGGCCTCAGCCACGAGATCAGGTCAACTGTTGACCGCGATACTGATCTGACGACCCTCGTTTTTCCAAAAGGAAAAGAAAATGAAAAGTAAATTGCCTCTCTGCCCGAAATTCTAGAAAATAAGTTTTCTTGCAGAATTCATAGAAAATGATAGGAAGCTTTAATGACAAAACTTTATACATGAAAGTTGTGTAGAAAAATACAAGGAATATGATAAAAATGATTTGAGAACCTAGTTCTGCTCTGTTTTGCAAAAGTACCCTAATTTGCTAATAAAGTGTATTAAAAATTGATGAGAAACCCTAATTGAATGTTAAGAGTGTATTTTGGTAAATCAATAGGTCAAATTGATAAGTTTAACCCTGTTAATGATGAAAGTGGGTTGACTATCTGTTTGAATGAAAAAGAGCTTAATTTAGAGTTGTAATATCTAAAAGAAGGATAATTTACACGGAAACCCTAATTTGGGATAAAGGGAGATAAAAATCATATTTTTGTGGAATAAGATAATCAGATGCTTAATAAAGGAGTTTCAATGAGAAATTAGGGGTTTTATGTAGTTTTGATAATTAAGGATGATAATAAGGAAAGAAGAAGTAAACACCCTAATTTCCAAGGGAACCCTAAAATAGGAATTGAAATCCTAAGTAATATGATGAAAATTGGATAAATAATAATAAAAGGAAAATTGTACTTTTATTTCAGGATTTCCCTTCCTCATTGCTTGCTGATTGGGTTTCTCTGCATATTTGATTCTATCTTGAAATCTACAACCAAAGGTATGTGGTTAATTATGAATAACCGCTTAGGTTTTCCGATGGATTCCCGGATGTTTAATCGCATTGAATGCAACTAAACTGTTTGGATGTTCATATTGCAATTATAAAGTGACTATGACTATCACATAATGTACATGCCTTCTAACTCAGATCTTGGTCCCTTCTGTGTCGTAATGGCTGACCTAGTATATGGCTACCTAGAGGGTAGGTCCATTAGGTCATGAATGACTTAGTATATGGCTACCTAGAGGGTAGGTCCATCAAGTCACAGTGAGTTAGATATTGGGCTACCTTTGGGTGGTGCCATGCGACTCTACCTTTATAGAGGTACCATATAAGTCCTTACAGGGACAACACAGAGTTGTGGATAGGTATGGATTGAGTAGTTTGGCTTAAAACATAATCTTGGTTGATAAATGATTAATTGAATGATTACGTTGTTAACATATTTGCGTGATTATTGTTTCCCCCTCATACCAGCTTCTTGCTGACCGACGTTTTGTTTGTCGGCATTTTAGGTACAATGAAAAGAACAAACAGTAAAGTGGCATATGTGGTACTAAACGAGAATTAAAGTGCAAAGGAGGATTAGATAGATTAATATTTGTATGGATAGAAGTTTTGAAATCCCAGTTTTAAGAGGTATGCAAAAGTTTTTATTTTACTCCAAATTTCAATATAGTTGGTAGAATTCAATAATTGTTATTGGTTATTTGTCGAACCTTTGATCCGGGTTATTGGATAACAGCTCTGACCTTTCGGTCTCCCTTAATTGGGGGTTACCGGGAGGCGGGGTTATATCTATGATTGGAGCATGACCTATTTATCTTGGAGCAATGTAGATCCTAAGATTATATCTCTGATCCTTGGGGAAGAACTTGCATGTGATTTACAAGAAAATAGGCTAGTCTTCTTGGAGAAAAGCTGATTCTAAGATGGTTTCTCTAATCTTTGAGGCAGGGCCTGGATGTGATTTGTAAGAACATAGGCTAGTGTGCTTTTTCCTTAGTATGCTAGGATCATGGGGGTCCCTTTTATAGATGTTAGGGGTCTAGAACTTTCTATTCCAAGTGGACTTAAAATTTATAATATTTTTTGTCCTTTAATTAAACATTGGCATTATCTTAACTCCAATATATTAAAAGGTAATAATAGGTGAAAAACATGTTTCTCTTTGTTAATTACTAAAATCCAACTTTATGGTTAAACTAATTATCTTTTGTTTGTGAATTTCCTTTATTATCTTTCATATATTTTTTATGAGATATTTAAGAGAGAATGTATTGTCGTTTACTTTTATTTGTTTATCAAAAATATTCATTAACTAAATTACCATTACATTTTATTTGTAATCACAAAGAAATAGAGAAAATGTGAGAGAGTTGTACCATTCCTTACATGATTACCATAATGTCTTATTTCCATGTAACTAAGGCCGAGACACATTATTTCATTTTATAAAAAAAAATTACAAAATGGAGGAAAGAGAAAAAACAAACTTTATTTTACATCTACATGCACTAGTTGTATAGCAAGAATATACAATGTGTTTTCAATGTGTTATTTAAAAATTCTTAACTGCAATATTTTCTCATTCCAATATAATTCATAGTTGTTTATAATGATGTTATAACTATATAACAATAAACCATTTTTAATTGTCCATAAATTTTATAACATCTTATTATCCATAATGGCATCTCCATTTTTATATCACGCTTCCTAGTTGTGTTATAAAGGTGATGGGTCAAAACCTACATCTTTGTAGTCTCAAATTAATATATTTATCACATTGTATTCTATTATTCAAACTTTGGAATGTGAAAAAAAAGAAAATAATCAAACTCTCCTTCTATCTTACCTTCTACTATTTTAAATATATGGTCTCATGTTGACTAATTTTGACCAACAATTAATTAATGTTTACATTGCATGTGTTAAATGGATTGACATTGTATTTTATATTAATTTCAGAGGTCAAACGAATCTGAAACAAAACCAAATTTGGACCACACATTAATTACATACTCTAGATCCTCCCTAGTCAATAAAATTCGAGTTTTGAATATATTTTATTCACAATGTGGATATTTTTTATTTACTTCATTTTCATGCATTAAAAGGTGAGATAATGTCAAAATATTCTCCTTAATTGTTTCTTTGACTGTAAAAATGAGATGATCAATATTTATCCACATTTAAGTCTATTATGTCTTTATAGAAAAAATTTATTGAAGAAAGAGACTCGAGAGAAGATAATGTTACATGTATGCAATAGGAGAAAGCAAGTAATCTCCACATCATGTGATTGGTAAATATTCTTCTCATGCATCCAAAATTAAGCCATTCATTGCATTGCATTTTTCTTTGTCTTTTGAGTATTCCAAAGAATAGAGAGAAATAGTGAATTATGTTTTATCTCTTTTTACATTAAAAGCTATAAAAGAAAGTAGAATCTTGATTAAGATATATGTTTATCATTTCGAATTCTACTCCTTTATTTTCCAATTTTATTTCATTTAAGCAGTTTCAAGGATGAGAGTGAGAAAAAGAGAGAAGGGAAATCATCCATTCAACATTTTAAATTAATTGCAATACATGATGGCATATGTATAAGAGAAAGTGTATTTTAGTTTTTCTTCTTCTTATTTTTCTTACTTTATTTTTTTTCTATAAGGAATATCATTCCATTGACTTTTTACATTAAGCCCTTCAACTATTGTTATTTTAAAAGAATTCATTTTATAATTTTTAAATTGAGAAAAATTGGGGTGTTACAATTCTACCTACCATAAAATGAATTTCGTCTTCAAAATTTTCCACGGTACTACCCACCTTAGGATTTAGCATATTCAATATACACTAACTTCTAATTTCATACTAAGGTCCCATTCTCATGGTAAAACACTATCCAAACCTTGTTATTAAAACAAACATGTGGGTAATCCATTTCACATAATTTGATATGGCAAAGGACCTTTCTTCTCTAGGTGTTATGATTCTTGCTTCTCTATGTCAAACATTTACTCTTCAAATGCATGCTTGGTTCCACCATGAATCTCATTGGGTTTAGGTGACTATAAGTCTCAAGCTTTTGACGCCAACTCTTATTTTATTTGTCACCTTTGAATACATTTCGACCACTCATATATTCAAAGATGACATGATTTATCACACTTGTCTTAGCACCCCTCTCATGCACATGTCCCATACCACATGCACTTGAAAGGTCTAGATAAGTATGATTATGCACATACAATTCTCTCTAAAAAATCCCAGAAGCATGTGTCCCATACCACAAACACATGGGAAAAAGAGAGAGTATGTTATATACAATTCTACAGTTAGACAAAAAAATCCAAAACGTCTAGGCACATAACCCTAGTCCTTATTTGAACTAGACCTATACTTTAATTTCTAATATCATACACTTACTTTTTCGATGCCTAGGGTTAAAACATATGAATCAGATTGCTTCCTGGTGCCCATCCATTTATCTGCTCTGATACCATTAATGTAACACCCCATTTCATGAACTGAGTGGAAGCTTTCATACCGAAGGGGGATGTCACATTAATATTATCATTGCAAATAAATTCATAAATCACCATTAAGATTCATACATTGTTCTTTACATAGGAAACTGTAGTTGAGTTCTACAACATGTCTAAACATTTCTAAGAATGGGAAACTAAACATGAAATTAAACATCTCTAAGTAATTGTATCTCCAAGTATGGATGACACCCCACCAGTTCACTCTTGAAGGTCTTCTAGTCCTAGCTTGCTTTTCTAGAGTCCTTACTTGCCCCATTTCCTAGGGACATCGCGTCCCCAGCGATGCAAAGGGGAAAAATATCACATCAGTAAATGGAACTAGAACATTATAACATAAGCAAAATACAATAAACTTGACAAGTAAGAAAACTTAACATGAATTAACTATAAGCATTTTTGAGTCATTATAATCATGAAGAATTGAAAAGAAAATGTATGCATCCCTCTATGATTCTCCCTTAGGAGCACATGATTGCTGGGGAAGCCCTTGATGACCCCTTAAGGTCCTTGATTCAGGAGCATATAAAGACTATCTCAATTCCAATTAACTTGGTCATTAACATTACATTAATATTAACATAATCATGATTCTTGAACTTAACATGATGAGATTTCTCCCCATTAACATGATATCTTAAACATGATAAGATTTCTCCCTCTTGATCATTTACATGATTTTCATGACTCATTAGCCATAAGCTATAATCATAGTGAACATTATAAACATAGGACATAGCATATTGCAATCATCAAGCAGTGATACAGTGAACATGATTAAAACATTAATCTCAGAGATGAAGGCTATGCCTCTAAGGAGATGAATTAACCTAGCAAACTCCTGAAAACACTATTGGAATGAGTGATATGAAGCTCCTTTGTTGCATGGATTCGCTTGACGTACCTTCGAGAAGCCACCACAAAATGCCTCAATATTTGGGCTTGGTTAGTGGAAGAGTGTCACAATCTACCGGTATTTCTCTCTCTCCATCGTTGCCAACATCATTGTTTTCCCAAAGACGATCTCCTTTGCATCATAATTGCTCGATGGTGGGTGAAATGAGAGAGGTTAACAACCTCCTATCATTTCCCTTCCTTTTACAAAAAAGGTTTTCAAAAAATTACAAACATATCATTGGATTTATATAAATATTTCTATAAAATTTCTAAAAATCATAAAACACACAAAATTAGAATGATACAATTAAAATACCAAAATGTTTGTAAAAATCCAAGGATTCCAGATCTTGTCTTTAAAGCTAAAATTTCTTCTATTTCACTGGAGCAATAATTTGTCGACCACCTTTGAGGGTTAGGTGATGAATGCCAGGTCCGAAATCATGTCCTAAAAGTGAACCAATTTTGTTCCTCCATTTTCAAATCTTTTTCTTGCTTCTTGGATCATGACCTAAACTGAATCAAATTGTTGATCACCTCTATGAATCTTATTTTGATGATCTTGAACCATGACATAAAACAAAATCAAATTTAGTCTCATCTCCAAATCTATTTTGATGAAATTGGATCATGACCTAGAACTAAACCAATCTCATTCTTGATTTACAAAATCTTTTTATGGCCATGGATCATGACCTAGAACTGAACCAACAACGTACCTCCATTTCCAAATAATTTTTTGTCCTTGGATCATGACCTAAAATTGAAATAAATCATTGCACGCATTTAGAAAACCTTCTCATGATCCCAAATCATAACTCAATAAGCCAAATTTAGAACCTAAACATCCATATATTCTGTATAATCACATACAAACCAGGTGATAACTAAAAAGTTAGGGATAATCACCCATCAAAGATCTAGGGGAATGGATGATGAACTAGTACAGGAACATGTCCTAGAGATGACCTTTTTACTAGATGATCATCTAATGTCCCATCCTCAGCTTGTTTTGAAGGATTGCCAATGCTCTAGATGGTAGACAGTTAACAAATACAACTCCTATCTAGGAAAGTAACCTTAAATCTAGGAATTTGTATGACACCTAGTCTCTAATTTCGAGCCACCAAAGACCTATCATGGATAGGAAAACTCATGACATTCCTCCTTTTAGAGTCATGGTCCTAACATAGAATTGGTCCATCTAAAAGAAGAAAAAACACTAAAATGTATTGTAAGGAAAAGAGAGACTACGATTCTTTCTCAAAGATCTTTCCACAATGGAGAAATTTCTATATCTTTCAATAATTACAACTCTTGATCTTAATTGCTTATGAAAAAACACAAATATTTTCCTCTTTTTAACATTCACCATTTATCACTAAGGCATGAGTTAGTGAGAAAATCAGATATCCACTATCATAATAATTGGGCAATGATGAGAGTCACTTTTGGACTCATAAACCTTAAATTTCTCATCAACAATCTAGTGGGATGAATGATTGGTCAACCTTGGGTAAAATGCTCCGAAGGCTACCCTTTTTCTAGAGAAACATTAATTCCCAATCTTACTTTTGTTTTGAATGACTCTTTCATCAATTCCTCCTAAGAAGGAAAAGACATCAACTGTGATTTCCACTCTCCACAAGGTCTATTAGAACATCCTTGACGAGTTCATCCTTTTTGGCTTTCATGACAAAAAATGTGGGCCAAACTTGTCTCAAGCATGTGGTTCTCACTCTTATTTTGACCTTGAGAGGGGCAAATTATAGAAACCCCATTTTTCTCAGTCAACTAAAATTTATGAATAATTTTAATTCTAGTTCTAATGATTGACTGAATTCCATTTTTCAACTTTTTCCACTATTATCAATTTTTCTAGATTTATCTGTATTTTTTGTCTATTTAATGCAATCATCTTCACCCACTATAAACTAGTTTGGAGAAATTTAGTATGGAAAGATTCTATTGAGACTCAAGTGGAATTTGTCCATCTAGTATTCTTTTTCATGAGATGTTTTAATGTATTGCTCAGTTGGATTATACTGAATAAAATATTTCCTTTTTTACTTACAGATATTCAATTGCATTTTTTTTTGATAAATCTGAGGGATAATCCTGAATTATCCCTTTATTTTATTATCATATTCGAATTCTGTGATTTTTCATGATTTTCTCCAGAACAAACCTGAAATAACTAGAAAATGGAGAAATAGGCTGCATCCTCCCCAGGAAAAATTGCAATGTGTCACCTCTTCCAAAAGGTTATTTCTAGAATCGTGAACCCTAAAACCTACCTATAAATAACTTAAAATCTACCTATAAATACCCCCCTTATATCCACTGTATTTCGGGCCACTTTTAACTCTACTAAACCCAGAGAGTGAACTATATTTCTTTTTTATTTTCCACATTATTCATGGTTAAAGAAATCTTATTATTACACAACCTTCCCCAACATGTTGTTAGGATGCACAAATGGTAATATGATTGTACTCCTAACTACTAATCTGGTTAACAATTTTAACTGTTGAAAGTATTTATAATTGTTCATACTTTCCTCTTTGTTCATACTTGCCTAAATGTTCATGTAATCTTTTTGTATATCTCATTTATCTGATCTCAAAAAAGATTAGATCATGTTCTAAATTCATATCTTATTATTGTCCTTTAAAGCTTCCTATGCATGGGTCCTTACCACCCATGAAGGATCTACATTGTCTAAGGTCTTGAGGTGATTAGGAATCATGTTATAACCTAGTTTTTCACATGTTTTAATATATTTGTTAATAAATAATATAATATGAAGGACACATTAGAAATATGGTTCTCTATGTGTATTATTTGGAAATTTTGGATAGGAAGTGAAAATACTCCATATGGGTTGGATTTCGTATATTTTGCTACTTGCAATAATTCATTAATAGCTATTAAATAAAGAAAGAAAGGAAATCCAATAATAAAGGATTCACTAGAGGAAATTCATTATTAGTATTTTACATATGAAATTATGTGGAGTATTCTATAAAGGTGATGCTGAAGAAAAATAAATAAGAGATTTTGTGAATAAGAAAATATCAATGACTTTCTGAATTGTTGAAAAATAGAAATATGAAATGTTAGAAATATTTATAAAAAATATGGTGTTTTAGATAATTAAAAGAGTAATCATCTTTCCAAGATTGGCAACACCTTGTTTAAGGCATCAAATAAGAATATTTCGATATGACTTTTCATATGCTTGAGAATAATATGAAAAAGAAGAGAATTCTAGTTTTTGGGAGAAAGAAGATATTCTATGAGATATTGATTAATATTTTAATAAAAGTTAAAAGAGTAAGTTTGGTTTATCCCAACTACTTTTTGGAAAAGGCATAAGTGAGTTTCCATGGAATAAAATGTGATATATTTGTATGAATATATCAAGGAGAGAAATAGATGAATGGTCTAGAATTCATTACTCAATAAATTTCCATATACATATATACCTCCATTAATGGTTTTTGGTGTATCAACCAAGTAATATGGAATTTTGATTTAGTAAAGGTCTTGATGAAAGACATAGGGACATAAACTAAAGGAAGCACTTTGGATACGTGTGCCTATGACCAAGGAATAAAAGGGGAATATCTCCTTCCTTAGTTGGTGTTAAGACATATAAATGTCTTTTGATACCTATGGAAAGATGGAAACGTGAATAGAGGTTATGAAAAAGTGTTCGTGCTTAATATGATTAACAAACTTCCTTATTGTATCATGGTATATGAGTATCCCTATCGTACCTAGAAAATCTACCGTCCATGAGACCATCCCTATACACAACGATAAAAGAGGAAACATACCCCAAGCTTTCCGACATATCTCTCTCTCCTTCTTCCATCCTTTGTTTCTTCCTAGTAGTCACTAGGGTTTCCGGCTAGATAAGTATATACATATAAGGGCTACATAGACTTTGCCTCTAGGGAAGACCACATACGATTGAGTCATCTGAATTCTCATACTTCAATCTTCTCACCGACTTGGATAACAAAGGTTGTAGGTAGTTTTCTAGGTTCCTTGAAGAACAGAGGAATCTCCTCCCAAGGTCTGCCTACCATCATCCCCTATGGGTTAACTAGAGTCCTTCCTGACCTCTGATGTGCTCTAATCCCTTGAGGAACAAGAGGAGGCGACATTGGCACTGCTGGCGACAATGAGGTGCCGGTGTCCGTAGACATTCACGGTAAAGGAAGCAAGTCATTTGTGGCTGCCCCAAATAGTTTGTGGATGGGTGGAAAATAAGGAAGACAAGGGAGGAGGATGCAACAGTGAAGGGACTACAACAAAGGTGAATGGTACCATCGATGGCACCACATCTGGCAAGGAGAACACAACGAGATCATGGTCGCACAGAAGAGAAATCACGAGGTTGATGGTGGGTTAGAGTCAAAAGACTCTATTGCACCTTCTCGCATGTTCAAGGACCAAGGGTAGTCAAGTCTTTCCCCCCTAATTAAAGAGCCAAGTTTTGGTGAGTTAATAGTAAAGTTTAATGCTGATTTGGTAGCGCCTTATTGGCCTAGTAATGTTATTTGAGCAAAATTTCTAATTAATTATCAATAACTCAGAATTAGACAAGTTAAATATGAAACTTGATCAGAAAAATGAGAGTAATGCAAATAAAATATAATGGAGACCTTATTCTAATCTTAATTCCAAAAGTAATATGAAGACGAGTTATGTGGTGATTAATGTATGAAAACCCTAGATCATGTGTAGTAACATGCCGAATATGTTAAAAACCTCTCTTTTATGCTAATATATAATAGTGTGGACTATGATGGAAATTTAACGTGGTTATGATCATAACAATGAGAAACTACGTTTTTTTAGAGTGGATAATCCTTAGCATGTGTAATTAAGATCTTGAACATCAATGATGTAACTTGATATAACCTTAATATGAGTAATCTAATATAAGTGTTCCTAATGCAATACCATGGTAGATTGAATAATCATGGCATCACTTAACATGAATTAGGGTTGTCAAATCATTAAATTAATGAATATGGGAATTAGAGTATCATACATGACCCTAATGATAACTCGATGCCATGGGAACCTAAACCCTAGATTAGTACCCGAGTAAGGTTAAATTTATTTAATGAAATGGATGTGATGGTGACACTTTAGGATTTACATACATGCGGATTAAATTATTGGATTCTTCTTTGTTTTCTTGGATCTGTTGATTGGTTGAATGAATCTACTTGAAGTATAATTGTATAATATGCATATCTCACCATGAAGGTATGTGGTTATGCCTAAGACTAATCTCATTAGTTTCCCGTGGTTTTCTAAAGTTTCCCAAAATGGATTGCAATAAATGCTTGATTGTTTATTTATTTTTTGCAAACTATAAAGTCACTATGGATATCACATTATATGGACATGACTAGTTTGAATCCTTTACCACCTTTGTATGTATGATCCAGACTAAAGGGTCTAATGAGAGCATGTGTGCTCGTTCAGGGTGACAACTAGAGACAGTTCTTATCCTATGAAAGATGTGAAGATAACCACCATATCCAGTATCGGGATTTAAAGAAGCTCTGTAAGGGAGGTTGTGTCGGTCACCACTTCAGTAAGGTGATGATGGTGAAAGGACCACGTGATGGTTAGAAGAAGACCACAGTGTGTGTAAATGAAGTCGCTTTGATCATGCAATGGATGAAAGGGAGCCTAGAGATGATGAAAGTCGTGAGCAGATGCAAAGCAGACTGACATGCAGTTCACTGTGGGAGAATATGTGACATAAAAATCCGACCCCTCTAAGTTATAGCTAAGAGAGCTGAGTCCCCGATGCATGGGTTCTTTTGACATGGTTTGGTAGAGGAGGTTAAGTTTGACCTTACCCCTCAGGATAAAGTGATGTGATGAGTTCCATGTGTCCAATTTAGAACACTATGTGAGGTACCCCGACCATGTGCCTAGTAAAGAACCTAGTGAGCCCCAAGAGAGGCTGAAATGGCCTGAGTCACCTGTGTAGTTTATAGACGTCGGGATGAAAGAACTCAGAGAAAAGAATATGTGATGATAAAGGTTCTGTGGAAGCACCATGAGTGTGGTAAAGCCACATAGGGGCCAATGATGGACATGGGAAGTGTTATCCTGATTTGATTGTTTGTTTGATTGTAGAATTTTGAGGGAAAAATTCCTATAAGAGGGGAAGGATGTTACAACCCCGATTTTTGGGTTCAATTGGTGAGAAATGTAATTTCTCATGTTAAAGATAATTGAACAAATAATGATATAAATTAGTTCAAATAAATGGATTTTGTTTACAATAGCCTTGATGGTTGTGTTGTGGGCTTTATTGGCTATTGGGCCCAAATAACAAGAAAATTCAATTAGTGAATGAATAATTGAATATTTAAGAAAAGAAAAATGTGGAAACTTCTAGAAGGCAAATCCAAAGAGGGCATTCGTGCCTCTTGGGTTCCTTGGGTCTCAAGGAGTCCAAAATTGCAAAAATAAAGCAATAAGAAAAGAAAAGATCAATTAGATATTTCTATATTAAGAAAGAAATTCAAAAAAATGATAAAATGTGGAAAATAGGTGAAAAGAGGTACAATGGAGTTATCCTTGGTGGATTTTCATATCCAAAGGGTTTCTACTATTAGAAGGAAAATAAAAAGAGAGATAAAAAGAGAAATCCTCAAAAAGAGATATGTTGATAAGAAATAAATAAGATAATGGGAAATAATAGATAAAAGATAAGTAAAAGGCTAAGGTATATCCCAAAGATGGGATTTCAAGATAATAAGGTTCCTTGAGGTTCAAGGAACTCATAATAACAATTTAATAGCAAGAGAAAGAGAAATTGGGTGAGATATATTTATAAATAAGTGATATCTTGCACCTAAAGAAAAGGCAAGTTTCTTTTAGATAATGAGCCCAATTTTGGGAAAGAGGTAGATAAAGTTATTAAAAAGTATCCCTCCAAATTTGGGCTAAAATGGGGCCATGAATTAAGAGTTACGATTTTTACAAATTGTCCTAAAATCAAAGGGTTTTCTTTAAAATAGAAATATGGCTTTCTTCCTTTCTGGCGCGAGCAGTGTGGATCGTTGGATCCTGATCCAACGTGGGCCGCACATCTCCTAGTCACAGCCGAACCAGGAATAGGCTGCCAAGTCAATGGATCTATCCTTGGATTTTTTTCTCACGATTTAATCAATGTGCGAGCAAGGAAAGAGGTTGCTTGATCTAGAGATTGTTGCGCACACAACCAACCTAGGGTTCGTGTGGTTTCGTGCATTCTATAAAAAGCTCCCAACTAAGCAGGGAATGATTATGGCGACAAGGTGGGGGAAACCTAGATGAGCCCCCTCGAACCTATAAATAGTATTCCCCTAGATCCCCTATGCCCTGAAGGACACGAACGGATGCTTATTTGGTTCTCTCGTGCCCTGGCTTCATGATGCAAGCCTGCTCCGGTGAGCTCCCGACAATGACGCCACCGCGGGTCAAGCAGTTGGGGAAGAAGGAAGGGAACAACAGTACTCGTCCGATGGGGAACCATGGTGGGCTCGCAAAGAACATCCACGGCCCAGGATCAAGCGCGCCTTCAAAGAAGAGAAAGTGGAGGTGATCAGCCTCAGCCATGAGATCAGGTCAACTGTTGACCGTGATACTGATCTGACGACCCTCGTTTTTCCAAAAAGAAAAGAAAATGAAAAGTAAATTGCCTCTCTGCCCGAAATTCTAAAAAATAAGTTTTCTTGCAGAATTCATAGAAAATGATAGGAAGCTTTAATGACAAAACTTTATACATGAAAGTTGTGTAGAAAAATACAAGGAATATGATAAAAATGATTTGAGAACCTAGTTCTGCTCTATTTTGCAAAAGTACCCTAATTTGCTAATAAAGTGTATTAAAAATTGATGAGAAACCCTAATTGAATGTTAAGAGTGTATTTTGGTAAATCAATAGGTCAAATTGATAAGTTTAACCCTGTTAATGATAAAAGTGGGTTGACTATTTATTTGAATGCAAAAGAGCTTAATTTAGAGTTGTAATATCTAAAATAAGGATAATTTACACGGAAACCCTAATTTGGGATAAAGGGAGATAAAAATCATATTTTTGTGGAATAAGATAATCAGATGCTTAATAAAGGAGTTTCAATGAGAAATTAGGGGTTTTATGTAGTTTTGATAATTAAGGATGATAATAAGGAAAGAAGAAGTAAAAACCCTAATTTTCAAGGGAACCCTAAAATAGGAATTGAAATCCTAAGTAATGTGATGAAAATTGGATAAATAATAATAAAAGGAAAATTGTACTTTTATTTCAGGATTTCCCTTCCTCATTGCTTGTTGATTGGGTTTCTCTGCATATTTGATTCTATCTTGAAATCTACAACCAAAGGTATGTGGTTAATTATGAATAACCGCTTAGGTTTTCCGATGGATTCCCGGATGTTTAATCGCATTGAATGCAACTAAACTGTTTCGATGTTCATATTGCAATTATAAAGTGACTATGACTATCACATAATGTATATGCCTTCTGACTCAGATCTTGGTCCCCTCTGTGTCGTAATGGCTGACCTAGTATATGGCTACCTAGAGGGTAGGTCCATTAGGTCATGAATGACTTAGTATATGGCTACCTAGAGGGTAGGTCCATCAAGTCACAGTGAGTTAGATATTAGGCTACCTTTGGGTGGTGCCATGCGACTCTACCTTTACAGAGGTACCATATAAGTCCTTACAGGGACAACATAGACTTGTGGATAGGTATGGATTGAGTAGTTTGGCTTAAAACATAATCTTGGTTGATAAATGATTAATTGAATGATTACGTTGTTAACATATTTGCGTGATTATTGTTTCCCCCTCATACCATCTTCTTGCTGACCAACGTTTTGTTTGTCGGCATTTTAGGTACAATGAAAAGAACAAACAATAAAGTGGAATATGTGGTACTAAACGAGAATTAAAGTGCAAAGGAGGATTAGATAGATTAATATTTGTATGGATAGAAGTTTTGAAATCCAGTTTTAAGAGGTATGCAAAAGTTTTTATTTTACTCCAAATTTCAATATAGTTGGTAGAATTTAATAATTGTTATTGGTTATTTGTCAAACCTTTGATCCGGGTTATTGGATAACAGCTCTCACCTTTCGGTCTCCCTTAATTGGGGGTTACCGGGAGGCAGGGTTATATCTATGATTGGAGCATGACCTATTTATCTTGGAGCAATGTAGATCCTAAGATTATATCTCCGATCCTTGGGGAAGAACTTGCATGTGATTTACAAGAAAATAGGCTAGTCTTCTTGGAGAAAAGTTGATTCTAAGATGGTTTCTCTAATCTTTGAGGCAGCGCCTAGATGTGATTTGTAAGAACATAGGCTAGTGTGGTTTTCCTTAGTATGCTAGGATCATGGGGGTCCCTTTTATAAATGTTAGGGGTCTAGAATTTTCTATTCCAAGTAGACTTAAAATTTATAATATTTTTTTTCCTTTAATTAAACATTGGCATTATCTTAACTCCAATATATTAAAAGGTAATAATAGGTGAAAAACATGTTTCTCTTTGTTAATTACTAAAATCCAACTTTATGGTTATTCTAATTATCTTTTGTTTGTGAATTTCCTTTATTATCTTTCATATATTTTGTATGAGATATTTAAGAGATAATGTATTGTCGTTTACTTTTATTTGTTTATCAAAAATATTACATTAACTAAATTACCATTACATTTTATTTGTAATCACAAAGAAATAGAGAAACCGTGAGAGAGTTGTACCATTCCTTACATGATTACCATAATGTCTTATTTCCATGTAACTAAGGCCGAGACACATTATTTCATTTTATAAAAAAAATACAAAATGGAGGAAAGAGAAAAAACAAACATTATTTTATATCTACATGCACTAGTTGTATAGCAAGAATATACAATGTGTTTTCAATGTGTTATTTAAAAATTCTTAACTGCAATATTTTCCCATTCCAATATAATTCATAGTTGTTTATAATGATGTTATAACTATATAACAATAAACCATTTTTAATTGTCCATAATTTTATAACATCTTATTATCCATAATGGCATTTCCATTTTTATATCACGCTTCCTAGTTGTGTTATAAAGGTGATGGGTCAAAACCTACATCTTTGTAGTCTCAAATTAATATATTTATCACATTGTATTCTATTATTCAAACTTTGGAATGTGAAAAAAAAAAAATCAAACTCTCCTTCTATCTTACCTTCTACTATTTTAAATATATGGTCTCATGTTGACTAATTTTGACCAAAAATTAATTAATGTTTACATTGCATGTGTTAAATGGATTGACATTGTATTTTATATTAATTTCAGAGGTCAAACGAATCTGAAACAAAACCAAATTTGGACCACACATTAATTACATACTCTAGATCCTCCCTAGTCAATAAAATTCGAGTTTTGAATATATTTTATTCACAATGTGGATATTTTTTATTTACTTCATTTTCATGCATTAAAAGGTGAGATAATGTCAAAATATTCTCCTTAATTGTTTCTTTGACTGTAAAAATGAGATGATCAATATTTATCCACATTTAAGTCTATTATGTCTTTATAGAAAAATTGTATTGAAGAAAGAGACTCGAGAGAAGATAATGTTACATGTATGCAATAGGAGAAAGCAAGTAATCTCCACATCATGTGATTGGTAAATATTCTTCTCATGCATCCAAAATTAAGCCATTCATTGCATTGCATTTTTCTTTGTCTTTTGAGTATTCGAAAGAATAGAGAGAAATAGTGAATTATGTTTTTATTTCTTTTTACATTAAAAGCTATAAAAGAAAGTAGAATCTTGATTAAGATATATGTTTATCATTTCGAATTCTACTCCTTTATTTTCCAATTTTATTTCATTTAAGCAGTTTCAAGGATGAGAGTGAGAAAAAGAGATAAGGGAAATCATTCATTCAACATTTTAAATTAATTGCAATACATGATGGCATATGTATAAGAGAAAGTGTATTTTAGTTTTTCTTCTTCTTATTTTTCTTACTTTATTTTTTTTCTATAAGGAATATCATTCCATTGACTTTTTACATTAATCCCTTCAACTGTTGTTATTTTAAAAGAATTCATTTTATAATTTTTAAATTGAGAAAAATTGGGGTGTTACAATTTTACCTACCATAAAATGAATTTCGTCTTCAAAATTTTCCAGGGTACTACCCACCTTAGGATTTAGCATATTCAATGTACACTAACTTATAATTTCATAATAAGGTCCCATTCTCATGGTAAAACACTATCCAAACCTTGTTATTAAAACAAACATGTGGGTAATCCATTTCACATAATTTGATATGGCAAAGGACCTTTCTTCTCTAGGTGTTATGATTCTTGCTTCTCTATGTCAAACATTTACTCTTCGAATGCATGCTTGGTTCCACCATGAATCTCATTGGGTTTAGGTGACTATAAGTCTCAAGCTTTTGACGCCAACTCTTATTTTATTTGTCACCTTTGAATACATTTTGACCACTCATATATTCAAAGATGACATGATTTATCACACTTGTCTTAGCACCCCTCTCATGCACATGTCCCATACCACATGCACTTGAAATGTCTAGATAAGTATGATTATGCACATACAATTCTCTCTAAAAAATCCCAGAAGCATGTGTCCCATACCACAAACACATGGGAAAAAGAGAGAGTATGTTATATACAATTCTACAGTTAGACAAAAAAATCCAAAATGTCTAGGCACATAACCCTAGTCCTTATTTGAACTAGACCTATACTTTAATTTCTAATATCATACACTTACTTTTTCGATGCCTATGGTTAAAACATATGAATCAGATTGCTTCCTGGTGCCCATCCATTTATCTGCTCTGATACCATTAATGTAACACCCCATTTCATGAACTGAGTGGAAGCTTTCATACCGAAGGGGGATGTCACATTAATATTATCATTGCAAATAAATTCATAAATCACCATTAAGATTCATACATTGTTCTTTACATAGGAAACTGTAGTTGAGTTCTACAACATGTCTAAACATTTCTAAGAATGGGAAACTAAACATGAAATTAAACATCTCTAAGTAATTGTATCTCCAAGTATGGATGGCACCCCACCAGTTAACTCTTGAAGGTCTTCTAGTCCTAGCTTGCTTTTCTTGAGTCCTTACTTGCCCCATTTCCTGGGGACATCGCGTCCCCAGCGATGCACAGGGGAAAAATATCACATCAGTAAATGGAACTAGAACATTATAACATAAGCAAAATACAATAAACTTGACAAGTAAGAAAACTTAACATGAATTAACTATAAGCATTTTTGAGTCATTATAATCATGAAGAATTGAAAAGAAAATGTATGCATCCCTCTATGATTATCCCTTAGGAGCACATGATTGCTAGGGAAGCCCTTGATGACCCCTTGAGGTCCTTGATTCATGAGCATATAAAGACTATCTCAATTCCAATTAACTTGGTCATTAACATTACATTAATATTAACATAATCATGATTCTTGAACGTAACATGATGAGATTTCTCCCCATTAACATGATATATTAAACATGATAAGATTTCTCCCTCTTGATCATTTACATGATTTTCATGACTCATTAGCCATAAGCTATAATCATAGTGAACATTATAAACATAGGACATAACATATAGCAATCATCAAGCAGTGATATAGTGAACATGATTAAAACATTAATCTCAGAGATGAAGGCTATGCCTCTAAGGAGATGAATTAAGCTGGAAAACTCCTGAAAACACTATTGGAATGAGTGATATGAAGCTCCTTTGTTGCATGGATTCTCTTGACGTACCTTCGAGAAGCCACCACAAAATGCCTCAATATTTGGGCTTGGTTAGTGGAAGAGTGTCACAATCTACCGGTATTTCTCTCTCTCCATCGTTGCCAACATCATTGTTTTCCCAAAGACTCCTTTGCATCATAATTGCTCGATGGTGGGTGAAATGAGAGAGGTTAACAACCTCCTATCATTTCCCTTCCTTTTACAAAAAAGGTTTTCAAAAAATTACAAACATATCATTGGATTTATAGAAATATTTCTATAAAATTTCTAAAAATCATAAAACACACAAAATTAGAATGATACAATTAAAATACCAAAATGTTTGTAAAAATCCAAGGATTCCAGATCTTGTCTTTAAAGCTAAAATTTCTTCTATTTCACAGGAGCAATAATTTGTCGACCACCTTTGAGGGTTAGGTTATGAATGCCAGGTCCAAAATCATGTCCTAAAAGTGAACCAATTTTGTTCCTCCATTTTCAAATCTTTTTCTTGCTTCTTGGATCGTGACCTAAACTGAATCAAATTGTTGATCACCTCTATGAATCTTATTTTGATGATCTTGAACCATGACATAAAACAGAATCAAATTTACTCTCATCTCCAAATCTATTTTGATGAAATTGGATCATGACCTAGAACTAAACCAATCTCATTCTTGATTTACAAAATCTTTTTATGGCCATGGATCATGACCTAGAACTGAACCAACAACGTACCTCCATTTCCAAATAATTTTTTGTCCTTGGATCATGACCTAAAATTGAAATAAATCATTGCACGCATTTAGAAAACCTTCTCATGATCCCAAATCATAACTCAATAAGCCAAATTTAGAGCCTAAAAATCCATATATTTTGTATAATCACATACAAACCAGGTGATAACTAAAAAGTTAGGGATAATCACCCATCAAAGATCTAGGGGAATGGATGATGAACTAGTACAGGAACATGTCCTAGAGATGACCTTTTTACTAGATGATCATCTAATGTCCCATCCTCAGCTTGTTTTGAAGGATTGCCAATGCTCTAGATGGTAGACAGTTAACAAATACAACTCCTATCTAGGAAAGTAACCTTAAATCTAGGAATTTGTATGACACCTAGTCTCTAATTTCGAGCCACCAAAGACCTATCATGGATAGGAAAACTCATGACATTCCTCCTTTTGGAGTCATGGTCCTAACATAGAATTGGTCCATCTAAAAGAAGAAAAAACACTAAAATGTATTGTAAGGAAAAGAGAGGCTACGATTCTTTCTCAAAGATCTTTCCACAATGGAGAAATTTCTATATCTTTCAATAATTACAACTCTTGATCTTAATTGCTTCTGAAAAAACACAAATATTTTCCTCTTTTTAACATTCACCATTTATCACTAAGGCATGAGTTAGTGAGAAAATCAGATATCCACTATCATAATAATTGGGCAATGATGAGAGTCACTTTTGGACTCATAAACCTTGAATTTCTCATCAACAATCCAGCGGGATGAATGATTGGTCAACCTTGGGTAAAATGCTCCGAAGGCTACCCTTTTTCTAGAGAAACATTAATTCCCAATCTTACTTTTGTTTTGAATGACTCTTTCATCAATTCCTCCTAAGAAGGAAAAGACATCAACTGTGATTTCCACTCTCCACAAGGTCTATTAGAACATCCTTGATGAGTCCATCCTTTTTGGCTTTCATGACAAAAAATGTGGGCCAAACTTGTCTCAAGCATGTGGTTCTCACTCTTATTTTGACCTTGAGAGGGGCAAATTATAGAAACCCCATTTTTCTCAGTCAACTAAAATTTATGAATAATTTTAATTCTAGTTCTAATGATTGACTGAATTCCATTTTTCAACTTTTTCCACTATTATCAAATTTTCTAGATTTATCTGTATTTTTTGTCTATTTAATGCAATCATCTTCACCCACTATAAACTAGTTTGGAGAAATTTCGTATGGAAAGATTCTATTGAGACTCAAGTCGAATTTGTCCATCTAGTATTCTTTTTTATGAGATGTTTTAATGTATTGCTCAGTTGGATTATACTGAATAAAATATTTCCTTTTTTACTTACAGATATTCAATTGCATTTTTTTTTATAAATCTGAGGGATAATCCTGAATTATCCCTTTATTTTATTATCATATTCGAATTCTGTGATTTTTCATGATTTTCTCCAGAACAAACCTGAAATAACTAGAAAATTGAGAAATAGGCTGCATCCTCCCCAGGAAAAATTGCAATGTGTCACCTCTTCCAAAAGGTTATTTCTAGAATCATGAACCCTAAAACCTACCTATAAATAACCTAAAATCTACCTATAAATACCCCCCTTATATCCACTGTATTTTGGGCCACTTTTAACTCTACTAAACCCAGAGAGTGAACTATATTTCTTTTTTATTTTCCACATTATTCATGGTAAAAGAAACCTTATAATTACACAACCTTCCCCAAAATGTTGTTAGGATGCACAAATGGTAATATGATTGTACTCCTAACTACTAATCTGGTTAACAATTTTAACTGTTGAAAGTATTTATAATTGTTCATACTTTCCTCTTTGTTCATACTTGCCTAAATGTTCATGTAATCCTTTTGTATATCTCATTTATCTGATCTCAAAAAAGATTAGATCATGTTCTAAATTCATATCTTATTATTGTCCTTTAAAGCTTCCTATGCATGGGTCCTCACCACCCATGAAGGATCTACACTGTCTGAGGTCTTGAGGTGATTAGGAATCATGTTATAACCTAGTTTTTCACAAGTTTTAATATATTTGTTAATAAATAATATAATATGAATGACACATTAGAAATATGGTTCTCTATGTGTATTATTTGGAAATTTTGGATAGGAAGTGAAAATACTCCATATGGGTTGGATTTCGTATATTTTACTACTTGCAATAATTCATTAATAGCTATTAAATAAAGAAAGAAAGGAAATCCAATAATAAAGGATTCACTAGAGGAAATTCATTATTAGTATTTTACATATGAAATTATGTGGAGTATTCTATAAAGGTGATGCTGAAGAAAAATAAATAAGAGATTTTGTGAATAAGAAAATATCAATGACTTTCTGAATTGTTGAAAAATAGAAATATGAAATGTTAGAAATATTTATAAAAAAATATGGTGTTTTAGATAATTAAAAGAGTAATCATCTTTCCAAGATTAGCAACACCATGTTTAAGGCATCAAATAAGAATATTTCGATATGACTTTTCATATGCTTGAGAATAATAGGAAAAAGAAGAGAATTCTAGTTTTTGGGAGAAAGAAGATATTCTATGAGATAGTGATTAATATTTTAATAAAAGTTAAAAGAGTAAGTTTGGTTTATCCCAACTACTTTTTGGAAAAGGCATAAGTGAGTTTCCATGGAATAAAATGTGATATATTTGTATGAATATATCAAGGAGAGAAATAGATGAATGGTCTAGAATTCAATACTCAATAAATTTCCATATACATATATACCTCCCTTAATGGTTTTTGGTGTATCAACCAAGTAATATGGAATTTTGATTTAGGAAAGGTCTTGATGAAAGACATAGGGACATAAACTAAAGGAAGCACTTTGGATACGTGTTCCTATGACAAAGGAATAAAAGGGGAATATCTCCTTCCTTAGTTGGTGTTAAGACATATAAATGTCTTTTGATACCTATGGAAAGATGTAAACGTGAATAGAGGTTATGAAAAAGTGTAAGTGCTTAATATGATTAACAAACTTCCTTTTTGTATCATGGTATATGAGTATCCCTATCGTACCTAGAAAATCTACCGTGCATGAGACCATCCCTATACACAACGATAAAAGAGGAAACATACCCCAAGCTTTCCGACATATCTCTCTCTCCTTCTTCCATCCTTTCTTTCTTCCTAGTAGTCACTAGGGTTTCTGGCTAGATAAGTATATACATATAAGGGCTACATAGCCTTTGCCTCTAGGAAAGACCACATACGATTGAGTCATCTTAATTCTCATACTTCAATCTTCTCACCGACTTGGATAACAAAGGTTGTAGGTAGTTTTCTAGGTTCCTTGAAGAACAGAGGAATCTCCTCCCAAGGTCTGCCTACCATCATCCCCTATGGGTTAACTGGAGTCCTTCCTGACCTCTGATGTGCTCTAATCCCTTGAGGAACAAGAGGAGGCGACATTGGCACTGCTGGTGACAATGAGGTGCAGGTGTCCGTAGACATTCACGTTAAAGGAAGCAAGTCATTTGTGGTTGCCCCAAATAGTTTGTGGATGGGTGGAAAATAAGGAAGACAAGGGAGGAGGATGCAACAGTGAAGGGACTACAACCAAGGTGAATGGTACCATCGATGGCACCACATCTGGAAATGAGAACACAACGGGATCGTGGTCGCACGGAAGAGAAATCACGAGGTTGATGGTGGGTTAGAGTCAAAAGACTCTATTGCACCTTCTCGCATGTTCAAGGACCAAGGGTAGCCAAGTCTTTCCCCCCTAATTAAAGAGCCAAGTTTTGGTGAGTTAATAGTAAAGTTTAATGCTGATTTGCTAGCACCTTATTGGCCTACTAATGTTATTTGAGCAAAATTTCTAATTAATTATCAATAACTCAGAATTAGACAAGTTAAATATGAAACTTGATCAGAAAAATGAGAGTAATGCAAATAAAATATAATGGAGACCTTATTCTAATCTTAATTCCAAAAGTAATATGAAGACGAGTTATGTGGTGATTAATGTATGAAAACCCTAGATCATGTGTAGTAACATGCCAAATATGTTAAAAACCTCTCTTTTATGCTAATATATAATAGTGTGGACTATGATGGAAATTTAACGTGGTTATGATCATAACAATGAGAAACTACGTTTTTTAGAGTGGATAATCCTTAGCATGTGTAATTAAGATCTTGAACATCAATGATGTAACTTGATATAACCTTAATATGAGTAATCTAATATAAGTGTTCCTAATGCAATACCATGGTAGATTGAACAATCATGGCATCACTTAACATGAATTAGGGTTGTCAAATCATTAAATTAATGAATATGGGAATTAGAGTATCATACATGACCCTAATGATAACTCGATGCCATGGGAACCTAAACCCTAGATTAGTACCTGAGTAAGGTTAAATTTATTTAATGAAATGGATGTGATGGTGGCACTTTAGGATTTACATACATGCAAATTAAATTATTGGATTCTTCTTTGTTTGCTTGGATCTGTTGATTGGTTGAATGAATCTACTTGAAGTATAATTGTATAATATGCATATCTCACCATGAAGGTATGTGGTTATGCCTAAGACTAATCTCATTAGTTTCCCGTGGTTTTCTAAAGTTTCCCAAAATGGATTGCAATAAATGCTTGATTGTTTATTTATTTTTTGCAAACTATAAAGTCACTATGTATATCACATTATATGGACATGACTAGTTTGAATCCTTTTCCACCTTTGTATGTATGAAAATATAATGAAAATTATGATTAAGCCCATGGGGTAGATAATCTTTCAAGGTCAAGCCCCTAGGTGGGGAAGACTATATGGCACCAAGCACCTGAGGGGAGAAAGTGGCATACGTCCACTGCAGGGACAAAACCCAAAAGGGATTCAATAGAGGTTGGATAGGTTAGGGTTGAGTAGTCATGATTAAAATGTTAATTTTGATTCTATAAATAATTAATGATGTGATTATGTTGTTATATCTAGATGCAAATTTTTGTTTCCCCCACATACCTGTATTACATTGTTATGCTGACCATGTTTTGGATTCATGGCATTTTAGGTTAATCGACTAACGTCCTACAAATAATGATGAAAGATGAAGACCCAAAGAAGAAGGAACCAAAATAAGAAATTAAATTTAATTCTCGGAGGATATAGTTAGATGGTTTACTTTGTGTTGCAAACATAGAGGTATATATGTTTGTAACCTATGATGAATAATTTATCTTTGTATCTTGTATCAAACTCATTTCAATTTAGTAAAAATTTATTAATTAGTTTTGGTTGTTTGATAAACCTCGATCCTATATATATTTATATATATATATATATTAATGGCCCTTGCCCTCTCGATCTGCTTGAATAGGGGGATAACATGGGGAGGTGGTTGTTACATTTGGTATCAGAGCTGATTTACCATTTAACCTCTAATAATTAGTAAAAAGTTTTATAATTTTGTAGAGCTCAAAGGGAATTATTAGAGTGTTTTCTCAAGACAATGTTGTTGAGAAAGGACCACGATCTGGAGGCTGACAATGTTTTCCTATGTACCACTATTTGGCTTACAAGGACTCCTAGACCCATGCATCTGACATGGCTAGAGTGAGAGGATTTTACTTGATATAAAATACCTCTAGAGTTTCTTATCATCTAAATGTATCTCTTCTATAACGACCCTACCTCCAGGTAACCCCCAATTAAGGGAGACCAAAAGGTCAGAGTCGTTAGCCCAATTTTCCGGATCAATGGTTCTACAAATAATCAATAGTAATTACTAAATTCTACCAAAAACTATATTGAAAATCTGGAATAAAATAAAACTTTGCATACCTCTTCAAAATCTTGGATTTCTAAACTTCTATCCACAACTAGAGTCTATTCTAACTAATCCTCCTTGTACTTTAACTCATATATTCACAATATGTCACTTTATTGTTTGTCCTTTTAATATTGTATCTAAAACACCAAAAAACAAAACATCGGTTAGCATAAATGAATATGTCGGTATGTGGGGACAACCAAAATTTCATAAATATTGCTAAAAACCTAAATATCACAATCAAGTTAATTAACAATCCAATTTACGACTTTAATGTGACATTCTCCTCCACTTTTGCCCTAACCCTGGAATACCCTCTTTAGGGTTTCTCTTTTGCAATAGACATGAGGCCACCTTCTCCATCCTGAGTTTGGTGCCTAGGGTCACCTCTCATGGTTCCCATTAGTCATGCAATATCATAAGGCCACCTTCTCTATCATGAGCTTGGTGCCTTGGGTCACCTATCATGGTGCCCATTGGTCTTCCCTCTTGGGCTTGACCTCATTACATCATACATCAGGGTGGCATGTAGGTGCGAGAATACACACTTATAAATTAACTGTGATAATTGTTGTGACTTTATGAATTCACATATATGAACATCTAATAGTTAGGTTGCATTCAATTTGATCAATCATTTGAGAAAACCTCGTGAAACTAAAGTGCTTAATCATAAATAACCACATACATGATCCAGAGCAACTTGATGTCCAAGCAATAATAATCAAGAACATTCAATCAAGCAATCAACAATATCCTAAAATTAATGCATAACATACATGTGCCATTGTTTTATTCAAAACATCCACAAGATTGACTTGGATTCCACCATAGGATTTCTAGGCCAACTTTAGGGTTTTATTAGGGTTTTAGCCTCCATAATTCTTTTATCATGTTTAATGTTCTTTTAGTCCACAAACCCTAATTTCAACATCATAGGCATACTAGAATGTCAATTAAGTCTAATATATCTCATTTACACTAAAAATACCATCTTTATCCTTTTGAGTTATGTCACGATCATTAAGCCCAATTATCATCCTCGGTTTCTTTCGAATTGACAACCCATATTTCATTATTGTCCAATTCACATATGAACTCTATTTATCACTAATTCCACATTTATCCACTAGAAAACCCTAATTACCAAATTAAGGGTATTTATCCACAGTTAGAAACTTTTATACTCAAAATATCTTAGAATCACCATATCTCAGCTTTATTCATGGATTTGAACAATTAAAGCCATTAAGAGTCATAATTACCAAAATTAGGGTTTCAATACCCATTAAAGCATATTCATGTACATGGAACCCTACATTAATCAAAATACGCATAAAGATCATCCTTTTGGTTCTAATGTGTCCTTTTTATAATCAACGGGTTAATATTGATTAAAATCATCCATAATACCTTTCTCAATCTTATTAACATCAATAGTAGGGTTTCTTAATCATTAATGCATTAAAGTTACAACGTTAACTACTTTTCAAATTGCAAGAGTAATTAAGCTCTAAAGCTATTTTTAATGGATTCCAGATATTTTTCTGAGCAAATTTCATATATTATATGTACCAATCTGAGCTACCATTAATCAAATACGAATTTTGCAAGATTCACTTACTTGGACCAATGGGAGGCTGCCACGTCAGCCTTTCCCATGCATTACGTAGCTCGGCCAAACATAACACATTTACTCTTATACCCTCGGCGTGGCTTCTTATCTCTTCAACACCTAGAGGGGCAAAATCATCAAATGCCACCCCAGTCATCTTCCTTCTCACAAACCCTACTCTGCCGCCAACTGTAGCTGATCGCGGCGTTGCCCCCTCCTCCCCAACGCTGGAGGGGCACCGGTGACTACCACCCTACCTCTGTCGTCCTATGTTGTGCCCGCCCAAGCCTCGACCCATGGCCAAAATGGCCGGGTGTGAGGGTGATGGGCCTGCAACCCACAACCATGATGAAGACCTCCTACAGGTGTTGCGCGAAGGTGAAAGCAAGGAGACGATGGTCAAACTCCCTTAGGTTGTTGGGGAAGCATCATGTCTCTATATTAACCCCATCACAACTCCTCATTGTCTAGGGATAGTGCTATACTCTTAGGTTAGGGTTTTTAGCGAAAACAAAGACAAAGAAGGGAGTGGGATGCCCAAGATCCTCTTGGGCTCGAGGCTAAGGGTCCAACCCTTATATAGGGGAGGGTAGCCACACCCTAACATGCTTACCCACAAAGAAAACAAAGCCTTTCCTCATTAGGAAACCCACTTTCCTTAATTAAGAATAAATTCTATTATTAAATAATTCCTTGTTTATCCATGATACTTGGTTATTAGGGAATCCAAATTTCATCTCTTTTATCTTCTTTGTGTTTGGATTTTAATCCATTGGCCATGAAAATATACTTCCTTATCGTACAAAGTACCTCTTTTGATAATACCAAAAATTCATTAATTATGTATCACATTATCCTCTTATTTTGTATTATTTTCATTTTCTCTTTCTTCTTATCCATTGGGACTCCTTGGACCCAATAAAACCTAGGAATTCAAAATCCCTTTTGAAGGATACTTCTTATCCTTCTAGATGCATCTACATCCTTTTACCCCATTATCTTATTTATTCTTTTTATTAAAAGATTTCTTTTTCCCCTTTATTAAGGATTTCTCTTCATCCTTTATTTTATTTTTCCTATTTCATTTATTTTGACTACTCTTTCCATTATAAATCATGTGTAAATGAAATTTACTCGATTGTGACCATCAATGCCACTTTCTAGAGATTTTTATGTATTTCTCATAAATACTTTTCTTAATATTCATTATCATGTATCTTTTTCTAATATTTGGACTTTTCTTCTTTTCTCCTCCTTTATATCCATTATTGGGTTAACAAAAAAGTAAGAATCACGAAATTCCTATCAAAAGGGAGATTCACAAAGAAATCCATCCTTTGGAGCAAAGCATACAACCTTCTCAATTTAAGTCCATATTCATAAAATCATTACATTTTAATTTTCAAAATACACGTAAAATTGAGGTTGTAACATCCTTCCCCTCTTATAGGAATTTTTCCCTCAAAATTCCATCAAACATACAAATTAGCCGGATAAGACTTCCTCATGTCCATCATGGCTCCCATGTGGCTTTACCCTCTCCATGGTGCTTCCCAAGAACCTTCATCATCTTATATTCTTACATTTGAGTTCTCTCTCACCTTGGTATTTTGTACCCTCACAAGTGACTCAAGACATTTCAACCTCTCTCTTGAAGCTTAATAGGTTCATGGTTCAACACATGGCTCGGGTATCTCGCATAGTGCTCTAGATCGGACTCGTGGAACACATCATACATCACATTATTCTGAGGGGTAAGGCTACACACAAGCATCTCCACCAATCTATCTCAAATGGACCCATGTATCGGGGACTCATCTATAGCTCAGAGGGGTCATATTTTCATATCACATATTCTCCCACAGTGAACTGCATGTTAGTCTTTTTTGCATCAACTCACGACTCATGTTGCCCCTGTGCTCTCCTTCAGCCATCGCACAATCAAAGCGACTTCATCTGCACACACTGTGGAATTTTTCTGACCTTCGTGAGGTCCCTTCACCAACATCATCTTAATGAAGAGGTGACCGACATAGCCTCCCTTACAGAGCTTCTTACATCCCGATACTAGCTATGGTGGCTATCATCACATCTTACATAGGACATGAACTGTCTCCATATATCACCCTGAACGAGCACACACACTCTCACCAGACGCTCTACTCTGGATCATGCTAACCATCAGTTAGGGGTGATAAGTTGTACTTGCATCGACTTCTTCATGTACCTAATTCCACCACATGGAAGTGAATCATTAGGTTGTACTCAAGAACCTTTGAACTCACATCATGGTTTAGTTGAACCATCTCTTTCTCTTACATGTAGTTCAATCGAATCTATCCCTTGACAGTACTCTCTCTTTCTCTTACATGTCATCTAGGTAAGGTGATCTACCATAACCCATATTGCATATTGACCTCCCTTGGTCTATGGGAAACTTACCACACCATCCATAGTGATGAACTCGCATTCCCCCTTAGGGAATCTTTATCCTCTATATTGACTCAATAGGTTGCTGGTGTTCGTCCTTCACCTCTTGGCATGAATGGTGACAAGCCACAAGCAACTCTATACACTTCTTCATCTTAGACATCCAAAGTACTACTCCAACTTACTATCTTAGTAGTACCACGGTGTATGATGAACTTAAAATCATGATCTCTTATATGTCATGATTTCTCAAGGTTGATTCCTTAGAAACCCTAAAACACTCTAGTCGTGGGTTTCATCACCTTCTTTTCCATAGAAGTGCATCTGAGATTCCACAACCATCCTTCTATCACAACAAGCCCTAAGCTGGCTAACTAAGCAACCACTAGCTTGATCAACGAATCTCGTTATATCTGAGGGTTAGCCCAACATATCTCACAAACTTAGGGTTCACCTAGCCATCTCTTCCAGCCTTTCCACTAGTTAAACTAGGCAGCCACGTCTCAATAAGAGCATCCATTACCACCTTTCATCTTTATATGCTAGGTAGCAGTGAAGACCTAGACCTCCATGTATTCCACTTATCATCTTATATTGGCCTTTAGGTCTATCTTCTTCAGAGCTCCTATTCTTGGTTATCAAACTCAAACTTATATAACTCATAAATTCCATATAGCTCATGATAAGAACATCATTATAAGATGAGTACCTTAGTTATCTTGGTGTTCATAAACAATCCACACATCGCACACTCTACAAGGGTACACTATTATCTCTATTCTCATACATCATAGAAATGTTTCCACTTACATCATCTTTATCCTTGGTGTATGGCATGCATACTGCCCTATCTCTCACACCCATAACAAGAGGAAATAAGCATTTGGCGGTCGTCCAAATACAAAGTTCTTCCCATTCCAAGAGTAGAGATGGTGCATCCCACATTGTCGGTACACCTTCCAATCTAAGTTGAAATGTGCAACACATGTGTCCACATCATGAACCTCTCAACATCAGGGTTACTTCTGTGGAAAACTGGTCTCCAACACACTTGGGTTGTCACACAATCCTTAGTCATGTCCCCTAGTGTAAGGACCCTGACCCAAGTTTTGGGCTAACCCTCTTTTGTTTTCTTATGAAGGTGATTAGAACCTTAATCTAATCTCTTAATATGTTTTGATATCATGTGACAAGATCATGTTTCCAGTTTGGTCCCGTTTGGATGTTGTTTGAGCAATGTTTTCTTATTTTGGACCAAAGTGCAATTTACCCAAAGTAAGGGGTTATATTGCAATATGTCACATGTGGAGCATGCTTTTAGTTCTCTAGCATCATTATAAAGAGAATGATGCTGTGGGGCACCTTGTGGAGGACCTATGTTCCAAGTTTGAGCTTGGTTGGATGATGTTTGTGCTTTTTGTGCTAGTTTTGGTGTAAATTGCAAATTACCCAAAGTGGTGGGTTAATATGAAATTTATCAGCTCTAGAGTATTCTTGCTTCTGTTTGGCATCACCTAGGATTAGGATGGAGGTTTGGGTGCCTTTTTTTGTTGTTAGATGAGGAGTGACATCTCTATATGATCTTTATAACATATATGTGTCACATATGCTACCTTGTCTTTTAGTGTATCGGCTTGGGTTTGGAGGTATGTCCCCCATGAGGGGTGTATCGGCCATGGCATTTTCCCATCTGCTTGATACATATTCTAGAGTGTATCACCAGGCCGTGCATGAGCTTCTAGGGTGGCAACATGTGGCGTTAAGTGCAAGAGCAAGTGGCACCTTGGTTTATGTGGTTATGACACCTCTCCCTTACTTCCTCTCTCTTCCTTAGTGTATATAACTCCCTTACTCCTTGACCAAGTGATCCTTTTCATTCACCTTCCTCCCCCTACCTGTTGGGACGATCATGGGAGCTTTGGGAACTAAGGAAGACTCCCATGGAGCTTAGGAGGCCGAGCTCCTTGGCCATAGAGACTCCTTTCTCAAGACCCAACTTTGGTGAGTCATGTTTCTTTGCTAGCTTTTCCTTATACTTTCTTCTTCATCTTCTTCTTCTCCTCTCGGCCATATATGGGCCCTTGATGTGATTAGGAAAGGTCGTGTTTATCTCCCCCTCTTTTCTTCTTCTTGAGCTATACATAACCATGGTATCTTCTTCTTCTTCTCTTGTTCCTTGAGATGATGATGATGGAGCTGAAGACAAGCTTAGAACTTCAGATGGATGGTTTCCTTGGAGAGGAATGTGGGTTTTCTGCTTGAATCAGGAATCTTTATGCCTTTCATGGAGATCCTCTTAAGGAGGGTTACATAACTCTTAACCATCTCTATTATGTTCACTCTTCATATGTGCACATATTGGTTCTTGTACTTAAATCAATACCTTTCTCCATGATAGTTATATATGTGGAACTTGGAATCTGATCTAATGGGAATGCTACATTTTATTACTGTCTTATTCTTGTTTATCTTGTGCATAATAGTTTTGGGTGGCTTGAGGTTGAAGATGAACCACCCGATAGGGTGCTTGCCCGATACTATGGTTGCACGATATAGTGCTTTGTCCGTTTGATCTTGCTTGGGCCGATGGCACATGAGCAATATCCCTTGGACTTGAGAGGTGATCCCTGCTCTAGTATCTTGGGAAAAACCCCTCTCTCTCCTTGGTTAATGAAGGGTGAACCTGTGGTCTAGGTGTTTGGATGTTAGGTTGAGTTGGTTGGTCGATTGAGTGTTGTTGTACCCTTGTTGCCCAATATGCTAAAGGTTGTGCAGGACACACCAAGATTAAGTTGTGTGAATCTAAATTTGTTGTTTAGTTAGCTTCATGTATTTTCCTTATTTCCAAGTTATTACATAGTACAACAATACTCAATGTTTCTTACTCTAACTTAGTTTTTATTGCATGCATGGCTGGGGGCATGATGTCTGCAGGTACAGAACAATTCCAAGGATAAATCTTATGAAGATCAAATCAAGGAATAAATCCAAGTTTCCAAACGATAGACATGGTGGGGTGCCTACAATAGAAAACCATAATGGGTTTAGAAAATTTCATGTATGTCTTCAATAATGTCTAATCATGTGTATCTTAGTTAGTTTCAAAACTCAATTGTAAGCAATGTATAATCAAGTTTAATTTCTATGCATGATTATTATTTACTTAATTTGCAATGATTATTATGATTGTGATGTTCCTTTGAGATAAAGTATTCCATGTTATGGAAAACATGGGTGTTTCTTCCATTTGTATATGTATGCTTAATGGGGGTGTAACAATAATGGTGTCAGAGCGAATGAATAGATGGTCACCATGTAAAAACCAGACCCACATGTTCTAAACCCTAGGTATAGAAGAATAAGTTCCAGATATCGGAAGACAAAGTAGAGGTCTAGCCAGAAGACATATGTTAGATAAGGTTAGGGTTATGTGCCTAGATGTTTTAGATTTTTGTGTTAACTCTAAAATTGTACATAGCATGCTCTATCTTCTTCCCACATGCTTGTGGTATGGGACACAGACTCAAGGGGCTTTGTAGAGAGAATGTTATGTGCATAATCATACTTGTCTGGTCTTTTCAAGTGCATGTGGTATGGAACATGTACACGAGGGAGGTGCTAAGATAAGTATGATAAGATATGTCACCTATGAATATATGATTGACCGTCATGTATTTAAAGAGGACATAGAGAATAAGAGATGACATTATAGTTTGAGACATATAGTCACCTAAACCTAATTAGTTATAAGATCAATCGTACATACAAAGGATGGATAATTTGACATGGATACAAAAAAAATCATGCACATGCTACTAAACAATGTCATCTACTTATGTTATGATAATGTGTTCGAATTGAACATCATCTATTACTGCCATGCTTATGAATTATGAAATTATGAAAATCATGTTTAACTATAAGAAATCATGTAAAGTTGATATTGTCCTCTCCATCATGTTATGTGAGCCTTAATTGGCCTTATGAGCTGTGTGGGATCATTATGTGAGCCTTCACTGGCCTTATGTGAGCCTTAATTGGCCTTATGAGCTCAGTTGGAGCATTATGTGAGCCTTAACCGGCCTTATGTGATCCTTAATTGGCCTTATGAGCTCTTTGTGAGCATTATGTGAGTCTTAATCGACCTTATGAGCATTGTGGGTGTAATTAGGAGACTGACTATATCAACTCAAGTAAAAATAATGTCTAATACGAAACCATGTTATGTTAAACAAGTTCTTATGAAATTATATTAACTATGAGTAAGTCATGTCTTAAGTATGCTAATGAGACTCTAAGAAGATATTAGAGAATTAACATGCACATAATATGTGAAACTCTAAGGTGGGCAGTACCTTAATATGACATAAAAATTTTGAGGACAAAATTTCTATAAGGTGGGTAGGTTGTAACGACCCTCAAACTTAGTCCCAAAAATCCTTTGTGTTTAATAAAGGTAAAACTCTAAGTTGAAAGAATTTGTTTTTCATTTGTGGACTTAAGTTGATACCATGCTCAATTAATATGACAAAATGAGTTAATACAATGCAAAGATATCATGTGACTCATATAAACAATGCATCAACACTTATTCACATCAATGTCAATCAATGCACAAAAACCAAACCCTAATTATGTAATGGTGACTAGTTAGGGTTGAATGATAGTTTGGACCCACATTCATGTCTAATATATCTTACTTTTTGGTATATGAGTAAATAATAGAATAATAGAGCTTCCCTCGGATTTTGGTAATACAATTCCTTTTCAATAATTATTAATGTGTTAATTACCTTAAGTAGCTAATAATGTAAAACACATGTTTCCCCAAATCAATTTGGAAATCTAATTGGATAATTGAATTCCTCATGGTTGAATTGGCTTGCGTACCTAATTTGGTTGGATTTAGATAATCCTACATGCTCCAAATGATATTAGGAATTAAGGAGGAGATAATGTAAATTTGCATTGTTTTTATATAAAAATACACACAGTTATCCTAGGATCACCCCAAAGTTCCAGATGATAGGCTTAGTGCAACCTGTCATGTGTTGCTTTGACGAACCCAAATTCTTTTCAGACCTATTGGATAAGGATCTAGCGGGGGTCACCTTGTCCCCTACCTCACGTAGGAGACTGCGCGGAGGAGGGAATGACTCCCAGATTCCTCGTCCCTGGATAACTCCTTGTACGCTCAATCTCTTTGAAGGTTTTGGACACCTTTATCTTTAGGAGACAAACTCGAGCCTAGGGAACCCTAACATCACCCTTATATCTATCCCTATGAGAAATTCCCAATTGGCCTTCTTCTTCAGTTGCGTGGACGCCATCCCCACAACTGCACACTGAAGTAGACTAACATTTGGGCATACCTGGAGCATCTCGTGGATCTCCAAAACACTCCCCCACCTCCAATTTGGTTTGAGGCCATCCAAGGAGCTGTCATAGACTCAAGCATCACCGACGGTGATGACGAGCTTGACCTAGCATCACCGACCATCCCTGTTACACCCCGATCTCACAATTACCACTAATTATGAGATTAGGGCATAAAATTGATGATTTATCGTAATACAAAGATCACCCTTAACGTTTTCTTCTATTTCAAACTCTTTGTTTTCTCGCATTGAACCACATAAACTAACTTTACAAGTGAATTAAAATTTTATTTCTCTAATGTAATCTCAGCATTAATGATACACATCCATACATTCATTATGTTTCTCATACTTTTAAGCACATAAGACTTGTTGATTCGCATATATTTCTGAAATAGGAATAATGTTATACATCATTATTTACAACTCTCTCTTATTTCTTTACAAGGACCTAGAGTGACAAGGACCGACTGAACTTAACTATACTCAGAGTTAACTCTTGTGGCAGATCTACTCTGATGCAATGACCTTCTTCAAGTCAATGTGATTTCCCTAAAAAAATGAGTAGAGGGGTGAGCCTACTCGCTCAGTGAATGAGTATTTCAAAGAAATAGTCTAAAGCACTGATATAATTACAAATATACTTTTGAGAAATTGATATCAATTATAATAGAAGAAAGCTTTAGAGAGTCTAATAATTGACAATCATAAATATGGCAGGATACTCTAAATATCCATAAGAGTGAATCAATATATGAAATGCTTGATTGATCATAAAGAGAACTAATAATTCAGAAACATACAAAGAATAATTGAATAACCATACACAGTTGTTTGACCTCTCATTCATTTTATTATGCCCTTATCATATGTAGTGTACTCTACATATGAAGACTCATAGTGCACTACGATCACACCGTACAAGACTTAGCGGACATACTCGGGAAATGCTAAGTCTAACTACTCTCCTAGACTGCAATAGGGAAATGGCTCTATGGCCTAAACTGGACTCCTCCTATAACCTGAGCACACAAGTAGAGAGTCAAGCCACCTCTTGGCTTTTCTGTACTCTAGTGCCACCAAGACTTCTGGTTGATGTTGGACACTACAAACTATAATTTAAGGAGACTTCCACTAGGGCGTCGTCCCCCGTGCCACCTGATAGCATGTTCTGACCCTCGTCCCCCATGCCACCTGGTAGTATGTTCCGACCCCCGTATACTGGATGCTGCCAGGGTTAGGTCGTTTCACCCCTAAGGCGCAAACCCCACATAGGGGTTCTATGGTTATTAGGGCTCCTAAGTCTATTATTTTATTATTCCTAGAAAGCTCTTTCTACATTATACCCATCTCTTAGTTATACTTGACTCTGGTATCTCGATGGTGTCACGTCTACTTATTTGAAGTTATAATACAACATGTGTATCATTCTAAACTTGCTAGAGTAGTATATTCAAAACACTATAATATACTGAGTAATCAACATACTATACATGCAGACATACTAAAATTCTTAAATAAACAGATTTCATGTCCACTTGGCACATACACACTAAAATTGTGCATATCAACCCAAATCTTGAGTTGTGCATCTCATAACTCAATTAAGAGTTAATTACTTATCATGACAATAATTATTAATAATAACTGAGAACATTGATATCACAATACTTGATTCATTGAACACCCTACCCTTAGGGTTTCATTTAATCACCACAAATGCTACAAAGAAAGGTGTAATACATCTATCACGTACTTTTCAAATCATTAAAACACATGATACTTGGGAACTCAATACCTTATCACATTACTGGGAATTCTCATCCCTTCACATCATTATCATGATTACTGGATTTGGGTATTCAAACCCTTAGATAATCACATAGCATTGTTACCTCTGTAATAGGTAACCATTACCTCTAGGTCCTTAGACCAAGGTATTCATTTCACTGGTTGTACAAGTATTCTCATGGCTCACAATGCCATCACACATCTTGTCACTTCTCACTAGGCAACAACTTATTCACATGACTCCCATAAAGATTTCATGCAACATAAACATTCATTGAATAAAGACTACTATCAAAAAATCATATAAAATAAATATATGTATGAAACCTTAGAACCGAGTTGAATTTGGGTTTCCATTCCATTCACTAGGATATCATGCATCAATAATAACATTGAATAAATAAAGTCTATCATGTCAAGAAAATCCCTTCAAATGGATTTCACGATATCTATTCACAAATATCCAACTTTCCTCACATCTAGGGTTTCACCCTCTTTACTGAGATATCAAACAAACACTATTCACTTTGAAAGAAATCCAAGATAGTATCTGGCATATATGTACTATGAATTTAGATAAACAATCATTCATAACCAAGGGGATCTAGATAAGCAATTTTCTCTATTTACTTATACAACAAATTTCAGTCATAGACAAATTCCCTATATTTCAATTTACTCGTATAACCTCTAAGAATACTTAGGAAATTCTCATTGGGATGTATTGTATACATTTCTAATATGATTTTATCATCTGAACTTCATCCAAACAGAGGAAGAATCCATTTCATATAATTTTGCAATAACTTAGAACAAATAGACAATTCAGGGTTTGTAGTCACATACTAGCAATTGAAGATTATGGATAAATTAACCAATTTTTGTGAAATATACTATTGAAAGGAAGTTCCCACTCACCCTAAGGTGTGAAAACACCTTAAAAAGTATCTCGTCCCAGAAAATTTCGATCTCATATCAAATCCCAAGAAATTCACCCAATTCTTCTTCCTTTCAACTCGGAAACCCTAAAAATGATGGATTATGAAGAAAGAGTGAGAAAAGGGGAAGTTTTGATACCATTTTGGATCATATCAAAGCAGGGACATAATGTTTACATGTGAGAGAAAATTCACCACTAAAGTCTATGCAAAGAAGATAAACTTACATGATTTCATCATTCCTTAGACCGCAAAACCCTAGGTCATCATCTCCATCAATTTCTCCTCTCAAACCCTAACTCTCCCTCTCTCTCTAGGATTTCGTTTCTCTAGAATGAATCATGAATTATGAGAGCTGCTAGTGTGTTAGGTTGACCATATAGAGCAATTGAGATATTGGGTTAATTGCACATTGACCCCTCACTAAACATTTTCTTATTTCAGCAGATTTTTCTATCATAAAAACGTTTTTGTAAGTTCGTTTATTTCAGAGATAAAACCTTCTCCAAAAATTATGAGAATTTATCATATTGTGTATAATTGACTTAAAAAGCTTTAGTTAAAATTTGAGATTATTCTATGCTTCCGTTAAATAACCAAAAATCAAATAGTGCACTATTATCCAGAATTCTACAGAAATGTTAGTTACTATAATTCATCTACTGATAAGGTCTAAACATATCCAAAAATTATGCCAATTTAAAATGTAATTTATAATTTAGCTTCAGATCTCAAATTAAAATTTCAGATAATTTGGAGTTACCAATAAATAACTAAAAATAAAACACTACACTTCTGAAAATTAGGCTGTCAACATTTTGGTCAAAGTATAGTTCGATCGAGAACCACATTCAAAGAACACTAAAATATTCTGAAAATTTTCTCCAATGTGAATGATTGAGTTATCCTTATCATATGCAAAACTCAATTAAATAAAAAATTTTGTATAAAATATGAAAAATCCTTTACCACTATCATGATCAAGTTCCATACTCATGTACCATAAAAACCCTAATTTCAGCCAACTAGGGTTTATATTTCTCAAACCTTAATTTCTCAAACAATAGAACACTTAAAGTTATTATTAGGTTTAAAACATCATAATTGAATTATCATCATTAATTAGATTTAAGCAATGATCAATCCAATTAAGCATATAATCATCCAGGTAAACCCTAGTTTACAAATTATGCTCTGATGTGGTCATAACAATCCCAGTCCAATTAAATCTCCAGTAAGCATCCTTATACACATATCTGGCTTCTAGACATGTTTATGGGTATCATGTTTTACCCATATTCTCCAACCACAAACCCGAATTTCATGCTGTTAGAACTCGCCACCAGCCAAGCCTCTCGGCCACAATAAGGCCGAGAAAGTCATTCCCTGACTTCGTTAAATCATGTTGAATACATATCCGCACTCAGTTTCTACTTTTTAGTTCAATAGAAATGATTTCTGATTTCATGCTCATAGCTCTACTTACTATGATTCACAGCCGTGTTTTGGGTTTTTTGCTCTGTACCTCACGATGTGGAGGTGGGTTTTAGGTCATTGGTGGTTGTTTCATCATGGGGATTCTTCCCTTAGTTCACTGGGTCACAACGGAGATGCCAACCCCTTGATTTCAAATGATGTACTATGTTCATGGTTTTCACTACCTTAGATCATATAACCATGGTGGTGGCATAGACCTAGAGCTCCACTGCTTCTAGGAACCTCATCAAAGGCTCTCCAAGTCTTATATGACATGGAGATTTCCTTGAGATGGTTGTTTTCACAATATCATTGATACTCTCGAGTACTGTTCCAGAGAATCATCACCTAGGAAGAGCGTCCTGCCATGTATGATAGAGAAGAAGAGATATGAACTAGTTACATGCGTTCCCTTACAATGTGCATTTATATGTTACACCCCATGGATATTTTTGGGTTTTGAGTGTACTATTATGGATATAAATCACGCATGCTTTAAAATGATGTAATGACCATAAATGTCCTATCAGACATACAACGTTCAGTCCATGATGAGAGGGCATAGTCTTTCCATGTGGTTTTATTTAATCAATTTCCAAGAAAATTTTAAATCATTTTCTCTCCTTTCTCATTGGTCAATTTTAGTCTGATCTTCAATAAATCATACAAAATGATCTAGAGCTCAGATGAGGGTGATCCATATATGGTTTTTGATCAGTGTTTTGAGATCTATCGAATGGTTAAGGATTTAGACCCATATTCTTAACCTACCTTCCATGATTCATTAAAAACCCTAAAACCCTAGGCTCAACCATGATAATTAATATACTTATATGTTGAACAGGATAATTAGGAATGATCGTGACTCAACTTTTTATTAGTGTACCTCCTCAACTTGAGTATTTAGTATGAGTTTTTAGTTTTCCTTATGCTCATTTTAGTTTTCCTTATGCTTATTTTATCTTGATGATCAAGTTAAACTATATGCATATTCGTGTACTTCAATTTGAATACTTCTTGCATCAATGTTATTATATGTTTCTCATGGTTTCCAATTCTATTTTAGATAATCATGACATTGCAAATGTGAAATTTCTTTAAAGTAAATGATTATTAAGTAAATGGTGAATCATCTAATTAGTTGCAATACTTTTTATCCTCATCATGTTAATGTTGAGGCTATGGGCTTTATGAGCACCATTGAAGCATAAGTGTCGAGCACACTATAATCAACCACCAAGATTAAGTTATGTGAATCTAAATTTGTTGTTCAGTTAGCTTCATGTATTTTCCTTATTGCCAAGTTATTACATAGTACAACAATACTCAATGTCGCTTACTCTAACGTAGTTTTTATTGCATGCATGGATGGGGGCATGATGCCCGCGGGTATAGAACAACTCCAAGGATAAATCATATGAAGATCAAATCAAGGAATAAATCCATGTTTCCAAAAGACAGACATGGTGGGGTGCCATCTACAATAGAAAATCCTAATGGGTTTAGAAAAATTTCATGTGTGTCTTCAATAATGTTTAATCATGTGTATCTTAGTTAGTTTTAGAACTCAATTGTAAACAATGTATAATCAAGTTTAATATCTATGCATGGTTATTGTTTACTTAATTTGCAATGATTATTATGATTGTAATGTTCCTTTGAGCTAAAGTACCCCATGTTATGGAAAAGATGGTTGTCACTTCCGTTGTTATATGTATGCTTGAAGGGGGTGTTACACCATGCCACCCCTTAAAGAGATTTCATCCTTGAAATATAAACATGAATTGTTTACCACCACATAAAAGATTCACCTTAAAAAGTGAAACAACTCTATAGGTACAAGAATAACTTCCTTACATATATCCACAAATTATCATGCTAAAACACAATGTTTAAAGTCTAATTATGGGACTAAGGGTTAAATTCAACATGATCATCATCATAGACTTCTTGATCACCTAAAGCAAAAACCTTTCCAGTTCACCTTTCCACAGGTCTTCTACCATTATTGTTACCATTTTTCTGATGAGGCACTTGAGGTTGTTGTTGTTGTGCTTGTACATGTCCAATATGAAGCTGAGGGCACCTAGGGTGAATATGTCCAAGTTTATATTTTGCTTGATTCTTATCATGAGAGCGCTTCCCTGGAGGATGGTAACCATTGCACTTACCACACTTGTGTCTTCTTTACTCATCTCCTGAGGGCTTCCTCTTCTTATCAAACTCCCTAGGTTGAAATCATGGGTAAGACTCCACAACCAAAGCTTTATCTACCATCTACTGAAAGGTCAGAGGAAGTTGTGGGATAAGAGTACCCCGTGGAGAGTTATAATAAATGTTGGAGGAGAGTTATAACTCTCGCTGGGATGTTTGGTCTCACCCCGTGGGTTTCCACATATTTTAGGTGGTCGATCACGAAGAGGCAGAAATCGTGTTGTTGAGGTTGAGCAACAAGAGGAGTAATAGTTGAGTAAAGGTTGGATAAGTTGCTTGTGCTTTAAAGTAAAGTGCTATGTGTCATCCCTATACTCTCAGGTCCTTGGGGGTGCTTTGTAGACATTGTATATCGAGACGATGTTTTGGCTATATGTCTTTGTTGTATAGATATGGTATGTGTGTATGTGAAACATGTTACTATATGCATAGGTTGTGTCTAGTGAGCCAGTGAAGAGTTCTATGTAATAATCTTTTGGCAGGTGTTATATATATACATGTGGCTTTTGAGGACTCATATGTGATAAGTTTCAACTTTTGTGCTCTTGAGGAAATGGTTTTAAATTTCTTATGTTGTTTGGCAACCTGGTTGATTAGTATTGGTTCTGTGTTTTGTTTCGAGTAATCTCACTTTCCTATGGGGCGGGGTGCCACAGTTTGGTTGGTATCAGAGCTATAGGTTTGCTGAATCTATAGGCACATAGGACTAGGGTTGTGTCTGTTGTAGTGTCCTACCATATGTTAATGGTAACTTATACTTATGCAAAAGAAGAAGAAGAAGAGAAGAAAAGATAGTTGAAGAACATGATGAACATGATGCAGAGAGTAGTGTTGTTGCACCAAGTGGTGGTGCCAGGAGGCAAGAGAGGGTTGATGGAGTACCTGAGATGCCCTAGTTTGTCCCTATAGTGGTGGCCAATCTCACTTTCTAGTCCATGTTTGGACAGTTCATGGCCATGATGACACATATGGCGGACAGAATGCCCATTCCTCAAGCGAGAGAAGCAGTCCCCAATGTGGAACTTTTGGGTTTTGGGAAGACCTTTGAAAGATTGAGGCATGTAGGAGTGGTGGAGTATGCAGGTACAGTAGACCCAATAGATGTAGATATTTGGTTGACCGAGCCAAAGAAAGCCTTCAAGATCCTCAACATCCCCAAAGAGGATAAGGTAAAACCTATTGTGTATCTGCTAAAGGGGAGTGCTAGAAATTGGTGGGCCATTGAAGAGGAGAAAATGCCAGGTGTTGTGATCAGTTGGGAAGAATTTTGATGGAAGTTTTTGAGTCTGTACATTCCAGAGACCTATCTTGATGAGAAGATCAACTTGTTTGAGAGGATCCGACAAGGATCTATGTCAGTCAATGAGTATGAATCTAATTTTATGGAGATTCTATAGTTTTATTCGCATATGGAAGTGACAAACAAGGAGAGGATCAAACAGTCTGAGAAAGGTTTTAGTACAGAGTTGATGACTTCAGTTTCATCCCCAACGAACAGCGAGAAGTTCTCCACATGTGTGGAGTCGATCAGAAGGATAGAACGGTCAGTGGTGGAGAAGCATGAGACAAAGGCCAAGAAGTAGCCTACATAGTATCAAGGACAATTGTGTAGAGGCTTTAAGAAGCCTAGGTTCTTAGCGTTAACATCATATCACAGATCAGCAAGTTAGTCTCAATGGTCACCAAGCAGAGGCAAAGACCTAAGTTTTTCATTAGCAGGAGAACATAGTGATGCATTAGTATCGGTGACAGGGCCATCAAGGCCATGGTATGAGAGGAAGACTTGATACAAGTGCGGACAGATCGGACATACAAGACCATATTTCCCCATGAGAGATGAGGAAGTTACCCAACAGCCATGGAAGAGCCAACAGGGCTCGCAACAACAATAGTTCAACAGTGGCACTGGTAGAGGATGTGGTTAGGCATTGCAGATTGGTTCTTCTGGACAAGCCAGCAGAAGGGGGAGACAACAGGCAACATCTCAATTCTATGTGATGAGTTGGCTGAAAGGAGTGGTCAACCCATGAGTTAGAATAGGTTAGATGGAGTTATTTCATTTTGATGTCTTCTTCCTGCTTTATATCTGTTGTTGTTAGCCCCAGTGCTACGCACTCTTTCATCACTCAGGAAGTGATTTATAGTTGTTCTTTGCTTGATAATTGTAGACACGATAGCCTTCATTTAGAAACCCCCTTGGTTGGTTCCATTGAGTTGTGGAATTTGTGACCTTCCAGTGTCCTTTCTTTCTTAGGGCACAACATTCAAGTAGACCTCATACCGTTTGAAATGCATGGATTCAATATGATCCTTGAAATTTAGAGTAGTCGGGTGGTCTTGGAATGTAGTTCCAAGGTGGCAACATTTGTTGATGGTGATGTTTCATGGGTTCTCCAAGGTGATAGGAAGATTATACCTATGTGTTTGGTGTTGGTGATGGTGGTAGAGAAGTTGATGAGGTAGGGTTGAGATATGTTCTTGGCACATGTGGTGGATACCAAGGTGAGGAGTCCAAGTAGTCAGGAAGTACCATTTGTCTGTGAGTTGGAGGACGTGTTTCCAGACGAGTTCCCAGGTGTTCCCCTAATCATTGAGATTGATTTTGAGATCAATCTAGCTCCTGGTACGCAGAAGATTGCACAAAAACCATATAGAATGGTGCCAATGAGATGATAGAGTTAAAGAAATAGTTGCAAGAGTTGTTTGAGAAAAGGTTTTATCAGACTAAGCACATCTACGTGGGGTCCTCCCATGTTTTTCGTGTAGAATAAAGACATATCCATGAGGTTGTGGATAAATTATAGACAATTGAACATGGTGATGATAAAGAACAAGTATCCCTTTCCATGTATTGATGATTTGTTGACCAGTTGTGATGTTCCCTGGTGTTCTCGAAGATAGACTTGAGGTCTGGGTATCACCAGTTGTGGATCAAGGTAGATGACATACCAAAGTTAGCTTTTAGGGAAAGATATAGTCACTATGAGTTCTTGGTTATGTCGTTTGGGCTAACCAATGCACCAACAACGTTCATGGACTTGATGAACATGGTGTTCAGACGTTATCTTGATCAGTTTGTGGTGGTCTTCATAGATGGCATCCTGATATATAGTCGAGACAGCCAACAACATGAACAACATATACGTTAGGCATTGATTTTGTTGAGACAACATCATTTATATGCAAAGTTCAACACATGTGAGTTTTGGCTGAAAGATGTGTCCTTTCTTGGATAGGTGATATCTTCTCAGGGTGTTTGTGTAGACCCCAAGAAGATTGTATCTATGATAGAGTGGTAACAACTGAAGACACTAATAGAAGTATGTAGTTTTCTATATCTGGTAGGCTACTACATGAGGTTCATCAAGAACTTCAATGCTATAGTGTTACCCCTAACGAAGCTGATAAGAAAAAATGTACCTTTTGTCTGGGATGACAAGTGTCAGTGTGCCTTCTAGTAATTAAAGGAGAAGCTAACTAGTGCACCCGTGCTAATGCTTCCAAAGTAGGGAAAAGGCTATATTGTATATTGTGATGACATAAAGAATGGTTCGGGTTGTGTGTTGATGCAACATAAGAATGTGATTTCTTTTGCATCGCGGCCATTGAAAAAGTATGAAGAGAACTATTCCACCCATGATCTGGAGCTTGTAGCAATGGTCCATGCCTTGAAGATATGGAGACACTACCTTTATGGTGTGAAGTGTCAGATCTTCACCGACAACAGGAACCTAAAATATATCTTTTCACAACAGGAGTTCAACATGAGATAGAGACACTAGATGGAGCTGATTAAAGACTATGATTGCACTATAGATTACACTTTAAGTAGGAAGTCTTCATCGTCATCATTTGCTGATAAGGAGTGATTGTGTTCCTTGTTGTGCCACAAGAGAGACATGTTGGTCTCCTTATATCAGATGAATGTGAAGTTGGAAGTGTCCATGTTAGCATGACTGTTGGTAGAGCTATAGGTGAAGCCTATGTTGAGACAATAGATTCAACAGGCACAACAAGATAATATAGTGATACAACATATCCGAGCAGAGTTTTTCGGAAATAAGCATGATGGTTTCCATGAGGTATGGGATGGGACAATATGTTACCACAATAGAGTTGTGGTTCCTCATGTTGATAATTTGAGGAAGATGGTTCTAGAAGAGGCTCACTCTTCAGTGTATGTTATGCATCCATGTAGCACCAAGATGTACAATAATCTTAAAGATTTGTATTGGTGGCCTATCTTGAAGCATGATGTAGTTGAGTTTGTTGCAAGGTGTCCTATGTGTCAGCAAGTTAAAGCAGAGCATCAGAAGCCTACAAGAACTCTATAATTGTTGCCTATACCACAATAGAAATGTGACCATGTTACGATGGACTTTGTGGTTAGTCTACCTAGGACAACAAAAGGTCATGACTCCATATGGGTGATAGTTAACTAGTTGATAAAGACAACACACTTTTTACCAGTGAATACCACATATACGACAAAGAAGCTTGCATAATAATATATTGATGAGATAGTACAGTTGCATGGTATCCCAACTACCATTGTATCTAACAGAGGTCCTCAGTTCACCACTCATTTTTGGGAATGCCTACACACATGTATGGGTATGCAGTTGAAGTTCACTACGTTGTTTCACCCATAAACATATGGGCAATCAGAGAATACAATCCAGATCTTGGAAGATCTATTGAGAGCATGTGTTTTGCAATTTTTGGGGAGTTGGGATGTGCACCTCTGTGAAAGATAAGATTTCTGGCTTAATTTCGAGGACGGAATTTCTTTTAAGAAGTGTAGTATGTGAAGGAGAGGACTTTTGGAATCTTTAAATGTCCAATGACACAAGTGAGGTCATGCATGTTGAGTTTTTTTTAGAATCCCAAGTGTTTTAGTAAAGTTGGAGTGTTCATTGAGGTTTGTATAATGATTTGGATCTATAAGTTATGCCTATTTTAGGAATTTAATTGAATGGTCTAAAAATTGAGTTTTGGCACCAAATTCATATACAAGGTAGCTTGAGTTGTGAGGAATCTATGGTTAAAATTTGATGACAATTAGAGTTTCCTAGAAAGAGATAATTAAGTTTGATTTTAGTGAAATAATGTGAAATATTGAACCCAGTCCTAAGTCTTTAGCCTAAAGTTTAGAGGCTCGTGTGGCACACACCTTGGCATTTAATCGAGTTTGGTGTCCACAGATCTGAGACTTGGAGTCCTGGTAGCCCTTGATGGAGTCAGATCCAACGACTAGAACCTTGTCACCAAGAGCAGTTAGACAAGAGTTCGTGGGTGACTAGAAGGATGACTTTGATCGTCAGTTTTGTGGTTGATCGTGGGGAGGCACAAGATGTGGAGTGGGGAAACGACTCCCTCTCAACTCAAGAAATCGATCAAGCCTTCTTTTGGGCCATTTCGTGAAGAGAGGAGAGACCTCATGTTCCCCCTTGAAGCTGGTTCTCCACCATACCACACATAGACCAAGGGTCAAGTAATATAAGGAGCCAATGTAGTAGGTAGTTTGGAGGAGAAGAAAGAAGGGGAAAACAAAGCTCAGCGTTGGGGGAGTTCAACCCCGGTCTCATTATAGACTTTTGTAATGTTCCCATAGCTGACGAGCTCCTTACAATCGGAGTTGATAGTGGAGTTCAAGGAGGAGTTTCCGACAACAACCATCCAAACTGAAGCATGCTACCAGATCCGAATAGCTTCCCACATCCCATAGGCACCTTTGTCTGCAGCTGATGGATCAACGAACCTCGTTTCCCCTTACCTGGCTTCCACGGTGGTGGGCACATAGGAGGTTCAGTGCTTTAGGGTTCCAATGACCACCGAGGCTAGCGGAGGAGCCGAAGATCTGAGAAATGACACTCTGAAGGTGGAGGAAGGATGGATTTTCCACTGGGAGGATCTATGCGCTATTGGTTCTTCACCAGATCAGATCTGTGTGGTGGCGTCACTGCGAAATAGAGGTGTGGTTCCCAGATCTATCGAGCGGAGAAAGAAAGCAAAAGGGAGAAGAGAAAACCAGATCCACAGCCCTAAACCAGGCTTAAACCAAGTGAACCGGTCAGCCCAGCATAAGCCATGAGAAAGAGTGTGCCCCTGAGTTGCCACATGGCGGCTGGCGATTGGCCCAAAAAGGTATAATATCTAGAAATACTCAGATCTTGCATAATTCATATTAAATATCCGATTATCAAAAAGTTATAAACAAGGTGCCAAAATTCTCAGTAAAATGCATACAACAATATGGAAGCATAATATCAGCATTTTAATGCTTTAAAACTCAGTGATATCATGTAATATATGTAATGCTTAGTTTTGGAGTAATAAAATATTAAATAATGATATAAAATTATGGAAAAATGTCAGTAAGTCTATAATCATGTTTATAGTGCTTATGATGTCAGATATGGTCATGTTGATGCAAAAAAGCATATAATTTGATTAATATGACTAATTAGGGCTAATAACCCTAAATAAAATGTATTAAATACATACACGCTCAATAATTGATGGAATTTATGGAACACCCTCATATCTATAATTGGAAGCTAATATGTAAATATGATATCAGTTTTATACATGAAATTCATGTTATATGAAGAGCACCCTTAATACATGTGATGTAACCCTAATATGGTTAATGAAAGTGACATAATGTTAAATATGTTCACATAATAATGTGACACATGAGTATAACCAGTTGATGAACTATAATCTAGAACATGACATCAGTAAGATAAATATAAGGCAAGAATACAAGTGATCATGAGAATATCATAATGAGATAAGAAAACCCTAATATGAACACGACTAGGGTTAAGATGAGATGTAAGATGATGAGAACCTGATGGTGATATGTGGTATTGTCTTAATCAGGGTTTGACCAAGGATATAGTTGATATCAAGGATATGTGATAATTAGGTTTGTCTTGATCAAGGTATACCATTATCTCTTGCTTGGCTTACTAGACATTATGCTTGTGTTATATGGTAGTAAATACTTGGCATATGGTATTGATTGAAATGATTGTCTTGTATGATATGTTGCTTGAATTTCCATACTTATTGCTATATGTATACCTTGAACACCTACAAACATAATATATATGTTCCATCATAAGATAGCTCATAAACCACTTGGTGGTAGAGAACATGCATAATGATCACAAACCACTTGGTGGTAGATCATATGATGTTTGTATAATGATCACAAACCACTTGGTGGTATATCATAAGGCCTAAAGACATTAAAGTCTTGGTGGTAGACATATGAGATGTATGATGGAAAATATGCCAAAAAGATATGTGTTCTCTTTTGTTAATAAACATTCTTGTACAAGTATGCTTTTGTTATATTCTTCTATTACTGCCAAGTTTAGTTTTATCTTCTTGCCAAGATAGGATGAGAGGTATATAAAAGACACGTAGGCGTACTTAGTACAATATTCTTAAATATTGTGCTGATGTGTACCACATGTAATCTTTTGTTTAGGTTGTGGACATGTGATCTTGAAGATCCAGGATAGTTGAGAGTTGTATTGCGAGCTGATGTACAGGCTGACCTGTTGTCTTAAGATCCTGTTGTTTTAGAATGTAGTACATGTATATGTATAAGTTTGTTGTTTAATATGTAATATCAAATGTTGTAATAATTCATGTTGTAATTATATGTTGAATGGTGAACATATGTTGTATGGTTTTATTATTGTTCATGTGCATGGGCTACTATTTGTTTCCTTCTGACTCCCTTGATTTTCTTCTTCTTAGCCTAGTGTGGGGTGTTTAAATTGGGATTCTCATTGAGGTGAGGATTTCAATTTGTACGTCACACATCAGATTAAGTTTTAGAAAATCTGAGGATGTCACAACCTTAGTTTGATAGAGTTTACCTACAATAACAACTACCAGAGGAGCATTGATATGACACCTTATGAAGCGTTATATGGGAGATGTTGCAGGTCTCCGTGTGTTGGTAAGAGACTGGTTAGTTTCAACTTTTGGATCTTGAGCTTTTACAACAGACGACATATAAGATCAGAGTGATTCAACATCAGCTGAAGGGAGCAGAAGGCAGGAAAAAGTCATATACATACAACTAGCATAGACCGTTGGAGTTAAAGTGGAAGACAAAGTGTATCTCAAGGTTTCTCCTTAAAAAGGTGTTTTGAGGTTTGGGAAGAAAGGTAAGTTGGCTCTCAGGTATATGGGACCTTACCCGATGGTGGCACATATTGGAAAAGTGGCCAACAAGTTGGATTTGCCACCTGAGTTGCACAAGCTGCATTCGGTGTTACATGTGTCTATGTTGAGGAAGTGTCACCCTAACATGGAGTTGGTGTTGTATCTAATAGAGGTTGAGTTGGATGAGGTTATCTCTTATGTTGAAGGTTATGTGTTGATCCTAGATATAAGGATTAAGAAGTTGAAGAGGAAGGATATAGTTTCATTGGAGGTTCTATGGAATCATTGTGGTGGTGGAAGATATGTGAGAGCTTGAGGAAGAGATGTGTAGGAGGTACCCATCTCTTTTTGTGTAGGATTTTGGGTGCAAAATCCTTGTTAGGGGTTTATGGCCCCTGACCTAGATTTGTGCTTGAGTATGCTTGATTTTCTTAATAATATGTTTAAACCTTAATCTATTCCTTTGACATCCTTTGTTAACACGTGACAAGCTTATGTTTTCAGTTTCACCTGTTTGGATGATGTTTGAGCTTTGTATGCTTGTTTTGGACAAGTTGCAATTTACCCATGTTGAGGGGTTATCTTGAAATTTGTCTCATGTTGAGTGTGTCCTTAGTCCTTTAGCATCATGATAAGAGAATATGATGTTGAACGGTGCCTTGTTTGGACTTTGGTTGGTGATGTGACATCCTCTGGTGATGTTTGGGTTTCTAGGATTTTGACATTGGTGATGTGTATCGACCTTGAGCTCATATAGGGTGTGTTTCAACCCGAACACCCCACCTGGAGGTGTTTTGTGACTGCAACAATTGCCTTAGTTGATGTTTGTTTTAACCATGGAGGTTTGGTTGTGGTTTGGTCGGGATGGTTGGCCTTCTTATGGTGTGTTTCAACCATGTTGGTTTGGTGACCTTGTGTAGTGGTCGAGACAGGGTACCTTGATGTTTGTTTTGACCTCTAGGTTAGTGGTGACCCATGTGGTTGAAACCCCACCTAGGTTTTATCACCATAGGTTGCATGCATGTATTTAGTGGTTGCATGGCTGTTTTGTTGCTGGACAAGTGTCCCTTTGGTGCTCCCTTGTGTTGACACCTCACATCTACCATACATCTCTCATCCTTTGAGTATATAACCTCTCTCTTCTTCATGCAATATATCCTTTTCCTCTCCTTCCTTCTTCTTTCTTGCTTGGCCGACCTTGGATCTTGGTGGAGCTATAAGGTGCAGAGCTTGGTGCTTTGTTGGCCGATCACCTTTGCATGTTGTGTTCTTAAGATTGATCATCCTTCTTGTGGTGATATTTGGTGATCTTCTTCGTTGGTAAGTGGTTTTGAACCCTTTATTTCATTTTTCCTTTGCACCTTATGTTCTTCTTATTCCTTCCTCCTCAGCCACAAGACCATGGTTCTATCATGGGGTCACCTTTAGAGAAACTCCTCATCACAAGGGTCGCATACCATGTTTGGCATGGTGGCACCCTATTGAGAGGAAGATTCTTCTCTTTCCCCTTTCTTCTTCTTTTGGTTTGGCCTAGAGTTGTTACCCTCTTTCTTGAGCTAACTTTTGACCATGTTGTTCTTCTATTTAGAAGTGGTCTTGTAGATGAAGTGTTGACCTTAGTAGGAGATTCATCTTCTTCCTTGGATCTCATGATCTTGGAAGATTGGTTCTCTACCTAAGGCGGGTTATATAACTCTCTACCTTCTTCTATTACTTGCACCATTATTTGTGCCTGCATGCTACTATTTTCATCTCTAAAACATGATGTTGATGTGCTAGATGATGCTATCTTGTCTTCGGGTTTAAGACTTTGTAGTATTCTCATGTAGATTGCTTTCTTTCTTAACCCTAATACTATGAACTCAATTTCTAAGTGATGGATGAAGTGCAGTTGTTACATGCAAAGTGATTCTTGGGTTTATCACCATGTCATGGTTTGTCTCTCATGTTTCCTTGAAGTTTTTGATCATTTCTTTTTTAGGTTGAAGCTTGGTCTTCTCTCCCTCCTAGCTTGGTTTCTTGGTTGTTCATGTTGGAGACCGGTTTTAGGGTTTTGATGTTCATATTATATGAAGCTTTACTTCTTGATAACACTTAGTTTCCTTGATGTCCATCATCTATTTTAGATGTGGTTTATCTCTATTTGGAAGATGGTTTGACTTAATGTTTGAGACACATGCTTTGGTTTTGGTCGAGACACATGCTTTGGTTTTGGTCAAAACACATGTTTTTGTTTTGGTCAAGACACATGCTTTCGTTTTGGTAGAGTCAGATGATTTGGTTTTGGTCGATACATGTGCTTTTTTCATGGTCGAGACATGTGTTTTTGTAATGGTCGATATGTGTGATTTTGTGGTGGTTAAGACTCTTGTCTTGGTGGTGATCGAGACACATGTTAGAGGGCTTGTGGATACACTCACATGAGTACATGGTCGCAAAATATGTGAGACCTTGTATGCTCATTATACATGTACTTGTATTGTTGGTTGATACCTAATTCTATTTAGATAGTTGATTAACCAAGATAATGATGAGGTTATAATACTAGTAGGCTCTAAGATAGTGGGAAGTGATGAGACTAGGGTTTGATGATTGAATAATGTGATGAAACCCTAATCAGATATATATGTGAGTCCCTAACCCTAATCCTAGAGTATGCTATGCTTGTTGAGGTCATTGGATGAATGGCATGTGATTACTTTCTCTCTCTCCTACTTGTGTCATTCTAACCTTGCAGGTGGAATGCATGTCATAACTATGTGAATGTTATGGTGATTATTATGTGGTACAAGGCGATGGCTATGATCCTTGATGAGGCATGTTCAAATGATAATGTTGTGATGGGTCTTATGAGATGGCAAAGGCTTAAAGCCTAATGAGAGGTGTTATTCTCCAATTTTATTGTTAGATAGTAAAATGAGTGATTCCTATGGGAAACTCAGAGTGTATATTTTTGAATATGCAGGGGGTGCAAGTTAAGTATCTCCTTGTGTCCACAATGACATGTTGTATGAGATGGCCATGCGTGAGCTGTTCTCCTTGTGATATGTGATAGGCAACAATTTGACTGCATTTGGTTCATTTTTTTTAAGAACAACCATGTGTGAGCCTTTTCTTCTAGAATTGTGACATGTATTAAGGTAGGCAAGGTGTTTTATAGGGATGGCCATGCATGAGCCTATCCTTCAACTTGACTATACGTTGTTGTTTGTAGTTGACTGATATGTCTTTGCGTTGTTTCTCTTGTACTGACCAAGAGGTGTTGGGGAAGTCATGGATTCTGGATCATCCATAGACCTTGTATGACATCGATTTTGACTTAACAGTGGTCAGTTGGATTTGAGTGGCATGACTCAAATCCTCCGGGCATAATGCAAGACGTAAAAAAACTATGTAGTATATTTTACCTAGGGTCAAATACACTCCACATTGGTTGAACCCTTTGCCTTATCTTTGTATTGCTTCCTTGAATTATAATGTAGTAAGAGAACTCAAATGGTATAAATATTCTTCATATTCCTTCTTAAAGTAATAATTGTTCTACTACTCAGTGGTAACTAACTAGTTTGCTTAATCTTTGTTATTAGTTCGATACATATCATTTAGTTGAATCTGCTCAACCTGATATTATATGTTCTCTACCTACTTCGATACCTGTGCTTTTAATAGATGTTGGGGTAGAGTTATATCTCTCGCTTGGATGTTTGGTCTCACCCCATGGGTTTCCACATCTTTTAGGTGGTCGAGCACAAAGAGGTAGAGATCGTGTTGTTGAGGCTGAGCAGTAAGAGGAGCAGTAGCTGAGTCAAGGTTGGATAATTTGCTTATGTCTTGTAGTAGAGTCCTATGTGTCTTCCCTGTACTCATAGGTACTTGGGGATATTTTGTAGACAATGTACATCGAGATGATGTTTTGTCTATATGCCTTTTTTTACAGATATGGCATGTATGTACGTGAATAGGTTATCACATGTACAAGTTGCAACTATGGAGCCATCGAACAATGCTATGTAATAATCTTTAGGCAGGTGTTATATATATACAGGTGGCTTTTGAGGACTCATGTGATAAGTTTTAGCTTTTTTGTTCTTAGGGAAATAGTTGTAAATTTCGTGTGCTGTTTGGTGGCCTAGTTGATTAGTATTAGTTTGCTTTTTTGTTTTGAGTAATCTCACTTTCGTGTGGTGTAAGGAGCCATAAATATGATGATATGCACTCAATAAAATAGAAACATAAATCTCTTGAAGTGTTCAAGGAGATTATAAATGAAGTCTGACTTTGATAAAAGTATTGAGATTCTTTGATGAGATCAAACACTAAGATACTTCACATCAATACCTTGAGAACCTTCAAGAAAGAACGGTGATAGTGTATCACAAGACAATTCCATCTAAACATGTTGATTTGTCAAAATGAAGGAATCATACCATGATGAGTTATGATATGGTTATCTATTAATCCAATCTTCTTATATCCTCATAAATATATACCTTTCACTAACAAATGTATCATCTAAATGGTTTATAAGGCATCATATATGATATGATTTGAGAATGTCCCAATGTGCCTAAAGGATTCAAACCTACATTGAGAAAGTAGTTTATTGAAAAAGTTAATCCACAAACCATAACTGTTGGATGTTACTATTAATCCCAATCCAATAACAAAATTGTTTTTTAGGATAAATGAGTTCCTAAAGAATCAGTGGGAGTAAGAGTAGAACTCGAAATGTTTGAGGTCAACAATGAGGTACAATGAGAACTGAGAGAATCACAAGTTGTTGTGGAGTCTCAAGTTTTTCATATGACACAGAACAAAATAGTTCTAGTAAAATACATCTAAAATTGGAGGATAGTGAATCCAATGACCCAGACGGGTCGGTCATAATAGGATGAGAAAACTAATCAAGTGGAATGTATTAAGAACCATAATATGAGTAATGGCTCAAATCCATTTTTTAAGTCCATGTAAGCTAGCAAGGTAAGACCTTGGTAGTACCACCTGAAGGGGTAATACCTAAAGGGCGCAATGAGGTCTTGTGTCAAAGAACTACATGGATAACATAAAAGAACATATTGGTTGAAAAGTTTTCCAAATCAGTTCAAGTTGTTGAACATGACAGAGATTCTGTTACCAATTGTCATGCTTGTTGTTGTAGTTAAAATAAACTATGAGATTTGGCTTATGAAGACTGAAGCCAGATTCCTTAAAGGGAATATATATGAGAGGATATCTACGAGACACAACCTAAAAAGTTTTATAACTTCATGAATGCAAATAAAGTCTAATAACTACAAAATTCATTCTGGGATTGAAATAAGAATCTCAGAGATGGGATCTTCTGACTTGATAAGATAGTCAAAGAGTTTGACTTGAATCAAGATAAAAGATGAAATATATGATGACAAAATATTTAGTGGAATCATATATAAATATTCCACATATGATGAGGAATTATGTCTCAATGTTGTGAATATTGAGTACTGAGATGAAAACCCCGTCAACAATGAAGGATTAGGTGAAATATCCTATGACAAAGGGATCAAGACCTATAGAGATAGTTCTTGTAAGTTTCACAAAGTAAGTTTGAGAACATACAATAACAAGATGTTGAAAGAGTTCAACATGAATGGATTCAATGAGAGAGAATCTAGATTAGTCTCTCATGAACCATATATTCCAATTCTTGTGAAGAATGTAAATATTATGAATAAGATGCCATATGTAGTAATAATGGATTTATCAAGAATGCTATAGATGTGCTTATCCCATATAATCGTGTATGTATTGGACATGAAAAGATGATATTAATTCCAATACGGGTTATTGGAATGTCATTAAGATATCCATTAGTGCTTGAAAAGTACTTAAGGGTAGATTAATAGTAATTAGAGATAGAAATAAAGGAACTGTTGGGTGTAAAGGGTTACCCCAATGCAATCTTTGAAATTACAAAAGTGATCGTAATAAAATATGTTTGAAATAAAGAAAAATGTTGTTAGTTGGAAGGGTTCTGAACCAATAGTCATTAATACTATTCTACAACAGAAGTTGAGTATAATTGTATTATGAACACAAAGTGATGTTGTATGGATCTAGAAGTTCATATGATGAATGTATAGATGTTCCAACAGTTGACGACTCATTAATGGATCTACTTGTTAGACAAGGAGCATCAGATACCATTTACGATAGTTTCATCTCATAGAAAAGAGATAAGAAACATGCAATATACCAACTAATAGGAGAGTGTTGCTTACCCGCTGGATTAGGACTTGCATATCAGAAACATGGTGCCCATGTTTAGATCACTAGGAATGAGATTCATGTGTGATTGGCTCTAAGTACAAGTGGGAGTCTATTTCTAAGGTATGCTTAGAGAGCCAATCATGTGATAATTGACATGGCACATATAATAAAGGAATTGATTAATACTCAAAAAGGCAAGCTTCCAATTCATCCAATTTCATTAAGTAATGAGATAATGAGGAAACATTATGAATGTATAAAAGAATGACAATACTCAATGATGTATGTCTTCAAGTAAGTGACTTGAAGAATGAGATCATACAAATGCTAAGAATATGACATTCTTATTATGTCCCTAGTCAGTTGTTAATGTGGAAGGTAGATAGACACCAGTAACACATAAGACTGGAGTGTGGATTGGTTTATGATAGAATATTATTAGTCATGATATTGCATATCAGACCAAGTACACAGATATATGTTAGTGAACAAGTGTATCAGACAAACCCACCTTGAGAGTGAAACATGGAAACCATCATTGGTGGTCATTGTCATCTCTCATAGTGAAGGTGGTGATTGTGGTTTTTAGACCTGAAGTCACTACAATCACATGTCGTTGGGTATACTTTGACATCATCAAACATAATCCTAAAATATAGGTTGCTATAAAGGTAATGATTGGGTATCCTTGATACATGGGGACTGACTGTGAGTGTTGTAGATGGGATTTGTCCCTCCTATTGGATTTTGATATCATGGCCACTTGATAAGTGAGACTGAGAAATGCATGAACATGTGGATCAATATATGATATAGAGGTTACATTATCTCAGATAGTCTGCTCTTAGTTCAAGGAACATGGGTTGAATGTTGAGAGGATGATGATTCCATGCCTCGTGTTCACTCTAAATATTAGAGACAAAGGAATTAGACAATCACTGCAACACCTTACACAGATTTTAGGTTGAAGTTGTTCTCCAACTTTCCATTCACTTGGGAAGCACTGATGTGCGACTAGGCACTACTCTCTACTTGTGATGTAATAAGTTAGTTATGGACATTCATTGCCAACGTGATATGGGACTTATTGGTTCACACATGAAGGAACTCATCTAGAAGAGGAGTTTAATCTTGAATGATGATTGGATTGATTACTAAAGTGTTTAGGTACTCAATTCATGTAACATATTAGCTCACTGCACTACCAACTGATTGACTCATATGGTGAGATGACCATTTGGAGTGCCAAAAGATCAGCTCAAGTGTTGGGACAGTCGTTTGGAGTGTCAAACTGATTGGAAGTGAATTGGTTGAAGTTTTGCATGAATAAAGGAACCAATCAATCGGATCACTGGATGAACCAATTGACTCAGGTGAGCGAGACAACCGGTTCACCTGGTGAAGTGGTTGGCTCAGTTGGGGACGAATGAAGGTTCTAGTAGCTTTCCTAAATTCGTGAGAAAGATTGCTCGTTTCACTTTTTCAATTTGATTGGAACAAGGAATTAATGTTTGCATTAATTAGAAATGATTTTGCCAAATTCATGTGACATTAGGAAACATATTAAATGACCGGTTCAAGCTGCGAACCAAACATCTTACATGTGATACGATCGTTTCAAATTTTGTAGGTTAAGAAAGTTCAAGATCTTTTAGTCCCTTCCACTCTCACTTCAATTGGGAACCTTGACCCTGACCCCTACAATAAATAGAGGGGCACTGGGCCCAAAACACACAAATGAGAATCAGTTGCTCTGAAAATTGTTTTCCTCTCTAGTTGTGGTAACCAAGAGAGCCCAAGAAAGTCCTACCCTACTAGGGAGGGATAAAGAGGGAGAGAACAACTGAGGATCATTATTGTAGGACAACAAGTTGGTGACTAGTGCACCAACGGGAGGAAACACTCCTTCCTACAAGTTCTAGTTGAATGACAGGAGTTCTAGTTGGTCCATGTGGACTACTCTAGAGGCATGAGTCCTTTGGCTTCTATTAGGAGGGTAACATCAACCTATAGTTTGTGGCGAGACCGTAGGAGCCACTGCAGAAGTTGTTCAGTCTGTAGTCTGTGGTGAAGACCAGGAGCTGCACAGACACCGTCTAAGAGCAACTAGAAGATAGTTTCATTACAATGAGTTGGTGTTGCTGGACTTGATCCAGGATTAGGTATAAAATTGTTAAACCATCCTTCCTTTTTTATAGTAGTTGATGTGATGTTTCTATTATGGGGAATACTGACATATAAAATTTTGTTTCCACTGCATTTCTTTGTGCCCGTATTTCCTAACATGAACAAGCTCAAGTAGAGATGTGTTCCTTTCTAATGACCTAGAGGGTTTCTTAGGTAATTTTTCTTGAACACATATTTGTCATCTAACATCATTAGAGATTGAATTCTTGAGAATTAAGTCCATGTGAACCATACATTTCATTGTGTTGTTGTTCACATATCCTAGACAAGCATGCCAAATATCACAAGATATTGAAGTATAAAGGATACTCAAACTGTTATCATTAATGTGAGAAGTACCATTACGACAAGAGACACATAGCTTAATTAAACCCCCCACATGTGTACCTAAGACTTATGTAAGAACCAAATCTAGAGATTACAACTTTCTTTCCTTGACACAAAAGAGTATAACCAGATGACATGATCAAGAATTCATTATCTAGGATTTCTTAAAACTAGGAATATGTAAAACATTTTGCATTCTAAGGACTTTCCCAGATTGAGCTTCATATCCACACATCTGTAGTGTACTATCTTCTTTATGGGTACATCATCACCCTAAGATATCACACAAGTGATGTTTTCCTAATAGGTACAAAAAGAAGAACAATCATAGAATATGGGAGAAACCACACCAGAGTCCATCCACCAATTTTTACTAGAAGGAATGTTAACACTAAGAACAAGAGAATTGCTATTATTTAACATTTTAGAATAGGATGCATCATACCCCACATTGATCATGTTCACTTCTTCATTCTTACGGTCCTGGTAAGTTTGTTTCCTTTCACCTTTACGGTCCCAACAAACATTTCCAAAATGACCAGGCTTGCCACATATATATCAAATGTGTTGGCTCCCAAAATCAAAGTTCTTATTATAACTGGGATGCTTGTCTTTCTTGAAAGATTTATTGGACTTATGATTGAACTTGTTTAGTTTCCTCTTGGTTTTTTCATCATCTACTAGATTGATGGGGGTATTGATTCTGACATCCTTTTTCTCTATGAGGGATTTCAGTTTTAAGGGATTTCACTAAGGAAAACATGGTTAACCTATCATGTCTATGACGAAAAGATGTGGAAATGTCCTTCCAGGACAGAGGAAACTTTTCAATAAGGGTATCCACTTGCACATTTTTCCCAAGATGATAACTAGTAGCAATAGACTTTGAGATGATGTTTTAGTACTCAAGTACTAGGGTTGGAATAGGCTTATTATCCACCATACCATCTCATGAAGGCATATTGTTCTAGTCCGGCATCTTGCATTCCAAACCCATCGTATAAAGCTTGACAAAGCTCAAGAGAAGAAGGTTGTTTGTGGTATATGTCATAGAGTTCATCATAGAGAGCAGACAAGATCCTACCATGACAAAAGAAATCTAACTTTTTGGATATTTTGACTGGAGAAGAGTATATGGGAGAAGTTGGATCAATTTATGTATGAATCCTGGTATCAACAACATTAAAGGATGGTTCACATTCCACATGTGGTGTGATAGAGGAAACTAGTCCTAAGTAAGTGAGTCATAACTTTCATCTTTTATTGTCAACGGTGGAATATAAATCCATAAATTTTTCAGGCCTAAACTAGCTATTTCTTCTGTGGTCATCATGGTTCTAGGATCCATATTATGGAAACTATAATACTCAGATTAACAAAAACATATCAATAACTGGAAAGGGATCTTGTCTTCTCTATTGTTGGGAATTAATCGATTTCTAGTTACTATTTAAATAATAAATTCTTTATATATGGTAGCAATTTAGTCCGATCAATAATAAAGAACAAAGACAAATAGAGTTCACATGATCTTGTGGGTGAAGGTGTGTCACGAAGATCACTGTCATGAAGATAAAATTCATCCCTCCTATGCACAATATGTATCGGTGTCATGCCTCCCAAATTCAATCACATATATAGCTTATGTATTGCCTCTCGATACCATCAAGAGGACAATGTAGAACAATCCTTTAGCCCTCAAACATCTCCAAAAAAATAATGAAAGGTCTAGGGGGGTGAATAGAGATTTTTGGTGTTTTTAAAGTTAATTAAAAACAATTAAATACTTGGACAAGAAGTAGGATGAAACAAGGAAGACATAAGGATGTAGAGTGGTTACTACCTTAGAAATCTAAGGTAGTCAGTCCACTACCCGATTGTTTCTAACTAAGATTTTGAAAGTGATTAATTTTATTACCTTGCAAGGATGTTACATAAAATACAATCACCTTCTTCTACACCCTTAAAGTAGCCTTCACCTGAAGTAGCCTCAATCTTCCTAGAAGCAGCCTTCTGAAGTTACCCCTAGCTCACCCTTGAAGTAGCCTTCACCTGTCAATCCTTGAGGCAGCCTTCTGAAGTAACTTCAAGTCCACGGAGCAGCCTTCACCTCCCTAAAGTAGCTCCACCCCTTGAAGAAGCCTTCTCCACCAAGAAGTATCTCCAAGAACCTCCTTTCAACAGCCTCCAACCTAGGAGTAGTCAAGGAGAACAAAATACAATAACAAAGGAACAAGATTGGAAGAAAGAAAATTTATTACTAATGAGTATAGCACTTTGATACTATATCAAGAGTATTGATCCCCTATCCACTATGGATGAACGTGATAGTGTGGTGTCTAGGAGATACTAGGCTATAGGACGCTAATGTAGAGCTTAAAGAAACATATTGCAAGTGTAGCTCAGCTTGTTGCTCACTAAGGATGAATCTCAAGTGTAATTGTATGCACAAGTGATGCTTTTGGTGTCCTAAGGCATGTCCTATTTATAAGAATGGCCTTCTAGTACTTAGGGATGTTCTAGACACTTTCTAGGATGTTCTTCGTTCTCAACTAGTTGTTATGTGTCCACTATTTACATTGCAACGGCAAGTTGTTTATTGCTGAAAAGTACAGTTTCAGAACTTTTCTCGGTCGAGAAGTTTGTCGACCAAGATAGTCTCAGTCAAGCTTTTTTTCGACCGAATGGGAGGTTGAGGTCAATGTGTTGTAATGTTCAATTCCAACTCCCAACTACTTACTAACCCAGTCTAACGGCTAGGAGGGTCTATTCTCGGTCGAGAACTTTGTCGACCGAGAGTGTCTTGGTCGAGGAATTTTTCGATCGAGAAAATCCCTGATTCAATGTGTTGATCTACTAATTGTGTGTATCAATGTGTAATTGTGCTTATATCTTAGGGGAGGATCTATATAAGTGTTGTGAGTGCATAGGTAAGATCTAACACTTGATTTACATGAAGTCTAAGTACTTATACATTATATAATTGTACATGTTTTTACATTGAGTACAATCATGAAAATAAAAACAATCTAAGCATGTTTATCTTCTAATTTCTGTAGATTTTCAGCTATCCACTGCCTTATTTGTTTTTCCCTAAAACACTAAAATAACAAATTAGATCCACAAGAATGAAATGTTTGTCATCATCAAAACAAAGGGTTTGATAATGTCAAATTTAGCCAAAAATCTCCCCCTTTTTGAAGATGACAAACATTTCTAAAATATAAATCAAGGAAATTTAAATAGCATGAGTTTCATACCTGATATTTACCTTATGTAAGTATGCTCTTATTTATTCAAAGAGGTATAAAACTCTTTTAAGGAATATAGAAATAATTTATGTGAAGCCAAGAAATTATGAAACTCATTTATTTTGATTTATATTATTTCTCCCCCTTTGTCATTTCAAAAGATAGCCATAGAACCAATTTGCTCCCCCTGAATGGGATACTCCCCCTTGATTTTATACTATAACAAGAATGTCAAATTTATCCATAGTTAAAAAATCATGATTTATTTCTCAATCATTTGTAAGGGATGTTAAGCCCTAAAATGACATGAGAATCCTTTAGGATTATGAATATATTTTGATAGTTTCTCAACCATTTACAAGGGATGTTAAGCCCTGAAATGAAATGAGATTCATTTAGGCTCATAGTGGAATCAATTGATGTATCTCTTAACCAAATATAAGGGATGTTTAGCCCTAATTTGTTTAGAGAATTCATTTAAGAGCATCATATTCAAGAATATTGTAAGCTTCCTTATTTGAATTACTTTAAGGATATGAAGGTCATAACTAGATTTGAAGTGCAATTGAATAAGTAAAATAATGGATCAATTTGTTTTTAACATGTTGATCGAATATACTAAGATTGAGTGCAGATGAATGATTTACAAATTAGCATTTTTTCAGGCTTATTTTAGGTCAACCATGACTTCGACCACGGCGCCCCTCAGTCGAGCTCCTTTTTCAACCGAGAGGCATTTCTATAGATATCCAATGTATCCATTTTCAAAGATTATTCAATGGGCTACTTGATCTTGTTATGTATGATCAGTATTAGTTCTTCATTTTTCTCATATATGAACTTATGAATGTTGAATAGTCTAAGATAGAACCTTTTTATGACTTAAGTTTGTCACTTGTAAGCAATATTTTTTAGAAGATATCTTATCATAATTTCTTAGGATGCTCAAACCTTTTAAAAATGGTGATGATTATATTTTAACCAAGTTCCTTGTATGATCACTTATTTAGTTTTCAATTAATGTTGAACAAAGTCTCCTATGCAAATAGATTTGCCATTAGTACTTTTCTTGAATAAAATCAATATTTTCCTCAAGTATGCTTGTTTGGGACAAAGTATAAAGTTTTGATACCCATATATTCTTCCTTTTGATAAGGGTCCTTCAGACATTTAATGTAATATGTAAAGTTCATTGCATATTCTAGTCACTTAAGTTAATTGCAATTGAAGTACCTTATTCTAATAAAATAGTTTTGACAGAGTTTTCCTCGGTCGACAAAGTTCTCGACCGAGTGATATTCGGTCAAAGTACTTGTCGACCGGTTGTTTCTTAGGTTTTTGTAGACTTAAGACAATAACTTACTCGGTCGACTATTTTGTTGACCGGAATGTTCTCGCTTGACAACTTTCTCGATCGATAATTTTACTATTTCTCTAGAAAATGCAGGTTTGAGACAGAAACTACTTTGGTCGACAATTTTCTCGATCAAAAATTGTCTCGGTCAAACTTGTTGTCGACTGATATTGTTTCTGTTGTGTTTTTAGTAATTATTTGCAAGTAAACCATAAGGTATTTCCAATACAATTATATAAATATGCAAGATAAAGCTCAATTTAGTTGAGATAAAACATTTTGAATATCAAAGTAACATTTTGGGTTAAATCTCAACTAATCATATTCAAATCTCTAAGTTTTAGGAACCCAAACTAGATCAACATCCTTTTTCTTGTATGGGCAATAAAATGAATAATGTCCAAGACATAAATAGTAATGACAACATATAGAATCAATTTCACTTCTCTTCTTAGCTAGATTGTCTTTAGGCACATAGATAACTTTAGTCTTGGGCACTTGCGTCCTTCTCATTCTAGGCTTTTGATAGGTTTTACCTTTGGGCTTATAACCTAGTCCTCTCCTTCCAATCTGACCAGAAGAATCTTTTAAGATCTTGTCAAGAATACCATTGTTTTTCAAGCTACTAATTTTCTTTTGTAACTTAGCAATTTCATCCATTCTCCGTCTAACATCTAACTTTTCTTTCTCTAGATTAGATAACAAACTATCTCTTTCTTTGATAACATCATCATAATCGAAATGAGTACACAAGATAGGTTGAGTTTGAAGATCATTCAATTTTCCAAGTAGTTCAACCTTTTCTTGAGAAAGAAAACCATAGTTTGTTTCTAGAGTAAGCAACTTCATATTGCATTCATTAAGAAATGATTTCAAGGTAGAATTTTCAGAAATAATACCTTCATTTTCAGAAGCAAGATCATTTAGTTGAGCATACAACTCCTCATTAGTTTTCGAAACTCTTTTTAGTTTCTTTTTGCAATCAATATATTTATCATGTAATTCATTAATGCTATCAACTAACTCTTCTCTAGATAAATAAAAAAGACTTACCTCTTCTTCTTCATTTGTTGTAGCAATAAGTCACTCCACCACTTCTTCTCCATCCTCACTATCATCACTTGAGTCATCCCATGTAGCTTTGTAGGCATTTTCCTTCTTATTGTGCGAGGTGAGCCAACTTTTGGTATTCTTGGACGATATGGTGTGGTGATCGATATCCTTTTACCTACCCTAGGGTGTAGGGTTTGGACGACATGAGTGGTTTATACCTAGTTTGACCTTTGGCTGATATGAAGTGTTGATCTTTAGTGATGAGTTGATGGTCTACCCTTGTTGCATGACATGTTCTTGGGGTTGTGTCCTTGGTTGATTCTTGGGCGATATAGTGGTGATGTCTTTGGTAGTAGATGAAACTGATCAGCTAACCTTGGGTGCGGGCGTTAGCCCTAAAAGTGGTGCCTTGGGTGATACATATGCCTAACCCTAGTTTGGGGTGATATGCTTGCTTGGCCGATAGGATAATCTTAAACTCTAGTTTCCCGATATGGAGCCTTGGAGGATAAGGTTGCTCTAACCCTAGATGACCGATAGGTGGTTTTCTTGGGTGTTATGGGTGGATGGCACCTTGTAGACCCCTAGCCCGATATGGTGTTTGATAGATGAGTTAGTTGAGTGTTGCATGATATGAGAAGTTGGTCGTTATGATGAGTTACGCGGTATGGCCTTGTTGTGCTTTGCATGATACTTTGGATGAGAGCCCCACTCTTGGTTAAGCTTTTGAGTGGTACTAGCATCCCTGCCTGTTATGCCTTAGTGAAGGACATAACCCAACACCTTTGCTACCTGGCACACACCTATAGAGATCTTGGCCTATATTAGCAGCCCTAATCCGATAAGAGTATATCATGTACATGGTAAGGTTTGGGTGATACAATGGGTCAAGTGCTTGGTCGATACCCTATATTGGGATGTGATGTCTTGACCGATATGCTTTTCCCGACACATGCTTCCCTTTTTGGGTGGCTACCCGGTAAGAGTATGAGATGATAACTTGGATGGTTCTAGATGGAAGGCTTGGCCAATACGTGTGTTGGACGATATGACCCTTTGACCGTTATAGTGTCCCTAACCATAATGGGTGATAGGGTTTTGGGCAATATGTGATGCCCATGACCTGCATGACACGCACCCTGGTACTTGGTTACCCGATACCACCTTGCACATGGATGTGTGATACATCTTATAGCCCTAGTTGCATGATACCCTTCCTTTGTGCATGGATTGCATGTCATGCTTATAGATGACAATCTTGGGTGAGGGTTGGTACCCTACCTGATACCCCTTTAGTGAGGGTTTTTGGTCACTGCCTAGCTTTGGTGAGGATAGGTGACACTTCTAGTGAGGGTTGTGTCGTAACCCGATAACCCTAAAGTTATCTTGAGACGCATAACGTCAATGTAATACCTTGTTACCTTGACCACATATCTTTGATCATGATGATAAGACATTACGAATAGGTTGTGGACGTTAGTATGGTGGTTACCCATGGTTGATGATAGGTGAAACTTTAATAATGTTTGATGGTAGATCATAGTTGTATGATCCCTAATGATGAATCTTGAGGGATGGTGTTCATGATGATACAAGACATAGTGTATGGTGGATACCCATGGTATGAAAACAGTAATGTGTATTTCTTAATACACCATATATGACTTATGCTTCATTTATTCATGATAGTTGATGATTGTTCCAATCCTATAAACCTTAATCTTAACGATATGATAATCATGATATGTTTGATACCTAAAGTTGGTGCTAAGTGAAATGATTAGATACTTGATTATGTTCATGAGATATAAGGCATAGAGAATGCTTGTGGTTTGATTACAATAATGTAATTTGTTTACAAGATACAACTTTGTGCTTCATGTAGTTATAATCATGGATGTTGATCCAATCATGTACCTTCAATCCTAATAGCATGATAAACAAAAAGATCTATGTTTGGTGATTCAGTTATCTCTCTCCATATGCATACTAACCATGCATGTGTATCAAATGAATTCATATCCAGGTAAGAGCTATGAGGAATATGTGTTCTGTATAACACTCAATGATGATAATCCTTGTTGATGAGATAACATGTATCACCAGTATGATGTGGAAGGTCTGTGGACCTGATAAAGGCTGAGTGCCAAGTTGAGGTGTTATCCTCTGATGTATAGAGACGGCATTGCTATCCCACAGTGATGATGTATGCCTCGAGAGGCAGTGGCATTATGTGATGATGGGATTGAGTCCCAGTGATGTCGATCCTTGAGATGGATCTTGATGATTGGCAAGAGGCCAAGTGGTAACATGTAATGTTGGCTTTGAAAATAGGAGTGACAATGTAACACCTGATAATGAGATTTATGTTGTTTACTCGTGTTTTAGTTTACATGTTATATAACTTGGTTGAATCTTGCAATCATCTTAAAATGTGTTAATTAATGGCAAGTGGAACCTTACATGTAGTTTGCCCTGGCCATTGATCCATCATCATCAGTAATTAGGTGATGGTGAAATGGGTTCTCCTGCGGGTTAACCCAAATCGCATATTGTTGAATATGTGGGGTTTCTCCTAGTCGAAAATAGGAGGATTAGAGTACAAATGTGGTTGTAGACTCTGGAAGGTAAAGAGCATGGTGAATAGGCCCATGACTCAATGATTTAGAGCATGAATGTGTTCATGGCTCAAGAGCACGATGATCAGGCATGTGGCTCAAAAGTATACTAGCACCTGTGTCAAGGTGGGCTAGAGATATGGGTAGCTTGCAGAGTTGACCCTGAGGCTGAGGCCATATAAGCACAAGACTACGATCCTACTTTGGTTATTGTGTAATGACCACGAAGAGGTGAGGTCATGGTTTTATAACCTCGATTTCTCCAAATTATGTAATGAAATTATAAAGGTTCTTTTTCAAAGAAAAAAATGAAATTCATGGTTGATATGATGAATTGTTTGAATGGATTGAGTGGATTGGGTGTTTGATAACTTGTATGTTCTCTTATTGGGCCTTTGAGGCCATAGAGCCCAATGGAAAGATTAAAAGAAAAACAAAAAGAAATGAGAAAAGGGAATTTCATTTAATAAAGGAATATATGAGGAAAAATAAAAAGAAATGATTTTAAGGCTAAAAGGTATTTTCCCAAAATAAGATTTCGAGTTAAAAGGGTTCCTTGGGGTTCAAGGAACTCGGGATAATTAGATAATGGCAAAACAAATAAGGAATATGTGGAAAATACAATTAAATAAGAGATAACTTGAAACTGAAGTAAAGGGCTCGTTTCCTTTGGATAATGAATCTAAATTTTGTACAAGGGAAGATAAAAATATAAACGAGTTTTCCTTAAAATTTGAGGGAAAATGGAGTTAAGGATTGAGAGTTATTTAATTTCCAAGTTAGCTTTAAAATAAGGATTTTCCTTGTTTTATTGGGAATTCTTTCCCTTTTTGGTTTGAACGTGGATGATAGAGAGCCGTTGGATTTTGATCCAACTAACCCGGCTATTTCCTAGAGTCCCAGAGGGACAAGAACTGTAGCACATCTACATGGGTTTTTCCCCTCGATTTTCCTTTCACCTTGGTGCATGAGAACTTGGGATGATAGTCCCATCAGGTTTGGGAGACCCAGACGAAGAGCTTTGACCCCGATTTTGCCATCTTTGGCGGTGTATATCCAAAACGCCCAATTGGGAAAGAACCAGGGTTGGCGGCGAGGTTTGGAACCCAAGAAGAGACCCTCCCCTAGCCTATAAATAGGCCTCGGGTGGTTTCCCTCACCCTAACGCATCTAGACGGCCACTTATTAACCCTCGAGACCCTCTCTCCCTCCTGTTTGCTCTAGCTCCGGCGAGGAGGCCGTGCGGCGCCACTGCTGTTTCTTGTTAGAAGACAAGGAGGACGACGAGCAGGGATCATTGGATCCTAAAGCATCGTGCGCCAGTCTGCGATCCAATGCTGCTTAGGGCAGCGCGTTGATTCAACTCAGCTAGTGGAGCGCGTCGACCAGGACCCTTGGATCGAAATCCACCATGTGCCCACGCGACATCGATGGCCGATAGAGGAGGCGCGCCACTAGTGGAGGAATCTGACGAGGAGCGTCAGATCAAGGAAGGGAGCAGCGGCGCACTGATCTAACGGTTGGGGTAATTCCAGTTAATTCTTCTCTCTGCTTAATAATCCAGATAAATGATTTATCTTGCGAAATTAATAGAATTTGCTAGGAAACTCATATGAGAAAACTTAATATATGAAAATTGTATAGAAAAATACGAAGAATCCAATAAAAATAGATTGAGAATCCAGTTCTGTATGTTTTCCAAAAAGTACTTTAATTTGTTAATAAAGTGTATTAAGAATTGGTGAGAAACCCTAATTGTATGATTAAAGTGTATTTTGGTAAATCAATAGATCAAACTGTTAAGTTTAACTTTGGTAATGATAAAGGTGATATGATTATCAGTTTGAATGCAAAAGTATGAGATTTAGAGTTGTAATGCTTAAAAAGGAAGTTATTGTACATGGAAACCCTAATTTGGGATAAAAGGAGATAAAAAGCATGTTTTTGGCGGAATAAGATAATTGGATATTTAATAAAGGAAATTTACTGAGAAATTAGGGATTTTATGTAGTTTAATGAATTAAGGATGAAAATAAGGAAAGAAGAAGTGAAAACCCTAATTTCTAAAGGAACCATAAAATAGGAACTGAAACCCAAAGTAATATGATGAAAATTAGATGAATATAAATAAAAGGAAAATTGTCCTTTTATTTCAGGTTTTGCTAGTTGATTGGGTTTCTCTTTCTATCTTGAAATCTGCATTTAAAGGTATGTGGTTACTTATGGTTAACCGCTTATGTTTCCCGATGTTTCCCGAATGTTTAATCGCATTGAATGCAACTAAACAGTTTGGATGTTTATTTCTGCCATGCAAAGTATAAAGTGACTATGACTATCACTTAATGTATATGCCTTCTATCTCAATCCTTGATTCCCTCTGTGTCGTAATGGCTGACCTGATAAAAGACTACCTAGAGGGTAGGTACATCAGGTCATGAATGACTTTGACTACCTAGAGGGTAGGGTCATGAATGACTTTGACTGCCTAGAGGGTAGGGTCATGAATGACTTTGGCTGCCTAGAGGGCAGGTCCATCAAGTCACCTTAATAGAGGTACCATGTAAGTCCTATAGGGACAACACGGAGTTGTGAAAAGATGGATTGAGTAGTTTGGCTTAAAACGTAAACTTGATTGTTAAATGATTAATTGAATGATTATATTGTTGAACAATATCTGCTCCCTCCACATACCAGCTTCGGCTGATCGTCGTTTTTGTTTGTCGGTGCTTTAGGTAAAATCCTCAAAAGCACAAACAGTAAAGCGACATATTGTGAATTCAAGAATTAAAGAACAAGGAGGAATTAGATAGATTAGTTAAATTGTGGTTAGAAGATAGTTCCCAACTTTTCAAGGTATGTAAAGAATATTTTTGTTACCATTTTTTTTAGTATAGTCTTTTAGAATTTAATAATTGTTTATGGTTATATGTCGAATCTTTGATCCGGAATAAATGGTTTCGGCTCCAACCTCTTGGTCTCCCTTAATTGGGGGTTACTGATGAGGTGGGTCGTAACACATGGAGTCTGGCTCTCCCGTTGACCTTGTACGACACCGGATTTGGGCTTCGCAGCCAAAAGTTGGATTTGAGCGGGAACAACTCACTTCCTCAGGGCATAATAAAATGTAATCCAGCCGAATAGTATATTGCTTAGGGAAAAACGTAGAACATTGATTGAGGCCTTGCTTGTGTAGATGATTCAGTTATATCTTGCAGTTATATGTATGTTCTTTATATCTTGGGATAAGATCTTATAAAGCTTATCTTGTCAATCATGTTCCATAAAGAATGCATGTTATATGCCTCCTGGATAGTTTGGTAAGAATGTTAATAAAGTTATCTTTGCTCAGTATCTTGCTCATATAATCTGCTTATACCAGTTATCTGTGATCATAATAAAGTTGGTAGAGGGTTATGTTTCTCGCTGGGACTGTGTGTCTCACCTTGCTGGCTAATAACCCTTTTTAGGTGGATGTGCCTGGCGAGATGAAGATCATGTGGCTACGGATGATATGCAGAGGTATCATACCTAGTGGAATAGATAGTGTCTAGTAGTAGAGTCCTATGTGTCGTCCCTGTACACTCAGGTCTTGGGGAAGCTTTTTGATGTTTATTGTATTACGATCAATGTACGGTTTTAGTTTATGTATATTGATGTAAATCAACATGTGGAGCAATTATTTCATGTAATGAGATGATGGGAAATTATTTTGTAGCACCTTGGACATATGATATGAAAAGAAAAGTGTTGGCTTAAATATTATATGTTTCATCTTGTGGTTCTTGTTGTAAATCGGTTTTAATTTCCTGTGATTTTTGGTAATCCGTTGATTAGCATGTAATCGTGTTTTGTTGAGGATGGGGTGTCACAAGTGTTTGGTATCAGAGCTCTAGGTTCACCGAGTCTACAGGGACACCGGGACTAGGAATAGGATGGTGTATAAGGTTGGACTGTGACATAAAATATGGTGCATACTACCTAATCTTAGTACTTGATGCCCTGGCCAGGTATTCAAATATTGAAGACATAGGTAAGTGTGGAGCCTTAGATTACTTCCTCCTTGATTACTCTGATCAAGTAGTCATTTTGGAGCAATCTAAAGAGCATAGAAAATAAAGAATATGATGCTAATACCTTCATCTTGTTATAAAGGGAGTAAATGAATGCATCATAACCTCTTAATACATGATTGCTTGATAATCAAAAGAGGAATTAATGGTTCTATGAAACCTAAATCTATATAAGAATATGATGAGATAAGTTCTTGAAACCGTAATCTCAAGAGATATACGTAACACAAGATAGATTAACCTGTGATCATAAGGTAAGTAAAAGCGTAAAACTCACACAAGATGAAGAAAATACTTGAGAGCAAAGATAAAGTTAGAGGAAAGAGAAGAACAAGTGATGAGTAAATAAGATGGAACCTAAGATAATCTCAGACCAACCAATAAATGTAAGCAGAAATGAGAAAGTATGAAGTGCAAATTCATGATAAGAAAAAGAGAACAAGGGATATGATCCTCTTTCAATAAAGAATATGTGAAGATTAACGATCTTTTTCACACAGAGGAAACAAAAATATGATATAATCAGGAAATAATCATGATTATGATGAAATGATGACAAAACAAAAAGAATAATAGCACGTAATGGTCTTGATGTTTCCTGTGCTGAGTGCAAGGATACTAAGAAGAAACAGGATAATACCATAGAGAACAAGGTTTAATGATGCATAAACGGTTGAAAAATCATGTAAGGATCAAAGAAAGTGATAATATCCTCTCCTTTGATATGAAACCCTAGGTGTTGATGAGGTGATGGGAGGAGTTTGTTCCTTTATGTTCCTTCCTTCTGAGGGAATGGCAGTCAAGTGGACCTTGTGTCACTTGATATGTATGCTTTCAGAGTGATCCATGGATGGGTACTCCAAGAAGTACCAGCTGATCTGGGACTTTGGTTTCTAGGATGCATATGTCGGTGATAGATGATGATGGTAGGATCCTCTTGGCATGCCTTCTAAGAAGGGATTAAGAATCAAGATTCCTAGATCGTGGAGGTATGATGGTGAACCGTTTTGATAGATCATCCTTGACCATGAACCGACTAGCCTGAAGCTTGTCATGGAGTCTAGATTTATGTGGTGACCCTCGAGGCAGGAGTCCAACATCACAAAGGAACTCTGATAAGGATAAGCAAATGAGGACCAGATGGTTTGACTAGAAAGAAGATGGCAACATGCAACATTGAGATCTTGTGGATTTGACCAGGGTGTGCTGGCAGGACGGATGAAGCTAATCCCTTCTGCCATGTCTTCTTCTTACCTCTTATCTGCTTTTGTTGTTCCAGTTTAGGATGTACCCTCCCCTGAACGCTTATAGCGTGTTTGGCAGATGCTTCCTTTTGTTAATTAGGAGAGAGATAGCCTGTTGTCGAAAGCCTTATTGAATGACCTAGTTGTACAGGATGGAGTATACCCTTCTCGCATCCTTCCTTTTCTTGGGCTTGACATGTCAAGGATCGAGATAACCATGGGAATGGATATCCTTGGAAAGGTGTGAAGTTGTTTGAGGTGGAGAGGTTGGATTTGGTACGATCTGCCTATGTGCCTATAGTATGGCTATCATTTGTTAGGGGTTTATGCTCCGCATAAACATGGCATCGGAAGGTATGCACCCAAGGAAAGGAAGCGTTGTAAGGTCGTCTTGGGAAAGTTTATCAAGTTGAGCCTGATTCCTTGGAATACTCCTAAGCTTCGAGTAACAAAAGATCCAGGAGGGATGTGCAGCAGTTAGAGCTAGATGAACAAGGTTTGTGAATCCTATCCAGATCAGTTGAGATAGTACATATCTATCACCATCTGAGTTGGTGCTCATTGTGCCCTTGGGAGCTGGCATGGATACATGGCAGGCTTGAAATGGAGATGATGTGGTTGCTCTTAACCAAGATGTTTAGCTCCTTTTGTGTTAAGCCTTAAGCGATGCATAGTGAGGTGCCTTATGAGCCTTTTCATGTGCATACATGTGTTTTTTAGAGTATGTATTTTGTGTTAACCTCTTCTGAGATAGACCTTTCTTGAATTAGAGACGTCCTTTGTGGAAGGAGAAGGAACAGTTGGAATATATATAACAGAAGGATAGTGATACAGGTTATGCGAAGCTTAAGTGACAAGCATGTGAGATTAGAGTAGCACATCGGGAACATAACGAAGAAGGCAATATATTAGTAAAAGGAACTAATACCTGAGTGTTACGAGTTACATGTGATGTTCCAATATATAAAGAGTGTTATTAGACTAGGATGATGAGACAGAGGGTTGAGTTTGTGACCAGTACAAGGAAACCCTAAGTTGGCTCTGAAGGAAGAGCAAGTATGTTGGTCGTGGATTTGTGACACCTAGGGCCTTTGTGGATATGTATGATGCGACGTGTAAGTAACACATGTCTTCTTTCCGCTTGGGATTTCGGGGACGAAATCCTTGTTAGGGGTATATGACTTGTAAGGACCCGGACCCAAGTTTTTGGCTAACTGTATTTTCTTTGCTTATGAAGGTTCTTAGAACCTTAAACTAATCTCTTAAAATGTTTTGATATCATATGAAAAACTCATGTTTCCAGTTTGGTCCCGTTTGGATGTTGTTTGAGCAATGTTTGCTTGTTTTGGACCAAAGTGCAATTTACCCAAAGTAAGGGGTTATATTGCAATATGTCACATGTAGAGCATTCTTTTAGTTCTCTAGCATCATTATAAAGATAATGATGATGTGGATCACCTTGTGGAGGACCTATGTTCCAAGTTTGAGCTTGGTTGGATGATGCTTGTGCTTTATGTGCTAGTTTTGGTGTAAATTGCAAATTACCCAAAGTGGAGGGTCAATATGGTGAATTAGGGGCAGCAGTAATCTCAGGTGGAGATTGTCCTGCCATATGGTGTAGTTAGAGTCAGTCCTATGTGTCCTCTGTACTCTCAGGTCTTGGAGTCTTTTGTATAGTGATCTTGAAATTTTGTATCTTGATGTATATAATTACTCAAGAAGTAATTATCCTGAGATGTAAATAGTTTATCTCACTTTATGAAAGAAGCTTTTATGGATTCAAGCTCTTGTCACAAAAAGTTTTAATTTTCCGTGATTTTTGTCTTCCGCTGATTACCGATTTGCTTCCGCTAAGTTTTAATCGTGTTTATGTCATGGTTTGGAGATCAGAGCGTCACAACTAGTGGTATCAGAGCTCCAGGTTCAGTTGAGTCTACAGAGGCATATGACTTAGGATGTCGAGTCTACCTTTAGTACTCCTTCCTCATCTAATAGAATCTTCTGCTCCTCAGGAGAAGAAGATACATAAGAATGTCCGAACATCGTGATGAGTACGTGGCAGAGAGTAGTGCTAGTGCACCTCGAGGCGGTGCAAGGGTTCCGAGAATAGAACAACCTGCACCGGAGTTACCAAGAGAGCCACCCCAGTTCGACCCAGCTGACACGAGTAATCCAGCTGTACAGACGATGTTCGGGCAGTTCATGACTGCCATGACACATATAACCGATAGGATGCCCATTCCTACACCTAGGGCACCTGTCCAGCCTGAAGCACAAGGTATTGGTAAGACATTCGAACAACTTCGTCGTGTCGGAGCTACCGAGTACTTCGGAACTGCCGACCCTGCAGATGCTGACTTATGGTTGACAGAGTTGGAGAAGGCTTTCAGGATTCTTATGATTCCGGAAGCTGAGAAGGTTAGACATGCTGTCTATCTTCTCAAAGGCAGTGCTGGTCACTGGTAGAACATGGAAGAGCAGAAGAGACCTGGAGTAGAGTTCTCATGGGAAGAGTTTCATCAGGAATTTATCAATAGATATTTTCCAAAGACCTTCCTAGATGAGAAGATCTCTCGGTTTGAGAAACTAAGGCAGGGTATGATGAACATTAGTGAGTATGAAGCTAAGTTCATGGATTTGTTGCGGTTCTGTCCGCACATGGCCACTACGGATGAGGAAAGAATCAGAAGATTCGAGAAGGGTTTGAATTCTGATATGTCAACCCATGTGTCTGCCTTAGAAAACAGAGAGAGATTCTCTACCTTCATTGAGTCAGTCCGAAGGATAGAGAGATCTGTGGTCGAGAAAAGACAAACCCATAAAAGATATCCACAGTTCCAGGGTTCTTCATCTAGGGATTCTAAGAAACCTAGATTCTCTGCACCTAACCCTCCACCACCCAGATCGAGTTTTCAAACTCAATGGACACCAAGCAGAGGTAGAGGACGGAGTCAACCGCTTCAAGGGACGCACAGTTCTGCATCTGTGTCAGTTACTGGACCACCCAGACCACAACAACAGGAGAAGAGTTGTTACAACTGTGGTAAGGTGGGACACTTGATGAAGGACTGCCGTTCTAGGCCTGTCGGTGTGACACAACAACCCCCGAGACAGAATCAACAGGGATCTCAGAATAGACAACATCAAGGAGCAGCTCGAGGACGTGGACAAGCGTCTCAAGTTGGATCATCAGCACCACCTCAACACCAGGCGACTGCGAGGTTCTATGCTATGAACCCACCTGAGGCAGTGGTCAATCCACGGGTAGTGGCAGGTCAGATGAAATTTTTATATTCCGATATGTCTATATCCTGTGATGTATCTGTTCTGATTGATCCGGGTGCTACACACTCTTTCATCACTCATGAAATGATTCGTAATTGCAATATGACTGTTAGTCATAGGGCAGATAGTTTGTTGTTAGAGACTCTGTTGAGTGGGTCTGTCATTTTGCAGGAGGTATGTTCTCCCTGCATCCTTCTTTTTTCTGACCATCACATTCAAGTGGATCTTATACCACTTGATATGCAGGGATTTGATATAATCCTTGGGATGGATACCTTAGAAAGGTATCGAGTTGTCTTGGATTGTGAGTCCAAGTTGGCTGTGTTTGCTGATAAAAGCAACACATGGATCTTTCAAGGTGAAAGAAAGATTCTGCCCACCTGTCTTGTGTCAGCTATGGTTGCTAATAAGCTGTTGAGGCAAGGATGTTATGCATTCTTAGCCCATGTGGTAGATGTTACCAAGGAAAGTTCCAATCCTACTAAAGTTCCTATAGTCAGGGAATTCGAAGATGTGTTTCCTGAAGAACTTCCTGGTATACCACCACCTCGGGAGATTGATTTTGAAATTAATCTGATCCCAGATACGAAACCCATAGCTCAAACTCCGTATAGGATGGCGCCTGCCGAGATGGCAGAACTCAAGAAACAGCTTCAAGAGTTACTTGAGAGAGGTTTTATCCGACCGAGTACTTCACCTTGGGGTGCTCCGGTCTTATTTGTTAAAAAGAAAGATGGGTCAATGCGGTTGTGCATCGACTATAGACAACTCAATAAAGTAACAATAAAGAATAAGTACCCTCTGCCGAGGATTGATGATCTCTTTGACCAGTTGCGTGGTGCAACCGTCTTTTCAAAAATAGACTTGAGGTCTAGATATCATCAACTCCGTATTAAGGATAGTGACATATCCAAGTCTGCCTTTAGGACAAGATATGGTCACTATGAGTTCACGGTTATGTCGTTTGGACTAACCAATGCACCAGCTGCATTCATGGAACTCATGAATAGAGTTTTTCGACCTTTCCTTGATCAGTGTGTTGTCGTCTTCATAGATGACATACTGATTTATAGTAAGGATGCCCAGCAGCATGAGCAGCATATTCGCCAAGCTTTGACTTTGCTAAGAGAACATAAGCTGTATGCTAAGTTTAGCAAATGTGAGTTTTGGCTGCCGGAAGTATCTTTTCTTGGGCATGTGATATCTGCCTCGGGAATTCGTGTTGACCCTACAAAGGTAGAATCTGTTCTACAATGGGAACAACCGAAGACACCGACGGAGATTCGAAGTTTCTTGGGGTTAGCTGGCTATTATCGAAGATTCATTAAGAACTTTAGTTCTATAGCCCTACCTTTGACCAAGTTGACCCGGAAAGATGTTCCTTTTTCTTGGAGTGATAAGTGTCAACAATCATTCCAGTTGCTGAAGGAGAGGTTGACAAGTGCACCTGTGCTAGTGCTACCTGAACAAGGAAAAGGGTATATAGTTTTCTGTGATGCTTCCAAGAATGGACTTGGATGTGTGTTGATGCAGGATAAACAAGTGATTTCTTTTGCTTCCCGACAGCTTAAGAAACACGAGGAGAATTATCCAACACACGATTTGGAGTTAGCTGTTGTGGTTCATGCCTTGAAGATCTGGAGGCATTATCTCTACGGAGAAACATTCTAGATTTTCACAGACCACAAAAACCTTAAGTATATCTTCTCTCAGCATGAGCTCAACATGAGGCAACGTCGCTGGATGGAGTTAATCAAGGAATACAACTGTATAATTGATTACCACCCAGGCAAGGCCAATGTTGTTGCAGATGCCTTGAGTAGGAAATCAGCAATATCAACCATGAATAGAGCACAACTAAACTCTTTAGTATGCTCTAGAAGAGATATGCTTATCTCTTTAAGGCAAAACAATGTACAGTTGAAGGTGTCATTGTTAACCGGTTTGTTAGCTGAGATGCATATTAAACCTACTCTAAGGGAGCAGATTAAAGAGGCACAGCTAGGTGATGCTGCAGTTCAACATATAAGATCTGAGTATGGAAATGAGAAGCAAGATGGTTTTCATGACTCAGAAGATCAAGTAGCTTGTTATAATGGAAGGATGATAGTGCCAGATGTGGACAACTTGAGAAAGTTAGTCCCGGAAGAAGCCCATTCTTCCATGTATGCTATGCATCCAGGGAGCACCAAGATGTATCGGAATTTGAAAGATCTGTATTGGTGGCCTGGGATGAAGAAGGACGTTGCAGAGTTTGTTCTGAGGTGCCCTGTGTGTCAGCAAGTTAAAGCTGAACACCAGAAGCCTGCAGGAACAATGCAACCTTTACCCATATCACAGTGGAAATGGGACCATGTGACCATGGACTTTGTTGTTGGCCTACCCAGGACAAGCAAAGGACATGATTCCATTTGGGTAATTGTTGATAGGTTGACTAAGACAGCACATTTTTTACCTGTCAAAACAACCTATTATGCTGAAAGGTTATCAGAGTTGTATGTTCAAGAGATAGTGCGTTTGCACGGAGTTCCTGTCACAATAGTTTCTGACAGAGGTCCTCAGTTTACCAGTCATTTTTGGGAACAGTTGCACAAAGCTTTAAGCACTAAGCTGAGGTTTAGTACGGCCTTTCATCCACAGACTGATGGACAGTCGGAAAGGACCATACAAACCTTAGAAGACCTATTGCGAGCATGTGTTCTCCAGTTCACCGGAAGTTGGAATCTACACCTAAGCTTGATAGAGTTTGCCTATAACAATAGCTATCAACATAGTATTGATATGGCACCTTATGAAGCCTTGTATGGTAGACGTTGTAGATCACCCTTGTGTTGGGTTGAGACTGGTGAGCATCAGTTGTTAGGTCCTGACCTAGTGCAGCAAACCACGGAAAAGATTAAAGTTATACAACATAAGATTAAGACTGCTCAGGATAGGCAGAAATCTTATGCTGACAAACGTCGTAGACCCTTAGAGTTCCAGGTTGGAGACAGAGTGTATCTTAAGGTCTCGCCTTGGAAAGGGGTCCTTCGTTTTGGAAGGAAAGGGAAGTTAGCTCCTAGATATATGGGGCCTTATCCAATCATTGAACGGATTGGAAAGGTAGCAGATAAACTAGAACTTCCCCCAGAATTACAGAGGTTACATCCTGTGTTTCACATTTCTATGTTGAAGAAATGTCACCCAGACACCGAGTCAGTTCTACAACCCATGGAAGTAGAATTGAATGATGACATATCCTATGAGGAGGGACCAGTGTCAATCCTTGATAAACAAATTAAAAAGTTAAAGAAGAAAGATATAAGTCTTGTGAAAGTCCTCTGGAACCATCGTGGTATTGAAGAAGCCACTTGGGAGTTAGAGGATGAGATGAAAAGGAAGTATCCTGCCCTTTTCTCTTAGTATGTTTTATCGATTTCGGGGACGAAATCCTTGTAAGGGGTGGATAATTTGTAACATCCTTGACCTCGGTTATGAGTTAACCCTAGGTGTTTTTCCTAAATATGTAATTAAATCTTTTTGATTAACTCTGAGCATGTAATTAAGTTCTCAGAAACATATATCTCAGTATTTGCTCCTTTTTATTTAAAGTAGTAGCATTGTTTTGATATACAGGGACCTATGTGCAATTTACCCAGTTAAAAGGGTTAGCTTGCAATTTGCACATGATGAGATGTTCCTCTGATGTTGAGACATCATGAGAAATCTTTTTAGCAAAGTTTGAGGGATTTCCCAAGCTAAGGCACCAAGGTGCAGCTGTGGAAGCAATCCCGGTGCTTGAAACCCTAGTTTGGGGTAAAATGCAATTTACCCAAATTAAGGGATACAAATTGTGAAATATGTCATCTAATGTATCTTTTTAGACTCTTGCCATCATTAAGAGAAGAAATGATGAGGAAGTCACCTCAATTGAATTATCAAGTTATGAGATATGCCTTGTGATTGAATAATCAGGGTATATGTGCAATATTTCTTTATGTATGTACCTCATTATTAGCTTGCTCTCCTTTACCTTCTTTTCCTAAGACCTTAAGAGAAGGTTTGTCCTTAGAATAAAGAGGAAGGGACGATCAAGTAAAGAAGGAGGGACCTAGTTGGAATTATGGACAACTTATGAACTAATGTTGAAAATCCTACCCCATGTATATAAGCTCTCCTTCCCTTAGTTGCAAGGGAACTCAACCTTCGTTACCTTACTGTTTCATTTCACCAAAGACGACCAAGGACTGCCTTGGAGCTAAGGAGGACGACCAAGGGGTGCAAGGTAGGTTTAAACCCCTCTTCTTGCTTAGTTCCATGGTTAGAACTCGAATTCAAGGTCATCTTCATGGCTAACTCTTGAAACCCTACCTTTCTAGCCGTCTCTTTTCATCCTTCCTTGGAGTTTTCACCTTGGCCAACCTGTAAGAACTCAAAGACGCCATTAGAGCTTGGAGCTTGAAAGCTTGGAGCTCAAGAAGCAAGCTTTAGGCGGGTTTTATAACTCTAAACCCATGCTTTACTACACACATCTTTTATATGCGGTTAGATGATAGTCCTTCATGTATCTTGCTGTGCTTTGCTATTTTGCAAGCAAACCCGTGGGATATCTGTACTGTTCTTGAGCTAGGAGATGAAGGCGTTATTTCCAAGAAAAACCCACCGCTTTTCACTTTCTTAAACGGTCCCAACAGTTTGCTCTTTCGGACTCAAGACCCCGAGGTGAGCAAACGGTCTCGAGACCGCGACAGGGAAAACGGTCTCCAAGACCGTTTGGCCCCGTTGACCGGGCGTGGAACGTATAAAAAATCTGTTCCTAATTATATAGGCTAATTACCCTCAAAATTTGGGAGGCTAACTCCAAAGGAATCGGGAGATATGACCTTTTTACGTAACAACTTTATTTGAATTTATTCCTGATTTGCAAACGGTCTGAAATTGCCGTTTTGGGCAAACGGTCTCAAGACCGTGTAAGGTCGTTGACTAAGCGTTGACCGTATGATATTACTGTTCAAAATTATGTTAATTAACAACTCACCAAGTTTGATGGTCTAATTCCAAACGGGCTAAGAGTTGAAGGGTGAATACTAGGGCTAACCCTAGATAAAATCAGTACTGAAATTATGGTGACCTAATTAGGGTTTTTAGGGTTGATTGACCTAAACGGTCTCAAGACCGTTTGGGGGTCACCAAACGGTCTCAAGACCGCGAGGGCAATCAACCAAGACCGTTTGGAGGTCTGGGGTCAAGGATAGTTGACCAATTGAAGGTACAATTACACCGAATTACATTGCAATTAAATATTGACATGATCATCAACTCAATGGGTCAGACCTTGATGAATCTGCACTAGAATCCAAAATTGGATGGGCAAACGGTCTCAAGACCGTTTGGAACTCATCCAAACGGTCTCAAGACCGAGAGGACAATCACCCAAGACCGTTTGAAGGTCTAGGGTTGAGTAAGTTGACCAATTGAGGACCCAATTGCAAATAAGTTATCAATTTAATCAAAATTTTGTTTTGTGGCTCAATCATGGTTCAACCCCTATCAAATCACCTTAGATTTTGATGAAATCTTGGGCAAACGGTCTCAAGACCATGTGGGGTCCACCCACATGACCTCAAGACCGTTTGGGCCAAGTTTGAGCCCAATTGGAGATCAATTGAAGGGTTCAACCTTGTGTTGATGCACATTGTTGAGTATTGATGGGTGAACATTGATAGACCCTAATTGAATCGATTTCAATCCTAATTGGTCAACAATTGAGGGTCAATTGAATGACCAATTGGTTAAGCATATCCTTAATTGACCCAATCCATAGGTGGTCAACATATCTTTGACCTTTTGAGGGCTTCAACATCATTTGACACCATCGATTGCTTTATTGATTTTTGTTGATGGACCAAACGGTTGAGACCTTGAGAGCCTCGCGGTCTCAAGACCGTGAGAGGGCTCATGGTATCAAGACCATGAGGGGGCTCATGGTCTCAAGACCGAGAGGAGGCTCACGGTCTCAAGACCGTGAAGGGCCTCGTGGTCCTGAGGTCAGGATGGGCAAACGGTCAACGTCTCTTCGCGGTCTCAACATCAACTTGAACCAATGAGAGGGCTTCGCGATCTTGAACCACTTGAAGAGGCTCACGGTCTTGAAGCCTAAGGGGGCTCGCGGTCCTGAAGTTAGAAGGAGGCTCGCGGTCTTGGAAAGTCAAATTGGTCAAACGGTCAACACTTTCAACCGATCTCAACTCAATTGATGATTATTGATTGAAATCAATCAATGTAATTCCAAGTTGACTTCTTTCAATCAATTCATAATATAAATGGTCTAATGTTGCCCAAATCAAACCCTAATGATAATCTAGGATAGTAAGGGGTTATTTGACTAAGGTTTTGACCATAATGATGATCAATGGGGTGAATTACCAAAATACCCCTGAAGGGTCAATTGAGTTATACCTTGTTCAATTCAAACTCTAATTACATGAGAATGATGTTTTTAGTCATAATGACTCTATCCAACTTGATCTAGTATAATGTTATCATCAACCATTTATATGATGAAAGAGAGAGTACTTTAGAGAGAGAAAGTACTCTAGAGAGAGAAAGTACCCTAGAGAGAGAAAGTAACTCTAATCACATAATGGTGATGTTTTTGGCTATGTTAGCCTATGATGACTCAATCCAACCTGTTTTAGAGTGATGTTGACATCACCTAACATTATGATGAGAGAGAAAGTACTTCTAGAGAGAGAAAGTACCCCTTTTAAGTGGAAACTCAAGTAAAGCATCTCCAATGCACATAAGTGAGCATAATTAGGGTATGGTCCACCTGTGTGAGGTCATAGAAACCCTAATTATAATAAATGATGAACCTTTACCTAATCTAAGGGCATCAGTGATGATGTTATTCATACATAATGATGTTATGAGTTCAATTCACCTTAATGTGAATAGTAAACCCTAATTCAAGGGTGATGACATGTAATGTGAATAGTAAACCCTAATTCAAGGGTGATGACATGTAATGTGAATAGTAAACCCTAATTCAAGGGTGATGACATATAATATGAACAGTAAACCCTAATTATAGGGTAATGGCATGCTTTTGAGTATTAAACTCTATTTGATATGAATTAGAGATTTAACTCTTATGACAAGAGTAGGAAGTATATTCCTTATTTTTATTACCTTTATCAGTTGTATTAACCATGCAGGTTCTGATATGAAGGTAATCATATCCAGGTATGGATGTTGATGTTCTATTCATTAAAGGCATGTTGTTAGCTTTATGAATAAGAAAAGTAACTTGATGCCTTGTCAATGGCATCCTATGATGATAATGAGCTGTGAAAGCCATGAATACCATCAAGGTCATGCTTTAGAGATGACTTGTGATGAGGATAATGAGGGATGATGATTGATATGAGTTAGGCATATTACATTTAGTATTCTTCTCTTATAGCTGTTATGCTACTGTTTGAAGAACAATGTATGATGTTAAAGAATACTGAATGTACCTAACTAATCAAGTATAATGTAGAGCCCTGATCATAGATCCATCATTGTCAGAGATTAAGTGATGGTGAAACAGGTTTTCCTCAAGGAACTCCCGGAGCACATACTTTTGCGTATGTGGGGTACATGGATGTGTAGAACCTTACATCCTAGTGTAGGAAAGTGATGTAGATGTGTAATCCATCCATCCTTCACTATATTTCCATACCGTATCAGTGGTATGTAAACATGAAACCTCCTGATGATGAAGAAAGTATAGATATCCGTATCAGTGGTAGGTAAACATGAAACCTCCTGATGACGAAGAGAGTACATAACACCAGTGTGACTCTAGAATAGCGAAGGACCAGTTTACCCTGGTGAGCTATAGCATTAGAGACACGAGATGTTCTACAAGTGATCCTCTTACTGACTGAGGAAGGTGAAGGTCATCAGAATCTGGCTCTCTTAATGACCTATGTATGATACTGATGTGACTTCTCAGTGATCAGTTGGAGTATGAGTGGTATGCCTCATCTCCACAGGGCATAATGTTGTTTGTAAAATATAATCAACCATGTAGTATAACTTGTTATAGATAACTCCAAGTTAGTTGATTGATGTTACATTGCAATAGTGCTTATATTCTTCATATCTCCTAATTGTAGAGATCTTGTTATACCTACAACTGTTATAGAATACTATGAAGGTCTTACTGTTTAAGATATTCTTTGATGTTATAATAAAGCTTCTGGCGAAGAGTTATAACTCTCGCTGGGACAATTATGTATAATTGTCTCACCCCGTAGGCTTCAACTTTTTAGGTGGACGTCGGAGACGAAGGAACCAGCCTACAGGTGATCAGTCTCAGCAGCAGCATCAGGGGCAACAGTAATCTCAGGTGGAGATTGTCCTGCCATATGGTATAGTTAGAGTCAGTCCTATGTGTCCTCTGTACTCTCAGGTCTTGGAGTCCTTTGTATAGTGATCTTGAGATTTTGTATCTTGATGTATATAATTACTCAAGAAGTAATTATCCTGAGATGTAAATAGTTTATCTCACTTTATGAAAGAAGCTTTTATGGATTCAAGCTCTTGTCACGAAAAGTTTTAATTTTCCGTGATTTTTGTCTTCCGCTGATTACCGATTCGCTTCCGCTAAGTTTTAATCGTGTTTATGTCATGGTTTGGAGATCAGAGCGTCACAATGTGGGGGTTATGGGCGTGAATATCCTTACGCCCTAATGAAGGAATTGATGTGAGATAAACACTAAATCTCTCAATTCTTCATTATATGTATATGCCGGGATTATGTATCACTAATCTCCCGATGATGTTGTTAATGCCGCATCGATGAGAGATAAACAAGAAATCCCTCGATGGTGAAGAGAGTACAGAATGCCACTGTAACTCTAATAGTGAAGTTGCCAGAATACCCTAGAAAGCTATTATAGCAGAGACACGAGATGTCCTGTATGTTGTTCCTCACACTGACTGAGGAGGATGAGGTCATAGAAATCCGGCTCTTCTGATGACCTATGTATGGTACCAATTTCGACTTTGCAGTGGTCGGTTGGAGTATGAGCGGTATATCTCATCTCCTCGGGGCATAAGTATGTTTGTAATATGTAATCAGCCGTGTAACATATTTTCTTAGGGTTGAACTACGAGAATCAATGGTTGAGAATACATTGATTAACATGCTCTAGTTGGATAATGATTTGCAATATCTTTATATTCCTTATTAAATGGATAACTTGTTGCTTATTCAAGTTATAACTGGAATGAACTTTATAGAGATTACTGCTCTACATTTCTTAGATATTGTTCTATCTGCTGATAAATGTTTATATTTCCACTGCTCAGTGTTATTCTATTATATGCAATAACAATGTTTCTGGCGGAGAGTTATATCTCTCGCTGGGGCAATTATTCAATTGTCTCACCCCCGTGGGATTAAATTTTAAGGTAACCGCCGACGAAAAGGCAAGGAACCTATTACAGAGGAAGAGCAGCAGCAGCAGTAGCAGGGACAGCAGTAAATCCCAGGTGGGGATATGAGCTGTCAAGTTGTATATAGAGAGTCCTATGTGTCGTCTCTGTACTCTCAGGTCCTAGGAGTCAGTAGAGTGTTTGATGATGATCTGAGATTTTGGCTTGAAGCCTCGAGATTTTGTATCCTGCTCATGTATAGTTTAACAGGGCAGACAATGTTATGACTCTCGAGGTGAAATGATACAGAGATGTAAAGATGAATCAGTTGTAAATAACTTACTTTGGTTCTTTATGATAGAGTCTCACAGTTTGTGGATCTTCTCGCAAAAAGTTTTAATTTTTAGTGATTTTCAGTAATTCCGCTGCTAATGATTTGCTTCCGCTTTAGTTTAAATTAGTTTATCTTGCTTCCGCATTAGTTAATCCTGTTTTCGCGAGACGGTCGTCACAATTTAGTGGTATCAGAGCTCTAGGTTCGCTGAGTCTATAGAGACATAGGACTAGGGTTGTTGAGTCTGTTCTAGTGTCTTCCAGTATATCTGAATAGTGTCTTCTGCTCATATAGGAGGAGAAGAGAAAACTAAAGATGTCTGGATCACACGAGGAACATGTTGCTGAAAGTAGTGTGGCTGCACGGGGAAGAGGCGCAAGAGACCAGGACAGGGAGGAACATGTACATGATCAACCCCAGTTCAACCCAGCTGACATGGGGAATCCAGCCTTCCAAGCTATGTCTGGGCAGTTCATGACTGCCATGACACATATGACTGATAGGATGCCCATGCCTGCACCCAGGGCACCTACTCATCAAGAAGGACAAGGAGTCGGCAAGACGTTTGAACGACTTTGCCGAGTTGGAGCCACAGAATATGCTGGGACAGCTGACCCAGCAGATGCTGACATGTGGCTAACTGAGCTAGAGAAGGCCTTTAGAATCCTTAACATCCCAGAAGCTGAGAAGGTCAGGCATGCTGTGTACCTTCTTAAGGGGAGTGCTGGTCACTGGTGGACCATAGAGAAGGGAAAAAGGCCAGGTGTGGAGATTGCATGGGAAGTATTTCGACGAGAATTTGTCAATAGATACTTTCCTAAGACCTTTCTGGATGAGAAAATCTCTCAGTTTGAGAGATTAAGACAAGGACCAATGAACATTAGCGAGTATGAGGCTAAGTTCATGGAGCTTTTGCGGTTGTGTCCGCATATGGCAACCACTGATGAAGAAAGGATCAGACGTTTTGAGAAAGGATTAAATGCTGAGTTGACCACCCCTGTGTCTGCTCTGGAGAACAGGGAAAGATTTGCTACTTTTGTAGAGTCTGTTAGAAGAATAGAGAGGTATGTGACTGAGAAGAGACAGACCCAGAACAAGAAGGTGTACCCCCAGTTCCGAGGATCTTCATCCAAAGGTTTCAAGAAACCGAGGTTTTCTGCACCAATGGCACTACCTAGATTCAATACCCAGACGCAGTGGACGTCAAATAGGGGTAGAGGACGAAGTTTACCACCAGAAAGAGCTCACAGCTCAGCATCTGTATCAGTTACAGGACCATCCAGACCACAGTAGGGGATCAGAAGTTGTTTTATATGTGGAAAGGTGGGACATCTGATGAAGGATTGTAGAGCCCGAGAGGTGAGTGTGACTCAACCTCAAAGGCAGAGTCAGCAAGGTTCTCAAAGGAGGCAGTTTCCAAGTGGAGCTAGAGGACGTGGACAAGCGTCCCAAGCTGGATCATCAGCACCTAGTCATTGGGCACCAAATCAACCACAGGCAACGGCGAGATTTTATGCGATGAATCCACCTGATGCAGTGATCAACCCTCAGGTTGTGACAGGTCAGATGAAACTATTTTATTCTGATATGTCTACATCCTGCATCGTATCTGTTTTAATTGATCCAGGAGCTACTCATTCCTTTATCACTCGGAGAGTGATTCTTGACTGCAACATGACTACAAGTCATAGAGCAGATAGTCTGTTGTTAGAAACTCCTTTAATGGGATCTGCTCTGTTGTGGGAAGTATGTTCTCCCTGTATTCTTTCCTTTTCTGAACATTACATCCAAGTGGATCTTATACCACTTGAGATGCATGGGTTCGATATAATTCTTGGGATGGACACCTTAGAAAGGTACAAGGTTGTCTTGGATTGTGAATCCAAGAAAGCTGTGTTTACAGATAACAGTGACACATGGATCTTTCAAGGAGACGAAAAGATCCTTCCAACCTGTCTTGTGTCAGCCATGGTAGTTGAGAAGATGATGAGGCAAGGATGTTATGCATTCTTGGCCCATGTGGTAGATACCACCATGGAGAGTCCTAATCCTGCTGAAGTTCTTGTAGTCAGGGAATTTCAAGAGGTATTTCCTGAAGAACTTCCAAGTGTACCTCCACCCCGAGAGATTGATTTTGAGATTAATCTAATCCTGGGCACACAGCCAATAGCACAAACAACATATAGAATGGCGCCTGCTGAGATGGCAGAACTCAAGAAACAACTACAAGAGTTGCTTGAGAAGGGTTTTATCCGACCAAGTACTTCACCCTGGGGTGCTCCGGTCCTCTTTGTTAAGAAGAAGGATGGGTCAATGCGGTTATGCATTGATTACAGACAACTTAATAAAGTGACTATAAAGAATAAATATCCTCTGCCAAGGATTGATGATTTGTTTGACCAGTTGCGTGGTGCAACCATCTTCTCAAAGATAGATTTGAGGTCGGGATACCATCAATTACGTATTAAGGAGGGTGACATACCTAAGTCTGCCTTCAGGACAAGGTATGGTCACTATGAGTTCACGGTTATGTCATTTGGACTAACGCATGCACCAGCTGCATTTATGGAACTCATGAATAGAATCTTCCGACCTTTTCTTGATCAATGTGTAGTCGTCTTTATAGATGACATCCTGATCTACAGTAAAGATGCTCAGCAGCATGAGCACCATCTTCGTCAGGCTCTGACTTTGCTAAGAAAGCATAAGTTATATGCTAAGTTTAGCAAATGTGAGTTCTGGCTACCAGAAATTTCTTTCCTTGGACACGTAATATCTGCTTCAGGTATTCGTGTTGACCCTAAAAAGGTAGAATCTGTTCTACAGTGGGAGCAACTGAAGACACCAACGGAGATTCGTAGTTTCTTAGGGTTGGCAGGCTATTATCGGAGGTTCATTAAGAACTTCAGTTCCATAGCCTTACCCTTAACCAAGTTAACCAGAAAGGATGTTCCTTTTGTGTGGAATGACAAGTGTCAACAATCGTTCCAGTTGTTGAAGGAAAGGTTGACTAGTGCACCTGTATTGGTGTTACCTGAGCAAGGGAAAGGGTATATAGTTTTCTATGATGCCTCTAAGAATGGACTAGGATGTGTGTTAATGCAGGATAAGCAAGTGATTTCTTTTGCTTCCCGACAGCTTAAGAAACACGAGGAGAATTATCCAACACACGATCTAGAACTAGCTACTGTAGTTCATGCCTTGAAGATCTGGAGACATTACCTCTATGGAGAAACATTTCAGATTTTCACAGACCACAAGAACCTAAAGTATATCTTTTCTCAGCATGAGCTTAACATGAAGCAACGCCGCTGGATGGAATTAATCAAGGACTATGATTGTACAATTGATTATCATCCAGGGAAAGCCAATGTGGTTGCTGATGCATTAAGTAGAAAATCAGCAACACCAGCTCTAGATAAAACACAGTTGCACTCCTTAGTGTGCTCTAAGAGAGATATGCTTATCTCCTTGAGGCAAAACAACATACAGCTTAAAGTATCGTTGTTAGCCGGGTTGTTAGCTGAGATGCACATAAAACCTACTCTGAGACAACAGATTAATGAGGCACAGCAATCTGATGTTGTAGTTCAGCAGATTAGATCAGAGTATGGTAGTGAGAAACGAGAAGGTTTCTATGATTCAGATGATCAGGTAGCCTGTTATCATGGTAGAATGATAGTACCTAATGCTGATAACTTAAGGAAGTTAGTCCTGGAAGAAGCTCATTATTCTATGTATGCTATGCATCCAGGAAGCACCAAGATGTATCATAACTTGAAAGATATGTATTGGTGGCCTGGTTTGAAGAAGGATGTTGCTGAGTTCGTGATGCGGTGTCCAGTATGTCAACAGGTTAAAGCTGAACACCAAAAACCTACAGGAACACTGCAGCCTCTGCCTATACCACAGTGGAAATGGGATCATGTGACCATGGACTTTGTGGTTGGTTTACCCAGAACAGCCAAAGGTCATGATTCCATTTGGGTAATAGTTGATAGGTTGACAAAGACAGCACACTTCTTACCTGTCAAAACAACCTATTCTTCTGAGAAGCTGGCACAACTATATGTAGATGACATAGTGCGGCTACATGGGGTCCCAATTACCATTGTTTCTGACAGAGGTCCCCAGTTTACAAGTCATTTTTGGGAGCGACTTCATAAAGCCTTAGGCACACAATTAAGGTTTAGTACAGCCTTCCATCCTCAAACAGATGGACATTCTGAGAGGACAATACAAACCTTGGAGGACTTGCTTAGGACATGTGTCCTTCAGTTTACGGGAAGTTGGGATCTACATCTAAGCTTGATAGAGTTTGCCTACAAGAATAGCTATCAGCACAGCATTGACATGGCACCTTATGAAGCTTTGTATGGTAGACGTTGTAGATCTCCCCTATGTTGGTATGAAACAGGTGAATATCAACTTTTGGGCCCTGATCTTGTGCAGCAAACCACCAAGAAGATTAAAATAATACAACAACAGTTGAAGACTGCACAGGATAGGCAGAAATCCTATGCTGACAAGCGTCGTAGACCTTTAGAATTCCAGGTTGGAGACATAGTATACCTCAAGGTCTCACCTTGGAAAGGAGTCCTTAGATTTGGAAGGAAAGGAAAGTTAGCTCCTAGATTTATGGGGCCTTATCCAATTATAGAACGGGTTGGAAAGGTAGCTTATAAGCTGGAGTTACCACCTGAATTGCAAAAGTTACACCCAGTGTTCCACATTTCCATGCTAAGGAAATGTCACCCTGACACAAAAATGGTTCTACAGCCTATGGAGGTTGAGCTTAATGATGATATATCATATGTTGAAGGACCTGTGTTGATTCTTGATAGAAGAATCAAGAAGCTAAAAAAGAAAGACATAAGTCTTGTGAAAGTCCTCTAGAATCATCATGGTACTGAAGAAGCCACATGGGAACTAGAGGAAGAGATGAGAAGGAAATACCCTGCTCTTTTCTCTTAAAATGTTTTGTAATGATTTCGGGGACGAAATCCTTGTAAGGGGTGGATACTTTGTAACATCCCTGACCTGGGTTATGAACTAACCCTAGGTGTTTTGCTTAAATATGTGATTTGATGCTTATGGTTAACTTTTGAAATGTAATTAAGGCTCTTGAGGAACTTATATTTCAATTTCAGTCCTTTTTGAATAATGTTGAAACATTGTTTTGTTAATTTTGGACTAAAGTGCAAATTACCCAAGTTGAGGGGTTAGATTGCAAATTGTGTATGATAATAAGTTCCTCATGTGTTGATGCATCATAAGAATGAAGATGATGCAGATGTATGGCTTGTGATAGCCTGAATACCAAGAAAGTGCTGATAAAGCAAAGTTTGTACATTAAAACCTAGTTTTGGTGTAAAGTGCAATTTACCCAAAACCTAGGGTTCAATATGCAAATTACCACTTCAATAAGGTCCCTAATAATCTTTGGCATCAAGTAGAGCAAAGAAAATGAGATGGGCACCTCATTTGAATTATCTTGGAGGAGAGAGAATCTTGACATTAAAATAATCAAGATTTAATCCTAATTGAAACCCTAATTCAATTTAGAGCAAAAATGAATAAAAATAATTGAAGGGCTTTCAACCAAAATGTTTTGGGTTGATTTTGAATAAGGATGGAAGTTTCTTTGACAAGATAAGGAACGAAAATATCCTAAGTAGGTGAAATTCCACTCACCTTATTATAAGGAAAAGAATTCCCACTCAAAAAGATATATTATTATTATAATGGATTAAGGTGCTTAATTTCTTTTCCATTAATTATTGGATAATGAAGAGCTTTTACAAAAGTTTGAAGGTAGTTTCGTGATCAAGTAATGAAGGAGGATTAGGGGGAAATTAGTATGGAATTAAAGGAAAATGATTTCATTTTCTCTTTCATCAAAGACCCATATACATATTCTTTATATATACCTTATTTCAATAACACCTAAGGAACGTTTCCCTTAGCCTTTTCCTTATTCCTTTTTCTTTGGCCGACCTAAGGAGATCTCAGGAGCAGGAGAAGGACGAACACCACCTGTAGGTAAGGATTGATCATCCTCTACCTTGGATTCATGGTGAAAACCCTAAATCAATGATTGATTCTAGGTTTTCTTCACTCGATTTCCATTTCTAGCCATCCATTTCATCCAAAAGCTCAATAACGAACCTTGGATAGTTTCTGGAGCTCCATCCACCATTAAAGACACGGAGCTTGGAGCTTGGAGATCAAATTTGAGGCGGGTTTTATAACTTAAACCCTCAAACATTGCTATTGCATCAATCTTCTATGCTTTGTTGATTGATTTCTTCAATTTGATAAACTTTTGCTTCTTTGCTGCAAATTCCATCAAGAACGGTTTCTGTTCTTGGGTGCACGAAGGAAGATGATGATGACATCATCATAAGCAAGCACCTCACCAAATATCTTGGGAGCAAATGATCTCATTGGTTGGGACCAAACGATTTCACCAAAACCGTTTGGTGACCAAACGGTTTGCAAACCGTTTGGTGGGAAACGGTTTCAAAACCGTATGAAAGAGTTGACCAAGCGTGGACCGTTTGGGAATCTCGTTCCTAGTTATGTAGGCTAATGTCCCTCCAACTTTGAGGGGTTAAATCCAAAGGAATCATAGGTTGAAGGCCAATCAATTAGGCAAATCGAATAGAATTAAGTGCTGATTTTCAACCTGATTAACTTGACCTATTTGGGCAAACGGTCTCAAGACCGTTTGAGTGCGTTTACCAAGCGTTGACCGTTTGGGATTATTGATCCCTATTATGTTGGCTAATGACTCACCAAATTTTATGGGTTAACTCCCAAGGAATCGTGAGTTGAAGCCTAATCAATTAGGCAAACCCTAATTGAAAACAGTGCTGAAATTCCAATGAGTTAAGTTGAGATTTTGGGTTGATTAGCCCAAACGGTCTCAAGACCGTTTGGGGATCACCCCAAGACCGTTTGGAGGTCTGGTTTCAAGTATAGTTGACCAATTGAAGGTCCAAAGGTACTAATCATATTGCAAGGTAGTGCTGATGTGTTGATCAACTTGATAGACCAATCCATGATGATTTTTCACTAAAGTCCAAAGATTGGATGGGGCAAACGGTCTCAAGACCGTTTGGAGCTCATCCAAACGGTCTCAAGACCGTTTGGTGGTCACCCAAGACCTTTTGGAGGTCTAGGGTTGGGTATAGTTCAGTGGTTGAAGGTCTAAAGATATCAAGTTGATCTGCAATAAATTGCTGATTTGGTGAGCACTTCAATGAATCAAACCCTAATTGGATTGCTTGGTTTTGAGTGATATGATGGGCAAACGGTCTCAAGACCGTTTGGAGCTCATCCTAACGGTCTCAAGACCGTTTGGTGGTCACCCAAGACCGTTTGGAGGTCTAGGGTTGGGTATAGTTCAGTGGTTGAAGGTCTAAAGATATCAAGTTGATCTGCAATAAATTGTTGATTTGGTGAGCACTTCAATGAACCAAACCCTAATTGGATTGCTTGGTTTTGAGTGATATGATGGGAAAACGGTCTCAATACCGTTTGGAGGTCATCCAAACGACCTCAAGACCGTTTGGGGTCAGGTCATACCCCATTTGAATGGTGGTTCAATAGTTATGAAGTAACTAGTTACACATTGATGAATATTGAAGGTTCATTGATTCTAAACCCTAATTCAATTGATTCCAACCCTAATTGAGGATCAATTGAGGGTCAATTGAGTGTCAAATCAGTTGAGGGTTGATCTAATTAACTCAATTGATTAGTGTCTAACATGTGCAAGATCGATTGAAGGGTTCAACATTGAAAACCCTAATTCAATGTGATTGATGGAAACCATATTTGGTCCTTTCGGTTTTGAGGTGGTTTGGACCAAACGGTCTCAGGACCGTTTGAGTCCAAATGGTCTCAAGACCGTTTGGGACCAAACAGTCTCAAGACCGTTTGGGACCAAACGATCCCAAACCAGTTGAGGCTTAAACGGTTTCAAAAGTTCAATTTTGTTAAGTGGTTTCAATTGCTGTTCTACTAAATGGTTTCACTTATTCCAAGATCACTTGGAAGGTAATCAACCAAATAGTATGAACTCTCAAAGTGAGTGAAGGTCAATGGTTTAAGTAATCAATCACATGATGTAATCCAAGGGAGATTAAGCTCTAATGACCTTGGTACAATGACATATCCTATGATATCAATTCTTCTTTCAAGTTGAGTTGACTTAGCTTAATCAAGGATGAGGTAAACTTCATCTTATAGAAGATGAGAGAGAAGATGTTCTTCATGTATGAATGTCTAGTCAGGGCATGATTCTTAATAGTGAGATCATGAAACCCTAGTTATGAAGGTTAATGAATCATAACCCTATTAGAGGGCATTGATAGATGAAGTTCTATTATATGATGATGATATAAACCTAATTCATAATGATGACATGGCAAGCTTTAAATTAAAGGTACTTGTTAATCATCTCCACTTAGGGTTAACATTAAACCCTAATTTGTTTGGAGTATTAAATTCACAAATGTAAAATAATCGGGATCTGTTGTAGCACGACCGTGCTAGGTAGCACGGCTGTGGTGGATACCTCTTGCACGACCGTGCAAGGTAGCACGACCGTGCAAGGTAGCACGACCGTGGTGATTCCCCTTTGCACGGCCGTTTTTGGCAGCACGGCCGTGGTACATTACTCTTGATATGAAATTGATGTGTTGTTATCATCTGTACTAATCATGCAGGTTTCATGAGGTATTGAACATAGTCAGGTATGAGCTATGATGCCTTGTGTATTGAAAACACTTTATAAGTTCTATAAGCAATGATATGCCATGTTGCCTAGTGAAAGGTAACAAAAGAGTTTGATAGGCTTTAAGAGCCATGTGAAGTACCTGCATTACATTTATCATGTTTACACTGTTAGATGACTTGATGGCATTAAGTTACCTGCTAAAGTGGTAACATGTGTCTTGATGATTTAAGGGTTTGAACATCCATATTCTTGAATCATGATGATGAGATGATAAGGGATTGAGATCCCAATGGTAGCAAAGCTGTGAAATGAACTTGATAGAAATAGTACTCATTCTTTATAGCAAATGTTATAATGTTATATGATTGACAACATGCCTGATGCTAAAAGAATGTTGTAATGTACTTAAATAATCAAGTGAAATGATATCATGTAGAGCCCTGACCATAGATCCATCATCGTCAGTAGTTAGGTGATGGTGAAACAGGTTTTCCTGAGGGAACTCCTGGAGAGCATACTTTTGAGTATGTGGGGGTTATGGGCGCGAATATCCTTACGCCCTAATGAAGGAATTGATGTGAGATAAACACTAAATCTCTCAATTCTTCATTATATGTATATGCCGGGATGATGTATCACTAATCTCCTGATGATGTTGTTAATGCCGCATCGATGAGAGATAAACAAGAAATCCCTCGATGGCGAAGAGAGTACAGAATGCCACTGTAACTCTAATAGCGAAGTTGCCAGAATACCCTGGAAAGCTATTATAGCAGAGACACGAGATGTCCTGTATGTTGTTCCTCACACTGACTGAGGAGGATGAGGTCATAGAAATCCGGCTCTTCTGATGACCTATGTATGGTACCGATTTTGACTTCACAGTGGTCGGTTGGAGTATGAGTGGTATATCTCATCTCCTCAAGGCATAAGTATGTTTGTAATATGTAATCAGTCGTGTAACATATTTGCTTAGGGTTGAACTAAGAGAATCAATGGTTGAGAATACATTGATTAACATGCTCTAGTTGGATAATGATTTGCAATATCTTTATATTCCTTATTAAATGGATAACTTGTTGCTTATTCAAGTTATAACTGGAAGGAACTGTATAGAGATTACTGCTCTACATTGCTTAGATATTATTCTATCTGCTGATAAATGTTTATATTTCCACTGCTCAGTGTTATTCTATTATCTGCAATAACAATGTTTCTGGAGGAGAGTTATATCTCTCGTTGGGGCAATTATTCAATTGTTTCACCCCCGTGGGATTAAATTTTTAGGTAACCGCCGACGAAAAGGCAAGGAACCTATTACAGAGGAAGAGCAGCAGCAGCAGTAGCAGGGACAGCAGTAAATCCCAGGTGGGGATATGAGCTGTCAAGTTGTATATAGAGAGTCCTATGTGTCGTCTCTGTACTCTCAGGTCCTAGGAGTCAGTAGAGTGTTTGATGATGATCTGAGATTTTGGCTTGAAGCCTCGAGATTTTGTATCCTGCTCATGTATAGTTTAACAGGGCAGACAATGTTATGACTCTCGAGGTGAAATGATATAGAGATGTAAAGATGAATCCGTTGTAAATAACTTACTTTGGTTCATTATGATAGAGTCTCACAGTTTGTGGATCTTCTCGCAAAAAGTTTTAATTTTTAGTGATTTTTAGTAATTCCGCTGCTAATGATTCGCTTCCGCTTTAGTTTAAATTAGTTTATCTTGCTTCCGCATTAGTTAATCATGTTTTCACAAGACGGTCGTCACACACATGGTCAATCATGACATCTAACTCATTATGCCATCTCTCTCTAACCACCACTTAGGGTTAGGGTTAGCATCATCCTTAGAGGATGCTCTAGGTCTCCACCTCTTTTTGGAGGCATCTACCTCCAAGCCTCTACTCATCCTCCTGTCAAGAAGGTCTAACCTCAGGGTTCTCCTGAGGCCACAACAACACACGCTAGGCCACCTAAGCATGTAACTAATCTTTAGTCTATGCTTAAACTATTGAGCTTATGTCCTTAACATCTTGTTTACATGCTTTTTGTAATTTGGTGGAGGATTCCTTACTCCTTATTAATCTTATCCCAAACACAACAGGAATGGTGGAGAGAGAGAAACCCTAAACCTTAGAATCTTAATTGAATTAGGGTTGAGATGGGACGAAAATAGATGAGAGAGTCCTAAAGGTATCTTATTTTGAGTCAGAACCTCAGACATTGGCCAGGCAGTCATACTACATCCGGGAGTCCTCGTGACCGACTAGCGGGGTAGAGGAAACTATTGCCAACCCCCGGACCGTGATCCTTTACTAGACACCTCCATCATCGGAAAATCCTCTAATAACTCCCATGGGTTCTAAAGAGTTTGTAAAATTTAATAATTATTAGAGATTAAATGAGGAACCAATGCTCTGATATCAAATGTGATGACCCTGCCTCTCGGTAACCCCCAATTAAGGGAGCCCAAAAGGTCAGAGTTATTAGCCCAATTTTCCAGATCAATGGTTCGACAAATAATCAATAGTAATTATTAAATTCTACCAAAAACTATACTGAAAAGATGGAATAAAATTAAACTTTGCATACCTCTTCAAAATCAAGGATTTCTAAATTTCTATCCACAACTAGAGTCTATTCTAACAAATCCTCCTTGTACTTTAATTCATATATTTACAATATGTCACTTTACTATTTGCCCTTTTCATATTGTACCTAAAACACCGACAAACAAAATGTCGGTCAGCATAAATGAATATTCTGATATGTGGGGACAACCAAAATTTCACAAATATTGCTAACAACCTAAATATCACAATCAAGTTAATTAACAATCCAATTTACGACTTCATTGTGACATTCTCCACTACTTTTGCCCTATCCCTAGAATACCCTCTTTAGGGTTTCTCTTTTGCAATAGACATAAGGCCACCTTCTCCATCCTGAGCTTGGTGCCTGGGGTCACCTCTCATGGTGCCCATTGGTCTTCCCTCTTGGGCTTGACCTCATTGCATCATACATCAAGGTGGCATGTAGGTGTGAGAATACTCCCTTATAAATTAACTATGATAATCATAGTGACTTTATGAATTTGCATATATGAACATCCAATAGTTAGGTTGCATTCAATTCGATCAATCATCCGAGAAAACCCCATGAAACTAAAGCAGTTAATCATAAATAACCACATATCTGATCCACAACAACTTGATGTCCAAGCAAGAATAATCAAGAACATTCAATCAAGCAATCAACAATATCCTAAAATTAATGCATAACATCCATGTGTCATTGTTTTATTCAAAACATCCTCAAGATTGACTTGGATTCCACCTTAGGATTTCTAGGCCAACTTTTGGGTTTTATTAGGGTTTTAGCCTCCATAATTATTTTATCACATTTAATGCTCTTTTAGTCTACAAACCTTAATTTCAACATCATAGGCATACTAGAATGTCCATTAAGTCTAATATATCTCTTTTACACTAACACTACCATCTTTATCCTTTTAAGTTATGTCACAATCAGTAAGCCCAATTATCATCCTCGATTTCTTTCAAATTGACAACTCATATTTCATTATAGTCCAATTCACATATGAACTCTTTTGATCACTAATTCCACATTTATCCACTAGAAAACCCTAATTACCAAATTAAGGGTATTTATCCACAATTAGAAACTTTTATATTCAAAATATCTTAGAATCATCATATCTCAACTTTATTCATAGATTTGAACAATTAAAGCCATTAAGAGTCATAATTACCAAAATTAGGGTTTTAAGGCCCATTAAAGCACATTCATGTACATAGAACCCTACATTAATCAAACTATGCATAAAGATCATCCTTTTGGATCTAATGTGTCCTTTTTATAATCAACAGGTTAATATTGATTAAAAGCATCCATAATACCTTTCTCAATCTTATTAACGTCAATATTAGGGTTTCTTAATCATTAATGCATTAAAGTTGACAACTTTAACTACTTTTCGAATTGCAATAGGAATTAGTCTCGAAAACTATTTTTAATGGATTCCTCATATTTTTCTAAGCAAATTTCATATATTATATGTACCAATCTGAGCCACCATTAACTAAATATGAATTTTGCAAGATTCACTTACTTGGACCAATGGGAGGCTGCCACGTCAGCCTTTCCCATGCATTACGTAGCTCGGTCGAACATAACACATTTACTCTTATACCCTCGACATGACCGCTTATATCTTCAACACCTGGAGGGGCAAAATCATCCAATGCCACCCCGGTCATCTTCCTCCTCGCGAACTCTACTCGGCCGCTGTTTGCACCTGATCGCGTGGCCACCCCCTCCTCCCCAGGGCTCGAGGGGCAGCGGTGTGATGAATGCATATTCATCATGGAATTCAATTACCATCTTGGGCTTATTTTGACTCACCATTACCAATTTCACTCATTAAATATCAAAATGCATCATAATATGCAAAATTACTCAATTAATTCGATTATCAAGGTTTTGATCAAATTTATGTTGATTTAATGCATGTCTTGATAAAGCTGAACAATCAACTAGGGCCCACCTTCACTCATCCTTGGTTCTGACCAAATGATCTAACCAAGCGATTTCATCCATTCGGTCTTAAGACCGTTTGAGCCCATTCGGTCTCAAGGCCGTTTGAGCCCATTCGGTCTCAAGATCATTAGAGAAGTCGGTCTCAAAATTGAGAGACCAGCAAAGACCGTTTGGAACCGGTCCGTGAGACCGTTTAGAGCTGGGTTAGTGAGACCGTTTGGAAAAATGCTCGGCTGCGTTGCTTGCATGCAAAACCGATGAAGATCGCATGCATGCAAGATTGGAAGAGCAAAGCAAACCGATTGAAAGAGCTACATGCATAGGAAGACATGCATGCATGCATTGGACATCTGCATGAGATCGAATGAAGGCAATCATTCAAGACCGAATGGATTAAACGGTTTCCAAACCATTTTTCTGCTGCCAGCATACAAACCGAAACGCAAGACCAAACATATGCATGTTGTGAAGACCATTTAGTAAAGAAGGTAATAACCAAACCGATTGCTATCAAACTTCCCAAACCGTTTGGGTAGTCAAATATACGTAGACCGTTTGTTGCTCTTAGCAATTTAAAATTGTTTGCTGATTGTCGAGTATCAAAACTGTTTGCATGAGCTGTAAATGACAAGACTGAATGAGCTGCAAATGAGAAAACTGAATGAACTGAATAGTCACGCGCCGAAGACCGTTTGCTCAATTCCAAATGATATCTCGAGAGCGTTTGATAAAAGTTGATAATCCACGTCTGAATGGAGTTGAAAACCGGAAAGGCAAGACCGAATGAGCGACTGTTTGATGCTAACAACTATGCATGAAAGAGCCTAACCGAAAGAAGGAAGTGAGTAGATCGTTTGAGCACTTGGCTGTCAAACCGTTTAGATATGATGCTTGATTGAAACCGTACGGAGGTTCATTCCAAAACTATTTGGAAAAGCCACGTTCCAAGATTGTTTAAGCATGAAAAGAAAACTGTTTGATCTACACAATGCGAGATCGTTTAGTCACATTTGCCAAAAGTGATTGGAGGCTAATTTCTCAGGACCGTTTGGTCTATTAAACACCAAACCTTTTAGTCAACTTTTAACTAAACCATTTGGAGAAAATATCTCCCAAACCGTTTAGACTGAAAACACACCAAAAACATGAAGAACAGCTCCGTGCCAATAAATAGGACCAGTAGGTTCCCCTTTTGAGGCATCGGTTCCGGGACACCGACAGGCTGCCTGTACACAGGTCTGATCCAAATCCAGTGTCATCCACACCAGTTTCATTCCACCTACTTCCCGTGTTGCAACCAAGGAGGCTGAGGAGAGAAGGAAGACAGAGTGAGGGAGACTGTCCGGTCTGTCTTGGCATCTCCCGTTTACGTCCAGATCTGCTCCGACATGACGTAGAAGGTCGTATCTTCTTCATCGAGTTGCAGCTTCCTTATGCACCGAGTTCATAGTGGATTTCTCTCTCTTTCTCATTCTTCTTGTGACTCGCATCAAGAGTGAGTAGTACCTTTTCACTGGGGTGCGGGGATTAGCCCCGCTACCCATGCAAATCATGTTCTTTTATTAAACTATCCATGGCAATGAATACAACTTTTCATTTATTTGTTAGTTGGTATGTTTGTAGTTGATTATCTACTTGCTTTCACCTTTTCTGTCCTTTATTGTGAAATCTTCTATATATGGCATGGAATGGCGGTTTACAAGTTTGACTCCTTGACCAGAACTTCTGATAGGATTCCTTGAGGTTGTAAGTGTATGATATGTGAGGGGACGAGACATCTATCCTACGGTGACGCTTCTGTGGTCTAAACATCCCTCAGGGAGGACCACAGCCTTAGTTGGATTTTGTATCGTCTTGTTTATCGTCGATGTTAGTTTGTAGATCTATCACCTGCTTGCTTATCAATTAATGTCGTTGATTCCCAAGCTAGAAAAAGAATGGGATTTCTTCGAGGTCGTAAGTGTATGATCCGCGAGGGAACAAGCCATCTAGCCTTCGGTGACACTTCTGTGTGCCTAACGCCTGTATAGGGGGCTGACAACCTTCGTTGGATTTGTATATCTTCGGAGCCGTAAGTACATGATCTGGTTGGTGACGAGACATCTGATGCCTAAGGTGATGCTTACGCGAACCTAATGCTCGTATGGGGGGTTCTGCAGCAACACTACTTGTATTGTTATATCTTGCCTGGATTGTTTGTGATTGAATGTGTTGCCTGTGTAGCGGTGGTGAAACCTGATACCATCCCAATTATTCCATGTCATTGATCTAAATTCAACTTTAATTCAACTTTTACTTTCTTGCAACTAGTTTGATTAACCACAAAATCAACCAATCGTTCTAAATATAGTTTTACTTGAGATAGATTCGACTGACAAGGATTCTTAAAAACATTGTCCTTTGGGTTTGATCCTTAACTATACTGCGATAAGACTCGTCCGCTTGCGGGTGGTATTATTGCACTTTGGTTTTGGTAAAAGCTCGGTGATTTCAACCCCGAGTGAGTTTGTTAGTGCGATAAAATACCACGTCAAATTCTGGCGTCGTTGTCGGGGACAACAGAATCAGTTAGTCAAAACTAGTTCTTTTAAGACTAATTTAGGATTTTGTTTTTTTGTTTGAAACAATCAATCATCTACTAGAATTTGACTCTACTCTGTGGTTCTCACTTTCGAAATGTTTCTATTTTTAGGTACAATCTAAGGCATAGTGCATGCACCGTTCGGACAGCCTCGGACTAACAACGAGCTTTGATCTTGAGATAGACAGAACCTTCCATCGTCAGATCAGAGAAAATCAAGTAAGGATGGCTCAAGAAGAAGAAGTAAACCGAAGGCTGGCTCAAGCCATCAATTCGCAGAGAGAGAGGCTCATGCAAGAAGCCAGAGCTGCGGTTCAATAGGAAATCCTAGCAGCGCAAGCAGCTGAACTACAAAAATATCTTAGAAAATTATCAATCTCGAAAGCTGCAAATGTTCATCATCTAGTTCAACCTCCTCCTATCAACGCTCCTAATTTCAATATAAGATCGCATTGGATCACCCTGCTTCAGAATAACCCTTTCTATGGCAAGCAAGGAGAAGATAGCCAAGAACATCTTCTGAGATTTATTGATCTATGTGCCATGACGAAACAAAATGCAGTCACAAATGATGCCATTAGACTCCGTCTCTTCAAGTATTCCCTTGTTGATAGAGCTATAAGTTGGTACAATTCGTTACAAAGTGAAATACCCATCACCACCTGGGAACAACTGCAAAATGTGTTTCTAGAAAAATTTTATCCTCCATCTCTCACATATGAAATCAGAGGATGAATAACAAATTTCACTTAAGTTCCAGGAGAAACCCTTGCTGAAGCTTGGGATAGATACAAACAGCTTCTACGCAAGTGTCCACACCACGGAATTCCCAAGAACCAACTCATTGAGATTTTCTATAGGGGTGTGGACATTGATATTAAGAGATTCCTCGATTCCTCGCCTGGAGGAAACTTCATGTGTCAAAGTTATTACAGTGCATGGAGAGTCATCACCCTTGGAGGAGAAAATCAAGCCAATTGGGGTAGATATGTAGGTAAAGGAGTTTTGAAAGTATCTATGGCCAAAGCTACACCCGAGTACAAATCTATCACTAAAACATTAAAACTCTTAGTTGCTAAGAAAGACCATATTGAATCATCTCTTTCTTCCATTGGAAGAGGACGTTCACCCACTCGACAACCAGAACAAGTCAAGTCTGCTTCCCTATTCTGTGAAGCATGTAAAGGAACTTATCATTCCACCTTATCATGCAATGTTCTCTATAATGTCGTTCTGAGCAATGTATGTGGCCAAGGAGATAATGGTCAGATGGAAAATCTTAATGCTATCAACACCATTCCTGGTCAAAGTTATTACAATATGAATCAGAATAGGAATCATCCTGGTTTTCAATATGGAAACCCCTCTGGAGCAGTAAACTCGCATCAATTTGGTTCAAACAATCAACCAAGAGGCCCACCAGGATTCCAGTATAATCAACAATAGAATTTTGGGAATCAAGGAAATTTCAAGGGGAACTTTTAGAATAGGAACTCCAACAATTACCAAAATAACTCTCAATACCAAAATCTTAATCAACAACAAGGACAACAAATAGGTCCAATTTCTCCTAATGACAAGCTATCAACCATTGAAAAGATGTTTCAAACTCAACAAACCATGATAGCTAACCATGAATCTCAGCAGAACGCTATTGAATCTCAGTTAGCTCAACTCACAGCTAGCATAAAGCCACCTGCTGGAGTCTTCGCTGGCCAACCCGAGCACAATACTAAGCATCCTGAATAGTTGAAGGTTGTCACCACTAGGTCAGGGAAAGACTATTCGGACCCCCTAAAAAGACACATGTGGTTATTACAAACGAGGATGAACCTGTGATTGCCCAAGAGTCAACAACACAAGAGACTCAATCAAAAGTTGATAAGTTAGAAAAAGGAAATTTTGAGAAGCCTGCTCAAGAAGACAAAGAGACTGAGACTCCAGAACCTGATATCCCTGTATACAAACCTCGTATACCTTTTACAGCTCATCTAAGGCAAACAAAGCTTGATACCAGATTCAATAAGTTTAAAGAAGCTATGAAGAAACTTCATGTTGATCTACCCTTTTTGGATGCTCTGGCTGAGATACCAGCATGGACAAAGTACTAAAAGTCACTCCACACCAGGAAGTATATAACTGAAGAGTATGAGAAAGTAAAACTGGAAACAACTACATCTGATATCATATTGAGCAAGATGCCCAAGAAACATAAAGACCTGGGATCCTTTGGAATTTCATGTCACATTGGCGACTCATTATGTAAGAAAGGGTTGGCAAATCTCGGCGTAAGAATCTCTATTATGCCACTTAGCCTATGGAAAAGTCTTGGGTTTGGAAAATTGCTTCCTACTGGAATGACTATACAACTTGCTGACAATTCAATAAAATGTCTGTTAGGAATCCTCGAAGATGTCCCGATTAAGGAAGGACACATATGTTCCATGTGACTTAGTCATTATGGACATAAAAGAAGACTCCAGATATCCTCTCATCTTTGGTCGTTCATTCCTCGCCACTGCAAGAGCCCTGATTGATGTTGAAGTTGGTACCTTACTGCTCAGATTAGGCAAAGCAACTCTGGAATTTAAAGTTTTTGAAAGTATGAGAAGACCAAGTATGCACGAAGAAGTCTATTTGATTGACTGCATTGAGAAAAGGTCACTTCTGACTCAAGAGCAACAAGAATCAGATGATCTATTAGAAGTTGCTCTAACAAACCCATCAGTTAATGAACCAATTGATGAACAAGTAAAGGATTGCATCTAATCCCTCGACTCTGCTAAAGAAGATGTTGAAGCCACTTGTGAAGAACTCAAAGCTATGGAAGCTACAGATGAAAATTGTGAAAAACTAGAGGCTCCCAAAATGAAACCCCTGCTCGAGGGACTAAAGTACGTGTTTTTAGACTATCTCAAAGTTTGCCCAGTTATTATAAATTTCGATCTAACAGCCGAACAAGAAGATAAACTCCTGAAGGAATTAAGGGAAAGAAAGAAAGTCATCAGTTATAAAATGAGTGACCTCACTGGGGTCAGTCAAGCGTTGTGTATGCATAAGATCCCTATGATGGAAGATCACAAGCCTACTATTCAACATCAATGGAAATTGAATCTAAATATGAAGGAAGTGGTCTGTTATGAGGTCATTAAACTGCTCACAGCTGGAATAATCTATCCAATATTAGATTCGCCATGGGTGAGTCAAGTGTATGTAGTCCCGAAGAAAGGTGGAACAAATGTTATACGAAATGAAAACAATGAACTCATCCCCACTAGAATAGTCACAGGGTGGAGGATGTGCATAGATTATAGAAAATTAAACAAGGCAATTTGAAAAGATCATTTTCCAATGCCTTTCCTTGATCAAGTCTTAGAATGGTTGGCTCACCAAGAATATTTTTGTTATCTTGACAGTTACTCTGGATTCTATAAAATACCCATACATCCAGATGACCAAGAGAAAATTACTTTTACCTACCCATTCAGAACATACACATTTAAAAGAATGTCGTTTGATCTCTGTAATGCACCCGCAACTTTCCAATGTTGCATGGCTTCCATATTCGCTGGTCTTACTGAAACAATTATGGAGGTTATCATGGATGATTTTTCTGTATATGAATATTCATTCGATTCATGTCTAAAGCACCTCTCCCTGGTCCTCAAACGTTGTGAAGAAGCACATCTTGTGCTGAATTGGGAAAAATGCCATTTTATGGTAAAGGAAGGCATTGTCCTCGACCATAGGGTCAGCAATAGAGGAATTGAGTAGATAAAGCCAAGATTGAAGTGATTTCTAAACTGGCTATTCCAACAAATATAAAAGAAGTATGTGCCTTCCTAGGTCACGCAGAATTTTACAGAAGATTCATAAAAGACTTTTCCAAGATAACGAAGCCAATGACGAATCTATTACTAAAGGATACTGATTTCAATTTCAACGAAGAATGTATCAAAAGCTTCAACACACTGAAGCAGGCCCTTACAACCACCCCCATCATTAGAGCTCCTGAATGGGACCATCCTTTTGAAATTATGTGTGATGTCAGTGACTATGCTGTGGGTGTTGTTTTCGGGTAATATATAGAGAAGAAACACTATGTGATCTATTATGCATCGAAAACTCTCGATGAAGCCCATAGGAATTATGCAACTACTGAGAAAGAACTTCTAGTAGTCGTGTATGCCTTTGAAAAGTTTAGATCCTACCTTATTGGTTCAAAGGTCATTATCTACACAGACCACGATGCCATTCATTACCTTCTGGCAAAGAAAGATGCAAAACCCAGGTTGATTAGATGGGTTCTCCTATTGCAAGAATTTTATTTAGAGATAAGAGATTAAAAGGGTACAGAAAATGTGGTAGCTGATCACCTTAGTCGCATCCACACTCTGGATACTGAGAAGATTTCGATTAATGATTCCCTTTCAGATGATCAACTAATGAAGGTCTTAGAAGTTATACTGTGGTACTCAGGTTTTGTGAACTACCTTGCTGCTAGGGTTATTCATCCTCAATGCACTGGAAATACACTAAAGAAATTTATGTGTGATGTGAAACGGTACTACTGGGATGAGTTGTACCTTTTCAAACTATGTGCTGATGGTCTGTACAGACGATGTATCACCGAAGAAGAAGCTCAACTTATTTTAAAACAATGTCACTCAGGACCAGTGGGAGGACATATGAGCTCTAAAAAGACTGCCTTGAAGGTTTTACAATGTGGATTCTTCTGGCCAACCATATCCAAAGATTCCTACGACTTTGTCCTATCATGTGACAAATGTCAAAGATCATGCAATATAACAAAGAGAGATGAGATGCCGCTGAATCTATGGCAAGAAGTAGAGATATTCGATGTTTGGGGGGTGGACTACATGGGTCCATTCCCATCTTCTCATGGATTTTCATACATCCTAGTGGCGGTGGACTATGTCTCAAAATGGGTTGAAGCCATACCAACCATCACTAGTGATTCCAAACCAGTCATCAAATTATTCAAGGATATTATTTTTCCGCGTTTTGGTGTCCCACACAAGGTGATATCCGACGGAGGTTCGCATTTTCTTGAAAGAAGTTTTGAAGCATTGCTAAGAAAGTTTGGTGTTACTCTCAAGGTAGCCTCACCTTACCACCCACAGACAAGTGGACATGTGGAGGTTTCTAATCGTCAACTCAAGAGTATCTTAGAAAAGATAGTAGGACACAATCAGAAAGATTGGTCAGTGAAAATCAACGACGCATTATGGGCCTATCGAACTGCTTATAAAACTCCCCTCGGGACTACACCTTTTCGATTAATATATGGAAAGGCTTGCCACCTTCCATTCGAACTGTAACACAAGGCATGGTGGGCAATTAAACATCTGAACTTTGATATGAAAGAAGCAGGCCAAGCCAGGATTCTGCAACTCCAAGAGCTGGATGAACTCGGGATGACATCTTATGAGAACACACAAATCTACAAAGAATGCACAAAACTTTGGCACGATGGACATCTGAAAAGAAAAGACATACAAGTGGGAGACCAAGTTCTGCTATTCAACTCAAGGTTGAAGTTATTCCCAGGTAAACTCCGCTCATGTTGGTCTGGACCATACATCGTCAAGAGCATCTCCCCACATGGTGCCTTCTCATTATGGAGTGAAAAGTCAGGTGAATTTGTAACAAATAGTCACCTCTTAAAGAGATATTTCACCTCAATTGACATAGGCACTGAAGCAACACTGGAACTCACCAATCCAAAGGATCAACCATGAAGCTGAAGGATTCAATCGAGCCATCGACATAAAACAAAGGTGCTTGTCGGGAGGCAACCCGATCAATAAATTTGTTTTACTTTTCTTTCCAAATTAGAATGTTTCTTCGATTTTTCTTTTACCTTCTAGTTAATTTTTCATTAAATAAAATTCACATCGCGAGATGCTAGTTTAAGATCTAATTGCTCCTTACCCTTGAGATTTTCAGATAAGAGGATGCGCACTAACTGGAATGCAACCACATCTGGTGGTCAATCTGGCATGAATTTTCTCCTCCATCTTAGATTTAGGGTTTTCTCGGGACAAGCAAATCTCTAAGTTCAGGGTGGAGGGTGGGTGGTACGTACCTCACTTTACACCTACACCCATCCTTTTCATACTTCAGTTTTCTCTGTCACATTCTTGATAAAAGTTTCTCAAATTTTCAAAATTTTTAAAGCTTTCAAGGAATTTGAACAGATACTGGATGAATTTTTGACACTTCCTGGTTTCATTAAAAGTCACTAACTAACCTTCTATGCATTTTGAATCATTATAGCCTCCTTATTCGAAATAAATCCTCAAAAAGACCACTTTTTCAAACTAGCCTTTTGACTAAAATCATTTTGTGAAGCTTATGACTCCTAACATCATGATATCTATGCAAATATGTAAAGTGTCTGTCAAACTAATAGGGATCAAACACATCATGCTTCCTAACTGAGTAGTGGAACAATAACATGGAATCCCCACCAGATCCCTATCAAGCCATTATTTGAGCATAGTACAATAAAGAGAACGACCTGGTACACAGAATTGTAAATCAAGTTGCATTCTGATCTGAACTCTCTTCTACACCTCTTCCATCATCTTCATACCCCTCCATCCATAAAAAAGAAACATAAATAGCCAAAATTGTACCAAACCCTAAGCTCAGGGTGGCATGCCGCTTCCCTCTATATTCGCTTCTTCCTTACCCCTAACAAATAAATAGGGGTGTACCACCAAAAATGCAATCTCGAGTCGAATAGAGGAGAGATTTGCAAACAAAAAGATGCCAAAGCGCACACAAAAAGAAATGCAATCTCGAGTCGAATAGAGGAGAGATTCACACAAAAATGCAATAAATGAAATTGCAAAGCAAATAAAAATAGAATCTCAAGTCGAATAGAGGAGAGATTTACTTCTTCCTTCCATACCACCATTCACTCCATTTTCTACCTAATCGCAAAATACATGCCCCCGCTATCCTGGAAAACACCAGTGTCAGATCAGATGCACACTTGTTGTTCTGCGGGTATCTCTGGACTCTTACAAAACTCTTTGACATGCTAGTTGTTGAAAAAAGTGAGGAGAAAGTGATATTGGAAAACGAACTCAGGAACGAAGATATGTTAAGATGTGTTTAGTGGTCTCAGTAAGTTGAGATACTGAGTCATTTTGAGCAGAAAGAAAATATTTGTGATGTGAAGATGAAGCAATCACACGAATTGAAAGTATTCATTTGGTGACTATTTCAGATTTTTTGTTACTCGAGGATGAGCAACATTTAAGTTTGGGGTATTTTGATGAATGCATATTCATCATAGAATTCAATTACCATCTTGGGCTTATTTTGACTCAACATTACCAATTTCACTCATTAAATATCAAAATGCATCGGAATATGCAAAATTACTCAATTAATTCGATTATCAAGTTTTGATCAAATTTATGTTGATGTAATGCAGGTCTTGATAAAGCTGAACAATCAATTGGGGCCCACCTTCACTCACCCTTGGTTCTGACCAATTGATCTAACCAAGCGATTTCATCCATTCGGTCTCAAGACCGTTTGAGCCCATTCGGTCTCAAGACCGTTTGAGCCCATTCGGTCTCAAAACTGACAGACCAGCAAAGACCGTTTGGAACCGGTCCGTGAGACCGTTTAGAGATGGGTCAGTGAGACCATTTGGAAAAATGCTCGGCTGCGTAGCTTGCATGCAAAACCGATGAAGATCGCATGCATGCAAGATCCGAAGAGCAAAGCAAACCGATTGAAAAAGCTACGTGCATAGGAAGACATGCATGCATGCATTGGACATCTGCATGAGATCGAATGAAGGCAATCATTCAAGACCGAATGGATTAAATGGTTTCCAAACCGTGTTGCTGCTGCCAGCATACAAACTGAAATGCAAGACCAAACACATGCATGCGGCGAAGACCGTTTAGTATAGAAGGCAATAACCAAACCGATTGCTATCGAAATTCCCAAACCATTTGGGTAGTCAAATATACGTAGACCATTTGTTTCTCTTAGAAATTCAAACCCATTTGTTGATTGCCGAGTATCAAAATTGTTTGCATGAGCTGCAAATAACAAGACTGAATGAGCTGCAAATGAGAAGACTGAATGAACTGAATAGTCGTGTGTCGAAGACTGTTTGCTCAATTCCAAACGATCTCTCGAGACCATTTGATAAAAGCTAATAATCCACATCCGAATGGAGTTGAAACCCGGAAAGGCAAGACTGAATGAGTGACCGTTTGATGCTAACACCAATGCATGAAAGAGCCAAACCGAATGAAGGAAGTGAGCAGATCGTTTGAGCACTTGTGTTACAACCCCAAATTTTGGGTTCCTTTGGTGAGAAATGTAGTTTCTCATATTAAAGATATTTGGAAAAATAATGATATAATTTGTTGTGAATAAATGGATTTCATTTAAAATAGCCTTGTTGTTTGATTTTTGGGCTTTATTGGCTATGGGGGCCAATAACAAGGAAATTCAATTGAGTAATGAATAATTGAGTTATTAAGAAAATAGAGGAAAGAAAAGCGTGGAAACCTATAGAAGGCAAATCCAAATAGGGATTTCGTGCCTCTTGGATTCCTTGGGTTCCAAGGAGTCCAAAGTTGCATAGTAAATGCAATAATAAAAGAAAAGATCGATTACATATTTCTTTATTAAGAAAGAAATTGAAAATAATGATAAAATGTGGAAAACAAGTGAAAAGAGGTGCAATTGAGTTATCCTTAGTGGGATTTCGTATCCCAAGGATTCCTAATGTAAAAAGGAAAACCAATGAGGAAAATTAAAGAGAAACAAAAAGAAATCCTCAAATATAAATATTTTAATAAGAACTCAACATGATAATGTGAAATAATGCATATTGATGCATTTAGGGATAAATGAGTATTCCTTAAAAAGGAATTTCGAATTCTTTGAGTTTGTTGGGGGCCAAGGAGCCCCAATAAAGAGGAGAAAAATAGGAAATACCAAGATTGCAAAATAAGAGCATAATGTGATGTATTATTGATGAATTTTGTAATATTGATAAACGGAAGTATTTCCTACGTAAGGAAAATATAATTTCAAGACCAATGAATAAAAAGACATGAATAAAGAGCACAAGAGGGAGGATTTTTGTATTGCTAATTATCCATGCAATAATGAATATCAAGAAGGTAAATAGGAGAGAAGGATTTATTTTCCATGAAGGAATTTGTTTCCTATTGGGAATAGAACTAAGTTAACCCATAGGTGGTCATCTTAGGGCATGGATACTCACCCTATATAAAGGGGGTAAGGCCCTAGTTTGAGTCCAAGAGAGGGAGAGAGAATCCCACACATCCTTATCTCTTCTTCCATATTTCCATTCTTAAACCCTAGCTTAGAGGGACTGTGTGATCAGGAGGTCCTGAGGCGGTAAGGGTGGATTACAATGTCACCTTGATGCCCCAAGGTGCCAAGGAGATGCGTTGCCATCATGTTCGTGCCCTGGACAAGGAGCAACAACGGCCGCATGACTGCAGCACCTGCTGCAGGTCGCACGATGACCCTACTCGAACTAGCTGCTCTGGTCGAGATTTGGGTGGCGCCCCAAGTTCGGAAGGAGGTGGCGGAGCAAGGGCGACCTACTCCAGTGACCTTCAGGGTCCAGAGGAGGGAGAGCAGGCGGCGCCAGATGCAGTTAGGGCTGCTATGGCAGTCTGGTCATGAGAGTCTGAGGTTGAAGAGGCTCAAAAGGGAGTTGGACGAGTTTGCCCCTCCACGGGCTGAAGAAGCAACAACTTATGTGGGGGTACAACGGTAATTCAGTTATAATTCCTAATTGGACAACTTTGCATGGGATTGACCACGTTGCGCTGCTGGATTGGCCCAAAATAGGTAATTTGTCTAAAATCATATCTATTTATTCGTAGCTCAGATTAGAACGCATAAAATATGAAAGTTGCTCAGAAAAATGAGGAGAATCTATTAAAAATATAATTGAAGTGTGATTCCTTTTGAAATTCGAAAAGTAATGGAAGTTATTAGCTTTAGATGTAATAATGTGTAAAGAACCCTATTTTGATATGATTAAAGTGATTAGTAAGGTTTAATAGATGATTAATGTTAATATTAGCCTGTTAATGATAAAAAGGAACATTAAGAAGGAAAAGGACGAACTTTGCATATAGTGAGTTAATTTAGAGTTTCATAAGAATGAATATACTTAATGGGCCTTGAAACCCTAATGCTAACTGATTTGACTATTAATGACTTTAATTGATTAATTTCATGATTAAAGTTGGAATATGCTGAATCTAAGCTATTTCGAGCATTAAAGTTCCTAATTTGTGGATAAATACCCTAAATGCAGTAATTAGGGTTTTCTCATGAATAAAAGGTGGAATTAATAACAAATTGAGTTCATATGTGATTTGGACCATAATGAACTATGAATTGATGATAAATGCGTATAATGATCTTGTCATGGATTAAAGGGTTAAAAATAGTAGCTTTAATGTAAAAGAGGCTTAATGAACTTAATTAATGGTTAATTATGCCTTTAATCCAAAACTGAGGATTGGATGTGGAAATAATTAGGGTTTAAAATAGTAAAAGATGAAGGGAAGCCCTAATTGCAATAGAAACCCTAAAAGTGAATTAGAAACCCTAGGAAGCAAGCTAGGTTTAATGGATCTTGATGCCATGAATAATAAAAAGGTAATTACATGATTATTTCAGGATCTTGTTGAAAATGGTTGCTTGCTTGGATTCTTATTTGCATGGATATTTCTGTTCAAATCGTCAGATGAGGTATGTGGTTAATTATGAATAACTGCCTTAGTTTCCCGAGGATTTTCTGGATGGTTAACCGCATTGAATGCTAATTATCATTTTGGATGTTCATACTTGCAAACTATAAAGTCACTATGATTATCACATTAATAATAGAAGTATGTATTCTCACACCAACATGCCACCCTGATGGATGATGCCAAAGGTCAGGCCCAGATGGGTAGACCAATGGACACCTTGAGTGGTGACCTTAGGCACCAAGCTCGGGAATGAGAAGGTGGCCTATGATATTGTGTGACTAGAGGGCACCATGAGTGGTGACCCCAAGCACCAAGCTCGGGATTGAGAAGGTGGCCTTAAGTCATTAGCAAAGGAAAGCCTAAGGTGGGTATGCCAGGATTAGGGCAAAAGCGGTGGAGAATGTCATACTAGAAAATGTAAATTGGCTGGTTAATTAACTTGATTGTGATAATTAGATTGTTATCCATATGTGCAAACTTTTGGTTGTCCCCACATACCAGTATATTTCGATATACTGACCGATGTTTTATTTGTCGGCGTTTTAGGTACAACCCTGAAATGAACAAACGATAAAGTGACACATTGTGAAAATAAAGCATAAAGTGCAAGGAGGATTAGATAGAGTGGATTCAAGCTCTGGATAGATAGATTTCCAAAGTTTGCAAAGGTAAGTAAAGTTTTAATTTTATACCAAATTTCAATTAGTAGAATTTCAAAATTAGTATTGATTATTTGTTGAACCTTTGATCCTGTTAATTGAATAATGGCTTTGACCTTAGGGTCTCCCTTAATTTGGGGTTATCGGGAGGCGGGGTCGTTACAACTTGGCTATGAAACCGTTTGGATATGATTCTTGCATGAAACCGTACGGAGGTTCATTCCAAAACCGTATGGAAAAGCCACGTTCCAAAACTGTTTAATCATGAAAAGAAAATTGTTTGATCTACACAATGTGAGATCATTTAGTCACATTTGCCAAAACCGATAGGAGGATAATTTCTCAGGACTGTTTGGTCTATTAAACACCAAACCGTTTAGTCAACTTTTAACTAAACCATTTGGAGAAAATATCTCCCAAACCGTTTGGACTGAAAACACACCAAAAACATGAAGACCAACCCCGTGCCTATAAATAGGACTAGTAGGGTCCCCTTTTGAGGCATCGGTTCCGAGACGCCGACAAGCTGCCTGTACACAGGTCCGATCCAAATCCAGTGTCGTCCACGCCAGTTTCATTCCACCTACTGCCCGTGTTGCAACCAAGAAGGTTGAGGAGAGAAGGAAGACAGAGCGAGGGAGACTGTCTGGTCTGTCTTGGTATCTCCCTTTCATGTCTAGATTTTCTCCGACACGACGCAGAAGGCCATATTTTCTTCATCGAGCTGCGACTACCTTCTGCACCGAGTTCCTGGCGAATTTCTCTCTCTTTCTCATTCTTCATGTCACTCACATCATGAGTGAGTAGTACCTTTTTGCTGGGGTGTGGGGATTAGCCCCGCTTCCCATGCAAATCATGTTCTTTTGTTAAACTCTCCATGGAAATGAATATAACTTTCCATTTCATTGTTAGTTGGTACGTTTGTAGTTGATTATCTACTTGCTTTCACCTTGTTCTGTCCTTTATTGTGAAATCTTCTATATATGGGATGGAATGGCAGTTTACAAGTTCGACTCCTTGACGAGAACTTCTGATAGGATTCCTTGAGGTTGTAAGTGTATGATCTGTGAGGGGATGAGACATCTAGCCTACGGTGATGCATCTATGGTCTAAACATCCCTCAGGGAGGACCACAACCTTAGTTGGATTTTGTATCGTCTTGTTTATCGTCGATGTTAGTTTGTAGATCTATCACCTGATTTCTTATCAATTAATGTGGTTGACTCCCAAACTAGAAATAGAATGGGATTTCTTCGAGGTCTTAAGTGTATGATCCACGAGGGGACGATCCATATAGCCTTCGATGATGCTTATGTGTGCCTAACGCCTATATAGGGGGCCCACAACCTTCATTAGATTTCTATATCTTCGGAGTTGTAAGTACATGACCTGGTTGGTGACGAGACATCTGATGCCTAAGGTGATGCTTACGTGAACCTAACGCCCATATGGGGGGTTCTACAATAGCTCTACTTGGATTGTTCTATCTTGCCTGGATTGTTTGCAATTGAATGTGTTACATGTGTAGCGGTATTGAAACCCGATACCATCCCAACGATTCCATATGATTGATCTAAATTCAACTTTAATTCAGCTTTTACTTTCTTGCAACTTGTTTGATAAACCTCAAAATCAACCAATTGTTCTAAATATAGTTTTACTTGAGCTAGATTCGACTTACAAGGATTCTTAAAAACGTTGTCCTTTGGGTTTGATCCTTAACTATACTGTGATAAGACTCATCCGCTTGCGGGTGGTATTATTGCACTTTGGTTTTGGTAAAAGCTCGGGGATTTCAACCCCGAGTGAGTTTGTTAGTGAGATAAAATACCACGTCATGACGACCATCGCCCTACCTCTTCCACCCTCCGATACACCTGCCCAAGCCTCGACCCATGGCCAAAATGGTTGGGTGCAAGGGCACTGGTCTTGCAACCCGCAGCCATGATGTAGACCTCCTACAGGTGATGCGCGAAGGGGAGAGCAAGGAGACGATGGTCAAACTCCCTTAGGTTATTGGGGAAACATCATGCCGCTATCTTAACCCCATGACGACTCCTCGTTGCTCCAGGGATAGTGCTATACTCTTAGGTTAGGGTTTTGAGTGAAAACAAAGAAGAAGAAGGGAGTGGGATGCCCGAGATCCTCTTGGTATCGAGGCTAAGGGTCCAACCCTTATATAGGGGAGGGTAGCCACGCCCTAACATGCTTACCCACAAAGAAAACAAAGCCTTTCCTCATTAGGAAACCCACTTTCTTTAATTAATAATAAATTTTCTTATTAAATAATTCCTTGTTTATCCATGATACTTGGTTATTAAGGAATCTGAATTTCATCTCTTTTATCTTCTTTGTGTTTGGCTTTTAATCCATTGGCCATGAAAATATACTTCCTCATAGTACAAAGTACCTCTTTTGATAATACCAAAAATTCATTAATTATGTATCACATTATCCTCTTATTTTGTATTATTTGCATTTTCTCTTTCTTCTTATCCATTAAGACTCCTTGGACCCCAAGAATACCTAGGAATTTGAAATCCCTTTTGAAATGTACTTCTTATCCTTCTAGATGCATCTACATCCTTTATACCCCATTATCTTATTTATTCTTTTTATTAAAAGATTTCTTTTTCCCCTTTATCAAGGATTTCTCTTCATCTTTTATTTTCTTTTTCCTCTTTTCATATTTCCTTTCTTTTGACTACTCTTTCCATTATCAATCACATGTAAATCAAATTTACTCAATTTTGACCATCAATGCCACTTTCTAGATATTTTTATGTATTTCTCATAAATACTTTGCTTAATATTCATTATCTTGTATCTTTTTCTAATATTTGGACTTTTCTTATTTTCTCCTCCTTTATATCCATTATTGGATTAACAAAATAGTAATAATCACGAAATTCCTATCAAAAGGGAGATTTGCAAAAAAATCCATCCTTTGGAGCAAAGCATACAACCTTCTCAATTCAAGTCCATATTCTAAAATCATTACATTTCAATTTTGAAAACAAATGTAAAATTGAGGTTGTAACACCTTCTCTATCCCCTTGATTTACCCATCAAAAATCCTAAGGATCTAATAATATCTTTCTCTACCCTTTTGAGCACTAGGCATATGGATAGGAGAGATTAAGGCATCCTCCATCAAATAAGATGTATTTATATGGAAATAACGATAAAGTAAAGGAAGATGTTATATGGATTTCCCTTGTAAAGGTAGACCCTAGATGTAACAAGGGTTGGTTTAGAGAACCTTAAGTCAGTCAAGAGAGATAAAAAACCCTAAGGTGTTGGGATATGGTGCATCACCCTGGCCTAAAAATCCTAATCTAAGTTATGGATATAAAAAGGAGAGAAAGATCGATGAGTTGGGATACCCTAACATACCCATGCATGCGAGCACATAGAGTAAGGAATGCATGTATGTATGAAGGTTTGAATATACATATAAATCACATAAAATAGGTGGTCGTATAACAAGGAAAATATGAAAACCTATAGCACAATATGCAGGGAGTGTGACCTGACCTGGAAAAGGGAAACCCAAGAGTGGACAAAAGATCTATGAGACAGTAAAACCTTAAGGTTAGGTTATGACTAGAAGGTGTAAACTCCTTCTGGTTAGAACCCTAACAGGAAGTGTGTTACCAAACAGATACGAGTAGAAGGTAGGCATTCATCTATGTGAATGTGAGTGACATCCAGGCTAGAAAAGAGATTAGTTCTAAGCTAGAGATTGAATGCCTATTAAATTATGATATAGACAAACTAAACATGATAGATGATGAGTTTAAATTCTACAATATGAGATAATATGGTTTATTATGACCTCAATAAGATTTGAATTTGACTTTGAGTCTTTTACAGAGGATTTGATGATATGAGTATATGTACTTCTTCAAGATAAAATAAGCTAGGTAAGGATAAGATGTGAATCAGCAAGAGTCTCAACCTCTTATACAAAGGGGGGGATCTAGGGTTAGGATCATTATTAGGGTCAACTCCTTGAGAGAGTGATACTCAGAGGGAGTGAGAAACCAAAACTCCAAGGCATATGAAATTATGAGAAAATTTTGTGGTATTATATCCTAAACTAGACTACCCTTGAGTGAATGAGTGGAGTTGCTATATGCATGGTTCTTAGAGGCTTGTTGTGCCCTAGATGTCACTGAAGGACCAATCCCTATAGATAATATGATATGAGTACCTACATCTAGGTGAAGGAGAGAGAGACCCAAGATCCTAAAGAATTAAGGAATAAATTTGCAAAGCCTCATACTCAGATTGGTGGTTTCTTGCTTAGGGCTCTAGTGGTTGTTATTGAAAAGAGAAAGTTGGAGGTAAGAATATGATGTCATATCCCACTTGGGTGGGGTATGATAATATATATCTTGTGAAGTTGAAAAACCTGGGAACCTTAGACCAAAAAGGCGAGCCCAGATCTAGTGCATAAAATACTCATAGAGTGGAGTGATTTCATAGAGATTGAGCATGACACCCCTCAAGTATTGGGTTAAAGAAAGACCCTCTTGGACTCTGATATATGTTTGATGAGCCCCTCATGCAAGTTGGCTTAGAACCACCATACTGTCATATATACATATGAAACTGGTCCAACCTCGAGATGTGAAGAATGTTTATGATGTAATGGAAAACTTAGAAATGGTTTAATAAGTCATCCCTCTACTATTGGATAGTCACATAAAGTACATATGAAAATGTGAAGTGGTTGCTAACCTCAGGGTAAACATGTAGTGAAGGACACACCTTAATATGACAGAGTGTAAATGGGATAATACTCATGAGAAATGATGAACGTGGTTATAGTTAACCTGAGGGTTATGTGGTTAATAAAGTTGTCTTCTTTAAAGTATGTTTTACCTTTTTTGGCCTACTATATGGTATGGATTGGATAACATACTTAGCATATGACATTAGATGAAATAGTTGTTCCTATAAGTCCTAGACACATAACAAAAGTTTCAAGAAACATAAGAAAACCTATGAATAATCATTTATGGATGTAACCTTCTCAAACCTTATTGATCTTTGGTGAGTTAAAGAGCATGGGGTGATCGGGCTTACAAAGGTAAGCCTATGTATGAATGTCCCATGCAGGTACAAAATCCTTAGAGAGGGTTACCCATTAAGAGGCTCCCCTATAGAGAGGGCACACCATAGAGAAAAGAGGACAAGGGTGGCGAGGTTTAAACAAGAAATGCATATTCAGGTTGTATAAAAAGATGATAATATGAGACCCTTAGTCCAACTTTTAGGGCTAGTGTGCCAACCTGGGGTGGGTCAACCCAAGAGTGGGAAAAGGACCTATGGGAGAGGCAAAACCCTAGACCTAAAGGACTGGCTTATGGCTAAAGAGACTAACCTCCTCCCATGAGACAAGAAGGCACCCAAGGTTAGGACCTTCACTAGAAAGGTAAGTCGACTAAATCAATTTCAAGATTAAGGTAACAATAAATATCACTTAAAACTTGAGAGATTAAGTGCAAGAAGAACAAATTACATATTTTGAATATGATTCTTTGGACCCATGTATGACCATCTCTAAGGGACATGAAGAAAAGTCACTACGGAAGTGACTGATAGAATGGGACTAGGCCCACATGGGGAGGTCACCATGATCCCCATGAAGGGACATAAAGAAAACTATGTGTGCCCTAAGAGATGAAGGAAATTTGGGTGAAATAATTAAATGTTCTTGGATATTATCAGTGGAAATAAGAAAAATGTGTGATGGAATAAAATAAAGTTCTCAGTAGTACCCTAAGTCAATCCAAAGGTCAAGTAGGTATGAGACCGATGGGGGTTGGAGTTGATTGTTCCCTGAATGCATATTACAATATGGTCGGGATGTAACGACTATGTTTACCTGAGGCCCATGGTTTAGGAGACTGCCTAGATTCATGAGTTCATGTAGACCAATGGGTAAGTGTGATAGGCACTCCCTAGATGCATAAGGATGAGATCATTACAAAAGTACCAACACCTCTAGAGACCTTGAGGAAGTGTCCAAGGATCATAATATAAGAGGTGTAAAAATATACAAAGAAGTCATGTAATAATGAAAGGAGTCATGTACAAACTCTAGGATGAAAAGAAAAAAGCATCTGACTTCATCAAATATAAGAAAATGGTGGAATCAAAATGCATGCATACTTTAGAGTAATGCTGAGAATAATTCAACCTAACATGTGAAGTTTTGAGGTAAGGAGTGGATATACCGTCTCTAAACTTGGAATGGAATGAACTTTGTACTTGCAATATGACAAAATATTCATTTCATCTTGTTATGAGTGTGAGAGATTGTATAGACACATGTAAAAAAAGAGGGGAAAAGAGAAATATGGAAACAAATACCAACGTTGAAGTGTAATGGCACAACCTAGGGATTGAGGTGTTACCTCACCCTTAAGTGAAAAAAAATGATGAATAATAGATTTGGAACCTTAGTGGAAAGGTAGTCACCATGTGAAATTGGAACAAAAAATGAAATGTAATCACAAAGTGGAATTGAAATAAAAAAGGAATCATTGGTTAGGGTTGTGGATGTACGATGCAATTGAAATTGAATACACACTTTACTAAAGTGAGAATTTTTATAGATTAATAAAAGTTGTTAATAATAATCTAGATAAGGACATATGAGAAGGACTTGCAACCCTAAGTTTTGAACTAATAAGAAATTATCAATCACCTTAAATTAGCTTGGCCTGAATTTTGGGGAAAAAATCCATTCAAGGAGGGGTGGATGTTAGATCCTCAATTCAAATTCTATGAATATCATATTTAATTAATGAGAAACACAAGAATAATTTTCTAACCATGAATGGAAACACAACTATTAAGAAAACCAATTTGGAAATAAACCATTTATGAAATATGAGATGGAAAAGGTCCTTTTGAAGCTCATGGCAAGGATGAAGCCATATGGGAGGACATGGAAGAGTCTCATCTTGAACTTTTGTATGATTAGTTGTATTTTGAGGAAAAAATTCCTATAAGAGGGAAAGGATGTTATAACCCAGTTTTTCCTTTATTTTAACATATTTGTTTATAAATAATATAATATGAAGGACACATTAGAAAGATGGTTCTCTATATGTCTTGTTTGGAAATTGTGGATAGAAAGTGCAAATACTCTATATGGGATGGATTTCGTGTATTTTACTATTTGCAATAATTCATTCATGGATATTGAATAAAGAAAGAGAGAAAATCCAATAATAAAGGATTCACTAAAACAAATTCATGATTAGTATTTCACATATGGAATGATGTGGAGTATTCTATAAAAGTGATGTTGAAGACAAATAAATAAGAGATTTTGTGAATAAATAAATAGCAATGGCTTTATAAATTGTTGAAAAATAGCAATATGAAATGTTGGACAAGTTTCCAAAAGAAAATATATGGTGTTTTAGATAATTAAAAGAGTAATCATTTTGCCAAGATTTACAACACCATGTTAAAGTCATCAAAAGAAATATTTTGATATGACTTCTGGTATAATTGAGAATAATAAGAAAGAAACATATTTCTAGTTTTTGGGAGAAAGAAGATATTCTATGAGATATTGGTGACTATTTTAATAAAAGTTAGAAGAGAAAGTTTGGTTAATCCCAAATACTTTTTGGAAATGACATAAGTGAGTTTACATGGAATAAAAGATGATAATTTGGATGAATATATCAAGGAGAGAAATAGACGAATGATCTAGAATTCATTAGTCAGTGAATTATCATATACATATATACCTACCTTAATGGTTTTTGGTGTATCAACCAAGTAATATGGAATTTTGATTTAGGAAAGGTCTTGATGAAAGAAAGAGGGAAAGAAAGTAAAGGAAGAACTTTGGGTATGTGTGCCTATTACAAATGAATAAAAGGGGAATATCACCTTCCTTAGTTGGTGTTAAGATATATAAATGTCTTTTGATACCTATGGAAAGATGAAAACATGAAGAGAGGTTATGAAAAAGTGTCAGTGCATAATATGATTAGTAAGCTTCCTTATTGTATTATGGTATATGAGTATCCCTCTCATCTGTGGAAAATCTACCTTCCATGAGACCATCCCTATGCACTATGATAAAACATGTCACAAACCCCAAGCTTGGTGACATATCTCTCTCTCCCACTTCCATCCTTTCTTTCTTCCTAGTAGTCACTAGGGTTTTACCCTAGATAAGTATATATAAGGACTACAAAGCCTTCACCTCTAGGGAAGGTCACATACAGTTGAGTCATCTAAACTCTTGTACTTCCATCTATTCACCGACTTGGATAGAAGTGGTTGTAGGTAGTTTTACAGGTTCCATGAAGAACAGATGAATCTCCTCCCTAGGTTTGTCTACCATCATCCCTTGTGGGTCAACAAGAGTCCTTCTTGACCTTCGTTGTGCTGCGAATGTGCGAGAAACAACAGGAGACAGTGCTGGCACCGCTGGCAACGATGAGGTGTAAGTGTTTGTAGACATCTGTGGTGAAGGAAGCATGTCATTCGTGGCTTCCCGAGACGTCTCGCAGGTGGATGGCAAAGAAGGAAGACATGGGAGGAGGATGCGATAGTGAAGGGGCTGCAATCACAGTGAAAGGTGCCATCGATGACACCACGTCTAGCAAGGAGAACACAATGGGAGCGTGGTCATGCAGAAGAGAAATTGTAAGGTAGATGGTGGGTTAGAGCCAAAAGACTATATTGCCCCTTCTCGCGTGCTCAAGGCCTAGGGGTAGCCATGTCTTTTCCCCCTAATTAAAGATCTGAGTTTTGGTGATTGAATGGCAAGGCTTAGTGCTGATGTGTCAGTGACTTATTGGCTAATTAATGTTAAATGAGAAATATTTCTAATTAATTATTGATAACTTAGAATTAAAGAAGTTATATATGAAACTTGATCAAAAATGAGAGGAATGTAAATAAAATATAATGGATACCTAATTTTATTCTTAATTTCAAAAGTAATACAAAGATGAGTTAAGTTTCAATTAGTACATGGAAATCCTAGATCATATGTATTAACATGTCAAATATGTTAAAAACCTCTATTTTATGCTAATATCATATGTTGTGGACTATAATGAAAATTTATCATGGTTAAGATCATAACAATGAGAAACTAGGTTTCTTTAGAGTGGATGATCCTTAACATGTCTAATTAAGATATTGAGCATCAATGATATAACTTGCTACAACCTTAATATGACTAATATGATATAATTTTTCCTAATACAATAACATGGTAGATTGGATAAATATGGAAACACTTATCATGAATTAGGGTCCTTAAGTCATTAAATTGATGAATATGGGAACTGGAGTATCAAACATGACCATAATGATAACTTGATGCCAAGGGAACCTAAACCTAGATTTGGACCCGAGTAGGGTTAAATCTTTTTAATGGATGTGATGGTGACACTTTAGGATTTACATACATGTAGATTAAACGATTGGATTCTTCTTTGCTTGCTTGGATCTATTAACTTGTTGATTGAATCTACTTGAAGTATAATTGTATAATCTGAATGGCTCACCATAAAGGTATGTGGTTACATCTAAGACTAACCACATTAGATTCCCGTGGTTTTCTGATGTTTCGCAAAATGGATGGCAATAAATGCTTGCTTTATTTATTTACTTCCCACAAACTATAAAGTCACTCTGGATATCACATTATATGGAAATGACTAGCTTGAATCCTTTGCCACCTCTATATGTATGAAAATATAAGGAAAATAATGATTAAGACCATGGGGCAGCGAATCATCAAAGGTCAAGCCTCTGGGTGGGGAAGACTATATGACACCAAGCACCCGAGGGGAGATGGTGGCCTACATCCACTGTAGGGAAAAAACCCAAAAGGTGTTCCACAAAGGTTAAATAAATTAGTGTTGAGAAACCATGATTAAAATGTTAAATTTGAGTCTATAAATAATAACTACCATGATTATGTTGTGACAACTAGATGAAATTTTTTTCTTCCTCCACATACCAATATAACATTTTTGTGCTGACTATGTTTTAGATTCATGATGTTTTAGGCTAATCTACTGACATATGGCAAATAATGATGAAAGATGGACACATAGAGAAGAAGGCATTGAAAGAAGAGATATAATGTATTTCCTAGATGATATAGTTAGATGGTTTAGTTTATGTTGCAAACTTAGAGGCCTATATTTTTTTAACCTATGATAAAGAATTTATCTTTGTATCTTGTATCAAACTCATTTCAACTTAGAAAAAAATTATAAATTATTTTTGGTTATTTGATAAGCCTGGATCATGTATTTATGTTAATGGCACTTTCCCTCTCGGTCTTCCTGAACAGGGGATAATAGGGGGAGGGGGTCGTTACAAACTCAATGCAACTAAACATTATGACTTTTATGGCTATGATGGGAAGGACGTAGACATCTTCAGTACTAAAGGTCATCTAAAAAAAACATATTTTTATCTCTTCTTTATTTTCTCTCTCCTTTTTAATCTAGATGTAATCGTCATATTTTTGGAACACTTTATGGCTCAATGCCTGTTTACCAGGTGAGATGGGGGTTCTAACCCTTCCCCACTTGTAATAAGATTGTTGGATCTAAATTTCTAGTTTTGTTTTCTTTTTTTAACTATCCAACTCGGATGGTAGATTTGTCGGTAAGGTATGCCCATAGAGCCAATCATGTGATGATTGACATGACATATATAATAAAGGATTTGATTAATACTCATAAAAGCAAGCTTCCAATTCATTATGTTTATTTCAGTTATAAGATTATGAGGAAACATTAAAAATGACTAAAGAATGACAATACTCAATGACATGTGTCTTCAAGTAGGTGACTCAGAGAATGAGATCATACAAATGCTAAGAGTATGTACATTCTTGTTATGTCCCTAGTTGGTTGTTACTATGGAAGGCAGATAGACACCAATAACACATAAGACTAGAGTGTGGGTTGGCTGATGATTGAATCTCATTAGTCATGATAAGGAAATATCAAACTAAGTACACAAATACATGTTAGGGAACAATGTATAAAATAAACCCACCTTGAAAATGACACATGGAAACTTTGATTGGTAGTCAGAGTCATCTCTCATGGTGAAGGTGGTGATTGTGATTCTTAGACTTAAAGTCACTGCACTCATCACATATAGTTGGGTATGCTTTGACATCATCAAACGTAGTCCTGAAACAAGGTTGTCATAAAGGTGATGATTGGGTGACTTTAACACATGGAGATATACTGTGAGTGACAGAGATTGCATTTGTCCCTCCCATCAGAGTCTGATATCTTGGACACTTGATAAGTGAGACTAAGAAATGGATGCACATGCAAATGTGAGTCAGTATATGATATTGATGTCACATTATCTCAGACAGTCTTCTCTTGGTTCAAGGAACATGGGTTGAACATTCATAGGATGAAGATTCCATGCCTCGAGTTCATCCCAGATATCAGAGACAAAGGAATTATACAATCACTACAACACCTTACACAAATTGTAGGTTGAAGTTGTTCTCCAACTTTCCATTCACTTGGGTAGCATTGATGTGTGACTAGGCACCACTCTATTTGTGATGTCATAAGATAGTTATGAACATTCACTACCAATGTGATATGGGACCTATAGGGTCACAGACATAGGAACTCATCTAGAAGAGGAGTTTAATCTTCAATGATGATTGAATTGATTACTAAAGAGTTTAGATACTCAATTCACACAATAGATCAGCTGATTGCACCCCCAACCAATCATCTCACTGAGTGAGATGGCCGTTTGGGCAACCATTCTATCATCTCAAGTGTTGAGATGGTCGTTTGGGTTGTCAGGCTAATCGTCAATTGAATTGGCTAAAATATTCCCAAACTAAGGTGTCAACCGATTGGTTCATTTTATTGAACCAATAGGTTCAGCTTGGCTCACCAGATGACCATCTGGGTGAGAAACATGACTATATCACATGTGTGAGATTGCTCAGTTAGTTGAGATGAAGGTTCTAGATACTTTCCCAAATTTGTGAGAGAAATCAATCATTTTGATTGTACAATTCTTGTGGTGCAAGGAATTAATGTCTAGCATTAATGGAAAATGAATTGCTAATTTTGTATGTGATTAGGAGACTGTAAAATGAATGTCTCATAGTATGAGATGACCGTCTTGCAGTGCCAGATGACTGTCTAGGTCAGATGATGCCCATCTTGTGGTTTGCAAGTTGCAAAAATTCATGATCTTCTAGTCCCTTCCACTCCTGCATAGATCTTGAACAGATTGGGAACCCTGTCCCTAACCCTGCCTATAAATCAAGGGGTACTGGGGGATTGCTAGAGCACAAAAATAACAAAGCCAATTGAGAATTAGTTTCTCTGACAATTGTTGTCCTCTCTGGTTGTGGTAACTAAGAGAGCCCAAACAAGTCCTACCTGACTAGGGAGGAAAGTAAAGGAGAGAACAATTGAGGATCATTGTTGTGGGAGAGCAAGTTGGTGGCTAGTACACCAATGGGAGGGACAACTCCTTCTTATCTATTCTAGTTAAATGATAAGAGTTCTAGTTCTGTGTGGACTACTCTAGAGGTAAGAGTCCATCCACTACTTCTAGGAGGACAACATCAGCCTATAGTCCATGGAAAGACCACAGGATCCACTGCAGAAGCTGATCCAGTCCATCGTCTGTGGTGAGACCACAGAAGTCTCCACAAAATCTATCAACTCTATCATCCATGGTGAAGACTAGGAATTGCACAGACACCGTCTAAGAGAAACTAGAAGATAGTTCAAACTGCAACAAGTTGTAGTCGTTGGACGTGCTCTAGGACCAGGTATAAACTCGTTAAACTATCCTTCTTATTTCATATTAGTTGATGCGATCTTGGTGTTAAGGGGATATTGATAGATAATAAATTTCCAATGCTATACTCTATGCCTGTATTTTCCAACAAGATTGACTTTCCATCATGGGTTCACAATGTTTTATTCTATTTTCCATATAAAATGTGGTTGTGAATTTGAACACACTTTTTTATTATTTACCATGCCGCCACCAAATTAAATTTGACTATTGAGGATATATGTCAAACATATATTTTTAGGCAGTGTGCAACACTGGGGATGGGATTATTTGATTCTAAAAAGTTGGTCTTCTCATCAATTTCTCCATCAATGTATGCTTGAGTTGATGAAGTGATATGATCCTCCACTACTAGGATTGTTTAAGAACTGATAGCCCTCCACCAATGTACTTCAAGGTGACAATCCTATTCACACACCAATCCTACTTATCTCTACATTGAGATTGTGATTTAGGCTGATGTGGACATCATCTAGATTCATTTAATATGAGTCTACTTCAATACAGGGAAATTCTTCATAAATGATTATCATTAAGGTAAAATTTCATTTTCATTGAAAATGTTATAATGGAATCTAACACAAACATTTCAATTTTGATTTCCCTAAATTATGCTTTTATAATAAAGGATCAGATAGCTTCACTTGAAGTTGTCAAAATAAATTAAGGGTTAAGTATGCACGTCCACCACCTCTTTAGCACAATCTCTACACCTCTATGATGGAAGTAAATGAAATGAGATACAACCACCCTCATTTTGCCTCTTTTTAATTCACCACTTTCCACAAACCCCCATCGAATAAAAATAACAATGACTCATTTCAATTTAAATGCTTCTTCTCCCGATCTGATCCTATTTCATGTAATGGTTGGATCTTCATTGCAATGATGTCTAGTTAAAACCTTGGGAGTTAACAATCACATTCGTTCTCAAATGGTTAAAAAAATGGATTACAGTATATATATATATATATATATATATATATATATATATATATATATATATATATATATATATATATATATATATATATATGTTTTGACTAAAAATATATTCCCAAAAGCAGGTTGGCTCCTCCAACCTTTTTCCTTAGTCAGTCAGTAAGCCTAGTTCTCTTTCTCCTACCATGGATTTAGAGATTGCTTCATCAGATGATCATTTGGATTTCGATCTCAAAAGAGAATAATGCAATCCTAGGGTCAAGTAGGGTGTATTATAGGTACATACGATCGATGGGTTGGGAGTTGATATGCCCTGAATGCACATGACCACGTGATCAGGAGCTAACAACTAGGTTTACCCAAGGTACATGACTCAGGAGATTAGCTACCTCCATAAGGATTATGTAGCCTAATGGGTAAATGTGAAAGGCACTCTCTTGATGCATAAGGATGATAGCACTCCAAAGGTACCTATACCCCTAGAAACCTCAAGGAAATGGCTAAGGCTCATAATACGTGAGGTGTAAATATACAAGACATAATGAAGTTATGAAAGCTTGAGAGTAGTTGTGCCCTAACTTATGAGTAGGAAAAGGGGCAATTGACTCCATGAGATAGAAGAATGCTATGAAATCAAGAACAAGTATGTTTAGAGTCATATCGAGTATTATTTAACTTAAAATGTGAAATTGAAAGGTAATGTGTGGATGTACCATCTCTACTCTTAGAATGGAATGAAATTTGTGTTTGGGCTGCATTCAAATGCTTATTTCATCTCATTATGAGGGAGGGAGATTGGATAGACACACCTTATGCTTAAAATTGAGATAAAGAGAATGAATATCCTACATTGAATGTGTAATGACATGAACTAGGGTTAGAGGTGTCACCTCACCCTTATATGAAAATAATGTGTAATAGGTTGGAAACTTAGGTAAAGAGAGAAATCACCAAGTAATAATGAAATCACCTATGATAATCAAATCATCAAGTGATGATAAGATGTGTATGCTAGAGATGTGGATATATTTGAATTTCAATTTAGGTGCCAATTTTAGTAATAAAAACGAAAATTGATATACTAAGGAAAAGTTGTTAAAGCCATCCAAGTAGGGTTCTAACCCCAAGTTTTAAAGATAATATGAGTTTCATTCACCTAGTCTTAGTATGACCAAATTTTGAGGACAAAATTTCTTTTAAGGAGGGGTGAATGTAATAACCTCAAATTTTAGTAAAATTGAATTATATAATTGGACTGTTTTGTAGTTTCCTCAATGGTATTGAAGGTGGAATAATAATTGCCCTTGTGACATGTGTACTTGTAGCACAAGATATATATATATATATATATATATATATATATATATATATATATATATATATAAGGGGATTTGTACACTAACTAATGATAATGGAATAAGAGATATCTTTTATTGGAAAGGTATTAATTTCTTCTTTTCCTTATACCAAATCCAAGATATAAGAGTGTGGTGGTTTTGGACGGATCTATATAAGACAAAAACCATGGGTTTTATTAATAAAGAAAAGGAAGGAATATATGTTAATGTAGTTTCCTTAAACATATGGGAACTTGACCCATTTATATGTGATTAACCCACATACACATGAGGATATGACACTGTAGAAAAGGAAAGGGTTTAATGGAGAGAAACCCTAAAGGGGTGAGAATAGTAAATGCTCTTTATGAGATTAGTATATATAGGATGGGTCTCCATCCTTCTCGTAGAACACCGCTCTCCCCTATATATCTTAAGCTTAGGGTTCATCCTCATGACATGGTGCCTTGGTAACAACCAACCCTTTTAGGCTTGAGGAGGCGGGCGAAGTTGTGACCATCTACCAAGAAGGAACACCCCTTCTTCACCCTTCAATCCAGTCCAGTGGATAAGCTAGCATGACTGCTTGTGCTCTTAACTCCCGTTGATACCTTCATCCTTCTCCTCCATGGCTGGGCAACACCAGGCATCTCTTACGCAACCATCACTGCCTCCCATCATCTCGAAACTCTAGCAATATGGAAGGCTCTTGTAGCAGGCCACCAGAGATCCTTATGACACAACCCCCAGCCAAGGACGGTCCTCTAATAATGCCAAGAAAGGATGCCATTGTAGTCCTTATACATGTTGTCTGCCTTAGAGGAAGGAGGAAGGAGGCACCTGGGAGGGGGAAGGTGGGAAGGTCAAGGTCGAGAAGCAATTGCGGCATCGAGGTTGGTGATCGAGAAGCTCGACGTTGGAGTTTTCTGTCGTGATTCTGACAATGGAGGGCTATGTTCGTATGAGTGGGAGAGGGTTCCTACATGAGGAACAAGTGTTGGGCAAGACACCCTCAACTGAGAGACTGGGGGCATGGATCGCTGGTGACGACAGACTCCTTTCGTTACACGAAGAGGACGGAGACTAGGGTGAGCGAGAGCCAAGGTCTGGACCGAGTGACTAAACTAGCCAGCTTGGGATTGGAGTAGGTGGGCCCATCTCCCACTTAACCAGCTGGACGTGGGGCCAGGGTGGCATGGCCAATGGGAGGCCGCCACGTCACCCTTGTAAGAGTTAATAATATTTATCTTACAAAAATCATAGTTATTACTAGGATGATCAGATGAAGACATATGATATATGAAAATTGATCAATAGAACACATAGAATTCAAATAATATAATTTGAGAGTCTAATTATGCTTCATGTTCTAAAAGTATATGCAATATATGTTTTTATGAGTTTAATAGAAAGGAAATCCTATATTCTCTTTAATATGATGCTTAATTAAGTAGATCCATTTATGTTAAGATAGTACCTAGTCTTGTCATGTCTAATGAGGAAATCCTTGATAAAGATGAACAATTGATGTTTCTAGATTTAATAATCTTATTCATGCTGATTTAGGGTTTTAAAACCAATGTCAACATCTGACTATGATCTAATGTTGATAATGTGATCTAGGTACCATGAGTAGTCTAATATGCTTAAGTTGATGATTAGGGTTTCATCTAATATGCATAATTAAAGGTTGTGATCTTAGAAACCATATTATGATGGAATTAGGGTTTGTAACCCTAATCCCTAGTCCAAATAAGAGACAGTCCTAAACCCTAGTTTAGGGTCACATCTAGATCTGATTAATGTAATATGAATACATGGTGACACCTATGTAGTATGCATGTTTCAGATTATGTTGATTGCATGCTTTGTTGCTTGGATGTTTGTATGCACTCTTAAAGTACATGATATATTCTGCATGGTTTGTACAATAGCATAAGGTACGTGGTTACGCTTATGAATACATGTATCAAATTCTGCATTTGTCGAGGTTTCTCGATGAGATTGAATGAAAGATAATTTTTTTGCTTGTTGGTTTACTTCTAGCAAGTTATAAAGTTCCTATGAGTATCATGTAAAGTAAATAACAATATTCTGAACCCATGTTAGACTGATCTTAAGGGTAATGAACACGAGCACCGGAGGGACAGTGATTACACCTGAGGTAGTAGACCAGATATGGGTTAGAATATTAAAACAAGTTTATGTTCTTATATGAAAGATAAAGATGTTTGCATATATGTGTATTTGTGATTATTGTTTGAACCCATGTACCTGTATAGAAATATATTGATCGCGCATTTGTTTGTTTGCAGTTTAGGTATTAGGTACTTGATTCATGGGCATGAGGTTACAGATTAAAGATGTTGAAGATACTAAAGCTATTCATGAAGGTTTAGATATAATGGTATATCATCATACATGTGCAGGTTAACTCTTTCTAAAATTTATGTAACTCCTTAGAGGATCTTTTTATGCAAACATATATGTATTTGTTCATTAATGGAAATTGTTTACTATTTTGTATTATTGCTTGAATCCGATACTGGAATTTATGAGTAATGATCTACAACTTTTAGGTCTTTTAGACACTCAAAAGTGCGGGTCGTTATAGGGATTTCCTCCATCCCATCTCAGATTCTAAGTCTCACTATCAAGTCATTCTTGACCGCTTCCCCTTACCCTTAATTCCTTTTTCAAATCTTCGGCCCCTAACCCCTTCAATTTGGTCATATTTGGGCTCATCATAAAACCATCTCTCTTCTAGTGGGTGGGTGTTGGGCCACAAACAATAATGACTTTGAACCTTAATTTCACTTAAATAACCATTAGAACTCTCATGACAAAACTCGAATATTGGAACTCCACCTTTTATGGAAACATTCATAAAAAAAATTGTACCTCTTCAACTAGGGTTCCTATTTGGGACATTTACTTTGATTTATTCCATGTTACAGTGGTATCAAAGAAAGATGAGCTTTACAGTCTGATTAACGGTCAAGAAATTATACAAAAATAGATATCAAAATATTATTGAATTAATGATGGTGATAAGAACATAATTTTTTTCATAAGACCTATAATAGTAGAAAAAGGAGATCCACAATTTCTAGTCTTTTGATTGAGATGCGTTCACTTCAAATAAACATATAATCACCACCCATATCATCAAGAATTTCAAAGGTCTTTTTAATCACAAAAATGATTTTTCTCATTATTTCATTTAGAATGGGGCATTTTTTATTCCGCTGAACTGAAGTGGTGAATCCCCTAAATCTAATTTCTGTCTATACTAATAAGATACTTTCACTAAACTACTATAGATAAATTTAGACAAATCTTATGGTCCAGATGACATTTTGATAACTTTTTATCATGATTCCAAGGGGACAGTCAAGTATTCCTTCTTGAAATTGTTCAAATACATTCATCACAATGAGGACAATTACACCCCATATTGAGATTTTGAATAATACACAGATAGCGCTCATGAGAAACTAAGACAACCCACATGACATCAAGCAATTCAACCCATCAGTATGATCAACAAATGTTATAAAATCATTTCCCAAACTCTTAATAATAGACTCAAGCCATATTTATAGTCTCTAACTGGACTTAAAAATAAGCTTTCATCAAAATTAGGAAAATTGAAGATGATATATCCATGCCAACATTTTTATCCACACTTTCCATTATAAAGGTGTGCCTCTTCTACTCTTAAGCATAAGTTTCAGGAATCATTTTACAATTGATATTGGAGTTTTACTATCAAATATATGATTGGTGATGTCTTATCAAATTATTTGGATTAGTGATATTCATACTTGTATTTTACACTCTCATTAATGGCTTCACATCTGGCTACTTTATCTCCTCAAGTTCTCTTTGACAATGTGATCCCCTCTCCCCATCTATGTTTATCATCTCCACTTCTATCCGTTCTCACATGATTTTACAATGGCATTCTAGACGGAGTTCACTTTATAAACTTCTATAAAGACAACACCATTAAATATGTAGATGACACCATAATATTTTTTGAGAATACTGATAAAATTATCATGAACTTTTATCAAACTCTTGTCATGCAATCCCATATTTCTTGATTGAAATAAAATTTCACGAATCTACCCTTATTCGTACACATGTTGGTAGTGTTGCTATTAGAAAATTTAAACATCTCTTGGGCTTTCAACATGTAGATTTTCCTATTAAGTATGTCAGATTCCTTCTCTTTCTTTGTGTAAGGTTCATACTAACGTACAAGATTCCATCATTTAGTAAACTACTAAATTCCTTATGAACATGTTAACCAAAGTTTTTAAGCGAACTGGTAGGCATGGACTTTTGAATTCTTCTTTGACACACATCTTTACTTATTTTGTGAGTTGCATCCCCTGCTCTCCTTTGTCCTTTCGATATTTATTCTCTTTGAATAGGTTTTCCTTGGGGTGACACAGTTGTCTCTAAAGATGTTCACCATACCAACATGGATCCTATTTTTTATTCTCATAGCCTTGTCCAATGGGGTATCATAAACTTGCACCTTCATTCATCATGCCCAAACAGTAGAGTACTGGATGTTCTTTGTGAGAAACAACCTAATACTTTGTCTAAGATTTTCATGAATAAGTACTTCTTCATTAAAAATATCCTTCATAGAACTCATCATCTAAACACAATTTTCAACCCTATGAGCTCCTTGTCGTACTCAAACTTTGGTCTAATCCACAGTTTACAAATGGAATGAATAAATACATATCCCCCAACTTTTAGTTAATTGTCTTGTCTCTTCTTGGATGTTTTTGTTAGTCACAAAGTTTTTACATCTTTAGGATCAAATAAATTTATACTTCTACTCCTTCATCATTGTCTCTCCTCTTATATATTAACCAACCTCTCTAACTACATTCTTTCCAACTTCTAATTCAATGCTATCTGGAAACAGGGGGCTATTAGAAAGTCTCTATGGTTTACAAATTCTTCATTGAACCTAGTATTCATGACTCTTAGGCTCTAAGTATGGATGATCAAGTGTCCCAATAATATCATCATATTTTTCTGCCTCTAGACAAGAAAATTGTTGTGTGTCTTTCAATGGAACTCAAGGGGATTCCATGGTCCTTCATTTGTTACATCTTCTCTAACAACCATGATGATACTCTTCTAATATTCTTTGATTATCCTCTAGTCCTCAAGACTACTACTTTCAGCCACAAAGGAGTGATAGAGATAACATTAAAACTTTGGTGATGGATGAGCTCTTTAACTATTGTCCTCTTAGTCCTTCTTATTGTGACTCAAAATCATCTTTGGGTGCTGCTACTTTTTGGGTGAGTTAGTGTGAGCATATCAATATATTTTACAACCATTATATGACATTTCCTTGATTTGTGACTCTATCTCCTTTCTATTTTCTATTTGATATTCATTTCATAGGTGACACTACTTTTCACAAAAGAATAAAGTCAAAGAACCTAGGCCCTTTGATTTTTAGATACAAAAGGCTCTCCGCTGCTGTCAAAGGTTTGTGTTGTTCAAATATCTCTTAGAGAATTCAAATGGGGAAGACTAGAAGGTGACGTCTATGGATATTGCTGTCTTTGTTCCCCTTAGTTTCACCATTGTTTTTGTTGTTGTTGTTGTTTATCTTTCTATATGTTTTTCTATCATGGCGTGGGTGTAATAAGGTAAACCCACCCAATACTACTGTAATACTGCTATTGGCCCTAGTCCTCTTTGTCTAGGCACTTCTGGTAGTATATCTATTTTTGTCTCTACTCTTTGTAGCATCACGTTTGTGGTTTCATTATTTTATATAAATTACAGGTATGATTATTAATATTATTACATTATCCAAGAATGGAATCGTCACTAACCAAACATTCCCTCTAACATGCATCTGATTTCTTTGAGAAGGGTCTAGAATGACAATGTGTTCAACTAATTATTCTAACTTATATTGACTCATCTCTATTTTATTGTTTATTCATGTTGTTTGTTTGGTTGTTTGTTTTGAATCTTTATATATAGATGTCATGATATAAAGTGTGCATATGTTTTATAATTCATATATTTGGTTCAATTTAAATCAAGAGAAAAATCAATGTAACACCTTACAGTAGAACAATTTTAGTCAAACATCGACCAAAACTTTAGTCAAAACACAAACTCTCACACATTTTAGTCAAATCACAGACTCTCATACATTTTATTTCATAATGAAATCACCATTTGATTTTGCTGATATAGTAAGAATGTTTTTAATTATTTTCTAAATTTGGAAACCGATCACATTTTTTCTTACAATATGTATAGAAGCATTGGTTTAACATTAATATAAATGAGAAGAATGTAAAAAACACCACATATGGTTTTTTCAAATATATGTGATACTTTATTTATACACCGGCTTAATAGGTAGTTATAATCTACACAATTAGAAAACAACATCGTGGGAATGCTAATTGAAAGTGTTCTAGTTCGGAAATTATATTTTGGTTTCAAAATATGACACACATTTCCATTAAAGAATGCCACTACATCTTTTTTTCCTATCATTAATCCTTGAAACCCTATGATAGACATGCATTTAAACCATGGTGTTAGAGAATATTAGTGCTTAGTTGATATGTCTATTTCTAGTATTTACCCAAATGTGTTTATGCCTATTAGGGATTTCTTAAGTTTTTAGTTCTTTTCCCTTTTTCCTTCATATAGGAGACGATTCTACACACCGAATAATATATAAAAACACAAATAATTTTCTTGTTTTCGCAATTTTCTGACAATTGGAGGGTGCCAGACTACTGATGGGCGTTTTTTCCCTATCTTTTTTTTTTCTTTTCGGGGACTTATTCATCCTGCTCCTGGACCAGGCCAACGATAGGGTTCTCCCTGTCTACAAATACCCCAGTTTCATTACCCCAAATAGCAGAGGCAAAGTCTGGGCATGAATCCCAACTATGTTGTGGACTACTCTCAAGCGAAGCCCATCTAGCCAGTTTATCTGCAAGCTTGTTGGCCGTTCTTGGAATGAATGATAGCACCATGTTCTTCTTCTTCCTCAGCTCTTTTCTGATTGCCGATTCCAGCTGTCTGAACCTGGGGATAACACCATGCTCGGAATTCACTGCTTGACAGGCTACCTTGCTATCTGATTCGATGATCACAGGTTCCATACTGCCTTGCATAACTTTAACAGCTTCGAAGATGGCCATTAGCTCCACTTCTAGAACATCTAACGATTCTTTACAGAGGGTACCTCCCTTAATCCAGCTCCCGTTGTGATCTCTGATGACATAGCTTATAGTTGCTTTCTTCCTCTTCGTCCTCACTGATCCATCGACATTAATCTTGACCATGTGAGCTGGTGGTCGTGTCCACTGAACCTCCGCTGGCACCCTACCCCCTTGTGGAACGTTTGATACATCAAAGACTCCTTGAGCAATTCGGACCTGACTCCCAATCAAACGGGCCGCCTATTGTGGAGTTATCTTGTTGTTCTAAAAAATGAATTGGTTCCTCCATAGCCATAGGAAATGCACCGTTGTTGCAAACCAGACCGACCGGTTATCCTCCTGTGTGTCTCCCTTCAAGTTACGAGTTATCCAGGACTTGAGGTCGCCATGGTGATTAAAGGTAGTGACATTGTTGGCAATAAAATTCCTGATTAGCAAAATAGCACTCTCGCAGCACATGGACCATAGACTCCTCATGTTGATTACATCTCGGGCAAAGTATACTATCTGTGAGCCCTCTCTTATAACGGTTCTCATTTGTCATTAACACATCATGTAGGATTTTTCATAGACTGACCTTGATCACCTGTGATGTTTTAAGCGCCCATACTCGCTTCCATGGCCCCTGTATCAGTTTCCTCGTTCTTAATAAGCGTTGCTTATAGATAGAGTTTTTGTGATGTAGGATTTTCCCTGTCTTGTGAGATTCTACTTCAGTCCGTTTTGACTTTTTGTTATCCCGATATTTGAATAGAAGATAAAGTTTACATTGAGGTAGAAAGTAGATGGACAATAAGTTGTGCACCACTCCTTTATGGTTGACAAAATCAATATTTTCAAACATTGTATCCGTAGACTCACTTGAAGGTCTCCATATTACTATACGTAACTTTAGGGGCCTACAACAATTGGTGTTGATAATCCAAAAGTATGAAACCTGAAAAGTATAAAATTGTGTTGATTGTCTACATTTTCTTTTCATACTTGAGTATGGTTGGAACAGCTTTACGGGGCAACTTATTCCACGGTGTTTCATTTTTCTTTAAGTCCCTCAATGGAGAAACTCGTGTTAAATGTTTACTCACATACTTCCGTTCAAAAATCAAAATATCAGCTAGCTTATGGTAGAAATACCCTATCTGCTAACTTCACACGTCCACGGTATATTCCCAATTGTTTGAGAAAGAAATATGTTAGGTGGACACTATTTTGAAACCCAAAATGAAATTCCAAACAATCTCTACCATAAGGTAGAAGGTATAATAAATAAAATAATATGTTTTATTTATTATACATTTTAATTTGTAATGAAGAATGCTTGGGGCTAGGTATGCATAGCAAACCTATTTGAGAAAAGGGTACTGGCTTATTTGGGACATGTTTATTAATACGCGTCATGCTTCAATGCTTTACAATTACATCCGATCTTTTATTCCTATGAAAGCTAGCGAACAAGGCGGAAACCGCGGGTGTTGTAAATAGTGTGTGACCTAAATTCCCAACATTATAAAATGTCATTTGGCCGATGACATTAATTCCCAAAGACTTCTAGCTTGACATAGGCAATATAATATGAACATGACATCCGCAAGCTATATCATACCAAAGTGGCGGCACTGCTCTTTGTTCTTTGCTTGAGTTAAACTTCACCAATTGGGTTAAAATTTGCGGATGCTCACATTCCCTCACGCGCAGTTACGTGCATCAAAACCAGCTATCTCCCACCTGCCCACCTGCCATCTCTGTCACCGGTCCCCCTATCCCTGCTCACCTACCCACCCGTCACACCACCTACCCCCTTGTTGTATTTTTTCTTCTTCTTTTTTAGAGAAAAAAAGAAAAGAATGGAAAAGTGTGGAGAGAGAGGAGGAAAGTAAAAGAGAAAAAAGAGAACAAAGATCGCACACCAAAATGGTAAAAGAGAGCGTCAAAAGAATAAAAACATGTGCCAAAGATCAACAATGGGCGCAAAGACGTCATTAATTTATTTTGGGTGTCAAGTACACATGTTTAGGCACACTTATCCATTCACTGGTTGTCACTTCATGTGTCACTGGGTGTTAATTAAGTTCATTATATTTTTGATGCCATTATCTTATTTGTGTATCAATTACTTATTTCAGGTGCAAATACCCATTCATTGGGTGTCATTTTATATGTTAATGAGTCGTTGTTTAAGTTTATCATGTTTTTAGAGCCATTAACTTCTTTTGAGTTTAATGACACCCAAAATATGATGAGAAAAATTAACTGCCTATTAACACAAAAAATGACGCCTAGTGAATGGATAAGTGCGCCCAAAAATGGATAATTGACACCTTAATGACGCCCATAACTTAAAAATATAATCAACACCCAGTGGCACATGAAGTGACGTCCAATGATGAGTAAGTGCACCCAAATATGAGTAATTGATACCTAAAATAAGTTAATGGTGCCCAGAATATGATGAACTTAATCAACACATGGTATTACAAAAAATAATACACAATGAATGGATAATTGCGCCCAAAAATGGATATTGACGCCTAAAATAAGAAAATGGCACCAAAAACTTAATGATGTTAACCAACATCCAATAGCACATGAAATGACACCAATGAATAAGTGCCCCTAAATATGAGTAATTGACACCCAAAATAAGTTAAAGGTGCCCAAAACATCATAAAATTAAGCAACGCCTAGTAATACAAGAAATCACACCCAGTGAATGGATAACGATGCCCAAAAATAGATAATTGACACCTAAAAATAAGAGAAAGGCGCTCAAAACTTAATGAAGTTAATCAACGTCTAGTACCACATGAAATGATGCCAATAAATGAGTAAGTGCACCCAAACATGAGTAATCGACACCTAAAACAAGTTAATGGAGCCCAAAACATGATGAATTAATTGACGCCCAGTAACACATGAAATGACGCCCAATGACTGGATAGCAATGCCCAAAAATGGATAATTGACATGCAAAAGAAGATATTGACGCCCAGAACTTAATGAAGTTAATCAATGTCTAGTAGCACATGAAATGACACCAATGAATGAGTAAGTGTGTGCAAACATGAGTAATTGACACCTAAAATAGGTTATTCACTCCCAAAATTTAGTGAACTTAATCAATGCCTAGTGCCACATGAAATGACACCTAATGAATGTGTAACTGCACCCAAGCATGAGTAATTACCACTCAAAATAAGATAATGGTGTCATACTTAATAAACTTAATCAACGACCAATTACACATGAAATGACACCTAGTGAAATGGTAACTACGTCCAAAAATGGGGTATGACACCCAAAATAAGTTATCAATGCCCAAAATTTAATGATCTTAATCATCTTTGTTTAACCAGTGAATGCGTAAGTGGCACACATCACTTCTCGCCTTTTTTCTTTTTACTTCCCTCCTCAAATATACCAACATTGGTCTTGTTCGAATGTATTTATTATAAAGAATCTAATAATTTTATTTTGTCAAAAGATTCATCACGGATTAATATTTATTTGTGTGGTGTTGTGTTAATGAGAAAATAAGTATTATCCAGAATCATTAAACTTTGGATCATTACTGGTGTTGTCCACTTCATTTGGGAGGAGTGTAATAAAAGGCTGCATAATGGTGGCGCTTCTGACTTTGTCGTTATCTTCAATCGTCTTGCTCTAGAGATCAAGAGAATGTATTGTACGTTTAAATCATGTCTTGAATTTTCTCCTATTATAGCTAGGAATTAAGATCTGCTGTAATCAATTCTTAGGAGTGTGTAGCCACATATTTGAGTGTGGCTTGTAACTTTGTCCCCCTCCCGGGGATTTTTGGAATATACTTACCTAATTTTCAAAAAAAAAATAAAGTAATATCCACAATATACAAAATTTATTTTTATATTGTGTATCATTTCTTCTCAAAAGTATATCAAAATTAGTCTTGTTGGATTATACTTTTTATAATGAACCCTATAATTTTTATTTCATCAAAATTTTCGTCGCAGATTTAAAGTTATAAGCAAAATATTTTTTTCTCTCTTATTCCTCTCTCCCACATATTTTATCTCTCCAATCAGCACTCATGCCACCCAAAAATTACCCTATAATGCCATTGACCACTATCAAAAAGGCAAAACTTAACTCTCTGTAAACCATCCTATCTCCCTGCACGTAAGCGAGTGTGAACCCTGCACATTTCCGTCACCGGTTCATGTTAACGTTAGCAAACCATATCTGCTTACTGCTAGGATAAAAAAAAAGCAAAGTAGTCAGTGGACAGCAGCAACACATGCCAGCCGTGTTCCTCATGAGAAGTGGATAGAGCCAAAACTTTCAAGCAGGAGCTATCAAGAACCAAAAATGGTACCTATAATGCGAATTTATAATATTTCCATTTCTAACTTGCCAGAAGCATTTCGCTTTGAGATGCACGTTGCCTTCCGCAGCACATTGCTAGGCGGGTTGCCTTTAGGTCCCACTTCGATATGGTGAATATCTGTTACATCCCATAATAAAGTACCACTTCTGAATCTCACTGCTGACTTTTGAGGGAAACCCGTGGAGCGTGGATTGCGTTTCGCACAAGACACCAATTTGGCCAAATCTTGTACTGAACTGAAGTTTCTGGCGAACAAGCAACTGAGCTGAGGTCCACATTGTATTCTTTTATACAGTCTTTGCCTGCGTTTGGCACAGGACTGGGATTCTGAAATCTGGACTGGGTTAGTCAGGGTTAGTCTGGATTCCGGTACTGGGGCAGTCAGGATGCAGTCTGACTTTGTTTGGCAACGCAGTCTGATTCTGGTCAGCTGGTCTGATTACAGTCTGACTGCAGTCTGAATCTGTTTGGCTGAAAGTCTGATTCTGTTTGGCAGCGTAGTCAGTATCTGCTTATTCTGTCATGTTCTTGCATCACTGTTTGAACAAGTACGCAGAATGTGTATTTGTGATGTCATTTCAATGTAAGTTTAGAATATATTAAAAATATATTTTATTTGTTGTGTAGGTGTTATTTTGTATATTTATGAATACAAGGTTATCTTCAAAGAATAAGGTATGTGTAGTTGTGTTGCCGCTTAAGCAGAAGTTGGCTGAAGTGTATTATATACTAAATAACAATTACATAATATAATTAATGTATTTAAATTAAATAGTAGCAAAGGTGCGTAGCATGTCTGTAGTAGAACGTAATACCACATTAATTAAAAGATAATATATTGTTGGTTCTCGGGAAAATACATATGTAACATAGAAAATGAAACGAGAGGTATGCCCTGGACCTAGACAACGACATATTTACACAATCTAAGCTGGTAATCAAGCAGGCAACTTCATGCCTCGTCGTTCTTCATGGCCTCGTCGTACTCTTCCCACGACACAGGACAGGGTTCGTCCAACACCTAATTTGTTTCCTGTTTGCTGGCGTCTTTTGGCCAGTCGAACAGCAACGGCAGATGGTGAGTAGGAGGAAACAAGGCTCACAACATTTGGGCCCTCATTTGGCTTGTTCGACTCTCTCATTTGGGCCCTCATCGCGTGGAGGCTCGTAAAATGTTTTTTTGCATACAAGGTTATCTTCAACAAATTTATGAATTTTTGACGGTGACATCAACATTTTTTCAAATTTTGCCCTTGCCTTTGCCTTAGCACACGATGTCGACATCTAAAATTAATAAAAACAAAGGTATGAACAAATAATAGAATTTGTAAAGTAACTGTGGCAATAAGATAATAATGAAGTAGGAAATTTGATCGCATTATGGTAGCAACATATAATAATGCAACATATAATAAGTAGAAAATATAAATTGTTTTGACGCAAAAACACAACTACATTTAGCACAAATGTTACAAGTTCATTTGTTTATTTCAATTGTCAGTGCTAAAAAAAATCCCTGGTGGGTAAGTGCGACGCGTCATCAAGAAGTTGCGTTGAATGCCTTGTTGCGCGGCCAATGTGGGGGGAGGCAATAAATCTGCCAATATGAACATATTATCTCTTACAAACTCTCTCTTGATGTATTGCCATCGCATTTGCAACTCGGGCAATGTAATGTAAGGGCTTTCTGTTATGTATACGAACTGGTGCCATGCCTCCATCCAAGCTTGTGTAGAGTAGACTCCATTCACACATCTACCCATGTGATATTGGGTTCTCATCAAACCCCTGAGAACCATATCAAGCTCGTATGACCAGATAAAAGACGGTGTCGGCGGTTGGCCAACCATATAACAGATTTTGTAAGTAATATTTTTTTCAAAAGTAAGGGTGTATGTCACAATTAATTGTATGATTTGGTTTTAGCTAACGTTAAGAAAAAATTCGAATAATAACATACATCATTAATAAAACACTCATCAACATGAAGAAAATTTTCTGACCACTTAAAATGTAATATGACGTTTATAAAAGTGCATAAAATAAACAAGTGTATGATGTTCATAACATCCATTCATAGTCTTTCTAAACAGAGAACACAATGTAAATGCATTTGCCATTCAACGTTATGGAGTCATTTGAGGTGAAGGGATGTCCATAAGCAGACGACAATCTTCCTCCAGACTGGCAACGTTGCGTTCTAAAACCTCATGCTCATACTTTTTGTTAGAGTATAATTCATCGTAGTTGTAATGCATTTCAACGAAGTCCTTCATGTTCATCGCCTGACCCCACACTGACTTGCACTCAACAGTTAGTAACATAATCTCCGCTTTCAATGAATCAATTGTTGGGGGGAGATCGACTGCCCAATGGAAGTATTTGCATCGGTCTTTTCCCTAAAATGTAGTACGAGGTACAAGTTAATGGCAAAGAATGTGGAGCCTCGACAAGGACAATATATTATTTATTGATGTACTATGACACCTCACGAGTAGGGCATATGTAATACATTTCGCCCGGCCTTTGACTCAGAATGGCAAAGTCATTTAACCCTGCATCCTCTGTGTTAAGCCGTAAGGCTGCATTTAGCCCACAATCACACCTCGGAACCTCAGATGGAATCATTGACATCTAAATAAAACAGAAATGACGATTAATAGAAAAATATCGGGTTCATGACATAGTTTTAAAAGATAATATGAAGACAGAGTAGGTAATTGTTGCAACAGACAAGTGGAGTTCATTTAGACATATCATAATATGGTATATCTATGACGTATTGTATCCATCTTCTTCTGATGAAGAGTCATTATCGCTCGTAATTTGAAGGCGGTGGCGAAGATATCGACACCTCTCCCGCATATTTTTAATTTCTTCTTGTAACCTATCTGTGTCTGCTCTGGTTGAACAGACAAAGGCACAATGTTCTGACCAAAACTTGCGTTCGCTACGTGCATATGTGAGTTGTGATACCATTGCATCCCTAATTGCAGTCAGCGTAGCCACTGTAGGTGGTACTTGCTGCGCGGGCAACCTCATATGGCATCTGGTTTGTACAAGACCCCTCCTACCACATGTAAAATATGGCCTGTGGGGATTGTTGTCTTCAAACCGTCCATTTGCCGCATCTGTGGCATCCATGTACACTCGTACAGTGCACTGCAGACCACATGGGCACAACGGCATTTCTTTGTCCATTTTTAGACAGAAAACCTAATGAGACATAATTTCACATTGTTCATAAGTAGGCAAATAAAACGGTGAGCAATAAAGTTTGAGAACAAAAGTTGTCCGTTAGGTTACACAAATAAGGGAGTAAGTGAAACATGTTGTAGAACATGTTTCAATGTATGCAAGTTAGAAAACAAATGTATAAATCACTGATTTGCCCACATAGAATTGGCAATAGTTTCGCGCAAGACATCTCCCTCTCTAGCATCGGCCTGGCTTGTTTGTTGGAGAGAACTCAATTCGTTTGTGATGTCAGTGGTAGTATGAGCCTCATCCAAGTTTTCGTCCATCAATGGATCGCCATCATTTTGGCGTCGGATAAAATTGTGAACGATACAACAAGCCATTACAATCTGAGATTGAGACTGCACGTGAAAAGTCGCTCCTTTACGAAAGTAGGAAAACCTCTTCTTCAGCACACCAAAGGCTCGCTCGACAACGTTACGTAGTTGAGCATGTCGGTGGTTGAACATTTCCTTTTTGCTTGTGTATGAGCCTCTGTTACCCCGATACTCTGCTATATGGTAAGAAACATTTCGATATGGTGCACGAAATTGGCTGGTGTTGGCATACCCTGCATCAACAAGATAGTACTTCCCAGCGGGTACTTTGAACCCGCCTGTGGTTGTAGCTGCGTGAAGTACCCTTTGGTCAGCAGCAGATCCCTCCCAACCAGTCATGATATATGTGAACTCCATTGAGAAGTCTACTACAGCCATGACATTCATGGAAACATTCCCTTTTCTATTCATGTATCGGTTCTGCTTTTCGCGCTTCACCAAAACGGGGATGTGTGTCCCGTCAATTGCCCCAATGGCATCCTAAGACAAGTATATAAGAAATACACTCAACGATGACGATAGTGGTTATATTAACAATGGAATGGACAATGGTCAACTAAGTAATGGTCATACCTTGAAGTAAGGGTAAAATCTTGAACTCTCGGCGATGCGGGGGTGCGGAGTTGTGGATGCAGTTGGCATGAAAATATATTCGTTGCACAAAGCACACACTGCATCCAACACCTCATTAAACTTTCTACTTATGGTCTCACCACTGTGAATGTAGTCCTCAGCAAGAACACGGTTGGTATGGCCATGGCCAACCATTTGAAGGAAGTAGCAAACTGCCTCCACTGATGACACACCTCTGGTACTTTTCAACAAACCTCGGTCCTCAAGTTTGTCGACAAAGGCTAAAACCGTGCTGGGTAGCATACGGTACAGATCGTACGCCCTTCTTTCATGGCCAGTTATGATTTCTAAAACCTTTTGATGGCCACTCCTAATACTAACCGATCTCGGTATTGGTTGGTGTCTGGGTGCGGCGTCTGAAATTTGCATGATATTGTGTGAAATTTGGTCCGCTATTTGGTAGGATATTGCGTTAGCAATGCCATTAGCCGGACCAGACATAAGATCCAGTACTTGTAGAATGTCATTAGTTGTTTCATATGAATGAATACCGGCCATCACAACTATAATTAAAAGTGATTATCCGCATCAGGAAAATATCGACATATTGCAGAAATGAAATTAGGGCTATAGCGACAAAATAGCAAATACTAACCAAATAGCAAATAACAACATAAACCAATACATAGTACCAAAGTTCAGATATTGTTCCCAACAGAATAAAATAGTTCTTAATAAATTACACAACCTCAAAAGTACGGTGGAGATTGTGGCGTGAAGGGTGATTGTGATGCAGAAGATGCAGAAGTTGCGTTCTTCATTTCCCACAAGTCTTGCAACCAAATGGTAATTTTTTGTGGGGTGTCCATAAGGCCTAGGTAAATGTTACGGTTAGCTGGATCTTTTATGGCGTGCACAAGAGTGGTAAAAACTGGGACAGGGGCGTCAGGGTAGCTTGCATGAAAGTGGTGCAAAATTGTTTGGTATTCGTCTTTATCATTAGACCTAGCAGCAATTCCGCTGCCCATCTCATGTACCTTGGCAAACACCTTTGTGAATTCGGACACGACATCATTAGACAGGACACAACTATCCTGTGAGATTGACGCTCGCTTCCTACGTCTCATCGTGGTGGGAGTCGTTGCACCAACACCTTGGTTGCGTGATCCGCCGTTGGTGTCCTCACTTTGCGTCCCAGAATTAACCACGTCTTCAGTGATACCGGCAGTACCGGTTGGACTGGTCGGTTCTGGGATGACAAATGCATCAGATGCATCTAGGTCAATAGCAACATCATCTTCAGATGCAACATCAGAAGGAGGTTGTCTATCGGTTGAGGACATTGCATGATGGCCCCTAGCTATGTTCCTCCCCCCCATCAGCTCGACGTCGTGGTAGTGGTAGAATGGTTTGTTGATCAATCTTGCTAGTTCCCTGTTTGCCTAAAATAGGGGACAACTACTAATTAGGTCAATATTAACAAGTTTAATTTTATATATAATAGTCAGGGGAGTGTATATTATTAGACATACCGCAAGTGCCTCCCTCCACTCCGGGGTGTCAGGCAATATTGGCTTGTGCCTGCTGTCATCCCATCCAACACCGCTTTTGTTGGTCACCAGTTTTATCTTTGCATAGTCTCTCCTGAGGTTCTTCCACCGAGTTTTTAACTGATCCAATGTACCCTCATTCCTCCCCATCCTGATATGCCAATCACGTAGCTTCTCCCTCCACACGTCCCTAGTAAAAATTCCATCGACGCACCTACCCTTGTCATATTGTCTCCTCAATGCAGCAACCAGAGCCTCATCCAACTCTTTTGACCATACAATACGAAACCTCGGGTCGGGTGTAGCCATAGTACCAATGACACTGTGATATATCACTTTAGTATGGGTGTTTAAACAAAACTGTTATACAAACCTAGTATGAAACTACGCAGTTGAAAGCAATAACTTGTATTGAAAGCAATAACTTTTTTAAAGCAATAACCCATGTCATATTGTCTCATCAATCTCGCAACCAGACATAAGATCCACATTTTGTACAAAAAATTTGAAATTGTTGTTAAATTTGAAATGCTTTTAGCAAACACATCATCCAATATGTTCATTACAGGAAAACTAAATAAATAGCAATCATTCAACATGACATTCACATTAAACGTGTTTGTATTGCTCATGACATATACCTGGTAAGCCGAATTGAAGGTTTAACATAGTTGCACCGCCAGCGACAGGGTCAGGGTCGGTACATACAAGAAATTCAGAGGGAATACAGATTAGCCGAAATAGTTGGATTACTTGCATGACATAATCAACAGAATTGATCCAACTTAAACAAATATATTATAATAAGATATTTGTACCTGAACAACTAATGACATATGAAACATAATACATGATACATACTAACCTGAAAACACACGGACAGATGACCAAACTATATGCTACAAAAATCATGTCTACAATTTTAAATATAACCACATTCTAAATATAACCCTATCCTCGTAAATGAGGTATCTAGTAGGGACAAGTCATATATCTGGTTCATTACACAGAAAGAGATGAGCAAGTGACACTGTCAGGGACAAGAGCAGCAGAATATTGTGTTGTACATCTAATGTTGATGTATTTCATGTTTATAACATGATTTAAAATACCAAAATTTAACATGAAAACACAACTAAAAACACATTAATTGAATATAAACCTGAAATCACTGATTTCATGTTTATAACATGATTAACAACACCATAATTCAGGTGATCTATAGTCGGCATTCAGATATATGTTTCAACATATATTATTTTAAATGGAAGAAATAGTGACCAATCAAATTAGGGCTTATACAATGAGCACATAATAGTCACCATTTTAAATGGATAGCACAAAATTAGGGCTTATACAAAAAATCCCCGTCATTATTGATTCACACCTCAATGTAGGGCTTCTAAGACATACTTGGTCCAACTTACACAAAAAAATTACTTCATATTATTTTAAAGGGAACAAATACTGACCAAACAAATTAGGGCTTATAGCACATACATGTTCCAACTACAAACTAGTATTGTATGAGCATATACAATGTACACTGCAGACTAGTATGTTCCCAAAAAAACATAATTAATACGTAATAGGTGGATTCCAATTTTGGGAAATCATAGTAGACCTAAGTGGGGTGGGGGCAGACCTCAGTCAAGGGATGTGTACAAGGTGCAAAAAGATATTAACACAAAGCAAAGTTGGTACTAAAGTTTACAAAATAAATGAAATGACTATGAAAAAGATCTACCTATACCAATGGGTGTACAATTTGCACGTATACAAAGCATAAGCAGTCTAGGAGCACAGTCATAACACAAATAAGAATAAGTTGAATGATCAAAATTAGTGTGTCCCAGTTGTAGTTTTGAAAAGTTTGACATAAAAAAAACCTACATGAATGATTCAGACCTCAATGTAGGGCTTATAGCACATACTTGTTCCAACTTTAAGAAATATATTACATTACATTTTTGTATACCTCAACATATAATGACATATCAAATATAATAAATTATACATATTAACATGAAAGCACAACTGAAAACACATTAATTGAATATAAACCTGAAATCACATGATTTGATGTTTATAACATGATTAATGTTATATCACTGATTTGACATATCAAACATTAATTATGTTTTGTATATCAGTGATCTATAGTCAGCATTCAGATATATGTTTCAACATATATTATTTTAAATGGAAGAAATAGTGACCAATCAAATTAGGGCTTATACAATGAGCACATAAAAGTCACCATTTTAAATGGATAGCACAAAATTTGGGCTTATACAAAAAAAACACGTCATTATTGATTCACACCTCAATGTAGGGCTTCTAAGACATACTTGGTCCAACTTAAACAAATATATTATATAAGATATTTGTACCTGAACAACTAATGACATATGAAACATAATACATGATACATATTAGCCTGAAAACACACTGAAAGATGACCAAACAATATGCTAACTAGCAGGGAGAACTCATATATCTGGTTCATTACACAGAAAGAGATGAGCAAGTGACACTGTTAGGGACAGGAGCAGCAGAATATAGTGTTGTACAGCTAATGTTGCTGTATTTCATGTTTATAACATGATTAACAACACCATAATTTAGGTGATGTACAACACATTAGGAGGCATTCAGATATATGTTTCCAACTAAAACAAAAAAATTACTTCATATTATTTTAAAGGGAACAAATACTGACCAAACAAATTAGGGCTTATAGCACATAAATGTTCCAACTACAAACTAGTATTGCATGAGAATATACAATGTACACTGCATACTAGTATGTTCCCAAAAAAACATAATTAATACGTAATAGGTGGATTCCAATTTTGGGAAATCATAGTAGACCTAAGTGGGGTGGGGGCAGACCTCAGTCAAGGGATGTGTACAAGGTGCAAAAAGATATTAACACAAAGCAAAGTTGGTACTAAAGTTTACAAAATAAATGAAATGACTATGAAAAAGATCTACCTATACCAATGGGTGTACAATTTGCACGTATACAAAGCATAAGCAGTCTAGGAGCACAGTCATAACACAAATAAGAATAAGTTGAATGATCAAAATTAGTGTGTCCCAGTTGTAGTTTTGAAAAGTTTGACATAAAAAAAACCTACATGAATGATTCAGACCTCAATGTAGGGCTTATAGCACATACTTGTTCCAACTTTAAGAAATATATTACATTACATTTTTGTATACCTCAACATATAATGACATATCAAACATAATAAATTATACATATTAACATGAAAACACAACTGAAAACACATTAATTGAATATAAACCTGAAATCACATTATTTGATGTTTATAACATGATTAATGTTATATCACTGATTTGACATATCAAACATTAATTATGTTTTGTATATCAGTGATCTATAGTCGGCATTCAGATATATGTTTCAATCACATAATAGTCACCATTTGAAATGGATAACACAAAATTAGGGCTTATACAAAAAAAACCCTTCATTATTGATTCACACCTCAATGTAGGGCTTCTAACACATACTTGGTCCAACTTAAACAAATATATTATATAAGATATTTGTACCTGACCAAACAAATTACTTCATATTATTTTAAAGGGAACAAATACTGACCAAACAAATTAGGGCTTATAGCACATAATTTTTCCAACTACAAACTAGTATTTTATGAGCATATACAATGTACACTACATACTAGTATGTTCCAAAAAAAACATAATTAATGCGTAATAGGTGGATTCCTATTTTGGGAAAATCATAATAGACCTAATTGGGGGGGGCAGACCTCAGTAAAGGGATGTGTACAAGGTGCCAAAATATATTAACACAAAGCAAAGTTGGTACTAAATTTTACAAAAAAATGAAATGACACTGAAAACACAACTGAAAACACACTGACATATATAACATAAATCTACTTCTCGGGTTCCTTCCATGACCAAACAATATGCTAAGACAATCATGCCTATAATATAAACCTGTCCTTGTAAATGAGGTTACTAGAAGGCAGAACTCAGTAATGGAATTGTCCATATAAATATATAACTATTATTTTGTTCCTATCCCATTTGGTCGACCTATTTGATGTTTATAACATGATTAACATGCTGGTGTATTTATGTTTATGACATGAGGTAACTAGCACGGAGAACTCATATATCTGGTTCATTACACAGAAAGAGATGACCAAACATTCATGATGTTACTAACAGGGAGAAAAATCATGTCTACTTGATGTTTGCAGGGAGAACAATCATGTCTACATATAACCCTGTCCTCGTAAATGAGGTTTCTAACAGGGAGAACTCATTAAATAAATTGTCAATATAAATATATAGCAATATGATCGACTTATTTCATTTCAACGCATCCATTTTTTTTTGGAAATAATACATGGTCAGCCAGCAGAAATCAAGGTTGTGTTCGTATTCATCAGGAGAAGAGGGTCGGTGAAGAGGGACGGTACACATACAACAAATGTAGAGGGACGGTACACATAAGCCGCTAGCCTACTGAAACGGCGAAGAGGGTCGGCAAAGACATACCTCTCAAGCAGTTGGGTGAGCAGCTGGGCGACTTCTGAGTACAGGGGCTCGGTAGCGGAGGCTTCAGAGAAGATTTTGTGGAGGATACGAATGTGAACAGGGAGGAGTTCAGATATGAATCGCAGCACTATATAGCAGCAGCGGCACCGCTTGCCCTTGCTAGGGTTTACTGGGTTTGCACACAGTGAAAAGGGGGGCTTTGATGGGAGATGACAACTCCAGATGATGCTTGATTCTCGGCGTCTAGACTGGCGGTGTAGGTCGGAGATTGCATACGACCCACCGTACCCCTCCGTCGGCTTGATTGACCGGCTCTTGCGCCTACGCAACTGACCAGGCTTATCCATATGGCACTGCCCTACCATACGAAACGATGGGCTGCTGCATGTCTTGGGAGAGGTGGGAGAGGGCGTCATAACTGCTGGGAGGGAGAGGGCGTCGACTTCTCGGGAGAGGGAGAAGAAGAGAGAGCATAAGAGGGAGACGGGAAATGCGAAGGGGCGTGGAGGCTCGGGGGGCGATGACCCCATCGCAGAAAGGGCGAGACGAAAATGGACTGAGATCGCGAAAACCAGGTTATGAACTGGAATTCCGCCCCTCGTGGGACTGGGAGAACCCGGGTTACGGAGTTCTGTTATCCCAAAACGGGGCTTTTTCAGGATTGCGAACCAAACAAAAATCAACCTCAAACCGACACTTGTTTGGCGGGGTTGGCACAAAAAGACAAGGCCAAACCGGGTTGCAGTCCCGTGCCAAACACAGCCTTGTCTTCGGAATCAGAATCCAGTTACGCGTCCTTCCAAGCTTTGCTTATTCTGTTTTGGAAATAATCAGAGTTTAATTGTTATTCATCTTGCGCTCTAGAGCAGGTCAAAAGAAGTTGAAATTGATGTTTACATCCATGCAAAGCCAATCAGGCTTTGAGAAAGAAAATGAAACAACAGAATTAAATAGAGAAGAGCGTTTTGCAATTGCGTCTGAAACAAGGTTTAGATTGCGGGGGATGAACTGCAAAGAAACACAGTGAGTGCTCGAGCAGGATTCCCAAAATTGCTTCCAATATGGCTTGAGTTTGGGTGATGGTGGAATGAAACTTTCAAGGAATTTAATTTCCCTCTGCGCGTTCGAGAGGATCATCACGTTCTGTAGGCCTTTTGCTTTGTAGAGGCATGCAACTTGGGTTATGGCGAAACACAAAGTAGGAGAGTAATTGTTGGGGAGGTTGTACCGATACAATCTCGGATGTGATGAAAACTTATTGCGGAAGAGTTACCGATAAGCGTATAAACCCAAAGAAGAAACGCCAGATTTAACATAAAAAAATCTCTCCAGGATAAAGAGAGAAAAACACGGGACAGTACCGGCCAGAAAACACTATGTAATTAAGTTTACAACACACACTGTCTGTATTTAATTACCCATAAATCTAAGTAGTCATTCCCACACGAGAACAAAGATGAGGAAAAAGAGAATCACACTTAGTGCGTACAAAACATCCATCTTTACTTTTGATCTCCTCTTGAGGCCCCTGTTGTTGATGGGGACTGTTTGATGTCCAATGTGATCGCTGACTGGGTCAGATTGCTGCCGCTATTGTAACACTGTGTCTGTAACCGTCAACCACTACTTTGCTTCAAGACAAAGTCACTGACCCTCTCTTATCAACCAAGAGAGCTACTTTGTCAGTGCACCCAATGTGTCACCGACTGTTACCCGCTACTTTGCTTCAAGGTAAAGTCGCTGACTCTCTCTTATCAACTAAGAGAGTTGCTCTGTCAGTGCATCCAATGTGTTAGCAACTGTCAGCCACTACTATGCTTCAAGGTAAAGTCGTTGACCCTCTCTTATTCTACCAAGAGACCTCCAATTATTCTTAATCTCCGACTCTTCTACCAAAGAAGGCACCAACAAGTAACTGGAGAGATCACACCACAACCGGTGAGATGTCTCAATGGCCTCCCCCAGAGCCTCTATTTATAGACATCGATGGTATGTGGTTGCAACTAGGAATCCTTGTGCAACTTTGAGTCCAACTCAATGTTGTACATAGGAAACCATATTCTTTCCCTTTTAGAACTCACTCCTATTAGGATTGGTAGCACAAGCCAACTTCTCAAGTCCAAATCTAATTAGGCATGGGTCGGATCCTTTTCCTATTCCTAACAATCTGCCCCTCCGGCCCACGAGATAGACATTATCTTCAACAATCAAATGAAGTAGCTAGTGGACCTCATCACCACCTGTGATGGATCCACTCTCCTAAGACATGTCAACATCGTGTCATTTTCGCCCATCTTCTTTAAGTCCAATCCCAACTTCACTCTGTTCCCAAGCAACTGAAAAGATGTATCCTAAAAGTGCTTCTTCTCTCTCCATGCCCATACTTGGAACTTTGTTTCTGACCTTCTATACCAAGGTTAAGAAATCCTATGATGATGCTCACTATGTCCATGTAGCTCCTCATTAGAAGCTTGATATTTGTTGTTGTCATCTCTCTTCATCATGTAGTCTCACTTGTTCTTTAGTACTTCCTGACCCTTGGGAAGCTCCACAAGCTCATATGTATCATTCTTCTGCAAAGAAGACATATCCTCCCATATCGCCTGATGCCATTGTGCTCTATCTCTATGAGTTTGTGCTTCATGATAAGTCGTTGGCTCCCCCTGATCAGTAAAGAGAATATACTGAGATGTTGGATATTTGGATGAAGGATGATGAACTCTGTCATCCCTCTTGAGCTGCTGCTCTAAGGACTCTTCCTGGTGATGATCTTGTTTCCCCTACCTAGAAGTCTTTGACTGTGAATCTAAATCACTCATTTGTGCATCTAAATCTGGAACACTCGATGTACTATTGCTTTGCTACTCATAGTAATCTTGATGCTCTTCTTCATCATCTGAAGAGTGCACTTGTGAAGAAGCTAAAGCATCCTCATACTCATCATCCAAAGAACTATCACATGTTCCTGCATCCTCTTCATCATCACTCTCAGGCTCTGTAATTATCTCTCTCATAGAAAGTTACATCTCTGTGTTTGCTCATGGTCCTTTTTACAGGTACCCATAACATTTAGCCAAACTACTGATCTCCATAGCCAAGGAAGATACACGGCACTGCTTTATTATCTAGCTTTTGCCTCTTTTCCTTTGAAACATGTGCATAAGCCTTTCACCCAAATACTCACAAATGAGCATAGGATGCATTCTTTCCAGTCCATACCTTATCAGGTATATCAAAACCCAAAGGAACTGATGGAGATCGATTAATCAAATAGTAGGTTGTACTCACTACCTCACCCCAGAATGTCTTTGGCAACTTTGCAGTATTCAACATGTATCTAACTTTCTCTACTATGGTACGATTTTTACTCTCAGTTTTGCCATTGTGTTGTGGTGTGTTAGGCTCTGTCCTTACATGACATATTCCGTGTTGCACACAATAATACTAGAACTCCTTGCAGGTGTACTCTCCTCCGTCCATGTGGAGACACTTCATCTTTTTCTCTATTTCTCGCTCCACCATGGCATGAAATTTCTAAAAACACTAGAAGTCTTGATCCTTGGTCTTCAGCAAGTAGGCCCACACCTTCCTAGATGCATCATCAATGAATGTGACAAAATACCTATTGTCACCTAGTGAAGCCACCTCAAATAGACCGCAAACATCTGAATGAACCAGGTACAGAAGTTGTGACTTCACCTTTGATCTTGTCTTGAAAGAAACACATCAATACTTTCCTATCTCACATGCATCACACGAACTGAGACCACTATCCTTTCCACAAGGAATCAATCTCTATTTTGATAAAAGCTTCAAGCCTTTCTCGCTCATGTGTCCTAGTCGCCTATGCCATAGATATGTCTGGTGATCCTCAACTACATATATATGGCTGCCTTTGAGAAGTTGGGTCTTATACAATGTGTGACATAATTTGCTCCATACACATAACCAAGGACCACTTGGTGATCTTGCATTTCCCACCATCAGAATCTAGATGAAAACCTCCTCATTCAAATAATCAACCAGATATCAAACTCATCCACAAATCTTGAATGTGACGAACATCCTTCAGCGTGAGCGTGCAACTAACACTTGTTTGAACACAAATGTCTCGAATCACGATAATTTGGGAGAAGCTGGAATTTCCCAATTTCACTGTAATGACCCTGACCTGGGTTATGAGGTAACCATGTTTGTTTTGGCTAAGTAAGTTGCTTATAAATTTAATATAATCCTATAAGGTGTTTTGTTATCATGTGACACACTTATGCTTCAAGTTTGGTCCTGATTGAATGTTGTTTGAGCAATGTTCCTTTGTTTTGGACCAAAGTGCAATTTACCCAATATAAGGGGTTATATTGCAATATGTCACATGTTGAACGTGCATTAAGTTCTTTAGCATTATAAGAGAGATAATGATGCTAATTGGTGGCTTATGGAAAGCCTAAAAGCCAAGTTTGAACTTGTTTGAATAATGCTAGTACCGTGTGCACCAATTTTGGTACAAATTGTATTTTACCCAAAATGTGAGGTTGATATGCAAATTACCACCTCTAGAGTGTTATTAATTCCTATAGGTATCATTTAGAGGATATATAATGAATGATACACCATTTTGGAAACATTTATGAGTGGTAGTATTCTTGGTGATGAAAAGACCAAGAAAGGGGGTGAATGGAAACCCTAATTTGAGCTTGTATTAAGTGTATCGGGTTGTAGTGTTCAATGGGAGTCCCTATCGGACAAGGATGCAAATATGATACCCCCATATATTTTTGTTAACTCTTTTCCTTTTCAAAAATGAGCTAAGAACCTTAATAAATCAATGGATATCAGCTTGCAACATTCCTTGGGAAAGGTTGCATTGAATTGTGAATATAATAATGTGAGTGGAAGTGGCTTGTCCTAGAAGTTAACCAAAGGAGGCCGACCCTTATCCCTTGCATTATTCTCAAGTTTTTATTTTTCATGGAAAGATAAAGATGGATTGCATGCAAGTACATGTGTCAATCCATGCATGGCCATGTGGCACCTACTAGTAGTAAATTGATGACACCTCATATACACACTTTTTCATGAACGTCAAGTATATATACCCTTCCTTTCACCTCTTAGTGAAATTTTTCGAATCCTACCACCTCCTTGCTCTTAGATATCATGCATAGGTAAAGTGGTATCGTGCATAGGCCTTTGGTATTGGCCTTATCAAGTTGATATCGGCCTAGCAAGGTGATATCGGCCTAGTAAGGTGATATCGGCCATAGTACAGTGTTTTTAGCCACAAGTGAAGGGGATATCGGCCACAAGTGAATTCATATCATGCAGGAGTAGTTATGTATCGTACAAGGTGCTAAGAAGCAAGAAGGAGCTCAATACTTAACCCTAAGGTGAGGCCATGGTCATCTTCAACCTTGGATTGAAACATGAATCTAGGGTTATGATCTTCCATTCTTTTCTTCTTCACCAAATGCTTATCCATGGTGATTCTTTGCATATAGAGGAGTTGTGAAGTCATATTCAACCATAGGAATGAGGAGCTTTGGATATTGGAGCTTTGAAGTTGTTCTTGAGGTGGGTTATATAACTTGAACCCAATTATATTATTATGCACTTTCAATTCTATCATACTTGTTGATCTACTTGCAATTTCGATTTCTCTCGAATAATTGATGATCTTTTGAGTATTAAAAGATTCATGGGACTGTTGTCCATGACATAGAACAGTAAGAACAAGAGTCTAGAGGTTCATGGTGATGACATCATTAAGGGTAAAGTGATATTGGGTTGAAGCACATACCTCTTTGCCCGACATGGTGTGAAGCACACACACACACCTCTTTTCCTGATATGGTGTCAAGCACGCACACACCTCTTTGCCCGATATGGTGTGAAGCACACACACACCTCTTTGCCCGATATGGTGTGAAGCACACACAAACCTCTTTTCCCTATATGGTGTGAATCATACACACACCTCTTTGCCCGATATTGTGTGAAGCACACATACACCTCTTTCCTGATATGGTAAGAACACATACACCTCTTTTCCCAATATTGTGTGAAGCACACACACACCTCTTTTCCCGATATGGTGTGAAGCACACACACCTCTTTGCCGCATATGGTGTGAAGCACACATACACCTCTAAAGTGATATGGCAAGCAAGCATACACCTCTTGCCCAATTTAGTAAGCACACATACACCTCTTGCCTGATATGGTAAGCACACATACACCTCTAAAGTGATATGGCAAGTAAGCATGCACCTCTTGGATGATATGATGTTGAGTACATATCTCTAAAATGATATGGTGGTTAACCCAATACACTAGATGAAAAAAGTGGTAAGGTGGTTAATACCATCGAACAGGTGATGGCCAATACACTAAAGTATGGTGTGGCCAATATCTTCAAGTGAGGTGAGGATGTTACACCCATGTATGGTGAAGGTAATACACCATATGATTAGTAAGGTTGATACCTTGATGGGTAAGGGTATGAGGGATATGATGATGTCTAGCTCAATATACACCTAATCCAATACATGTGTTCAACTTGACATACATGATTCAATTGGATGCACCTTGTAAAGGTGAGGGTAAAACACTATTAGGAGTGATGAGTGTAACACCAAGTAATGGTGTGGTTAATACCTTGATAGGTGAAACACCTAAAGTGGTTGATAATGGTATATCAACAATGCCTTAACTCGAGATGAGTCCATATCACTTGATGATAGTTGAGTAATTTAAATGTGTGACTTATGGCCAATACACTACATGATAAATATGATGTGTTAGTGCATAAAGTATTAGGATGGGATATACCCTAATACAAGATAAGTTGATGAACTTAAGTAAGTTAAAAGTGATGAGAGAAGTGATACATTAAGGCATGATAAATACCACATCCAGCACCTCAAGGTTGATGCACCTTGATGCAACTTAAATCCAATATACTTGGATGAGTAACACATGAAGTGTGTCATGTCAATTGTTACATTGAGATGTAATGAGTTTAATGCACTTCGATAAGTGTAGGCTACCATACCTTGAGTAAGGGTTAAGCCAAGATAATAAAGTATGATGTAATCAACATCCTAGTGAGGATGAGAGAGAAACTCATACTTTGTGTTAATAATCATTTAATGATAAATGATGAGAATAAATAAGTATGCTTGAATACTTAGGATATCAATGTATATGCTCCTAGATGTATGGAGCAATGAATTAGGGTTTGGACTGATAATATGAACTTGAAACCCTATTTGTCTATAAAAGGAAACCCTAACCCAAATAATGGGGAAGGTTGTATGTCTCTTATTGCATAGGCCTTGTGAGGCATGTTAGATACTTATATTATAAGTAAGATGCTTAATGGCCTTGTGATCCAAGTGAATAGTTGTTGCCTAGTGAGAGGTGACAAGATGCTTAATGGCCTCATGAGCCAAATGAATAGTTGTTTCCTAGTGAGAGGTGACAAGATGTTTAATGGCCTTGTGTGCTGAGTAAATAGTTGTTGCCAAGTGAGAGGTGACAAGATGCTTAATGGCCTTGTTTTCCATGTAAATAGTTGTTGCCTAGTGAGAGGTGACAAGCTATTTAATCAAACTATGTGAGCTATGTGAAATGATTGTACAACAAGTAAAATGAATACCTTGGTCTGAGGACTAGGAGGTAATAGTTACCTATTACAGAGGTAATAATTCTATGTGATAATGTAGGGGTTTGAACACCCAGATCCAGTAATCATGATGATAATGATGTGAAGGGATGAGGATTCCCAGTAATGCGATAAGGGTTTGAGATCCCAAGTACCAAGTATCTAAATGTGTTTTAAAGACTTGAAAAGTACATGATAGAAGTATTACACTTTCTGTGTAGCATTTGTTGTGGTTAATAATAATAACTTGTTTGACGCTAAAAGAATGTTGTAATGCAGTTAATATATCATTAGGTACCATAAAATGTTGCCCTGACCATAGATCCATCAGTGTCAGAATTTGCTGAATGGTGAAACGGGTTTCCCATGGCATAACCTGGAATGCATATTTTTGAATATGTGGGGGCATGGTGCCTATGTGACCATGACTCAGCAATTTCATAAGAATGTCTTAATAGAGCATGGTGAACTGACCCGTGGCTCAGAGCATGGTGCCTATGTGACCATGGCTAAGAGTATTGTGCCTAATTGACCATGACTCAGTAACTGGGGACGGTTGATGTTGATGTTTTCCCTAAGAGAGTATAGTTGATGTTATAGCTCTAAGCGAGGATGCCTATGTACCCTAGAACAACTATATTGTAGCTGGCACAAGATGTCATGCTAAGCCTAAGTGGTCTCGTACTGACTGAGACAAGGGAGGTCATGGCAACTGGCTCTTCCATTGACCTTGTATGGTACCTAATTGTGAGAAGTTTGTGGTCGGTTGGAGATGAACGGGGTATGCTTCATCTCCTCAGGGAATAAGTGTGATTGTAAAAGATGTTCATCCATGTAGCATATCTTCTTAAGGATCAAATATGCAAAACATTGATTGATATGCAATTCAGTTATACATCTTAGTTGATAGATGATATTTATGTTTCTTTACATTCCTTACAAAGAAGATAGATGTTTTATAACTCTACCATGGGTAGATCCAATGTTCTCCTTAAGAAAGGAGGTTATCTTATTCTATTCATATAATGATTAATCCTACCTATTAATATAAAAGGAACCCCTACTTAGTTTTGATAATGTTTATTTGCAATAATAATATGGTCGGAGAAGAGTTATATCTCTCACTGAGATAATTGTCTCACCCTGTGGGATCCACAGTTTTTAGGTAGACGTGCATGAGGTGGTGAATACCTTTCTACAGAGGAGGAACAACAGCTCAGGCAGCAGTGACAGCTCAGGTTGAGTATATTGTCTGTCGTGTCTTGTAGATAGAAGTCCTATGTGTCATCTCTGTACTCTCAGGTCCTTGGAGTTGGTTCGTGATGATCTTGTGAATAATTTGAGATTTTGGCTTGTATGCCTCGAGGTTTTATGTTGCTCCAGTATATGTTTTGATAGAGCAACTGTTATATGTTGTCCTTGAGATGAGATAAAACAATGTTGTACAATGTAAATCATGATATGTATGAGTTTTTAATATTTTAGTAATAGTTTTCTTAAAAGGATCTCCTTGCAAAATGGTTTTAAATTTTAGTGATTTTTGTTAATCCGTTGTTTATGGTAATTTCGGTTAATTGTAACATTTTTTTTGTCGGTTTGATGATGTTCGTTCCGAGTTTTTGGTATTAGAGCTTAAGGTTCACTGAGTCTACAGAGACATAGGACTAAGGTGTTGAGTCTATTCTAGTATTCTCCAGTATATCTTATAGTGATTTATGCTTATGTAGAAGAAAGAGTAAAGCTTAAGGATGTTTGGAGAACACAAGGAGTACATTGTTGAAAGCAATGTTGTTGCACTAGGAGAGGGTGCAAGGGATCAGGAAAGCGAAGAATGAGTGCCTGAGAATTCCCATCTTGACCCAATCAGGATAGAGAATCCTGCTTTTTATGCTCTTAATGGGTAGGTTAGGACAACATTGATGCATATAATAGACCGGATACTAGCATTACAACCTAGGTTACCAGTCCTCAATGTAGAAACTTTGGGTTTTGAATGGGTTCCTGAATGACATAGTCATGTTGGAACAGTGGAAAATGTTGGAAGGATTAGCATATGGAAAGAAAATAGAATCTGTCATAAGTATAGACAGATAGTACATCGGTGATGGTAGTGCCCAAGGAGGGGCAATAAGCTGAGAATTAAGGAAAGGTCTCTACAATTCTATAGACATTTTCCTAGTTATTCTAAAAAGCCAAAGTTTTTGGTGCCACCAGTGCAATAAATACCTAGTGTACCAGGGCAGTAGTCACTAAGTAAAGGCAAAGGTCCTAACATTCCACCTGTAAGAACTCATGACTTAGCTTCTACATCAGTAATGAGATCGATAAGACCATGGTATGAGGATAAGACATGTTACAGATATGGACATGTTGAGCATACTAAACTCTTTTGTTCAAAAAGAAGGGAGGAAATGACCCAACCACTGAGGTAGACTCGGCAGGGCTTACAAAAGTTACATCCCAATAGTGTAAAAAGGCAAAAGCAACAACATGAAAAAACTAGACTCTATGTGTTGAGTCAACCTGAAGCGATAGATGACCGCGAGGGGTAACAGTCAGATAGCTCTTTTTCATTTTGATATGCATTGTCTTGATGTTATCTGATAATCATAAGAAGGATTGATGTTATTGACTTCCCTATTGATTTCCCTATGGGAACATAGGGAAGAAATGATGAGGACTATAATTTATATTATGTTCAGTATTATTTTAAATGCTTTATAATTGCCCTTATCTGTGTGAAAGAGGAATGAGGTATAGAAGTGATGCCTAGAGAAAATCCAGGGATGCTAAATCCTATGTTTTTGATGATATGAAAAGTAAGGAATATGATAGTAAACAAAGTGCATACCACCTAAAATCAGTACTTGCATACCCTAGCCAGATATTCAACTATTGAAGATAAGGTAAGTATGGAACTCTTAGATTGTTATGTTTCTGATTACTCTGATCAAATAGTCATTTTGAGACAATCTAGTGAGCATAACAAAATTGGAAATATGGCAAGGATATTTTTATCACAACCTAAGTGCATTAAATGGAATCTGAGATGATCTCAGATCAATCTGTGTGTATGAGGAAGTAAAAGTATAATCCTCATGATAAAGAGAATAAGAACAAGGGAGATGATCCCTGCCTGATAAACCTTGTATGAATAGTAAAGATCTTTTCCCATGATGTGGAAATGGGAAATGCAATAAAATCACAAAATGTTCATGAACATGTTAGACAATAATAAAGAAATGAGTGATGACATGTAATCATCCTTATAATTCCTATGCTGATGGCAAGGAACCTAGGATGAAACAAGAGTAAATGGCTCATGAACAGTTGAAAGTTCATGCAATAATCAGAGGAGATGATAATTTCTTCTCTTTGATAATCATAGGAGATGATAATCTCTTCTCTTTGATAAACAACCCTGGGTGATGATGGGGTGATAATAGGAATATGTATCTTTGTGTTCTTTCCTTTCAGGGACATGGAAATCAAGTGAGTCTTATGACACTTGAAGTGTATGAGTTAAAAGTGTTCAATTGATGGATACTTAGAAAAGTATCAGTTCGTCTTGGACTTTGGTTCCAAGATAAAGATATGTGTAACAAGTAATGTTCCAAGATGAAAGAAAGATCCTTTTATATGTGTGGCTTTGGTAATAACAATAGAGAGATGGGAATGATGAGGATGTGATATGTTTTTGACACATCTGATGGATACCAAAGTAAGGAATTATGGTATCTAAGAAGTATCAGGTGGTATGGGAAAGTAAAAACATAACTCCTAATCAAATGATTTATGTTGGTTACCTGGAATGGACAGCTGTGAAATCAGTCTAGTTACATAAAAATAGTATGGACATCATATGTTAGGGGTTTATGCTTTGCATAAACATGACATCGATAAGGATGTACTAAACGAAGGAACAATTGTAGAATCATTTTGGGAAAAGCTTATCAAGTTAAAAATAATTCCTTAGAATACCCCTATCTAGATCTGTTGAGACAACTTATATATAACATTTAAAGATACCTCTAAGATAAGTTCTTAATTAATAAGTAACCTCCCCTTATGACAAGAGAATGTACAACTAATGAGATAGTTGGTACAAGTAGTAAGAAAGTTTAGTGTTGTGTCAGCAGATTAGATGGAACAACAAATGTATGATAAGACTTGTAGTCCCAAGTGGTTGACAGAACGTAACTCTGGTCTTTCCTTGGAAGTGAAATGCTAAACTGAATGAGGAATATGGAAGACTCCCTAGAATTAAGAATTTTGTGACATAAAGTTGTAAGTTGAGAAAGGTGAAAAATCAATGATGTTTGACACTTGAGTTAAATAAGGTATGTATAATGTTTCTCAGACTAAGAAAAGAGTTACCTGACACAGAGTTGACTCCGCAGTCAGTAATGGATAGGACAGCTGAGTATGTGTCATGTGTGATAGATTCTATGATAACCCTGTGTGGAAGAATTTTGTGTTGATAAAAGTTCTATGGCATCTCCATGACATTAAGATGTTATGTGGAGACTTGATGATATGATGAATGAATAATATATGTCTCCCTTTACCTATAATTTTTGGGGGATGAAATCCTTGTTATGGGTTTATAACTTGTAATGACCCTGACCTGGGTTATGAGGTAACCCTATTTGTTTTGGCTAAGTTACTTATAGCTTTAATATAATCCTCTAAGGTGTTTTGTTATCATGTGACATACTTATGTTTCAAGTTTGGTCCTGATTGAATGTTGTTTGAGCAATGTTCCTTTATTTTGGACCAAAGTGCAATTTACCCAAGATAAGGGGTTATATTGCAATATGTCACATGCTTAACATACATTAAGTTCTTTAATTTCATAAGAGAGATAATGATGCTAAGTGTTGGCTTATGTAAAGACTCAAAACCAAGTTTGAACTTGTTTGAATAATGCTAGTACCTTGTGCACCAATTTTGGTACAAATTGTAATTTACATAAAATGTGGGGTTGATATACAACTTACCACCTCTAGAGTGTTCCTACTTCCTCTATGTATCATTTATAGGATATAGAATGAATGATACACCATGTTTGAAACATTTATGGGTGGTAGTATTCTTGGTGATGAAAAGACCAAGAAAGGGGTTGAATGGAAACCCTAATTTGAGCTTGTATTAAGTGTATCAAGTTGTAGTGTTAAATGGGAGTTTGTATCGGCCAAGGAGACAAATATGAGACCCCATATAGTTTTTTTAACTCTTTTCCTTTTCAAAAACTATCTAAGAACCTTAATAAAGCATTGGATATCGGCTTGCAACTTTCCTTGGGAAAGGTTGCATTGAATTGTGAATATAATAATGTGAGTGGAAGTGGCTTGTCCTAGAAGATAACCAAAGGAGGCCGACCCTCCCTTGAATTATCCTCAAGTTTTTATTTTGCATGGTAAGATAAATATGGAGTGCATGGAAGTACATGTGTCAATCCATGCATGACCATGTGGCACCTACTAGTAGTAAATTGATGACACCTCATATACACACTTTTTCATGAACCTCAAATATATATACCCTTCCTTTCACCTCTTAGTGAAATTTTTCGAATCCTACCACCTCTTTGCTCTTATATATCGAGAATAGGTAAAGTGGTATCGTGCATAGGCCTTGGGTATTGGCCTTATCAAGTTGATATCGGTCTAGCAAGGTGATATCAGCGTAGTAAGGTGATATTGGCCATAGTACAGTGTTTTTGGCCACAAGTGAAGGGGACATCAGCCACAAGTGATTTCATATCATGCATGAGTAGTTATGTATCATACAAGGTGCTAAAAAGCAAGAAGGATCTCAATACTTAACCCTGAGGTGAGGCCGTGATCATCTTCAACCTTGGATTGAAACATGAATCTAGGGTTATGATCTTCCATTCTTTTCTTCTTCACCAAATGCTTATCCATGGTGATTCTTTGCATATAGAGGAGTTGTGAAGTCATATTCAACCATAGGAATGAGGATCTTTGGATATTGGAGCTTTGAAGTTGTTCTTGAGGTGGGTTATATAACTTGAACCCAATTATAATATTATGCACTTTCAATTCTATCATACTTGTTGATCTACTTGCAATTTCGATTTCTCTCAAATAATTGATGATCCTTTGAGTTTTGAAAGAATCATGGGACTGTTGTCCATGACTTAGAACAGTAAGAACAAGATTCTAGATGTTCATGGTGATGACATCATTAAGGGTAAAGTTATATTGGGTTGAAGCACACACCTCTTTGCCCGACATGGTGTGAAGCACACACACACCTCTTTGCCCGATATGGTGTCAAGCACACACACACCTCTTTGCCCGATATGGTGTGAAGCACACACACACCTCTTTGCCCGATATGGTGTGAATCACACACACACACCTCTTTTCCTTATATGATATGAAGCATACACACACCTCTTTGCCCGATATTGTGTGAAGCACACATACACCTCTTTCCTGATATGGTAAGCACACATACACCTCTTTGCCCAGTATGGTGTGAAGCACACACACACACCTCTTTTCCCTATATGGTGTGAAGCACAAACACCTCTTTGCCCCATATGGTGTGAAGCACACATACACCTCTAAAGTGATATGGCAAGCAAGCATACACCTCTTGCCCAATTTGGTAAGCACAAATTCACCACTTGCCTGATATGGTAAGCACACATACACCTCTAAAGTGATATGGAAAGTAAGCATGCACCTCTAGGATGATATGATGTTGAGTACATATATCTAAAATGATATGGTGGTTAACCCAATACACTAGATGACAAAAATGGTTAGGTGGTTAATACCATCGAACAGGTGATGGCCAATACACTAAAGTATAGTGTGGCCAATATGTTCAAGCGAGGTGAGGATGTTACGCCCATGTATGGTGAAGGTAATACACCATATGCTTAGTAAGTTTGATACCTTGATGGGTAAGGGTATGAGGGATATGATGATGTCTAGCTCAATATACACCTAATCCAATACATGTGTTCAACTTGACATAGATGATTCAATCTGATGCACCTTGTAAAGGTGAGGTTAAAACACTCTTAGGAGTGATGAGTGTAACACCAAGTAATGGTGTGGTTAATACCTTGATAGGTGAAACACCTAAAGTGGTTGATAATGGTATATCAACAATGCCTTAACTCGAGATGAGTCCATATCACTTGATGATAGTTGAGTAATTTAAATGTGTGACTTATTGCCAATACTGTGGCAACACATCCCATTATCATATAGATAACGAGGTGTTACGCGAAAATGTGCGGAAATTACCATAACCACAGATTATCAAAACACGGGTTAATTAAAACCGATTGCGGAAAACTGATAAACTATGAAACTATTACTTTCCAGTCCTCATCCTGCAAGGAAACATATCATATATATACATACATGAGATCTGATACGTGTCCACATCTCAGGAACAACTGTTCATCCATCCCATGAGTTCACCACCTGTTCATATACATAGAGGCCCGCATCCGGCCAACAGCAGGATAACAAACATCATCGATTATTCGTCGTGAAACATTGTCAAAACACTGCCAAGGACCTGAGAGTACAGGGATGACTCTAGACTCTACTACAAAACATCCAAACAGTAGCATACCCATTGCTAGCCTTCTACTGCTCCTCAAGCTGCTCGTCCGCAACACCACGACCACGGCCACGTCTACCTCGACCACCTAAAAAAAAGGTGTAAACCAGTGGGGTGAGACAATTGAACAATTGTCCCAGCGGGAAACATAACTCCCCACCGCAACTACAGAACCTCAACAAGATAAATTATAACAGCAGATAACTAGAAACGGGTATAACAAGAGCAGTCTATAGATATAAAGCAAAGTTATTCTTACCGACAAACTTACCAGCTGTATAAAAGCATATAACCAGATATCTCTCAATGGAACATGATTGACAAGATAAGATATATCACTACGTAACATGATTACCAGGACAAGATATAATGCCACATAACCTGATTATCAAGATGAGATAGATTACCACATACCTGATGAATATAGCAGTAACTGCAAGATATAATAGAGATATTACACAAACAAGGCATCAACCAATGTTTCGTGTTTATCTTAAGCAGTAAGTACTAAACGGATGTATTATGTATTATTATTCCCTGAGGATTTGAACCGTACCATTCAAATCCAACTTTCGGTTACGAAACCCAAGCCGGTGCCATACAAGGTCAATGGAAGAGCCGGACTCCACGACCTCCCACCTCATGGTCAGTACACGAGTACAACACAAGCAGGACCGCAGTCTCATGCTGAAGTGGTCTAAGCCACAGGGTCATCTCCATAGGCTACCCTCACTCTAGCCCGCCTCGGTACATGTCTCGACGCTAGTAAAACTGAGCCATGGGCCTGTTCACCGTGCTCTAAGCCATGAATGCATTCATGCTCCTCACATCACATATCCTGAGCCATGTGCCTGTTCACCATGCTCTATATACATATATCTGAGTCTGCAACCGAAGTTACACTCTTACCTCCTCATTTTCAGGCTAGGAGCAACCTACGCATATTCAACAATATGCGCTTCCAAACCCGTAGGAGAACCCATTTCACCATCACCAAGTCCTGACGATGATGGATCTATGGCCAGGGCAAACTACATGATATGATTCCACTGTAATTATTTAGTATCTTTTAGATGGATTGCAAGATTCAACCAACTTGTATAACATGCAAGATATAACAAAAAGTAAATAACATTATATTATTATTGAAACCACATCAACCTGATCCATCTCAAGGATTCAACATCACATGTTACCACTTGGCCTCTTGCCAACCATCTAGATCCATCTCAAGGACCATCACATACCATGGGACTTAAATCCCTCATCATGTACTGCCAATGCCTCTTCAAGGCTTACATCATCATCATGGAACAACACATCATACATACAATCTCATCAATCAGAGTATTATCAAAGTGATGTTACTCATCACATATGTCACATAGCCTTTTCATGGCTAAACATCACCTGCATGGTTAGGGTACACAATAATCATACTTTCAACATAAAGACTATACTTACCATCACAAGATGATATTCAAGATACTGTACTTATTCTTACACTTATTTTATGATCAAGTGTATTAAGCACATCATTAACAAACCATACCTATACTTATCCTCATCTCAAAATTATACAAATAATCAAGGTGTTCACTATATATAGAAATCATGTTGAGTATACAGAGCAAACACTATTATTACCACTATCATTATTGTCACCATCCAATATCATCATTATTATCATTATGCCAGCTACTAGTGTAACTATCACCATTCTCATTAACAATTAAGCATAAGGATCACTTCACACATATCATTACTACTACCTTCCTCATCATCATCGTCTACTACTATCGGCATCATTACTACCATTATTGCCATCACTACTATTATCAGCATCATCATTATTGTTATTATGTTACCATCATTCTTATTATTACTATAGCCAAGGAGTCAACATCATTGTATAAGCATAACTATACACTTCCATAACACAAGGAACTATCGTTAAAAGGTCACAAGACCCTCACCAAAACTCCTCACTACCCTCACCCAAACAACCCACAACAACAACTAGAGAGGAGTGCAGCAACGTTGTGTTGCTACCACTGAACCCAACACACGATGCAGCGTCACAAGGGGTGTCGTGCGTCAGGGTGTAACGGTGGGTCGGGCACCCATGTGTGTCGGGCAACGCCCGTCACACCTCCTGCCTCGACGTCCGTCACAAGCGCCCAACTGCAACGCCCGATATACTTGCTAGTCATAACGGCCAGGGTACTATGCTAGTAACAACCAGGAGAGAGAGAAAAGAACTTCCACATAACGTGCCACAAACTATCCAAGGCCTAACGACCGACACACACCAAAGCCAAGGGCGTGACGCCCGTCACAACCTAGCCCTATCTGCCGTCACAGCTCAAGGTGTATCGCCTACCAACAACCATCATGCTCAACAAGGATATATCGGCCAACACCTCACTCTAGCCTATCGTCCAACCCAAATAAGCTTGCCACACTTGTCCCTATCATCCACCATCAACAAACCACCATGTCATTCTTGGTCCAATGTCTATCACAAGGACAAAGGTGTCGCTCATCTCAAGATGAACCATATCGTCCAACAAGGGTCACCATATCGACCAACACTCATACTAGCTCAACCTATTGCCCAACACAAGGGAACCTCATGTCGTCCTTCTCAAGAACAAGGGTGTCGTCCAACACACCAAAACAAGGAAGGGTATCGCCCAACAGGGGTCATCTTCAACCTCCAACTCAAGGATACTCAAACCCTAAAAGGCAAGGTACACCAGATCACAAGGAAACCCTAAAACCTAAGGGGAAATCGGCCACCAAGAGCTATCAAAGCAAGGTACAAAAGCAAGGAACTAAGCTAAGCTACTAACATGCAACAAGATCATAGCTAGAGGTAGAGGAGTTAGGGTTAGAAATTATGCAACCCGCCTTAAGCTCCAAGCTCCAAGGAAGAAGAAGCACTCCAAGGTCCAAGGGATATCATCCACCAAAGTTGATCCAAGAGAGGGTATCGGCCACCACTGCAACTCCAGGAGAGTGTATCGGCTAACACAAGCAAAGAAGGAGAGGGGTGTCGTGCACTCAAGGTGGAGGAGAGACAAAAAGATCAAAGGAAGCTAAGACAAGGAAAAGAACCACCTATATAGAAGGAAAGGGAGGAGAAAACAAGGTAGATACATGCTATGTGTCGTCCACCCAAGGGACACTTGTCCTAGGGCTCAAACCACCACCCTAGCATGGCATGAGACACTTGTCCAAGATATGCACCAAGTGTCCACCAAACAAGACCAAGCCTCATGGGCGGCACAAGCAATAGCTCTGCTGGGCGACACACCAAGGCACATGGGCGACACACATGGTTGTTGGACGACACAAGCCACTCTAGGTCGACACACACTCCTCCTTGGGTGACACAAGCTAGTCTTGGCCGACACAAGGCTCAAGCAAGCCCAAACAAAGCACCCCAAGGCCCAAACAAGCTCAACCAAGGCCCAAGAAACTCAAACAACAAGCCCAAGCCTTCCTCTCAACCCTTGAGGAAGCAAAGAGAGGGAAACATCTCACAAGATGGCAAACTTGCACACAAAACCCTAAACTTGGGTTATTTGCAAGTAGCCCCCTCAAACTCTCAACAAAGCACAACAAAACCCTAATCACCACTAAAGGTGATTAGCATGCACCAAAGCACCAAGATTAAGCAAAACAAACAGGGTAAACCCTAAACGCATGTCAGGGTCCTTACAAGATAACACCCTTTAAGGGATTTCGTCCCCGAAATCTGAAGAGAAAAGCGAGGGATACTTCCTCCTCATCTCTTCCTCAAGCTCCCATGTGGCTTCCTCAATGCCACGATGCTGCCAAAGAACCTTCACAAGCACCATGTCCTTCCTCTTCAGCTTCTTGATCCTTTTGTCAAGGATCGCCACAGGACCTTCCTCGTAGGTCACATCTGCATCAAGCTCAACCTCAACTGGCTGTATCACGGTACCTGAATCCGAATGACTTTTCTTCAGCATACTGACATGGAACAGTGGATGCAACCTGTACAACTCTAGAGGCAACTCTAACTCGTAAGCTACCTTGCCAACACGTGCTATGACTGGGTAAGGCCCCATAAACCTAGGTGCTAACTTATCCTTCCGTCCAAACCTTAGTACACCCTTCCATGGCGAGACCTTAAGATATACTTTGTCTCCTACCTGGAACTCCAAAGGTCGTCGGTGATTGTCTGCATAAGACTTCTGCCTGTCCTGTGCCACTTTCAACTGTTGCTGTATCACTTTGATCTTATCTGTTGTCTGCTGTACTAACTCAGGACCCAAAAGCTGATACTCACTAGACTCATACCAACACAAAGGAGATATGCACTTTCTTCCATACAAAGGCTCATAAGGAGCCATGTCGATGCTCCGCTGATAGCTGTTGTTGTAAGCAAACTCTATCAAACTCAGATGTACATCCCAGTTGCCTAGAAACTGCAAAACACAAGCTCGAAGGAGATCTTCCAAAATCTGAATAGTCCTCTCAGACTGTCCATCGGTCTGCGGGTGAAAAGCTATACTGAACCTCAACTGCGTTCCCAATGCTCTGTGCAACTATTCCCAAAAATGACTCGTAAACTGAGGACCTCTGTCAGAAACTATCATTGCTGGCACACCATGCAAACATACTATCTCATCCACATATACTCGAGCTAGTTTCTCGGCTGTATATGTCGTCTTCACTGGTTGAAAATGGGCAGACTTAGTCAATCTGTCCACTATCACCCAAATGGAATCATGATTCGTAGTTGTCCGGGGTAGACCAACTATGAAATCCATGGTAATATGATCCCATTTCCACTGTGGTATCGGCAAAGGTTGCAACGTACCTGTCGGCTTCTGATGTTCAGCCTTCACTTGCTGACACACCGCACATCTCGCCACGAACTCAGCTACATCTCTCTTCAAATTGGCCCACCAATACAAGTCTTTTAGACTATGATACATCTTAGTGACACCTGGATGCATAGCATACATCGACGTATGTGCTTCCTCAAGCACCAACTTCCTCAGATCATCAGCATCTGGAACCACCATCCTATCATGATAGCAAACTAGTCCATCCTCAGACTCATGAAACCCATCACGCTTGTCGCTGCCGAACTCTGATCTGATCAACTATGCCGCATCATCTGTCTGCTATGCATCCTTGATCTGCTGTCTCAACATAGGCTTAACTTGCATCTGTGTGAAAAGACCCGACAACAAAGAAACTTCCATCTGCACATTCATCTGTCGAAGAGAAACAAACATATCTCGCTTATGGCATACCAGAGAACTCAATTGTGCCTTCTTTGCAGAAAGAGAAGAAGACTTTCTGCTAAGCGCATCAGCTACCACGTTCTCCTTACCAGGATGATACTCGATAGTGCAGTCGTAATCATTGATCAACTCCATCCATCATCATTGTCGCATGTTCAACTCTTGTTGTGTAAATATATACTTCAGATTCTTATGATCCGTAAAGATCTAACACACTTCCCCATACAGATAGTGTCTCCAAATCTTTAACGCATGAACCACTACTGCCAACTCCAAGTCATGAGTGGGATAGTTCTCCTCATGTTTCTTGAGCTGTTGCGAGGCAAAAGAAACCACATGATCTTCCTGCATCAACACACAACCTAAACCTTTCTTGGAAGCATCACAGAAAACAACATAGCCTTTCCCAGGCTCTGGCAAGATCAACACTGGAGCACTGGTCAGCTTCTCCTTCAAACTCTAGAAAGCTTGCTGACATCGATTATCCTAAACAAAAGGTACATCCTTCCTGGTCAACTTCATCATTTGCAATGCGATCACACTGAAGTCCTTGATAAACCTCCGGTAATATCCTGCCAAACCAAGGAAACTACAAACTTCTATCGGCATCTTCGGATGTTCCCAATCCGCAATGGATTCCACCTTCTTTGGATCTACTTTGACTCCTTCAGCAGATATCACGTGGCCCAAGAAAGTCACTTCCTCCAACCAGAACTCACACTTACTGAACTTGGCATACAACTGATGTTGACGAAGAAGAGTCAACGCTCGACGAAGATGTTGTTCATGCTCTAATATGTCCCGACTATAGATCAAGATATCATCTAGAAAGACTACAACAAACTGATCTAAGAACGCACAGAACACTCTATTCATCAGATCCATAAAAGAAGCAGGTGCATTGGTTAGCCCAAACGGCATAACCACGAACTCAAAATGACCATACCTCGTCCTGAAAGCTGACTTTGGTATGTCATCCGCCTTTATCTACAACTGATGATATCCAGACCGTAGATCGATCTTAGAAAACACAGTAGCACCATGCAACTGATCGAACATATCATCTATCCTCGGCAACGGGTACTTATTCTTGATCGTGACCTTGTTCAACTGCCGATAATCTATACACTACCGCATCGAGCCATCCTTCTTCTTAACGAACAACACGGGAGCACCCCACGGCGACGTACTCGGTCGGATAAAACCCTTCCCCAACAAATTTTGCAACTGCTTCTTCAACTCCGCCATCTCTGCTGGAGCCATCCTATACGCTGACTGTGCAACTGGTTGAGTTCCTGGAACCAGATTGATCTCGAAATCAATCTCTCGGGGTGGAGGAACACCAGGAAACTCCTCAGGAAACATGTCTGCAAACTCTCGAACAACTGACACCTCCTCGAGGCTAGGACCTTTCGCCTTGGTAACCACAACAGTATCCATCACGTGAGCTAAGAACGCCTCACATCCCTATCGTAACAACTTGTCTGCCACCATAGGTGATACCAAACATGTCAGAAGAATCTTCCTATCTCCCTGGAAGATCCACTTTTTTCCAGCAACATCAAACACTGCCTGCTTGGAACCACAGTCCAAAACAACCTTATATCTCTCCAAGGTATCCATCCCTAGGGTAACATCGAAACCATTCATATCAAGTGGTATAAGATCCACTTGTATGCGGTGTCCTGAGAAAGACAAGACACAAGATGGACACTTTTCTCGAAGAAAAGAGGAACCATCAAGAGGGGTTTCTAACAACAAGCTATCCTTCTTACAACTAACAGGTAAACGACATTTTTCAAGCATACCATAGGCGATAAAAGAGTGTGTAGCACCCGGGTCAACCAGAACAGATATAAAGCAAGAAGAAGACACATCAGAATAAAATAACTCCATCTGACCTGTCACCACTCGCGGGTTGACTATCGTCTCCGGCTGACTCATGGCATAGAATCGAGTCGTTGCCTACTGTCTACGACCTCTACTCCCTTGAGCAGACAATCCAGCCTGAGACACTTGACCGCGTCCTCGTCCTCTGCTACCACTGGGCTGTGGTCTCTCTGACCTCTGAAGACTCTGCCTCGGCTGCTGCGTCACTTCAACGTCTCTATTCGGGCAATTGAACTTCCAATGCCCAACTTGTCCACAAAGATGACATGCCTTGTCCTCCAACCATGGCCTAGATGGCCCTGTCACTGCCACAGAAGCTGAACTGTGCGCCTTAGACGGCGAAGAAACATAACCTTTCCCCTTACTCGGAGACCACTGAGAAGGTACACCAGAACTTCTCATCGCTGACGGTGCTGAAAACTGAGGCTTCTTAAAGCCACCAAACCTCCGTCCTTGAAACTGAGCAGGTCTTTTGTGAGACATAGACTCGCTTTTCTCCCTTACTGTCCTCTCGATCCATCAAACAGATTCCATGAACGTAGCAAACCGCTCTTGGTTCTCTAATGCAGACACCGGGGTTCTCAACTCAGCACTCAAACCCTTCTCGAAGCGTCTGATCTGCTCCTCATCTGTTGCCGCCATGTGAGGACATAACCTCAACAGATCCATAAACTTAGCTTCGTACTCGGTGATGTTCATTGTTCCTTGTCTCAGGTTCTCAAACTGACTCACCTTCTCATCCAGATACGTCTTCGGAAAGTATCTGGTGACGAACTCGCGTCGGAACACTTCCCAACAGATCATCTCGCCAGGCCGCTTCTCTTCTTCGATGGTCCACCAGTGACCAACACTACCTTTCAGAAGGTAGACATCATGCTTTACCTTGTCTGCTTCGGGGATGTCAAGGATCCATAAAGCCTTCTCGAGACTTGTCAGCCACAGATCTGCATCCGCTGGATCAGTCGTTCTAGCATACTCTGAAGCTCCAACTCGGCGAAGCCGCTCGAAGGTCTTCCCAATACCCGATGCTTCTTCATGGGGAACCTATGCTCGCGGACGAGGCACTGGTAATCGCTCAACCGTGAGATTCATCGTAGCCATTAACTATCCCATAAGCTTTTGGTAAGTAGGATGTTCGACTATGGCTGGGTTAAATTGGGGAACCTCAGGCACCCGATCATCATGTGCCTGTCCATCTGCTTCATCAACTGATGCAGCATCACTATGCTCAGGAGCATGTTCTTCATGGTTTCCAGACATATTGGCTTTTCTTCCGCTGAGGGCATAAGATTTTGTAAGAAAACTTGGAAAACTCATAAGAACAGACTCAACCTAGTCCTAAATCCCTATAGACTCAGCGAACCTATAGCTCTGATACCAAAACTTGTGGTAACACATCCCATTATCATATAGATAACGAGGTGTTACACGAAAACTTGCGGAAATTACCATAACCACAAATTATCAAAACACGGGTTAATTAAAACTGATTGCGGAAAACTGATAAACTGTGAAACTATTACTTTCCAGTCCTCATCATGCAAGGAAACATATCATATATATACATACACGAGATCTGATACGTGTCCACACCTCTGGAACAGATGTTCATCCATCCCATGAGTTCACCACCTATTCATATACATAGAGGCTCGCATCCGGCCAACAGCAGGATAACAAACATCATCGATTATTCATCGTGAAACATTGTCAAAACACTGCCAAGGACCTGAGAGTACAGGGATGACTCTAGACTCTACTACAAAACATCCAAACAACAGCATATCCATTGCTTGCCTTCTACTGCTCCTCAAGCTGCTCGTCCGCAACACCACGACCACGACCACGTCTACCTCGACCACCTAAAAAAAGGTGTAAACCAGCGGGGTGAGACAATTAAACAATTGTCCCAGCGGGAAACATAACTCCCCACCGCAACTACAGAACCTCAGCAAGATAAACTATAACAGTAGATAACTAGAAATGGGTATAACAAGAGCAGTCTATATATATAAAGCAAAGCTATTCCTATCGACAAACTTACCAGCTGTATAAAAGCATATAACCAGATATCTCTCAATGGAACATGATTGACAAGATAAGATATATCACTACGTAACATGATTACCAGGACAAGATATAATGCCATATAACCTGATTATCAAGATGAGACAGATTACCACATACCTGATGAATATAGAAGTAACTGCAAGATATAATAGAGATATTACACAAACAAGGCCTCAACCAATGTTTCGTGTTTATCTTAAGCAGTAAGTACTAAACGGTTGTATTATGTATTATTATGCCCTGAGGATTTGAACTGTACCGTTCAAATCCAACCTTCGGTTACGAAACCCAAGCCGGTGCCATACAAGGTCAATGGAAGAGCCGGAGTCCATGACCTCCCACCTCGTGGTCAATACACGAGTACAACACAAGCAGGACCACAGTCTCATGCTGAAGTGGTCTAAGCCACAGGGTCAGCTCCATAGGCTACCCTCACTCTAGCCCGCCTTGGTACAGGTCTCGGCGCTAGTAAAATTGAGCCACAGGCCTGTTCACTGTGCTCTAAGCCATGAATGCATTCATGCTCCTCACATCACATATCCTGATCCATGGGCCTGTTCACCATGCTCTATATACATATATCTGAGTCTACAACCGAAGTTACACTCTTACCTCCTCATTTTCAGGCTAGGAGCAACCTACACATATTCAACAATATGGGCTTCCAGGTTAACCCGTAGGAGAACCCGTTTCACCATCACCAAGTCCTAACAATGATGGATCTATGGCCAGGGCAAACTACATGATATGATTCCACTATAATTATTTAGTATCTTTTAGATGGATTGCAAGATTCAACCAAGTTGTATAACATGCAAGATATAATAGAAAGTAAATAACATTATATTATTTTTGAAACCACATCGACCTGATCCATCTCAAGGATTCAATATCACATGTTACCACTTGGCCTCTTGCCAACCATCCAGATCCATCTCAAGGACCATCACATACCATGGGACTTAAATCCCTCATCATGTACTGCCAATGCCTCTTCAAGGCTTACATCATCATCATGGAACAACACATCATACATACAATCTCATCAATCAGAGTATTATCAAAGTGATGTTACTCATCACATATGTCACATAGCCTTTTCATGGCTAAACATCACCTGCATGGTTAGGGTACACAATAATCATACTTTCAACATAAAGACTATACTTACCATCACAAGATGATATTCAAGATATTGTACTTATTCTTACACTTATTTGATGATCAAGTGTATTAAGCACATCATTAACAAACCATACCTATACTTATCCTCATCTCAAAATTATACAAATAATCAAGGTGTTCACTATATATAGAAATCATGTTGAGTATACAGAGAAAACACTATTATTACCACTATCATTACTGTCACCATCCACTATCATCATTATTATCATTATGCCAGCTACTGGTGTAACTACCACCATTCTCATTAACAATTAAGCATAAGGATCACTTCACGCATATCATTACTACTACCTTCCTCATCATCATCGTCTACTACTATCGGCATCATTACTACCATTATTGCCATCACTACTATTATCAGCATCATCATTATTGTTATTATGTTACCATCATTCTTATTATTACTATAGCCAAGGAGTCAACATCATTGTATAAGAATAACTATACACATTCATAACACAAGGAATTGTCGTTAAAAGGTCACAAGACCCTCACTAAAACTCCTCACTACCCTCACCCAAACAACCCACAACAACGGCTAGAGAGGAGTGCAGCAACGTTGCATTGCTACCACTGAACCCAACGCACGACGCAGCGTCACAGGGGGTGTCGCGCGTCAGGGTGTAATGGTGTGTCGGGCAACGCCCGTCACACCTCCTGCCTCGACGCCCGTCACAAGCGCCCAACTGCAATGCCCGATATACTTGCTAGTCATAACGGCCAGGGTACTATGCTAGTAACAACCAGGAGAGAGAGAAAAGAACTTCCACATTACGTGCCACAAACTATCCAAGGCCTAACGACCGACACACACCAAAGCTAAGGGCGTGACGTCCATCACAACCCAGCCCTATCGGCTGTCACAACTCAAGGTGTATCGCCCACCAACAACCATCATGCTCAACAAGGATATATCGGCCAACACCTCACTCTAGCCTATCGCCCAACCCAAATAAGCTTGCCACACTTGGCCCTGTCATCTACCATCAACAAACCACCATGTCATTCTTGGTCCAACGTCTATCGCAAGGACAAAGGTGTCGCTCATCTCAAGATGAACCATATCGTCCAACAAGGGTCACCATATCGGCCAACACTCATACCAGCTCAACCTATCGCCCAACACAAGGGCACCTCATGTCGTCCTTCTCAAAAACAAGGGTTTCATCCAACACACCAAAGCAAGGAACGATATCGCCCAACAGGGGTCATCTTCAACCTCCAACTCAAGGATACTCAAACCCTAAAAAGCAAGGTACACCAGATCACAAGGAAACCCTAAACCCTAAGGGGAAATCGGCCACCAAGAGCTATCAAAGCAAGGTACAAAAGCAAGGAGCTAAGCTAAGCTACTAACATGCAACAAGATCATAGCTGGAGGTAGAGGAGTTAGGGTTAGAAATTATGCAACCTGCCTTAAGCTCCAAGCTCTAAGGAAGAAGAAGCACTCCAAGGTCCAAGGGATATCGTCTACCAAAGATGATCCAAGAGAGGTTATCGACCACCACTGCAACTCCAGGAGAGTGTATCGGCCAACACAAGCAAAGAAGGAGAGGGGTGTCGTGCACTCAAGGTGGAGGAGAGACCAAAAGATCAAAGGAAGCTAAGGCAAGGAAAAGAACCACCTATATAGAAGGAAAGGGAGGAGAAAAGAAGGTAGATCCATGCTATGTGTCATCCACCCAAGGGACACTTGTCCTAGGGCTCAAACCACCACCCTAGCATGGCACGAGACACTTGTCCAAGATATGCACCAATTGTCCACTAAACAAGACCAAGCCTCATGGGCGGCACAAGCAGCAGCTCTGCTGGGTGACACACCAAGGCACCTGAGCGACACATATGGTTGTTGGACGATACAAGCCACTTTAGGTCGACACACACTCCTCCTTGGGCGACACAAGCTAGTCTTGGCCGACACAAGGCTCAAGCAAGCCCAAACAAAGCACCCCAAGGCCCAAACATGCTCAACCAAGGCCCAAGAAACTCAAACAACAAGCCCAAGCCTTCCTCTCAACCCTAGAGGAAGCAAAGAGAGGGAAACATCTCACAAGATGGAAAACTTGCACACAAAACCCTAAACTTGGGTTATTTACAAGTAGCCCCCTCAAACTCTGAACAAAGCATAACAAAACCCTAATCACCACTAAAGGTGATTCGCAAGCACCAAAGCACCAAGATTAAGCAAAACAAACAGGGTAAACCCTAAACGTAGGTCAGGGTCCTTGCAAATACACTACATGATAAATATGATGTGTTAGTGCATAAACTATTAAGATGGGATATACCCTAATACAAGATAAGTTGATGAACTTAAGTAAGTTAAAAGTGATGAGAGAAGTGATACATTAAGGCATGATAAATATCACATCCAACACCTCAAGGTTGATGCACCTTGATGCAACTTAAATCCAATATACTTGGATGAGTAACACCTGAAGTGTGTCATGTCAATTGTTACATTGAGATGTAATGAGTTTAATGCACTTTGATAAGTGTAGGCTAACATACCTTGAGAAAGGGTTAAGCCAAGATAATAAAGTATGATGTAATCAACATCCTAGTGAGGATGAGAGAGAAACTCATACTTTGTGTTAATAATCATTTAATGATAAATGATGAGAACAAATAAGTATGATTGAATACTTATGATATCAATGTATGCTCCTAGACGTGTGAAGCAATGAATTAGGGTTTGGACTGATAATATGAACTCGAAACCCTATTCGGATATAAAAGGAAACCCTAACCCTAATAATGGGGAAGGTGGTATATCTCTAATTGCATAGGCCTTGTGAGGCATGTTAAATACTTATATGATAAGTAAGATGCTTAATGGCCTTGTGATCCAAGTGAATAGTTGTTTCCTAGTGAGAGGTGACAAGATGCTTAATGGCCTTGTGAGCCAAATGAATAGTTGTTTCCTAGTGAGAGGTGACAAGATGTTTAATGGCCTTGTGTGACGAGTAAATAGTTGTTGCCTAGTGAGAGGTGACAAGATTCTTAGTGTCCTTGTGTGCCATGTAAATTGTTGTTTCCTAGTGAGAGATGACAAGATATTTAATCAAACTATGTGAGCTATGTGAAATGCTTGTACAACAAGTAAAATGAATATCTTGGTCTGAGGAGCAGGAGGTAATAGTTACCTGTTACAGAGGTAACAATGCTATGTGATGATCTAGGGGTTTGAATACCCAAATCTGGTAATCATGATGATAATGACGTGAAGGGATGAGGATTCCCAGTAATGTGATAAGGGATTGAGATCCCAAGTACCAAGTATCTAAATGTGTTTTAAAGACTTGAAAAGTACATGATAGATGTATTAAAAAAAATTGTAGCATTTGTTGTGGTTAATAATGATAACTTGTTTGATGCTAAAAGAATGTTGTAATGCACTTAATATATCATTAGAAACCATAAAATATTTCCCTAACCATAGATCCATCAGTGTCAGAATTTGCTGAATGGTGAAATGAGTTTCCCACGACATAAGCCGGAATGCATATTTTTTAATATGTGGGGGCATGGTGTGTTATAACCTCAATTTCTTGAATATGTAAATAAATATGTGATCCTCTTTTAATGAATAAATGAAATCTTTTTCTTTAATTTGCAATGGATTTCGTATGAAATGTCCTTGATTGATTGATGGTGGGCTTTGTTGGCCATTGAGCCAAATTGAAAAGAAAAGAGAATTAAAAAGGAAGAGAAATTGATTAATTAAAGGGAAATATGAGTAATTGACAATTAAAAGAAGATAAAGGCAAATAGATATTCCCCAATATGTGAATCCGTGCCTTTAGTATTTCTTGATGTCCAAGGAACCCAAAATAACAATATAATGGCAAAGGGAAAGTAAATAACAATTAATTTTGAATAAATTAATGGATAACTTGGGAGAAAAGGAATCCTTCTCATACATTGCTTTTTATTTCCCAAGTTTCGTAAAAAGCTAGGCAATAATAAGAGGAACGTTCCCTTAAACTTTGAGACAAATAGGAGTTATGGTTTGGGAGATATCAATTTTCCATGTTATCTCCAAAATTGGGAATTATCCTGAATTTAGGAATATATTCTTTTTTTCCTTGTGTTTGAACCCGAGCGATGAGATCCATTGGATCTTAATCCAATGAGGGACGCTCATCATCTAAGTCTCAAGTGGACTTGGATTCTACAACTCTGGGAGAAATTTCCATCCGAATTTCCTCACGATTCAACGGATATAGCAGCCTGTCAATTGTCCCTTTGGACTTGGGAGAAGGAAACACATGGAACCATCCCTGGTTCGACTAGGATTGGAGGTTTTTCTGGGAAATGCCCAAACCTCGCAAGCTTAACCTCGACCCTATATATAGGGGAGGATTATGGAGGGAACCAACATATTTTCTCGCTAGCGCAACCTCTGCGGAAGAGTGCGAGGAGTGTTTTTGTGCGCTCAATTGGTCTTTTCATTCTGATCTGCAACTCCGACACCTCGGTGACCCTCGTTGGAGTCCGGCGAGTAGGGGACGATGTTCGAGAAGCTCGGGCGAGGAATTGAACTAGCTATCAACTTCGTCGAGGGGAGGCGGAGCTCCCTGGCCGATCGGTGTGGGCAAAGGAAGTCGAGAGCTCAGAGTCAACCTCCAGGTTGACCTCGCGAAGTTGTTGATACTGAGGAAGACGACGACCCGTCGCCCTACGATCTGAGTCCACGGTGATCTCAGTTGATCCAACGCTCTAGAGAGGGAGCGGATTTTGTTAGGCGTGTGCAACTGGGATCGTTAGATCCAAGAAGCAGATCACCGGACCACAGATCGAGCGGGCCATTATTTTTGGTAATTATTCCTTTCTAATCAAATAATCCAGGAAAAGGGTTTTATTTGCAAAATTTGTAGAAATTACTAGGATTCTCTAATGGAAAAACTTTATACATGAAAGTTGTGTAGAAAAATACAAGGAATCTGATAAAAATTCTTTGGGAATCTAGTTCTACTCCATTTTGCAAAAGTACCTTAATTTTCTAGTAAAATGTATTAAAAGTTGATGAGAAACCCTAATTGAAGATAAAGGGTGAAATTTGGAAGATTAATAAGTCAAATTGATAAGATTAACCATGTTAATGATAAAGGTGGTTTGTTTATCCATTTTGAATGCAAGATTTCCTAATTTAGAGTTGTAATCCATAAAAGAAGGATAATCTATATGGAAACCCTAATTTGGGATAAAAGGAGAGAAAAATAATATTTATCTGAAATAGGGAAATCAGATGCTTAATAAAGATCCTAAACTTGATAAGGGTGATAAAATGAGAAATTAAGGGTTTTATGTAGTTTTGATATATTAATGATCATGATATTGAAAGATGAGGTAAAAACCCTAATTCCCAAGGAAACCCTAAAATTGAAATTGAAATCCTAAGTAATGTGATGAAATTGGATAAATATTGATAAAAGGAAGTTGGAATGTTTATTTCAGGATTTTTGTGCACTTTGCTTGATTGGATTTTCTCTCTCTACATAATTCTGTCTCCAAATCTACAATACAGGTATGTGGTTACGCCTATGAATATCCTGAATTAGTTTCCTGAGGATTTTTGAGGTTTTATCGATGACTTGAATTAAGCTGTTGGTTGCATTTAATTCTTGCAAATTATAATGTGGATATGACTATCACCTAAGATATGTGCCTACTAGCTCAGATCCTAGTCCCCTTTGTAGCTTAATGATTGACCTAGTACATGGCTACCGATGGGGTAGGCCCATCAAGTCATTGAACGACTTAGTACATGGCTACCAATGGGGTAGGGCCATCAAGTCATCATGAGTCAGAGATTGGACTACCTTTGGGTAGGGCCATGTGACTCCATAACCCTAGGTATTGGCTACCTGTGTGGTAGGGACACGGGGGTAATGATCTACCATATGAGAGAGGTAGTATCCATGTCCACTATAGGGACAACACAGAGATAGGGGATAGGCAAGGATTGAGTAGTATTGCTTAAAACGTAATGTTGGATGTTAAATGATATTTGGATGACTATGTTGTTAATTATTGTTTCCCCCCCATACCAGTATATCATGTATATTGATCGATGTTTTGTTTGTCGGCTTTTTAGGGACAACCCTGAAATGAACAAACAGTAAAGTGACACAATGTGAAACTAAGAAATAAAGTGCAAGGAGGATTAGATAGATTAATTCAAGCTCTAGATAGATAGATTTCCAAAGTTTTTTTTTCAAAGGTAAGTACAGTTTTAATTTTATATCCAATTCCATCTTATTTAGTAGAATTTCATAATTATAATTGATTATTTGTTGACCCTTTGATCTTGTTAATTGAATAACGGCTTTGTCCTTTGGGTCTCCCTTAATTGGGGGTTACCGGTAGGTGGGGTCATTACAATTGGTATCAGAGCATAGGTTCCTCATCTAATCATTAATAATTATTAAATTTTACAAATTCCATAGAACCAAGGGAGTTATTAGAGGAATGTCTGAAAGACTGAGGTGTCTAGAAAAGGATCACTTCTGGGGGCTAGTAATATTTTCCTCCGCACCGCTAGTCAGAATATGAGGACTCCCAGATTGTGTGACTGCCTGGCCGATGTCTTAGGATATGACTCGAAATAAGATACCTATAAGACTCTCTCCTCTTGTTCATTCCTTCTCAACTTAAATTTCTATTAAGGATTTCTCAGGATTAGGGTTTTCTCTCTCTTCCTCACCCTCTTGAGGTATGGGTTAAGGATGATAAGGCATACGGGATCCTCCAACAAATTAATTAAAAGATATGTAATTAAGATGTCATCGAAATAAGTATAAGTGGTTAATTATAGACTAAAGATTTGTTTGTGTACTTATGTAGATGGCTGGTACAAAGGTTGTGTCAATCCCTTTCCCCACCAGCGGAGGTGGACCACCCCGTAAAGAGAATGGGTCTTCTGAGAAGAGGAAGTGGAATCATGGTGGTGAGACCTCCAAGAAGAGAAAGTGGCCTGAAGAAGCTGTGTACGAGGCACCAAACCCAGAACCAATGCCCGACATCAACCGAGAGCAAGGGGAAGGACCAAAATATGAGGAATACCAGGTGTATGAAGAGGAAGCCCGAATGGAGGAGGACCAGACTGGTGGTCAAGAACCAACCATGGTGGTTCAAACAAATGATGCAGTTTTGATGGAACAACAAAAGCAACTAACTGAGGCTATTTTTTCCCTGGCCCTTAGGGACATAGCTAGGGATGAGAATGGTGAGCCACTTCCTGTTCATCCTCGACTAGGAGCCACCATCTTGGACTTCATCAAGCTGAACATCGAGAAGTTCTAGGGAGAAGATAAGACTGAAGTGGTCAACAAGGCTGAAGCTTGGCTGCTTGCAGTCGAGAATGGATTCTGAATGCTTGAGGTGTAGCCGAATAAGAAGGTTCTGTTTGCTACTCACCTTTTGGAAGGTGCAACCAAGATATGGTGGGAGAACCATATCACAGGAAGAGACCTAAGCGAGAAACTGATGGCATGGACCGACTTCAAAACCATCTTCACCGCCAGATCCATCCCCGTCTCAGCCAAGAAAGAGAAGGAGCGAGAGTTCACCAACATGACTCAAGGAAGTTCATCAGTTGCGAACTTTGGTCATAGGTTCCGCATCCTGGAATGCTTCAGACACATGATGGATGAAGAAAGAAGGGAGGACCACTTTATAGAGCGTCTGCACCCTGCCATCAAACCACATGTGATGGCTAGTAAGCCAAAGACCTTCTCTGAAGCCTATAATATCGCCTTGGACATGGAAAGGATGGTGATGCCTACACAGAATCCCTCTAAAGGATACTTGGGTTTCACTGAAGGAGCTCAAGGTCAGAAGAACAATCCCAAGAAAGGTCACGAGCATCACTCGGCTAAAGGAAGATATGGAGGGAAAGGGAAACTCCATCAAGACAACAACTGACCTCGATGTCGCACCTGCGGGAGATGGCATACTGGTGAGTACCTCCACAAGAAGAGGGTCTTCTACCGATGTCAACAAGAAGGACACTTCATCGCCAACTGCCCTCAACCCGAACTGAGAGGACCCTTGGGGTCACAGCCTGTGGCAGGACAACCAGTAGCTGCAACACCTCCAACAAGAGCACCAGTCGGAGCACCTCCAGTTGGAGAGAGAAGGCAAGCTAGGGTGTTCGCCATTGACAATGAAGAAGCTCAGGTGAATGATAATAGGCTGATCGAGGGTAATAACCCATAGAGTTTCCCATTTTAGTACAGTAGATCATGTAATAGCTTTCTAATATGGTACAAACTATGTAGGCTTGCTGAAAGTCGTGGGACAAAATGTAAAAGCCCTTTTTTTATTCTGGTTCTACTAATACTTTTATTTCGAGAAATCTGGCAACTATGCTTGGTTTGTATATCAAGGATTTGGGTTATGTTTTGGATGTCACAACCCCGAGTGGTCATATTTATACCTCTCTTTTGAAAACCCCTGTCTTTCCAGTAAAGTATCTGAACCATGAACTTCCCACTGACTTCATCCTTCTCAATATGAATGATTTTGATGTAATCATCAGTATGGATTGGCTTTCCACATATAGGGCCCAGATTAATTGTAGAGAGAAGAAGATTCTCATTAGGAAAACTAGCCATCCACACTTCACCATTCGAGGAAGGAAAGATGCAACAACCAGCCTTTATGTGTCCGCTTTGAAAGTTGAACGGATGCTATCCAAGGGTTGTCGAGCCTACCTAGCCATAGTTATCATACCTGAGGTTAAGGGTCTTTCCTTAGAGGATATAGAGGTGGTTCAGGAGTATGTGGAACTGTTTCCAGATGATCTACCAGGGATTCCCCCTGAGAGGGGAGTAGATTTCTCTATTGAGCTAGCTCATGGGACTAACCCTATATCTAAGGCACCCTATAGAATGGCCCCTGCAGAGTTGCTTGAGTTGAAAACCCAGTTGCAAGAGTTGTTGGATAAAGGATTCATCCAACCCAGTACATCACCATGGGGAGCACCAGTTCTCTTTGTGAAAAAGAAGGATGGGTCACTTCGGATGTGTATTGATTATTGAATGATCAATCAGGAAACCATTAAGAATAAGTATCCTCTACCTAGAATAGATGACCTATTCGACCAACTCAAATCAGCTCGAGACTTTTCCAAGATCGATTTGAGGTCAGGATATCACCAGGTGAGAGTGAGAAGTGAGGATATAACTAAAATGACTTTTCGAACCCGATATGGCAACTATGAGTTTTTGGTCATGCCGTTTGGATTATCCAATGCATCGAGTGTCTTCATGAACCTCATGAACAGTGAGTTCCAGCCTTTCCTTGACTCTTTTGTGATAGTGTTCATAGATGACATCTTAGTGTATTCGGATGACCTAGCCCAACACCATGAACACTCGGGTAGAGTCCTTGATATCCTGAGAAAGCATAAGTTTTTCAGAAAGTTCTCGAAATGTGAGTTTTGGTTAGACCGAGTCATGTTTCTTAGACACATCATCTCAGGAGGAACAATCGTCATAGATCCAACCAAAGTATCAGCAGTTTGAGACTGGCCGACACCAAAAAACCCCTCCGAGATTCGCAACTTCATGGGGTTGGCTGGATACTACCGTCACTCCATCAAGGATTTCTCAAAGACTGCTTTGTTGCTGACCATGTTAACCCAGAAGGATGTGAAGTTTGTGTGGTCTAACGTATGTGAAGCTCGCTTCCAAGATTTGAAGGAGAAATTGACCACTGCCCCTGTGCTGACTCTACCTTCTGGAAATGAGGGTTTCATGATATTCACCGATGCTTCCAACATGGGACTTGGTTGTGTGTTGGAACAAGATCGGCATGTGGTGGCATATTCTTCCAGACAGCTTAAGCCGAATGAAGTGAATTACTCGACACATGACTTGGAGTTAGATTCTATCATCCATGCTTTGAAGATATGGCGACATTACCCGTATGGTGCTACCTTTGAAATCTTCACCGACCATAAGAGTTTAAAATACCTACTGACACAGAGAGACATGAACCTACGAAAACGACGATGGATGGAGTACCTGAAGGATTATGACTTCACCATCGCCTACCATCCTGGTAAGGCAAATGTCATGGCTGATGCTTTGAGTCAGAAACATCTTAACTGTGTAGCTGTTCGATCTAGTCAGTGGAAGAGTTTGGAGGAGCTTGTGGAATAGACTCCACAACCGTTAGAGGACCGAGTTCGATTGGCTAATATCTGGATTCAATCTGAGTTGTTGAGTGAGATCATAGCAGCACAATTGACCATTGAAGAGCTAGACAAGATGAAAGGTTTGATGATGAAGCCACAGACTCATTTATCTGTTGGAGTAGACGGAGGAATTAGGTTTGAGAATCATATATGGGTTCCAGTGGATTCATCAGTAAAGAAACGTATCCTGCAAGAGGCTCATGGGTCCAAATACACCATGCACCCAGGAACTACTAAGATGTTCAAGGACCTAAAATGGTTTTTTTGGTGGCCAGGAATGAAGAAAGACGTTGCGACATGGGTGGCCAACTGTCTTACGTGCCAAATGGTGAAGTTTGAACACCAATGACCCGACGGACTCTTACAGTCTATAGAAATTCCAGAGTGGAAATGGAAGCAGATCACCATGGATTTTTTGGTGGGTCTACCCCGGACCAAGAATGGTATGATGCGATATGGGTCGTGGTAGATTGTCTTACCAAGTCAGCACACTTCCTTGCCTTGAAGACCACTGCTAAGGTGACGCACCTAGCTGAGTTGTATATCAGAGAGATAGTGTGATTGCATGGTGTACCAGGATCAATCATTTCAGATAGAGACCCAAAGTTCACCTCCAAGTTTTCGAAGCAAGTTTAAGAGGAACTTGGTACCAGGCTGAAGTTTAGTACAACTTATCATCCCCAAACAGATGGTCAGTCAGAAAGAACAATCCAGACATTAGAAGATTTGTTGAGAGCTTTTGTGCTTGATTGGGGTGGCTCATGGGAGCAATACTTACCGTTAGCAGAGTTTTCCTACAACAACAACTACCAAGACAGTATCACGATGCCTCTGTATGAAGCTTTTTATGTAAGAAAGTGTCGATCCCCACTTCACTGGGATGATGTGGGTGAGAGGACCCTGTTGAGGTCAGATGAGCTCCAAGTGTATGCCGATAAAGTGGCTTTGATCAATCAAAGGATGAAGAGAGCCCAGGATCGACAAAAGTCGTATGCTGATGCAAAGCGGACTGATGTGTATTTCACTATGGGAGAGAATGTGTTTTTGAAAATCCGACCACTCTAAGCTATAGCTAAGAACAGAAGAAAGTTGAGTCTCTGATACGTGGGTCTGTTTGCGGTGTTAGAACGGATTGGTGAAGTTGCATATCGTTTGGTGTTACCCCCTTAGTATATCATGATGCATGATGTGTTTCATGTGCCCAACCTAAAGCAATATGTGCATGATCCAAGCCATGTCCTGAACATTGAACCTATTGAGCTTCAAGGGAAGTTGACTTATCCAAAGTCACCTTTGTGGATTCTAGATACCAAGGTCAAAGAGCTCAGATGCAAAAAAATAGAGATGATAAAGGTTCTTCGGACGCATCATGGAGAGGATGAGGCCACATGGGATCTGAAGGCGGACATGGAGAAAGCATACCCTAATTTGTTTATTTGATTTCTTGAATTTTGAGGGCAAAATTCCTATAAGGAGGGGAGGATGTTATAACCTCAATTTCTTGAATATGTAAAGAAAGATTTGATTCTCTTTTAATGAATAAATGAAATCTTTTTCTTTGATTTGCAATGGATTTCGTATGAAATGGCCTTGATTGATTGATGGTGGGCTTTGTTGGCCATTGAGCCCAATTGAAAAGAAAAGATAATTAAAAAGGAAGAGAAATTGATTAATTAAAGGGAAATATGAGTAATTGACAATTAAAAGAAGATAAAGGCAAATAGATATTCCCCAATATGGGAATCATTGCCTTTGGTATTTCTTGAAGTCCAAGGGACCCAAAATAACAAGATAATGGCAAAGGGAAAGGAAATAACAATTAATTTTGAATAAATTAATGGATAACTTGGGAGAGAAGGAAGCCTTCTCATCCATTGCTTTTTGTTTCCCAAATATCGTACAAATCTAGGCAATAATAAGAGGAAAGTTCCTTATACTTTGAGACAAATAGGAGTTATGGTTTGGGAGATATCAATTTTCCAAGTTATCTCTAAAATTGGGAATTATCCTGAATTTAAGAATATATTCTTTTTTTTCCTTATCTTTGAACGTGAGCGATGAGAGCCGTTGGATCTTAATCCAACGAGGGACGCTCATCATCTAAGTCCCAGGAGGACTAGGACTCTGCAACTCTGGGAGAAATTTCCATCCCAAATTCCTCACGATTCAAGGGATATAGCAGCCTGTCAATTGTCCCTTTGGACTTGGGAGAAGGAAACACATGGAATAATCCCTGGTTCGACTAGGATTGGAGGTTTTTCTGGGAAACGCCCAAACCTCGCAAGCTTAACCTCGACCCTATATTTAGGGGAGGATTATGGAGGGAACCATCATCTTTTCTCGCTAGCCCAACCTCTGCGGAAGAGTGTGAGGAGTGTTTTGTGCGCTCAATTGGTCTTTTCATTCTGATTTGCAACCCCGACACCTCGGTGACCCTCACCGAAGTCCAGTGAGTAGGGGATGACGTTGGAGAAGCTCAGGCGAGGAATTGAACCAGCTACCAACTTCTTCGAGGGGAGGTGGAGCTCCCCGGCCGATCGGTGTGGGCAAAGGAAGTCGAGAGCTCAGAGTCAACCTCTAGGTTGACCTCGTGAAGTTGCTGAGACTGAGGAAGACGACGACCTGTCTCCCTACGATATGAGTCCACGATGATCTCAGTGGAATCCAACGCTCCAGATCAGGATCAGATTCTGTTAGGCGCACGCAACCGGGATCGTTAGATCCAAGAAGCGGATCACCGGACCACAGATCGAGTGGCCCATTATTTTTGGTAATTATTCCTCTCTAATCGAATAATCCAGGAAAAGGGTTTTATTTGAAAAATTTGTAGAAATTACTAGGATTGTCTAATGGAAAAACTTTATACATGAAAGTTGTGTAGAAAAATACAAGGAATCTGATAAAAAATACTTTGGGAACCTAGTTCTACTCTGTTTTGCAAAAGTACCTTAATTTTCCAGTAAAATGTATTAAAAGTTGATGAGAAACCCTAATTGAAGATAAAGGATGTATTTTGATAAATTAATAAGTCAAATTGATAAGATTAACCCTGTTAATGATAAAGGTGGTTTGTTTATCCATTTTGAATGCAATATTGCCTAATTTAGAGTTGCAATTCATAAAAAAGGATAATCTATATGGAAACCCTAATTTGGCATAAAAGGAGAGAAAAATCATATTTATCTAGATTAGGGAAATCAGATGCTTAATAAAGATCCTAAACTAGATATGGGTGCTAAAATGAGAAATTAAGGGTTTTATGTAGTTTTGATATATTAAGGATCATTATATTGAAAGAAGAGGTAAAAACCCTAATTCCCAAGGAAACCCTAAAATTGAAATTGAAATCTTAAGTAATGTGATGAAATTGGATAAATATTGATAAAAGGAAGTTGGAATGTTTATTTCAGGATTTATGTGCACTTTGCTTGATTGGATTTTCTCTCTCTACATAAATCTGTCTCCAAATCTGCAGTACAGGTATGTGGTTACGCCTATGAATATCCTGAATTAGTTTCCTGAGGATTTTTGAGGTTTTATCGATGACTTGAATTAAACTGTTGGTTGCATTTAATTCTTGCAAATTATAATGTGGATATGATTATAACCTAAGATATGTGCCTACTAGCTCAGATCCTAGTCCCCTCTGTAGCTTAATAGATTGACCTAGTACATGGCTACCGATGGGGTAGGCCCATTAGGTCATTGAACGACTTAGTACATGGCTACCAATGGGGTAGGGCCATCAAGTCATCATGAGTCAGAGATTGGACTACCTTTGGGTAGGGCCATGTGACTCCATAACCCTAGGTATTGGCTACCTATGTGGTAGGGCCATGGGGGTAATGATCTACCATATGAGAGAGGTAGTATCCATGTCCACTGCAGGGACAACACAAAGATAGGGGATAGGCAAGGATTGAGTAGTATTGCTTAAAACGTAATCTTGGATGTTAAATGATATTTGAATGACTATGTTGTTAATTATTGTTTCCCCCATATACAAATATATTCCCATATATTGATCGATGTTTTGTTTGTCGGCATTTTAGGAACAACCCTGAAATGAACAAACAGTAAAGTGACACAATGTGAAACTAAGAAATAAAGTGCAAGGAGGATTAGATAGATTAATTCAAGCTATGGATAGATAGATTTCCAAAGTTATTTTTTTCAAAGGTACGTAAAGTTTTAATTATATACCCAATTCCAGTTTAGTTAGTAGAATTTCATAATTATAATTGATTATTTGTTGAACCTTTAATCTTGTTAATTGAATAACGGCTCTGTCCTTCGGGTCTCCCTTAATTGGGGGTTACCAGGAGGTGGGGTTGTTAAAATTGGTATCAAAGCATAGGTTCCTCATCTAATCATTAATAATTATTAAATTTTACAAATTCCATAGAACCAAGGGAGTTATTAGAGGAATGTCTGAGATACTGAGGTGTCTAGAAAAGGATCACTTCTGGGGGCTGGCAATATTTTCCTCCGCACCGCTAGTCAGAATATGAGGACTCCCGAATTATGTGACTGCCTGGCTAATGTCTTAGGATACGACTCGAAATAAGATACCTATAAGACTCTCTCCTCTTATTCATCCCTTCTCAACTTAAATTTCTATTAAGGATTTCTCAAGATTAGGGTTTTCTCTCTCTTCCTCACCCTATTAAGGTATGGGTTAAGGATGATAAGGCATAAGGGATCCTCCACCAAATTAATTGAAAGATACGTAATTAAGATGTCATCGACATAAGTATAAGTGGTTAATTATAGACTAAAGATATGTTTGTGTACTTATGTAGATGGCTCGTACAAAGGTTGTGGCAATCCCTTTCCCCACCAGCGGAGGTGGACCACCCCGTAAAGAGAATGGGTCTTCTGAGAAGAGGAAGCAGAATCATGGTGGTGAGACCTCCAAGAAGTGAAAGAGGCCTGAAGAAGCTATGCACAAGGCCCCAAACCCTGAACTAATTTCAGACATCAACCGAGAGCAAGGGGAAGGACCAGAATATGAGGAATACCAAGTGTATGAAGAGGAAGCCTGAATGGAGGAGGACCAGCCTGGTGGTCAAGAACCAGCCATGGTGGTTCAAAAAACTGATGTAGTTTGGATTGAACAACAAAAGCAACTGACTCAGGCTATTTGGGCCCTGGCCCTTAGGGACATATCTAGGGTTGAGAATGGTGAGCCACTTCCTGTTCATCCTCGACTAGGAGCCACCATCTTGGACTTCGTCAAGCTGAACCTCGAGTAGTTCTGGGGAGAAGATAAGATTGAAGTGGTTGACAAGGCTAAAGCTTGGCTGCTTGCAGTCGAGAATGAATTTTGTATGCTTGAGGTGCAGCCGAATAAGAAGGTTTTGTTTGCTACTCACCTTTTGGAAGGTGCAGCCAAGATATGGTGGGAGAACCATATCACAGGAAGAGACCTAAGCGAGGAACCGATGGCATGGACCGACTTCAAAACCATCTTCACTTCCAGATTCATCCCCGTCTTAGCCAAGAAAGATAAGGAGCGAGAGTTCACCAACATGAGTCAAGGAAGTTCATCAGTTGTGGACTTTGGTCGTAGGTTCCGCATCCTGGAACGCTTCAGACTCATAATGGATGAAGAAAGAAGTGTGGACCACTTCATAGAGCGTCTACACCCTGCCATCAAGCCACATGTGATGGCTAGTAAGCCAAAGACCTTCTCTGAAGCCTATAATACCGCCTTGGACATGGAAAGGACGGTGATGCCTGCACAAAATCCCTCCAAAGGATACATGGGTTTCACTGAAGGAGCTCAAGGTCAGAAGAACAATAACAAGAAAGGTCACAGGCATCACCCAACTAAAGGAAGACATGGAGGGAAAGGGAAACCCCATCAAGAGAACAACTGACCTCGATGTCGCACCAACAGGAGATGGCATACTAGTGAGTGTCGCCACAAGAAGAGGGTCTACTACCGATGTTAGCAAGAAGGACACTTCATCACCAACTGCCCTCAGCCCGACCTGAGAGGACCCTTGGGGTCACATCCTATGGCAGCACAACTAGTAGCTGCAGCACCTCCAGCAGGAGCACCAGCCGGAGCACCTCCAGCAGGAGCACCAGCCGGAGCACCTCCAGCTGGAGAGAGAAGGAAAGCTAGGGTGTTCTCCATTGACAATGAAGAAGCTCAGGTGAATGCTAATGGGCTGATTGAGGGTAATAACCCTAGAACATCTATATTGTTGTTGATGTTTCCCCTAAAGGAGCACAGTTAATGTTGTAGCTCTAAGCGAGGATGCCTATGTACCATGGAACATTTATATTGCAGCTGACACAAGATGTCCTGCTAAGCCTAAGTGGTCTCGTACTGACTGAGACAAGGGAGGTCATGGAAACTAACTCTTCCATTGAGCTTGTATGGTACCAACTTGTGAAAATTTTTTGGTTGGTTGGAGATGAATGGGGTATGCTTCATCTCCTAGGGGCATAAGTGTGATTGTAAAAGACATTCAGTCATGTAGCATATCTGCTTAAGGATTGAATACAAAAAACATTGATTGATGTGCAGTTTATTTATACATCTTAGTTGATAGATGTTATTTATGTTTCTTTACATTCCTTGCAAAGCAGATAGATGATTTATAACTCTACCATTGGTAGATGCAATGTTCTCCTTAAGAAAGGAGGTTATCTTATTTTGTTCATATAATGATTAATCATGTCTATTAATATAAAAGGAACCCCTACTTAGTTTTTATAATGTTTATCTGCAATAATAATATGATCAGTGGAGAGTTATATCTCTCACTGGGACAATTGTCTCACCCTGTGGGATCCACAATTTTTAGGTGGATGTGCACGAGGTGGTGAAGACCTTTCTGTAGAGGAGGAACAACAGTTGTGGCAGCAATGACAGCTCAGGTTGAGTGTACTATCTGTCATGTCTTTTCGATAGAAGTCCTATGTGTCGTCTCAGTATTCTTAGGTCCTTGGAGTTGGTTTGTGGTGATCTTGTGAATAATCTGAGATTTTGGCTTGTATGCCTCCAGGTTGTATGTTGCTCCAGTATATGTTTTGATAGAGAAATTGTTATATGTTGTCCTCGAGATGAGATAAAACAATGTTGTACAATGTCAATCATGATATGTATGAGTTTTGAATCTTTCAGTAAGATTTTTTTGAAAAGGATCTCCTTGCAAAATGGTTTTAAATTTTAGTGATTTTTATTAATCTGATGTTTATGGTAATTCTGCTTAATTGTAACGATTTGTTTGTTGAATTTATGGATGGTCGTTCCATTCACCCTGTCGAAGTCTCTCCTCCTATATGAAGTGAAGAATTCCTTACTTGTGAAGCATGATAAGAAGCTACAATATCCACCACCCACTTAGAATCATCATCCTCAACCTACAAACACTACTGTTAGACTGTTAAGACCACATCATCATCATCATCCCAATCATCTGAGGTTGTCATTGTAGTCTTCTTGTCATCATCTTACTTATCTTTGGCTTCAGACCCATGTTTCTATTTCCAAACCTTGCAATCCCTTTTGAAATGACATGGCTTGCTGCAATGGAAGCACCCTCTACTACTCTTTGACTTGGATCTACTATGAGACTTCTCATGGTTCTGGGACTCACCACGACTGTTGGATTTGCCAAAGTCTCTTGCTCTATCAATGCCTCTTCTCTCTGTGAAGTGCACCTCTGATCTGCTATTTCCTGAGGCTTATCGTCGATTCTTTTCATTCAGTAGACTACTCTTCACCTGGTCAAGTGTCAACTTGCCTTCCTATGAAGAATTACTCACTGTCACAACGAGCATCTCTCAACTGTCAAGTAATGATCCCAAAAGAATTAGAGCTTGGAGTTCATCATAGAGAACCATCTTCATGGACCTCAGTTGATTTACAAGGCTTTGGAATTCATTCATATGCTCGGTGATGCTTTTACCATCCTGGTACTTGAGGTTCACCAACTTTTTAATCAAGAAATTTGTATTTTTGGCAGTCTTCAGCTCATATAACTTCGTGAGCTTCTCCCACAAATATTTGGCATTGGTCTCTTCTGATATGTGATGGAACACAAAAATGTCGAGCCACTTTCAAACTATTCCAATAGTATTCTTATTTAATGTCTTCATGTCCACATCAGGCATATTCTTCGGCTTTTGTCCCTCTATCAGATCATACAGATCTTTGCAATGGAGAATATCCTCCATCTTGGGTTTCCAATTTTTCCAATTTGTTCTTGTCAACTTTATCATCATCGCATCTTCATCCTTCCCCATCTGGACCAATATTTGCAGCCTGTGCTCAGATACCGCCTGTTGGGGATGTTGTACCGATACGGTCCCGGATGTTACAAAAACTTATTGTGAAAGTGTTACCGACAAGCGTATAAACCCAAAGAAGAAACACCAGATTTAATATGGAAAACTATCCTGAAGACAAGGAGAGAAAAACGATGGGGCAATACTAGAAAACAAGCACTATGTAATTAAGATTACAATTCACATTATCTAGATTTAATTACCCCTAAATATAGGTAGCCCTCCCCACATGAGAACAAAGATGAGGAAGAAGAGAATCACACCCAATGTGTACAAAATGCCCTCTTTACTTGATCTCCTCATGCGGCCACTGTCATTGCTGGAGATTGCTTGATGTCATTGTGATCGTTTATTGGGTTAGACAGTTGCCACTATTGCAACATTGCATATTTAACCGCCAACTGCTACTTTGCATCAAGGCAAAGTCATTGGCCTTCTCTAATCAATCGAGAGAGCTTCTTTGTTAGTGCACCCAATGTGTCACCGGCTGCCAGCCACTACTTCACTTTAAGGAAAAGTCATTGAACCTCTCTTATCAACCAAGAGAGTTTCTCTGTCAGTGCACCCTATATTTCACCGACTGTCAGCCGCTACTATTCTTCAAGGCAAAGTCAATGACCCTCTCTTATTCAACCAAGAGACCTCCTCCACTTGTTCTTCTTCTTTAGCTCTTCTTCCACAAAAGCCACCAACAACCATCTGGAGGGATCACACCTCAACCAGTGAGATGTCTCAATGGCCTCCCCCAAGGCCTCTATTTATAGGCCTCCATGGCATGTGGTTGAAACTAGGAATCCTTGTCCAACTTTGAGTCCAACTCCATGTTGTACATAGGAAACCATCTTCATTCCCTTTTAGATTTGACTCCTATTTAGATTGGTAGCACAAGCCAACTCCTACTAAAGTCAAAATCCAATTAGGAATGGGTTAGATCCTTTTCTTATTCCCAATAGTAATGGGATTCAGGTCCCCATTAGGCATGAGTCAGATGTAGTTACCACATGTACGTAAAAGTTGGCATGTCTACTATTAGGATGACAGGATGCATCTAGAAATGAAGAAGTCGGCAACTCCATGATTGATGATGGCCTGGCCGTTGTTGATCAAGGTACTATTGCATCTAGGAGCCAGTAAATTGGATAGTATGTGTGCACTCTTTGATGAAGTCTACTCTGGATTGAATATGTGTGAGAATCCATTACACTAAATGAGATTACTCAAAACATAAATCACAATCGATCACTAATTAATCACATACCCAAAAATATGGGTAAATTAAAACCGATTTCAATGCCAGCACCCGCACAAAAACATTTTGCATAAGAGCCCAACATCTTTCTTATATCCATATTATGCCAAGACTTTGATACAAATTGTTCTATCGCCTTAGCCACAACATATATACACAGGAGAACAATATTTGTATATGCCACACAAACAAACATTAAGATGTTAACAAAATTCCAATTCGCTTGAAACACCATATACAAACTTTCCTACCCAGACCTGAGAGTACAAGGATGACTCTAGGACACACTAGACATATAATCAACTTCCTCAAAGATTCATTACTATACTTCCTCTTTACTTCCACAGTTCTATTGTCGTCATTGCCGATTACCTAAAAAGATGTGGTGAACCACAAGGGTGAGACCCATGTCCCAGCAAGAGATATAACCTCTAACAAAGCTTATTGATTACAACATTTTAAGTAATTAAATAGTTTTCAGAAGTTTAATCAAATATAACAAATAGACTCAGCAACACTGATGATCAAAAAAATACATAAAGGAGCTGATAACAATTATCATCATCAAATTGACTATTGTCATTTGCCTTATTAACCGTATAAGAGATTCAATAGCATATGCATAACTAGAATAAGCAAGTCTATTAGCATATTATCTCTATTAACATGAATAAGTATAGCATCATAAGCACATCTAAAAACATTAGCATGTCTAATAGTTTGAATAGATCAATATCATAAGAAGAGCTAACAACATAAGAACGAGTATTTGCATAAGCATAATTAGCAGTATAGGCATTTCTAATTACAGAGGCATGGCTAGCATGCTAAACATAACTAACAACGGGATATAGCTAGCATCATAATTATAATCAACAGTAGCAGTATAGATATCAAATAATCATGGATATTGTATGTACACATTTACAATCTTAAGCATATCCACAACATAAGTATATTTACTATCTCTTAATTTCACTAAGCATCATCTTTATGTAAAGAGAACAAACAAGGGTTATCATCTAATGTGAAGTGTCGTGTATAACCCTAAATAGATATGATATACGGCTATATTACATCTTTTATTATGCCATGGGGAGTTTGAGTCGTACCACCCAAAGTCCAACCGACCCCTGCGAAGGGCTATTCAGTTCCGTACAAGATCTAGGAGTGTTGATATCCTAAGATCTCTTCCCCTCAGTCAGTATGAGTAAAAAGGCAGTGACACGTCAGTCAAAGCTACCACTGTAGTGACATATATTCAAGTTTCTAACTACTAGTCCATCCTTGGTTCAGGACACGACACTAGAAATTAGGGTATACAAACCCTCTAATCCGAGTTACAACCCAATTGTCCTCAATCACATCAAATGTATAAGGCATGACCATATCCATCCTCCATAACCTGGATTGTGGATGACAAGGATATATCCTCAACTTGCCACCCCCACATACTCAACATTATACACTCTGAGTTTCCCTAAGGAATACTCATTTCACCATCCAGCAAGTTCTGACACTAAAGATGGATCTACAGCACATGGCACTACATGATTAGAGTTGCACTTGATTAGTTATGCCAATTGGGTGAATTAAGGATGCATCAAACAAGTGGACAAACAAACCCTAATTCACTTCCAGCAAGCATATAACTATCAAAACTGCAAAAGATATAAACTGTGTGAAATATAATTTCTCATCTCATCATCACATGGTACTATTCACTTGCCATTCATGAGACTACACTAGTCATCATACTATCACAAGATATAAATCATTTTCACAATATCATAGGATGTAAACCCTTATCAACCCAAGAGGATTACACCTCATTCAGGTCTCAACCATGACCAAAGGTCATTAAGACCATCATATTATTCCCTATAGGATCACCATTATCTTTGCATGCCTTATAACAAGGCTCAACAACATCACTTACATATAATACACTGGATCAGCACAATATTGCATTAATGAGCTAGGATATTTTCATAAAAAATCATAACAGGGTTATATTAACATTAAGAACATTCCTTTATTACATAAACATGCAAGGAATCTAGATATGATTAACCCTCATCATATTCATAATGCACATGTTTAGCATAAGAAAGTATCAACCATGTGGCTATGATAACCACCAATTAACACATTATTGTTATGATCATATTTAGGAGGTTATTTAACCATCATGCCATCATATAAGAAGGTTAAACATGAATGATCATCTTTATCTATTTTCATTAGAGTTAGGCTCAAAAAGATAAATTATATTAATGTTACTAATCATCACTCATACCCAAACCCTAAGTCACAACATCCCCATTGGATCATGGATGCATAAGGTGAAGCATCACCATCACATTCCGTACTATCCTCAAGTATGAACCCACACATAAATCAAGGTGTAACCATCGATTTATAACATACTAGGGTTTCAACAACAATAAGAGAGTACTTCATGATGATATTAGTCATTCAAGGACTATTCATACCCAATTACCATCATTTAGTTATATTAAAGCTAGGCACTTTGATTCTCATCAATCAAATTATCCATTAATGGCTGGAGTCTATTGGCCATGAATTTGGAGGCAATTTTGTAGACCACATTGCAAAGGCTAATAGGTCTATATTCTGCGAGACTCTTTGGCTTCTTTACTTTCGGAATTAAGACCACCACTGTGGAGTTTACTTTCCCAATGTCCTCCTCACCCTTATATCAAAGGTTGGTGGAAGGGTGAGGAGGACATTGGGAAAGTAAACTCCACGGTGGTGGTCTTAATTCCAAAAGTAGAGAAGCCAAAGAGTCTCACAGAATATAGACTTATTAGCCTTTGCAATGTGGTCTACAAAATTGCCTCCAAAGTCATGGCCAATAGACTCAAGCTGTTAATGGATAATCTAATTTCTGAGAATCAAAGTGCCTTCATACCGGGAAGAATGATTACTGATAATACTCTAGTAGCTTTTGAAGTGCTCCATAAAATGAAGACTAAAGGAAAGAAGAAGAGACACAATTTGGCCCTTAAGCTTGATATGTCTAAAGCCTACAATAGGGTGGAGTGGAATTTCTTAGATATGATCCAAGAAAAACTGGGGTTCGAAAGGATTTGGAGAAGCAAAGTTAAAGAATGTGTCTCGTCTGTGAATTTTTCTTTTGCCATCAATGGTAACCGGTCCAGGAAGATACTACCATCCCGTGGACTCAGGCAAGGTGACCCTCTCTCCCCCTATTTATTTATTTTATGCGCTGAAGATTTTTCAAAACCTATTTCTTTAGCTTTAGCAAATAAATCCATTAGGGGGGTCAAGGTCAGTAGAAATGGAACCCCTATCACTCATCTTTTCTTTGCATACGATAGTATTCTCTTTGCAAAAGCAACCAAGGAGGAATGCCTGACATTAGCTAATATTATTAGCCAGTACGAACAGGCATCGGGACAAGAATCAACCTAAGTAAGACCGAAGTTGTTTTTAGCAAAGGAGTACCTTATCACAAAAAAGGAGAGCTTTTGGATATCCTAAAGGTGGGAGAGGTGCAGGGACATACAAAATATTTGGGACTACCGGTGTCTATAGGAAGTTCAAAAAAGTAGGTTTTCAACTATATCAAAGAGCGAGTATGGAAAAAGTTGCAGGGTTGGAAAGAAATTTTTTTGTCTAAATTGGGAAAAGAGGTGCTTATAAAAGTGGTAGTCCAGGCCATTCCAATGTATGTTATGAATGTCTTTCAATTAGGTATGTGCCTCATTGATGAGATACAAATTTGCATTGCAAGGTTCTGGTGGGGTGCAAAAAATAATGAAAGAAAAATATCATGGTCGAGTTGGACCACTTTATGCAAGCCCAAGAGAGCGGGCGGTTTGGGTTTTAGAGACCTTCACGCTTTCAACCAGGCCATGATAGCAAAACAACTTTGGAGACTGCTCACTAAATAAGACTCTCTTTCTTATAAAATCCTAAAAGCAAGATACTTTCTGAGGACTAATATATTGGAGGATAGGCGAGGTTACAATCCTAGTTTTACATGGAGAAGCATCTGGGGGGCCAAACTGATTTTGTTGGAAGGAGTTAATTGGTGTGTGGGAAATGGCAGAAATATCAGTATATGGAAAGACAGATGGACTGTAGGACAATGAGAGGGCTTCTAGGTTACTCATCTGACACTTGCTCAAGACCTGGATGCGGTGCAGGATCTCATCATCACTGAAGGGGGGGGCTGGGACAGATGACTCATCACCTCAGCATTTCCACAGGATATCAGCTCACGTATATTAAGTACCCCAATTAGCATCCGCCAACAGGTAGACTACCCTTACTGGTGGCCGGAGGAAAAAGGAGGATTTACAGTGAAGTTGGCGTATTGGTTGAGTCTGTTGGGAAAGACAGAATACACCTCGACTTGGGTAGCAAACCGGAACGAGCTTTGGCAGCTGGTCTGCACTCCCAGCTACTGCCAAAGCTCTCACACTTCCTTTGGCGGGTGTGTACGGGAGGGTTGGCAATGACAGGAAGGTTGTGGGACATACGCTATATTGATGATGGCACATGTACTAGATGCAATGCCCCAAAAGAAATGATCTCCTATGTTCTCTTCGACTGTACAACAGCTAGAAGGGTGTGGAAAAAGGTAGCGGGTCATCTCCGACTCAAGGAGCTTGCCCAGATGAGCCCGGCCGAAGCCGTGTGGGAGGTCCATGACAAGCTGAGTCAAATGGGATGGCTGCGAGCACTAGGAATAATGTGGGGTCTCTGGACCCATAGAAACAAATACATCTTTGGCAGTAGTAAAACACCTCTGAAGCAGTTCATTAGACAAGAAATCACCTATACAGAGGATTTTAGACAGATCAATGAGAAGCCACGACCCGAAGCGGAAAGGGGTGACGAAGCCGCGATGGCCGTGTGGAAAAAGCTGCCGCATGGGAGGTATAAGTTAAACTGTGATGCAGCTATCGGGTAGGGGGGTATGATCGGCATGGGAGGTGTTATCCGAGATGCAGAAGGTAGTATAAAAGCTCTGGTGGTGGAGGGAGTGAACAACAATAGAGATGTTTGTATAGCTGAAGCTATGGCAATGTTGATAGGAATGAGACAAGAAAGAGACTGGGGTTTCATGACAGTGGAGGTGGAAACATACTCAAAGTCTATTGTGGATGCAGTCCAGAAACCGAACACGAGGAGAGACTTTCTTGGTCTGCTCATTGATGATATTAAGATAGTAGGAAGATCTTTTTCTTTCTTTTCTGTTTCTTTTGTTAGACATTCATGCAATAGGATCGGCCATGAAGTCGCAAAATGTTCTCTCCAGGGCATCATTATCTCTTCTAGGGACCCTAATGTTGTCCCATATTTTCTACATGATGTAGCTCGTACTGGTCTTTAATAATATTTAGGATGTTTTCCTTCAAAAAAAATCTAGGTATAACAAGCTATACCTCATTAGGGTTACCCATTAATTCATTATGGTGATTATAAATCATAATCATTTGAGGGTAAGGGTAAGACTACTAGTTTAAGGCATTGAACCATCAAATTCTCATCATTAGAATCATAACATTAAACTATAGACTTCACCCAAAACAAAGGGAATATTCAGGCATCAACTTCTAACCATTAAATGTTGAAAAGGTAAAGTCGTTGGTCGTTTACATAAGTAAACATCACGAAAAAACCACTTATGAATTCATTGATTTGTGATCTAGAAATAATCACCACCTAACCCTAGACATTCCTTGACTAATAACATAAAAAGTTCCATTGAGAGTAGGGTAAAACCCACAAGCGATTGTTTATTTAAAACAATTCATCAGTAAATGAGTTTCTTAAGTTGATCTCATAAAGGCAACCATTTAAATCACTTTATTAGGACCAGGATATTACATTTAGGCATCATTCAAATTTATTGGATGAAGAAACATTAGATCTTAACCATTAGGTCAAGTTCATATATTAAAACCATCAGTTGGAGTATAGGTCCAACCATTGCATCAAATGACCCAAGAAACCATTAGTTTAAGGCTTAATTGACTCTACAACTACATTCTTAACTCACCATAGGCTGTGGAGACCTGATCCACCGTCAATAGAGATCATTTAGTCACCATAGGTTGTTAGATCAGCATTATATTCATTTATCACCAATGAATATCAAACTAATATCACCATTGATTGATAGCATCATTAGGGTACTTAGTTGTTAATCACTAAGCTTCTAATTAGGACAACACCTGACCTATGGGATGAAATTCAGTTGAAACCCTTGGGCACTACCATTAGTTGTCATGAAGACAACACCATAGGGTTGTTGCAATGGTACCACCATCGGGTCATGGGTTTTCAGAAGAAATCGGCTTTAAACCCTAAAATTGACCATTGGTTGATAGGTGCTTAGCACCATCGGTTGTCAAACTAACCTGATACAAGTCATATTATACCTTAGGAATAATGTGCACATGATCACAGGTTCATATAGAACTGAAATCAGAATAGGGAACATTATAAAAATAGAAATCCAAGTCAAGCATATCATTTTAGTGCATGGATCATCATTTGAAAGCAAGAACATGAGCTAGCAAGCTTATGGTAAGCAATAAACGTGGAGAAAGTTATAAAACTTGCATCTAATGAGAATATGAAATCTCAAACATAAGAAAACTTGAGTAGGTAGGGTAGAAAATCCAAGCATAAGATGTGAACTCGTCCATCTAGCACCTTCCTTCATCACATGAGCAAACCCTAAGCATAAGGAGCAAGAAAGGTGGGGTTTTAGAGCTTTAGAGTAATTTTTACCATGGAACAACAAGGTTCCAAGCTGTAGAAAGGTAGAAGGAATGATAACAAATAAATAAATGGAGGAAAGAAGGGGAGTCTTACTCTTTTAGGTTAAGACCGCTAGAAGAAGCTTTTTAAACCCTAAAAGGAAGTCAATTGCAACCTTAGATTCTTTTTCCAAGAAGATCCCCTCTTTCTTCTTCCTTGGACAGGAAATTTGCAATATCACAGAGGGAGAATGAGATTTGTAGAAGGAGGGAATTGGTGGAGAGAAAATGTCTCGTTTGGGTGCTTTGGGAGAAGTATATGAAACTTTAAGATAAAGAAAAAGAAAAAGTTGAAGTTCTAGTATCTTTCCAAGTTGTCCATGGCCTTAAACTATTAAGAATATACAAGCACACACACAAGAAGTTCCCACAAAATACATATAGACCTTCTTATCTCTCCTTTGTCAAATTTCCAAGCCAATCAAATAATTCATTAGGATAGCTACTAAAGGTAGCTCATCCATGGAGGGGTAAACCCTAAAATACCCTTGGAGAAAATACCTTCAAACCAAGGTTTAACTAGGATCCCCATGGCTCAAAAATATCAAGAATGATAAGATAACATCTAAAAAATGTAATTCAGGTGACAAATTGCAAAGAAAACCCCTCATTTGGGTAAATTGCAGAAAAGTCCAAAATATACATAAAATTGCATAACTTGCACAAATAGTGTCCAAATTGGACCAAACATGAAACTTAAGCTTGTATTATGATTTAAAAGAATATCACAAGGTTATATTAGGGTTATAATAATTAAATTATTATAATTAATCTTATTCAATACTTTAAGCAAGGTTAGGGGTCTCACAACCATAAACCCCTAACTAGGGTTTCACCCCTGAAATCCAAGGTACACATAGATGGAAACTTCTCATGCACATCATCCTCAATATTCCACATGGTTACTTCCATATTATGGTAATGACACATTACTCTTATAGAGGTCATGGTCTTCTCTTTCAATTCATACAAATCTTATCTTGGGTCAGCACAAAAAACCCCACATAAGAAGACATTTGTAAATATGGAACATAGAAACTTGTAGTGTCACGTACAAATCTAATAGTAACTTTCAACTTTAAATTCTAGATATCATCCTAAAATTATATCTATTGTATCTGAACATTACTCAAAAGTCATACTCATTGGCTCTTATCAAACATAGAACATTATGTATCTCTTAACATATGTAACTTCACAAGGTTTCGTCTCTATGCTCCTTTAATGGTTGTTGTAATTAACAACTCAATCAACCATGTAGACATCCCCTAATTTTCAATAACTGAGGAATATGTTTTTAGAGGATTCTCCAATCATCTCAATGGGGGACTAACCATCTATTTGGTTGAAGAATCATACACTTGTATGTAACCGTTAACATTTATAACTTCCTGATTGACCATGTTAGGGGTGGAGCAACGACATTGTCTTCATCTTATCAGGATTCACAAAACATACTTAACAGAGGTATCATAACTCCAAGAGGATACTTTAGTCAACCCCCAACTCACTCTTGCTAGAATTGTCACACATAAGTACAGTTGCTTCAACATTCTTAAGGTTTAGCAAAGATGTTAACCATGTTAATGACCATCTCTAAAATATGTTGAGATTTCATCATTCAAAGCTTGCTACAAATTTTAAGACATGACCTGAACACTCTGGTTCTCCTATTCATAAATTCTATTGGTACATTGGTTAGTCTAAATGACATAATACTAAACTCATCATGGTCATGTAACTTGTGTCATCCACTCTAACTCTTATCTATTGATATTCTAATCCTAGGTTTATCTTAAAGGAACACGATAACACATGTCTGCTGATCAACAAACCATCTATCCTTGATAATGGTCTAGACCAACTATCACTAGACCATACACAACATTATAGAATCACTTTTTTTTTCTTCTTCCAAACAACATTTAGAGGGTCATCATAAACTATCTCTCTCTCTAAGGGAGAGGAATACTTGGAATGTTCATTTAATAAACATATCCAACCTTCACATACTTCCCATACTATTGATACATCTTGGATACTAGGATTCATTACCTTGGTATCCACCTCATGCACTATAAGGAACTCACATCCTTTTCTCATCTACTTTTACCAACATAACAAATCTCAAGACATATAAAAGGAGTCTTCCTAATTATTGGAACACTGAAAAGTAAACTCATCACAAACTTTATGGTCTTAGAACCATAGTCCAAGCAACCTTATGCTATAATAAGCCAACCAACCTCATGTTTACAATGAATCCACACATACCAAGTGGAAATGATCCACTTGAAAGATGTTCCCTAGAAAGGAAAGAGACAAAGGGAAACACACTTCCCACATCATAGCAGCATCTTCAAGGGTCACTAGCAAAAAGATAACCAATTATATTTTCATATGCATGTTACAGCTTCTTATGTATCATTTTACCTTTTTCATTTTGGGTTTCTTACCATTAGCATAGGAATCATCATGAATAACATATATCATTACTCCTTCCTTTATGACTATTTATCTCACTAGGATATGTTCTCTTATTTTATTATGTTTTTCAACCACTTATCAATGAGTAAATCATCATATTCTTCATTTTCTTCATTAAACAAGGATCATCTCCCTTAATTTCTTTCACATTCCATGCTAATTTTACATTTACACTTTCTTATACACATAGGTTGGTCTGAGATTAACTCAGGTTCCACCTTATTCCTTTGTCATTTTTCCCATTCATCTTCTCATTTAATACTTATTATAGGTGTTCTCTCCATCTTATGTGGATTTCTTACCATGATTCACTTTATAAGCACAGACTTATCTATCTTTTACTTTATTATCTTCCTGAATCACATCTTCAAGAACTCCTCCTTTTCTTATTTGTATTTAGATTTAGATTTCATGGTGTTATATCTTTCTCTTATAGTTACCAAACATTTAAGTTTTGATAGATAATGATGTAATTCTCATCTTCTTTAAGGTAATATTGAGTTATCTACACCATGATTTCTGATTCATTATGCTCTTTAGATTGTTTCAAAATGATTACTTGATCAGAGTAATCAAAAAGATAACAATCTAAACGTTCCACACTTACCTTTTCTTAAATAATAAAATACCTGACTAGGGCACCCAAGTATTGAGATTAGGCAGTATGCACCATGTTTTTATGTCATATTCCTTACTTAAACATCATCCTAATCCAAAGTCCTAGTGTCCCTATAGACTCAGTGAACCTAAAGCTCTGATACCAACTTGTGAGAATTCGTTACACTAAATGAGATAACTCAAAACATAAATCACAATCAATCACTAATTAATCACATACCCAAAAATATGGGTAAATTAAAACTAATTTCAACATCATCACCCGCTCAGAAATATTTTCATAAGATCCCAACATCTTTCTTATATACATACTATGCCAAGACTTTGATACAAATTGTTCTACCGCCTTAGCCACAACATATATACACAGGAGAACAATATTTGTATATGCCACACAAATAAGCATTAACATGCTAACAAAATTATGATTCGTTTGAAACACCATATACAAACATTCCTGCCCGAACCGGAGAGTAAAAGGACGACTCTAGGACACACTAGACATCTAATCAACTTCCTCAAATATTCATTACTGTACTTACTCTTTACTTCCACAGTTTTGTTGTTGTCACTACCGATTACCTAAAAAGATGTGGCAAACCACAAGGTTGAGACCCATGTACCAGCAAGAGATATAACCTCCAACAATGCTTATTGATTACAACATTTTAAATAAATAAATAGTTTTAAGCAGTTTAATCATATATAACAAATAGACTCAGCAACACTAATGATTAACAAAATACATAAACAAGAAGATAACCATTATCATCATCAAGCTAACTATTGTCATTTGCCTTATTAACCGTATAAGAGATTTAGTAGCATATGCATAACTAGCATAAGCAAGTCTAGTAGGATATTATCTCTATTAACATGAATAAGTCTAGCATCATAAGCACATCAAACAACATTAGCATGTATAATAGTTTGAACAGATCAATATCATAAGCAGAGCTAACAACATAAGCATGAGTATTTGCATAAGCATGATTAGCAATATAGGCATTTCTAATTACAGAGGCATGGATAGCATACTAAACATAACTAACAATGGGATATAGCTAGCATCATAATTATAATCAGCAATAGTAGTATAGATATCAAGTAAGCATGGAAACTATATGTATACATTTACAATCTTAAGCATATCCACAACATAAGTATATCTACTATCTCTTAATTGCACTAAGCATCATCTTTATGTAAAGAGAACAAACAAGGATTATCATCCAATGTGAAGCATTGTGTATAACCCTAAATAGATATGTTATACAATTGTATTACATCTTTTATTATCCCCTAGGGAGTTTGAGTCATACCACCCAAAGTCCAACCGACCCCTGTGAAGGACTATTCAGTTTCGTACAAGATCTAGGAGTGTCGATATCCTAAGATCTCTTCCCCTCAGTCAGTATGAGAAAAAAGGCAATGACATATCAGTCAAAGTTGCCACTGTAGTGACATATAGTCAAGCTACTACCCACTAGTCCACCCTTGGTACAGGTCACAACACTAGAAACCAGGGTATACAAACCCTCTAATGTGAGGTACAACTGCAGTTGTCCTCAATCACATCAAATGTCTGAGGCATGACCGTAGCCATCCTCCATAACCTACATTATGGATGACAATGATACATCCTCAACTTGCCACCCCCACATACTCAACAGTATGTGCTTCGAGTTTCCCTTAGGAATACTTGTTTCACCATCCAACAAGTTCTGACACTGAAGATGGCTCTACAACACAGGGTACTACATTATTAGAGTTGTACTTGATTAGTTATGCCAATTGGGTGAATCAAGGTTGCATCAAACAAGTGGACATACAAACCCTAATTCACTTCTAGAAACCATATAAATATCACAACTTCAAAAGATATAAAATATGTGAAACATAATTTCTCATCTCATCATCACATGGTACTATTCACTTCCATTCATGAGACTACACTAGTCATCATACCATCACAAGATATAAATCCTTTTCACAATATCATAGGGTATCAAACCTTATCAACCTAAGAGGATTACACCTCATTTAGGGCTCAACCATGCCCAAACGTCATTAAGACCATCATATGATTCCCTGTAAGATTACCATTATCTTTGCATGCCTTATAACAAGGTTCAACAACATCACTTACATATAATACACTAGATCAACACAATATTGCATTAATGAGCTAGGATATATTCATAAACAATCATAGCAGGGTTATATTAACATTAAGAACATTCCTTTATTACATCAGCATGCAAGGAATCTAGATATGACTAACCCTCATCATATTCATAATGCACATGTTTAGCATAAGAAAGTATCAACCATGTGGATATGATAACCACCAATTAACACATTAAGATTATGATCATATTAAGGAGGTTATTTCACCATCATGCCATCATATAAGAAGGTTAAACATGAATAATCATCTTTATCTATTTTCATTAGAGTTAGATTCAACAAGATAAATTACATTAATGGTACTAATTAACACTCATATCCAAACCTTAACTCACGACATCCCCATTGGACCATGGATGCATAAGGTGAATCATCACCATCACATTCCATACTATTCTCAAGTATGAACCCGCACATAAATCAAGGTGTAAACATCGATTTATAGCATGCTAGGGATTCAACAACAATAAGGGAGTACTCCATGATTGTATTAGTCATTCAAGGATTATTCATACATGTAACATCCCTGACCTGGGTTATGTGTTAACCCTAGATGTTTTGCCTAATAAGGTTGAGTAGATACTTAATCTTATCTTGGAAAAAGTAATTAGGGCTTATGAGAAACTTATGTTTCAATTTTGGTCTAGTTTGAACAATGTTGAAGCAATGTTTGCTCATTTTGGACTAAAGTGCAAATTACCCAAGTTGAGCGGTTAAATTTAAATTGTTGCATGATAAGATGTTCCTCTGAATTTTATACATCATAAGAATTAATATGATGTAGTGGTATGGTTTTCACAAGCTTGGGCACCAAGATTAAGCTTGTAAAACAATCCTTGTGCATTAAAACCTAGTTTTGGTGTAATGTGCAATTTACCCAAAACCTAGGGTTCAATATGCAAATTACCACTTCAATAAGGTCCCTAATGTTTCTTGGCATCATTTAGAGCAAATAAAATGAGAAGGGCGCCTCATTTGAATTACGTTGGAGGAGAGAGAATCTTGATATTAAAATAATCAAGATTTAATCCTAAGTGAAACCCTAATTCAATTTAGGGCAAAAATGTATGTATTAATTAAAGGGCCTTCAACCAAAATTAAAATGGTTGGATTCAGATGTGTGTGGATGAGATTAAAGCCTTTCAAAGGCACGAGCATATCCTAAGGAGGTGAAATTCCACTCACCATTATTATAAGAAAAAGAAATATCCACTCACATATGGATATTAATATAATATGATTTAAGGTGCTTGATTTGCTTTTCTTTAAATCATGGATAATTGAGAGGAATAAGAGTCAAACAATATAGCCTCGTCCCTAAGGAAGATGAGGGGAAAGAGGCGGCCATCTTTTTGGGATTAAATGAATTTTTATAAGGCACTTTCTCTCTCCTTGAATTTCTTATAAAAAGACCCTTTACAAGCCAAATGAAAGGCTTTTTCGTTTGCATTTCTTTCCCCTTGCTTGGAAAACGACCAAGGGTCTGTGGAGGATCAGGAGGACGATCCCAAACCTGTTGGTAAGGTTCTTGACCTCCTTCCACCTTGAATCCATGGTGAAAATCGAAAATCAATTAATGAATTCTTCATATCTCGATCTCCTCTTCAATTCTAACCAATTCTTTTCACTCAAAGCCTGAGGACGATCCTTGGAATAGTGAAAGGAGTTGCATCCACATAGTTTTGACGTGATCTTGGAGCTCAATTGGAGGTGGGTTTTATAACTTGAAACCCTAACTTTGTTATTGCATTCAATTCCCCATCAAATAATGATCATTTCTCTATTTACAATTATTGATTTGGTTGATTGATGCAATTTCCATGGAAATCACAGCAGGTTTCGTGGGTCTAGAGCTTGATGATGATGGCATCATCATAAGCACACACCTCCCCAAATATCTAGACCAAACGGTTTCATCATGTTTGCCCATTCGGTTTCACCAAACTGTTTGAGAGCAAACAATTTGAGACCGTTTGAGAGAAAACGGTTTCAAAACTGTTTGAAAGAGTTGACCAAGGGTTGACCGTTTGCAAATCCTGTTTCTAATTATGTTTTTTGATAACCCACCAAATTTTATGGATTAATTCCAAAGGAATCATGAGTTGAAGGCTAATCAATTAGGCAAACCCTAATTGGATTAAGTGCTGATTTTTCAACTTGATTGATTTGACTTTTTGGGTTAATTAGCCCAGACGGTTTCAAAACCATTTGGGAATCACCCAAATGGTCTCAAGACCGTTTGGGGGTCACTCAAGACCGTTTGGAGGTCTATGGTTAAGTATGGCTAAGTGTTTGAAGGTCCAATGGTACCAAATTGAATTGCAACTAAGTGTTGATTTGATAATCAATCCAATGGTCCAAAACTCTAATTGAATGTTATGGATTTTGATGATGGAATGACCAAACGGTCTCAAGACCGTTTGGAGATCAACCAAGCGGTCTCAAGACCGTTTGGTGGTCATCCAAGACCGTTTGAGGTTAGGTAATATCATGTGATGATGATAGTTTATTGATTTCAATTGATTTGGTTCCACAATGTCAACGATTGATGGATCCTCGATTTCAAACCCTAAGTGATGGATTCTTGATTATCAAACCTAGATAAATTGGGTTAAAAACCCTAAATTGAATGTATAATTGAATGGTGATTCAGTGGTCCAATTGATGAATGCTTTAGTGGTTCAATTTATAATTGGTTCATGGATTGAAACATTGAGTCGATTGAGTGTTGAAGTGTCTTTTTTGGTCCATGTGGTTTTGAGAGGGTTTGGACCAAACGGTCTCAGGACCGTTTAGGTCCAAACGGTCTCAAGACCATTTGGGACCAAATGGTCTCAAGATCATTTGGAACCAATAGATCTCAAACCGTTTGGAGACCCAAAGTGCAAACGGTTTCAATACCTACTTTGTCTAATTGATTTCAAGTGCAACTTGTTCAAATGGTTTTCAACAAATTGATGTATGAGAACCAAGATCATTGAGGGTGTAAGTAATTAACTTTGTGAAGATCAACATGGTTAATCCATTTGACTATATTATGTAATTGAAGGTCCAATATGGTGAACCTATTTGGATACTTAATGTAATTGAAGATTTCAATGGTTAACCCAATTGATCACTTTGTGGAATTGAAAGTTTAATTGGTCAATTCTTTTGAATTCCTTATATAATTGATGGTTTAATTGATTAGACCATTTGGACATCTAATATGATCAAAGGTCAATTAGCTATGTGATTATTAAAGATGTAGACCCACGATGATTGTGAAGGTTAACCCTAGCTATGTGTACTCAAGTGAAGAGTTGACCTAGATTAATCTTGGTGTAGTTAATATCCTGAAGAGGATGAGAGAGGGAATGAGAGGGATGAATTCTTATATAATTAAACCCTAATTATCTCATTCTGAGAAAACTATGTGATAAGGGTTGATCCATAATAATGAGATCATGAAACCCTAATCAATGAGCCCTAATCCTAATTAGAGCAATGCTATGTGTGAAACCCTAATTAGAGCAATGCTATGTGTGAAACCCTAATCAAGGGCAAAACAGAGTGTTATCATAAATCTAGGGTGATTATGTAACCCTAACTTAGTGTAACAAAGTAAGAAACCCTAATTTAATGGGAATTGTACATCCTAACTCTAATTTGGGTATGTGGTAAGAGAAACCCCACTTGAATGTGAATAGAAAACCTTAATCCCTAAAATGGAGTAACATGTATGGAACCTAAATATAGGGTAGTGCCACTAATCCTATGTGAAGACTTAGCACTGGGTGATGTGTTGTGAAATCCATAATTATATGGAATATGCTATGTGAATCCTCAAATTATAAGTATGGAGAATAGTATTCCTAATAGTGGAATAGTGATTAATGTTATGACAAATGTGATGAACTGGTGCATAAAGTATTAGGATGGGGAATACCCTAATACCACCTAAGTGTATGAACTCAAGTATGATAAAGGTGTTGAGGGAAGTGATACATCAAGATATAATAGATATCACATCCAACACCCCAATACTGGTATACCTTGATGTGTTATAGGTCCAGTATAATTGGATGAATGACACATGAGATGTGTCATGTCAATGGTTACATTGAGATGTAATGCACACTGTTGAATGTAGGATAACATGCCTTATGAAAAGGTTAATCAAAACCTATAAACTATGATGTAATCATAATCTGGCTAAGATGAGAGAAACTCATGATGTGTGTTGATAATTCATTTATTGATGAATGATGAGAATAAAGAGTATGATTGAATACTTACGATTATTCATATTTATTCCATGCTATGTGAAACCCTAATACAAGATAATGCTATGTGATCCCTAATACAGGGTAATGCTATGTGAAGTTCTAACACAGAGTAATCTTATGTGAAGCTCAAATACAGACTAATGGGTTATGAATGTAATAAGATAACCCTCGTATTGCATGATATTGATATGTAATTGTATCATGATTACTAATCATGCAAATATGTTGAGAGGATGAGAATATCCAGGTATGAGCTATGATGTTCTGTATATTGAAAATAGTCTATAGGCCTTATAAGCCTTCATATGCTCTGTTGCTTAGTGAGAGGTAACCTACAATTAAAGAGTCTTGTGTGACACATGATGTGCTAATTATCTTAGATTGTTTATGAGCTTCATAAGCCATAATATGCCTTATTGCCTATTAAGGGGTAATAAGAGGTGGTATGAGCCTTGTGAACTATGTGGAATTCTTTGTGTATCAAGAATTATAATGTCCCTGGGTTAGATGATATGAAGGTATGAAGTTACCTAATAAGTGGTATCAAGTGTTCTATGGTGAGTTATGGGTTCAAATACCCAGATGCTATAATCATGATGAAGAACCTATTAAGAAATGGAATTATGCTTGGTGAGTTGAGGGACTAAGATCCCAACACTTTTTGAGAAGAGTATGGCTACATGCCATGACTCCACAATGACAATGCCAGGCTTTAGATATATATAATATATGCCTGAAGAGAGTAAATGTTGTGATAATAATTCTATAGTGAATAAATGTTATACATGTTCTTCATATTCCTTAAAGGATAAGTGTCATGTTTTTCTATCAAGTTAATAGTTGCAATGCTTTTGATAAGAATGATGTCCTAATCTGTTTGACATTGAATTAGCTGGTGTCAATCAAATATGATTCCTTTGTGCATATTTATCTTCTTAAACTGCAATAATAATGTTACTGGAGGAGAGTTATATCTCTCGTTGGGGCAATTTACAATTGTCTCACCCCCGTGGGAACTACATTTTTAGGTGGACGCAGACAAGGAGGCAGGAATCCTTCTGTAGGTGAAGGACAACAGCAGCAGCAGGAACAGTAGTGAATTCTCAGGTGGAGACACTGGTTGTTATGCCTTGTATAGATGTAAATAGAGTCCTATGTGTCATCTCTGTACTCTCAGGTCCTCGGAGTAGTAGTTAGTGCTTTCGAGATTTTGGCTCAATGCCTCGAGATTTTGAACTGCCTGTATTTAGCTTGTCAGGACAGTTAAGGCTTGTAATTCTCAAAAGGAGTTGATACATAATATGTGCCTGTGAACAAGAATGTAATTATGTTACTTTGGTTCTATGTGAGAAATTTTTCCTTTGATGGATCTTTTGATAAAAAAAGGTTTTAATTTTTAGTGATTTTTGGTAATCTGCTGCTTAGTGAACGCATCCGCATTATTTAATCTTGTTTTCATGAGTTGTATGCCACAATACCCAATTACCATCATTTAGTTATATTAAATCTAGGTATAACCAGCTATACCTCATTAAGGTTACCCATAAATTGATTATGGTGATTATAAATCATAATCATACAAGGGTAAGCGTAAGACTACAAGTTTAAGGCATTGAACCTTCAAATTTTCATCATTTGAATCATAACATTACACTATAGACTTCACCCAAAACAATGGGAATATTAAGGCATTAACTTCTAACCATTAAATGTTGAAAAGATAAAGCCATTGGTCATTTACATAAGTAAACATCTTGAGCAAACCACTGATGAAGGCATTGAGTTGTGCTCTACAAAGATTCGCCATCTAACCCTAGACATCCCTTTATTAACAACATAAAAAGTTCCATTGAGGGTAGGATAAAACCCACAAGCGATTGTTTATCTAAAACAAGTCGTTAGTAAATGAGCTTCTTAAGTTGGTCTCATGAAGGAAACCATTTAAATCACTTTATTAGGACCAACATATTACATTTAGGCATCATTCAAATTTATTGGATGAAGAAACTTTAGATCTTAACCATTAGGTCAAGTTCATATATTAAACCCATCATTTGGAGTATAGGTTCGGCCATTGCATCAAATGACCCAAGAAACCATTGGTTTAAGGCTTAATTGATGCTAAAACTAAATTCTTAACTCACCATAGGTTGTGGAGACCTGATCCACCATCAGTAGGGGCCATTAAGTCACCATAGTTTGTTAGATCGGCACTATATTCATTTATCACCATCGAATATCAAACTAATATCACCATTGATTGATAACATCATTAGGGTACGTAGTTGTTAATCACTAAGCTTATAATTAGGCCAACACCTGACCTATGGGGTGAACGTCAGTTGACACCCTTGGTCACCACCATCAGTTGTCATGAAGAAAACACCATAGGGTTGTTGCAATGGTACCACCATCAGGTCATGGGTTTTTAGAAGAAATCAACTTCAAATCCTAAAGTTGACCATTGGTTGATAGGTGCTTAGCACCATAGGTTGTCAAAATAAACTGATCCAAGTCATATTATACCTTAGGAATAATGTAAACATGATCACAGGTTCATCTAGAACTGAAATCAGAATAGGGAACATTATAAAAATCGAAATCCAAGTCAAGCATAGCTTTTTAGTGCATGGATCGTCATTTGAAAGCAAGAACATGAGCTAGCAAGTTTATGGAAAGCAATAAACGTGGAGCAAGTTATAAAACTTGCCTCTAATGAGAAGATTAAATCCAAAATAGAAGAAAACTCAATTAGGTAGGGTAGAAAATCCAAGCACAAGTTGTGAACTCGTCCATCTAGAACCTTCCTTCATCAAATGATCAAATCCTAAGAATAAGGAGCAAGAAAGGTAGGGTTTTAGAGCATTAGAGCAATTTCTACCTTGGAACAGCAAGGTTCCGACCTGGAGAAAGGTAGGAGGAAGGATAAAAAAAATGGAGGAAATAAGGTGATTCTTACTCTTTTAGGTCAAGATCACTAGAAGGAAGCTTTTTAAACCCTAAAAGGATTGCAACCCTATATTCTTTTTTCAAGAAGATCCCCTCTTTCTTCTTCTATGGACAGGAAATTCTCTACAGCACAGAGGGATAATGAAGTTCATAGAAGGAAGGAAGTGGTGGAGAGAAAATGTCTTGTTTGGGGTTCTTAGGGATAAGTATATGAAACTTTAAGATAAAGAAAAAGAAAAAGTTGAAGTTTGAGTATCTTTCCAAGTGTCCATGGCCTTAAACTATTAGGAATATACAAGCACATGCACAAGCATCTCCCCCAATATCCATATAGACCTTCTTAGATCTCCTTTGTCAAATTTCCAAGCCAATCAGATAATTCATTAGTTGATAGCTACTAAAGGTAGCTCATCCATAAAGGGGTAAACCCTAAAATACCCTAGGAGAAAATACCTACAAACTATGGTTTAACTAGGAGACCCATGGCTCAAAAAGATCAAGAATGATAAGATAACATCTAAGAAACGTAATTATTGTGACAAAATGCAAATAAAACCTCTCGATTGGGTAAATTGAAGAAAAGTCCAAAATGTACATAAAATTGCATAACTTGCACAAACAATGTCCAAATTGGCCCAAACTTCAAACTTAAGCTTGTCTTATGATTTTAAAGCATATCACAAGGTTATATTAGGGTTATAAGAATTCAATTATGATAATTAAGCTTGTTTAATACTTTAAGCAAGGTTAGGGGTCTCATAATATGGGGTTTTTCCCCACTACTACAGAAACAGCATTCAGTGTCGCTTTTCTGGGCGTCGGTTCTTTAGGAAAACCGACGCCTATAATATTAGACGTCGGTTATTTAGGAAAACCGACGTCTATATTCAAAGACCAGCCAGACACGGGTACCGCTTTGAATACAACGTCGGTTGTTTATAAAAAACCGACGCTTAAAGTCGCCCGCGAAATCCAATTTTTGAGCAAAAAAAATAGTGTCACTTTCAGCGTCGGTTATGTAGATAAAAAACCGACGCGTATGTGCGATGGAAATTTGCGCGAAAAGTGTCACTTTCAGCGTCGGTTATCCTTTTATAACCGACGCTGAAAGTGGTTCCCGCCAAATAATTTCATGAAAATATCGTCCAATTGGACGTCGGTTGTTTAAAACAACCGATGCCTAAACATCTTTAGCGTCGGTTGTTTAAAACAACCACGCTATTTGGGAACTTAATATCCCGCGATGCCCGACTCTTCCCCTTTCTTCTGTTTCATTGCGAGCCGATTGCCCTTTTTCTCTGCTGTCGCCGCCGATTTCCCTTTTTCTCTGCTCCTTCTTCTCCACGACAGTGCCGCCGTGTCGCCACTGCTGCTGCCTTCTTCTTCTTCTCCGCACCCCCTTCTCATGTGCTGCTACTCACCGACGTGTCGCCGCTCCTTCTCCTCCGCCTGCCTGCCCGCCGCCGCCTGCCTGCAGCTCTTTCTCCGCTGCTTGCCTGCCCGTCGCCGCCTGCCGCTCCCTGCTCGTCGTAGTCGCTGCCGCTACCTGCCTAACTTGTGTCGGTGGTTCTGGAGCTCGCCGGTGTCACCGCCACCCACATACTCGACCAGCTCGACCTCGCCCTGCTCGTTTGCCCAGGTACCTGCCGACCTACCCAGGCGTGAAATTGGTTCTTTATAGGGTTCCTTTGTTCCATTTAACTCTATTCCATTTAATTGACTCTGTTCCATTTAATTGAGCTAAATTAACTTTGTTAGTTTCATTTAATTGACTCTATTCCATTTAATTGACTCTATTTTCAGCTTCTAATCAAATTAATTAGTTTAGATTCATTCAAACATCTTTATAGGGTTCCTTTGTTCCATTTAACTCTGTTCCATTTAATTGACTCTGTTCCATTTAATGGCCAGCTAAATTAACTCGATGAAAATCATTTTACAATTTTTCTTTTGACTCTGTTCCATTTAATTGAGCTAAATTAACTTTGTCTTATTGTTTGTTCTTAATTAGATGTCTAGTCTATTTTAACACTATGAGAATTTTTTTGCTCATTAATTCTAGTGGATTATTATGACCTATGATGACCTAACAAGAAATCATGCTCTTAATGATATCATTCACATATCTATTATTGTATTTGTTGGCCTAGAAACCCGTCCAAGATTGACTCATTAGGAGTAAATCTTGGATAGTCCCCGGTTTGGGACTATTCTTGAACACCTAATCTCACTTAGGATGTAAGTGTATAATGTGTATTGAGTTTTCGAGAAAATTTCGGTAGCATTTCCCCGGTTGTTCTCTAAGTACATATGTACTTAGAGAACAGCGGGGAAATGCTGTCGAAATTTTCTTGAAAACCCAATACACATTATACACTTACTAGTGAGATTAGGTGTTCAAGGATGGGATAGGTGGTACACATTTATTATATATAAGAATGACATCAAATGTGTTTGTTGGCCTAGAAACCCGTTCAAGATTGACTCATTAGGAGTAAATCTTGGATAGTCCTCGGTTTGGGACTGTTCTTGAACACCTAATCTCACTTAGGATGTAAGTGTATAATGTGTATTGGGTTTTCGAGAAAATTTCGGTAGCATTTCCCCGTTTGTTCTCTAAGTACATATGTACTTAGAGAACAGCGGGGAAATGCTGCCGAAATTTTCTTGAAAACCCAATACACATTATACACTTACTAGTGAGATTAGGTGTTCAAGGATGGGATAGGTGGTACACATTTATTATATATAAGAATGACATCAAATGTGTTTGTTGGCCTAGAAACCCGTCCAAGATTGACTCATTAGGAGTAAATCTTGGATAGTCCCCGGTTTGGGACTGTTCTTGAACACCTAATCTCACTTAGGATGTAAGTGTATAATGTGTATTGGGTTTTCGAGAAAATTTCGGCAGCATTTCCCCGTTTGTTCTCTAAGTACATATGTACTTAGAGAACAGCGGGGAAATGCTGCCGAAATTTTCTTGAAAACCCAATACACATTATACACTTACTAGTGAGATTAGGTGTTCAAGGATGGGATAGGTGGTACACATTTATTATATATAAGAATGACATCACATTATACACTTAGGATGTAAGTGTATACCCTAATCTTTTCCTAATATATACTTGTTTCCTAATATATACTTGTTTTCTCTGATCATAGAATGGATAGATCATGGATGTCCATTCGTAATCATTGCACCCCAGAGTTTATATCTGGTCTTGATCAGTTTATTAGATTTGTCGAGGAACATAGGAAAAAACCTACGGATAGGTTCTACTGTCCATGTAGGCATTGCGGTAACAACTTGAAAGTCAACACTGGTGAGGAAATCAAAAGTCATGTCATGTGCAACAGGATTGTACAAGGCTATATAGAATGGCACTGGCATGGAGAGATTTCAAAATCAAAACCAGTAGATGTCGATAGCACTGCTTGGGTGGAAGAAGAAATTGCCTCCGATGACGTAAATGTGAACGAACCAGTTCCAGCAGACATCGTTGATGCGATGCTGGATAGTTGTAGGGTAGAGCACACCGATCCACCTCCTATCTTTAGAAACATTGTGCATGATGCTGAGATACTGTTATACACAGGCTGTGCTAAGTTTACGAAGCTTAGCGCTGTGTTGAGATTGTATAAGTTGAAAGCTAACAATAGATGGAGCGACAAAAGCTTCACTTCATTGTTGACTTTGTTGAAAGAAATGCTTCCTGAAGGAAACGAGCTGCCAATCTCAACATACCAGGTAAAGAAAATGTTGTGCCCAATGGGAATGGAGGCCAAGAAGATACACGCATGCCCGAATGATTGTGTATTATTTCAAAAGGACTATGTAGATTTGAAAGATTGTCCAAAATGTGGTGCGTCACGGTATAAATTGACGACTTCGGGGGAGTCCAAAACTGGTTCTCCTGCCAAGGTGTTGTGGTATCTACCTATAATATCACAGTTTCAACGCTTGTTTGCTAATCCGAAAGATGCGAAGAATTTGAGGTGGCATGCAGATGTTAAGAAAAATAATGATGGGATCCTGCGACATGCCTATGATTCCCCACAGTGGAAGAAGATTGATCCATTGTACCCCAAATTTGGTGAAGAAGATAGGAATCTAAGACTTGGGCTTTTTACAGATGGGATGAATCTGTATGGGACATTGAGCAACCAACATAGCACTTGGCCAGTCATGCTTGTTATATACAATCTTCCTCCCTGGATGTGTATGAAAAATAAGTATGTTATGTTGTCATTGTTGATATCGGGCCCTAAACAACCCGGAAATGATATCGATGTTTATCTTGAACCTTTGATTGATGACTTAAAGAAACTTTGGGCTGAAGGTGTGATGACCTATGATGCTTCAGCAAGAGAGACATTTTGTTTTCACGCTATGTTGTTTTGCACTATTAATGACTTTCCAGCATATGGGAATTTGTCTGGATATAGTGTCAAAGGAGCTAAAGTGTGTCCTATATGTGAAGAAAACACTGATTCAATAAGACTAAAACATGGCGGCAAGACTGTATATCTTGGTCATCGAAGGTTTCTTTCAAAATTCCATCCGTATCGTAGGAAGCGCAAAGCATTCAATGGATGGAATGATGAACGGAGTGCACCTAAACCTATACCAGGGGATGTTGTTTATGAAAGAGTAAAAGACATTGTCAATGAATTTGGTAAGAAATCACAATGTAGTATGGCCACACGGAGTGACAATTCTTCATTCAAGAAGAAGTCAATATTTTGAGATCTTCCTTATTGGAGTTCTTTGACAGTCAGGCATTGTATCGATGTAATGCACGTTGAGAAAAATGTTTGTGATAGCATCATTGGTACTCTGTTAAATATACCAGGTAAGACTAAAGATGGGATAAAATCCAGACTGGACCTACGTGAAATGGGAATAAGGTCAGAATTAACAGAATTACGTGAAATGGGTAGTAAAAGAACATACTTACCTCCCGCTTGTTACATGTTGTCTAGAAAGGAGAAGAAAACTTTTTTTGAATGCTTGGTAAATGTTAAGGTGCCACATGGTTACTCATCCAACATCCGCAGATTGGTATCAATGAAAGATCTGAAGTTGATAGGTCTTAAATCTCATGATTGTCACACTCTAATGCAACAAATATTACCTGTGGCAATTCGATCTATATTGCCGAAGCATGTAAGGTTTGCAATTACCAGACTTTGTTTCTTTTTCAAAAGTCTATGCAGTAAAGTTATTGACCCTGATACTCTCGATAATTTGCAAATAGAAGTGGTTGTTACCCTATGTCAGCTTGAGATGTATTTCCCTCCTTCGTTCTTTGATATCATGGTACATCTTGTTGTCCACTTGACTAGGGAAGTGAAAATGTTGGGACCAGTTTTCTTGCATTGGATGTATCCCTTTGAACGATACATGAGTGTTTTTAAAGGTGATGTTCGAAACCGTTATCGACTTGAAGGGAGTATTATTGAAGGTTATGTGGCGAGAGAGGTTATGGATTTTTGCAATGACTTTCTCAGTGGTAATGACACTCCTGATAATGACAAGAATATTGAGGAGGGCAAAGGAATTTTGGGATCACGGGTGAAAGTAATCAGCCGTTAGCAGTTGGAACAAGCTCACTTGTATATTTTACACAATATGGACGAAGTGAGTGTTTATATCGAGGAACATACCAATTTCATAAAGAGACAACATCCTCGAGCAAGTTCAATGTGGCTTGCTAGAGAGTATAATAAGACTTTTACTAAGTGGTTTGAAGATAAAGTCTTACATCAACTATCTCAAACACCAAATGATATTACAGAAACTATCAAATGCCTCGCCTTTAAACCAAAACCGAATGTTATGTCTTATGAAGGGTTTGACATTAATGGATTCACATATTACACAAAGTGCCAAGATGATAAGAGTGTCGTCCAAAATAGTGGGGTCACTCTTCAAGCGTCGACTATGTACTTTGCAAGTGCAAAGGATAAGAGTCCACGTGAAGCTAAAATGTCATATTACGGTGTCATTGAGGACATTTGGGAGTTTGACTACATAGATTTCAAAATTCCGCTCTTTAAATGTAATTGGGTTGATAACACCAAAGGAGTTATAGTGGATGAATTGGGTTTCACTTTGGTGAACTTTGAAAAGATTGGCGAGAAGGGTGAACCATTCATATTGGCATCACAGGCGAAACAAATATTCTATATCAATGATCCTGCGAATGATAAATGGTCGGTTGTTCTTCATGGTAAAAGACAATTCATTGAAGATCCTATAGATGAAGAAGAGTACTATGATAAGTATGATGACTCCAGTCCATTCTCAGTTGGGTTGCCAACTCCACAACATATTGAATCTAATGATGACTTATATGTGCGCGGAGATCACAATGAAGGATTGTTAATTGATAAAAGATCACAATTTTAGAGACATGTATGTTTATACAAATGCTAAATGTTTGCCTTTTTCTAGTTAATACAAATGCTAAATGTTTGCCTTTTTCTAGTTAATACAAATGCTAAATGTTTGCCTTTTTCTAGTTAATACAAATGCTAAATGTTTACCTTTTTAATGACATTTTTAGATGGCTGACCATGATGAGCATGATGTCCATGATGAGCATGAAGTCCATGATGAGCATGATGTCCATGACGAGCATGGCGAGGATACCAATGTAAGTTCTAAAAACATATCCTGTATTTCTATAAAATTCATTATCTTCTAGTTATGTCATATATCCTATATTTCTATATTGGGCTAATTCAGTGTGTTTATTTTTGTCAAAATTTAGGTTGATGATGCACATGTACCCACTGAAGCACTGGAGCAACTTGATGCGCAGCACCAAACACTTAACAAGAAAAGGGGCATCACTCTGTTGAAGAAGTTAATAGCGCTAAGTGGCAGTGGATCCAAATTGGTTGTGGAGTTTGATAATGGAGGAAATGCAATTGGAGTGAACCGCAATAATTTTGTAAACTATCTTAGGTGTACCACTCGGAGCCATTGTGGTGTTAAGTATGATAATTGGCATAAAGTTCCTCAGGGGAAAAAAGACTTGATATGGAAGGATTTATGTGTGAGTTATTATTATTTGCAATTCTATTTTGTAGATTACAAATTCTATTATTTGCAATTCTATTTTGGATACTAGTTAATAACATTTCTATTTTACAGAATCTGTTTGCATTGGATGAGAAGTTGCATCGTAAAAGTGTGATGCAACGTGCTGGAAAGATGCTTAGGAATTATAGGACAAATCTGAACAGAGAATGCATAAAAGAGGGTGATAAGAAGAAGAAGTCAGCCCTTGAACAATGGAACTTCTTGGACAAAGAAGATTGGGACAATTTTGTTGCTTCAAGAAAATCTGAAGAATTCAAGGTATTAGGCGTCACTCCCAATTTAATTAATATACATTGTATTCACCTATTCAAGATTAACATTTAGTGCTACTAACCAAATCATTAATGTGCATACTAACTAGGCCCTCAGTGACGCACAAAAAGCAAGGCGTGCAGTGAATGTGCATGACCACACTATGGGTCCAAAAGGCTATGCAAGCGTTCGCCAAAGACCACAGGCGGAGTCTGCGGCTACTCAGGAGTCTGCTGCTACTGAGGAGTCTGCCACACCCATGCCTCGCCATGATATCTGGATAGCTGGGAGGCAAAAAAAGAAGGGTGAAATAAAGAAGCCCGTAACTGCTGAGGCGGCTGCGAAAATGGTAAAATACAACTCTTAGAGCAATCGTTTGAATATTGATTATTTGTTAACTTACCAATTTCTGTTGATGGTGATTAGCGGGAGCTGCACGAGCAGAGGAAACAAGGCACGTTCATCCCTCAGGGCACACAGGATGAATTGTTGTTTAGGAGAATAAGAGAGTCGAGGATATAGTTGCTAAGAAGGTCAACGATGTAGTTGCTGAGAAGGTCAAGGAAGAATTACTGTGGTGGCAGGCATCTCAGGCTTCCAATCAGCCTATGGCGACCCACTCTTCTCCTGATGTACAGACTACAAGTAATCCTATAGACCCACCACCTAACATGTATGTTGTAAGTATTGTTTATGACATTGTAGCTAGTCTTTTCAAGTTGTTATGTTTTCAAGATGATATGTATATATGTATAATATTCTTTACGTAAATTTGTAGGCATCGAAGCCATGCCGCTTAAGAATGCAAGACTACGTTGTTGTAGAGGCGCAGGCTTACCCTTCCCTTCCTGGGGCAATGTTTCACGGGACTCCAATGCCACAGGGCTACGTTCGTGTGAGCGTGATACGTGTGTTACCCGATTGGAGAGAAACTACATTGCCATATCCCCACCCGGATATTGATACACTTGCTGATGCAGAAGGCGGGGTGATATTGTGGCCCAAAGCAGATGTCGTCTACACTACTGAAGTTGTAAGATAAATTTACATTACTTTAAATTGTTAATGTGTATATATGAGGTCAACTGATCTGAAATTATATATACAGGTTAAAAAGAAGACAACCGGAGCACCTAGGCCTCCACCTCCACTTCCCGCATTACCAAGTTGGGTTCCAACTGACCTAACATACCCGTTAGGTCCTGCTTGTAGGGGAATGGCATGTTGGCTATAGGCACATAATATACATTGCCCTATAATTGTTTCTTTAGATGCAGATTATGCAGGACAATCATACGATAGATCTTTATTTATACAAGATATTATTGAGTTGTTTATGTATGAGTGGTTGAATACATCAATGATAGAGACATGGATAAGGTGAGATCTTATTTATACATCCATATACCTTGTGTAAGATCCGGTGAGCTGATTTCTTATATATTAATGCATACGTAATACATGTTTTGCAGCTACTTAGTCGAAGATCATTGCAAACAATTTGCATTTGATCATGTGGGATTTTTTATTCCTTCATTGATTAGTTTGGTATCTAAAGACCCTGATAATGTTCAACAATACTGTATAGATGCTTTTACAATTTTTGGTCAGCAAAAGAAGACGATAATAATAGCTCCATTCAATGTCAAGTAAGTTTACTTTATTTATAATTTGGACTTAAGAAAATTCCATTTTTATTGTGCATCTTGAGTTATTAATTGTTAACTTTTTACCTCTAGCGGTCGACATTGGGAATTACTAGTTATTGTCCCCGGGACATTCACTGTTTATTATCTAGATCCCGCGGGAAGTACATTAAACACTAAAATTGGACACGTAATGAGAATGCCATTATTCTGGTGAGAAATATTTCATTTTTGTATCTGTTAACATATGTTATTACATTACTATTTACTTATGCAATTTACTGTGTTATATTAATATGTAGGGGTTTAGATGCATTCAAAAAGGCTGGAGGAATGGTCCCAAGGAAAAAGAACCAGCCAATAAATTGGCAGAACGTACAAGTAAATTCCCGACTCCAATGTATATATTATTGATGTGAATTGTGCTTAGTTGTATTATTTTGTATGTTTCAATTTATAGTGTGCTACACAAGACAATGGTTGGGCATGCACATACTATGTGATGCGATTTATGCAGATGATTATCTGACATGCCACATTGGACATCGATACCATACATGAGGTATTATATATAGTCTCATTAGTTAGTATGAAATTTATCAATCTTATTTTTATATTATTACTTATATATATACATCATTCTCTTTGCAGGTGTTTAAAACTGACAACACAACAGGTAAACGCTTAAAAAATATACATGCTCCATATACGATGGAAGCATTAAATGAAATAAGAGAAGAATGGGCAAAAGCCATACAAGCAGTGGCAACTGTAAGATATAATTGGGATGTTGATAGCGATAATGAATGATACTTTGTAAATGAATATTTCTGAATGTTAATACATGTATTTGAATGTTTCTATATGTGTGAATGTGAGAATTGAATTGATGTCTGAATGTATCTACTTGTGTGAATTATTTTTTGTGAATTTTGCAGGTTTGTGGCCTGTTTGTAGGCTGATATCAATGGATGTCGTAAACCTGCAGTTCAGAAAACTGAACTGCAGGTTCTCATCCTGCTGACCAGCCACAGCAGGCCTGCAAACTGATACAAAAAAAAATAGATATAGGCTTCGGTTATTTACAGAAAACCGTCAGCAAAGACCTACAGCGTCGGGTTTTTGCAAAACACTGACTCCTAATGTGGCCACAGCCGTACTGGAAATGGTGTCGGTTGTTCGTGTCAAACCGACGCCAAAGGGTTCGCGCCACAGAAAATGACGTCATCTAGGACACTTTCTGCGTCGGTCTTTTAGTAGATAACCGCGCCGAATGTGTCCTAGATGACGCCGTTTTCTGTGGCGCGAACCCTTTTGGCGTCGGTTATCTACTAAAAGACCGACGCCTATATGTTAAATAGGCGTCGGTTAAAAAACCGACGCCGAAGTGTTCGACCTTTAGCGGCGCCCACATAGGCGTCGCTCAGAAACCGACGCCAAAGGGGGTTAAACAACTGACGCCAAAGGCTGTTTCTGTAGTAGTGCCCATAGTGTACCAGGTCATTGTAGACCTGTCATATATACCAGTATGCGATTAGCAACAAGGAAAATTGAGATATCACTAGAAGCGGTGGTAAGAATAGATAAACAATTGTCCTCATTGGGATTGAAGAAGTCCAGAGTAGAGACTAAACATTTCCAAATCAGTTTGATAATTGAGTAATCCCATACACTGTGTAGCAGAGAATCAAGTGTGTTATTACATGTTGGACAAGTAATGTACTTGGATGTGTCTTCTTATCTTTCTTGCGTTGTTTAAGAGAGACTTATGCAGTAGCAACCAGGTGAAGATGCATGAACATTCTAGCACACAAAGCTTGCAAATGTTGGACCAGTCACCCTCCACCCGTACTTCTTTGGGGGCGTGCAACCAACCATATGTAGAAAACTAGTAGTGAGTTCTCCCGGCTAATCGTGGGGCCATGCCCAATTATCTATTCCTGTAAGAGGATTTAGAGGGGGGATATATTGAATGTACTCTCTTGTAGTAGGAGGAAGGTAGGTTGTGATAAACTCTTGGTCCCTTTAACCATTAGAGAGGACCGTAGAGTCTACCATGAGGTCCTCCAAGTCATTAGTAGGCTAGAAAGAAGGATGAAAATCATGAAGTTTTAGACTATAGATCCATTTATCATCCCACATAGGGGTGAGCATTGGTCCAGAACTGGACCGAACCGGACTGAGGAATGACTTCATTAGAATTTATGGACCGTAGACCAGACCATTTTTGAAGTAGGATCAGACTGGGACCAGACCGTTCCTCAGTAGGTCCAGATTGGACTGGGGACCGTTTGGACCACAATCAACCTTTTTTTACATATTTTACAACTTATTTAATTGTAAAAAGTGATAATATTAGTCACTTCTAATGATTATATAACATTAATAGCAAACATTTACACTACTAGTGCTTATATATGTACTTTATTTGTACTTGTTACATAATATACCTACAAATATACATGAATTTTATATAAAAGTCGGTTTGTGGTCCGGTCCACAGTCGGGCCGATTTTAGACCAGACCGGATCAAAGTCCGAACTCACTAAAAATCTCAAACTGTGGATCAAAACGAACTCATAATGGAACGGACCGGACCATATCAAATTGAGCAGTCTGGTCCGGTTTTGTGGTTTGGACCATTATTTGCTCACCCCTAATTCCACATGTCGATGGAGGATCTTGATTGAACAATTCTAGAACATTCATTGATAATGAGGGTTAAGTCCTTCTTGATGAATGACCAAATTGGAGAGAAAGGTTTGTTGATTACTCTCCCTTCATTTTTATATTGACATGACTCACACCCGTAGCAAGGTGGGTTTGTTGAGGAAGCACCAAATATTTTTTAATATTAAAGCTTGATTTGGATTTCCTGCATCCTTGAAGTCGTGGTCTCCCCATCCTTGGATGAAGTAATCTTTTTACAATAGACCAATGATATTTTCTTATTGTCATGCCCACTGGACTAGATGAAATTCTTGATGCACCTATGATCTTGTCACAAAGGGCTTGGGGATAGTCTAACTATTTGCATAATATATGAAGTCATAGCTTGCAATGTTGACTTTGCAAGGGTGATGTGTCTGGCTAGGAAACGTTGATGAGATGACGAACTATTCATGCATTCTTGTAAGGTGGTGACCATTCTTCGATGTGTACCTTTGTTAAGTCTGTGGTGAAATAATTGGCCCCAAATAATGACCCAAGTCGTCAGTACAAAGGTTATCAATTTTTTTGCAGAATGCTGATCTCACAGTAGGAGGTGTGTTATGCAGTAAGAAGCATTTTGATTTTTCCTTAGAGATTGCTTGGTCAGAGACCACTGAAAATTCCTCAAGGACATGAGAGATGGTAGTTGCTTGCTTGTAGGATGCTTCCACCATAAGCAATATGTCATCAATGAGGAATACATGGGAAAGATGGGTACCATTTCTAGAGAGCACAATTGACTTCCAATGTCCAATGTTTGCCTTAGGGAAATATATTGACTTAGGGACTCCATACAGAGAACTAACACATACGGGCTGATGGGATCTCCTTGACAAACTCCTTGTATTGGTTTAAAGTCTAGAAACGGGGAACCTTCCCAAAAGGATAGATGTAGACCCACCTGAGATAATCTCCATTATTAGTAGGATAATGTTACTTGAGAGGAAAACATTTTTGTAACATGTCTCAGATGAATGGCCGCTACATCCTATCAAAATCCTTTGAAAGGTTGAGCTTAATGTTGACCCAATGCTTTCCAGTCTACTTCCTTTTCATAAAATGAATTACTTCTTGGATAGGAGGATGTTGTCACTAATATGTCTTCTAAGAATGAAGTTGGACTACGTTCCAGCAATCCATCCATTGAGAAGGGATTTGAGCCTCTCTACAATGATCTTGGAGATAAATTGGAAGCATGTATTGTTTAAGGAAATTGACTGAAGCTCGCTGCAATGTTGAGGTTGCCTCACTTTGGGGATCAACACCATGTATGCTTCAGAAAGTTTGCGATCGTTGCTCCCTAAGCTGAAAGCATTTTAAACTGTAAGAACAACTGATCCCCCAACTTGTGACCAGTTTGATTGGATAAATTTAGTAAACTTCATCATGCCCTATTGCTTTAGTTGGTGCCATTATAAATACCAACTTTCTAATTTCATCTGGTCCAGGCATGTGAGTGAGAGAGTTGTCCATCTAAGGGTTGGTTCCTGGGAATGAGCCCCTATAGTTGAGAATAGTATCCACTTCTACATGATGGGATACATGAACAGTGATCAGGACGATGAAGTAGTCTTGTACCAAAGTTTGGATCGTCACTTTGTCAATGATCCAATTTCCTTTAAAATCTCGAATGAGTGTAATTTTTTTCACTTGGGAACTGGTCTTCACATACATTTGGAAAAACTTAGTTTAGTAGTTACCTTACTTAAGCCAGTTGATGTGTGCCCACTAAAGCTAGTCTATTTCTTTAGTTGAATGATGGGATGGTATTTTTCTTAAAATGTGACAACATGGAGTTCATTAGAAGATGAAGGATGGGAATAATTATTACTTGGCACTTGTCTACCCGATGGATGGTAGCAAACTTCTTATTTCTCAATTTTTTGCGACTATTGAAGTCCCAATCCACAACATCAACCTGGAAAGATGGGAGAGCATTAATGAAAACTTTGTGGCAGTCCCAAAGGGGTAGGATCTCTACTTGAGCTCAAAGTAGAAGGATCCAACTGGCTTTGGTCCAAAATGCCTTGAAAGGATTCAATTTAGTTGAGTTCTTGGTGATGAGGATGGCGTTGTGATCGGAATAGAGTCTTGGAAAAACTGAGATGTTGAAACTTCCATCCATAGAGAGACAGGCATCATTATCAATAACTTTGTCTAGCTTGTCGTGGATGTTGAGGTGTTGGAATGTAAAGAAATGTCCTTTTGCCTTTATATCAGGGAGGTCAATGTACATGAGAGTATCTTTGAACATATTTCAAGTTGTTTTGTCAAAGTATCGGCTACCCACATTCTCAGTAGGATCAAGTGGAGTTTTGAATCTCCCATCACCGCCCATGCACTTGGAGTTGGTGAGAAATTTACTGTAAATGTTTCCAATGGGGGTTTGTTTACTAGGGTTGGGACTTCCATACAAAAAAGTGATGTTCTAGGTTCTATTAATTTTACAATGAATTAGTTGTTGATGGTTCACAATGAAATCAAGATCACAGTGGCATGTATCCCAAATTAGAAAGATTCCTCCAGAGAGTCCTAAGGCTTCAACCCAGTGTGAGGAGGAGTAACCAAGCTTGTAGATGAAATTGAGGGTAGTTGAACCACTAAATCTAGTTTCCACACGTTCCAGAAGATGAATCTTATAATGATGGGTAGGGGACTTTGTGAATTGTGGCTCTAAGTCCTATAGGCTAGCCACCTTCAGTAAGGTGCCCCCCTCCATTTTGTGACTTTTATCCTAGAAACTTACTATTTGTTGTGCCTCACGATGACTATTGTAGTTCCCAATCATTTAGGAGATCTTTCCCTTCTTTATTTCTCTACCTTGGCTAACTTGAACTGGCTGGTAGATAATGTTTTTGGTACAGAGTAGCACCCCGCCGCTACCATCACCCTTATCTCCACAATTGAAGGTTTGACAAGATGAAGACGGATCCCCTATGCATGGGTGTCATCAAACTAGAAGGGAGTATCCACTAGATGTCCTTCACTCATCTCATCCTCAACCTTGATCACAGAGGTATCCTAAGTAAATGATGGATGGTTTATGGGGGGCATTGGGTATTGTTGTCATTTTCTCAGGGATGACTAGTAACTTTAGCTGCCCTTTTTCCTTTTTTCACAAATTCATGACGGTCTCGCCGTCTTCCTCCACAATCGCCTTGTCCTTTGATTTGTGATCGAAGACTCAACGGTCAGTTGATTGGTTGGCAGAGGTGATGCTTTACTTTGCTCCTCGCCTGCCTTGGACTCTTGGTGTTGTTAAGGTTTCTTCACGTGTTGTTAGAGAATAGGATGTAGGTACTATTAGCAGGGTTGTAGCCAAGGAAGAAGGATTTGGGACTGTGAAGGATGGGATGAAGGTGTAGTCTTTACTTGTGTGACCTACTCATCCACATCTCATACAGATCACATGCATGTTTTCACACTCAATTCAAAATTGCTATTCATTAAAGAAGATAGCTGGGAGTAGGGGTTTAGATGATTATACTTTGATAGATATTCAAGTAAACTTCCCACAGTGGCTAGCAGTGATGGTTTCTTCAATCTTTATAGTTTATCCTACCAAATCACTAAAGTTGGCGAGCAGTTGGGTCTGGTAGAGGAACATCATCAAGTTAGGAACCCTGATCCATACCACCACCATGTGAGGGATAGGATCATAGGGAAGAAATTTCGGTGTCCATGACTGGACTGAGAGGTAATTCTCAAATATGATCTAGGGGCATCCACTCATGGAGTTCCTAATTTATGAGTTGAATAAAGTAATAACCCATCTCAAGATCAATGGCTCAAAACATCTCAGCCAGAGACAAAAGAATTTGTAGTCTATTGACCAGTGCTTGGAACCCTATATTGATTCTAATCATTTTCACTGCAACCGCAAACTTCAAAGGTTCTAGTAGGGCTGATATGGTGATCAGGTTCATTGTAATCACTAGGAGCGATCCACATCGATCGATGGAGATGTCATTTACTTTGAGTGTGTATGGCAAAACACGGTTAATGGATGAAGGCATGTGTGGGTTAGAGCTTAAAGTTGCAGCTGCAAAACGTGCACGATGCATTGTTGACCTGCATGGGTTTGGACGAAACATATTTGTGGGTTTTGGTAAAATTCAACTTTTTAAAGCATATATATCACTAAGAGGAGACATTATTCTTAAGGGGGTGTGATAACACCAGTTTTGGTGCAATTTTAGTATCCTTTTACATAATAAATGTCATTAGAAATAATGTTTAAATGTTTAGATTTACCCATTTTATTCTAGTTTACTTAAATAATATCTTCTAAGTTAGTTTTAGTGACATTTGATGGAATTGGACACAAATCAAGTGAAATCGAGAAGTCTGATTAATTGTTCAATAGACCTCCTTCATTCATTGATCAATCAATCGACAAGAAGGTCTAACCAAGAGGGTCAAGAAAAGACTGTCGATTCAAACTCAACAGATGTATTGAGCATTAGCTGGAAAATTAAAGAACCCTGATAGCCATCTGTTGAGGGAAGGAGTGTCGAGCAGTAAGGGGTAAAACTCACCTTTGTTGATGCAACATTTACAGCCTGATCCATCAACACCAACAGATACTTGTCGGTATGAAGCTATCGATCGAACACTTGACACACAAATCGAGTAGAGGACCCTCGATAGTCCCATCGAATCACTCCACTAATAGACTACGTCAACAACATTAACAATACCCAAAGGCGGCTGTCAAGGAGTCACCTTGACAGACCTATCGATAGTAAGATAGACAGATCATTTACATGTGAGAACTCTTTCGACAATGAGAAGAGATCGACATGTTTGTCAATCGACAAATATTGTAATAAGATCCATTATCGACTTGTCCGTCGATAGACCCAATGATAGGAAACCATCGACATCAACAAAAAGGGGTTGAAAGCTTTAACCCTATAAATACGCCTCCAGCACAACCGTCTCAGGCATATCGAATGTTTGGAGTCAGAGCGCCAAGAGGCTACTGCATGTAACATCTCTGACCTGGGTTATGTGTTAAACCTAGATGTTTTGCTTAATAAGGTTTATTATATGCTTGCTCTTATCTTTTGAAAAGTAATTAAGGCTCAATAGGAACTTATATTTCAATTTTAGTCCTTTTTTAATAATGTTGAAACAATGTTTTATTAGTTTTGGACTAAAGTGAAAATTACCCAAGTTGAGGGGTTAACTTGCAAATTGTACATGATAAAATGTTCCTCAGATATTGAAGCATCATAGGAATGAGTATGATGCAGTGGTATGGCTTCCACAAGCTTGAGCACCAAGATAGACCTTACTGAGCAATCTTTGTGCATTGAAACCTAGTTTTGGAGTATTGTGCAATTTGCCCAAAACCTAGGGTTCAATATGCAAAATACTACTTCAAGAGGGTCCCTCATGATTCTTGTCATCATGTAGAGAAAATAATTTGAGAGGGGCGCCTCATTTGAATCATTTTGGAAGAGAGAGAATCTTGATATTAAAATAATCAAGATTTAAGCATAATTGGAACTTTATTTTGATTTAATGCAAAAAAATAAATATATTAATTGAAGAGCCCTTCATCCAAAATGATATGGTTGATATTGCACAAGGATAGACTACAATGTGCCGTGCAAAGTCACGAAAATATCCTAAGTGAGTGGAGTGCCCACTCACATCAAGTTAATAAAAAGTAATATCCACTAAAATGGGATTTTAGTATAAAATAATTTAAGGTGCTTAATTTGTTTTCCTTTAATTTGTGGATAATGAATAAGAATTGAAGGCAAGGTAATGTGCCTTCGTGCACAAGGAAGTGAGGGGAGTGTGTGGCATAATTTGGGGAGATATATGATATCTTTTCTACTTTCTCTCTCCTTGGAATTCCTTTATAAATACTTCCTTTTCCACTCAACCAAAGATTTTTTTTTTGGATTTGCTTTCTTTATTGCCTTGGATGAGCTCAAGGGGACTAAGGAGAAACAGGAGGACGAACTCCAACCTATAGGTAAGCTTCTTGATCACTTTCAACCATGATTTCATGGTGGAAATCGAAAATCAATAATGGATTTCTTCTTTTCTTCCATCAATCTTCCATTCTAGCCAATCCTTTTCACTCAAAAGCTTGAGGAACGAACCTTGTGGAGTAAGAAAGCTTCTTTCACCATTAGGGACGTGAATTTGGAGCTTTGAACCTTCATTGAAGGCGGGTTATATAACTTAAGCCCTTAAATGTTGTTATTGCATTCAATTCTCCATTTCTTGTTGATCATTTTATTCTTCTTGAAATTCCTTTTATCAATTGATGCAATTACCATGAGAATGACAGTATCTTTTGAAGGATCAAAGTTTGATGATGATGACATCATCCTAAGCACACACCTTAACAAAGATCTAGTGCAAACAGTTTCAATGACTTGAGACCAAACGGTCTCAAGATCGTTTGAAACCAAACGATCTCAAGACCATTTGGGATCAAACGGTCTTAGACCATTTGGAGGTTAAGTGTTGTTGTTTTTGAACATTAATCCATTTGGCTTCAATTGAATTGATGATAATGGTTCCAAGTTTGGATGATCCACCAATTTTAAACTCTATCCGGGTTGACTGTTGAATCCCTAATTGAATTCAAATAATTTTGGTGGTTGCATGGGTCAAACGGTCTCAAGACCGTTTGAGGCCAAATGACCTCAAGACTATTTGAGGTTAGGTCATGTTATGGTTTTATGGTGATTCAATAGTTTCAATGGAAATTAGTTCCATTATGTCAACAATTGATAGGTTCTTGTTTTTAAAACCCTAATTGATGGTTCAATTGAAGGGTGACTCAATGGTTCAATTGTTGAGAATTTAATGGTTCAATTGAAGTGTGATTCAATGGTTCAATTGAAGAGTGATTCAATGGTTCAATTGATAGGAGGTTAAATGATTGAAAACCTAAATTGACTTGATTGGTGGAAACCCTAATTGGTCCATTCAGTTTTGAGAGGGTTTGGACCAAACAGTCTCAAGACCATTTGAGTCCAAACGATCTCAAGACCGTTTGAGTCCAAACGATCTCAAGACCGTTTGAGTCCAAACGATCTCAAGACCGTTTGAGTCCAAACGGTCTCAAGACCGTTTGAGATAAAATGGTCTCAAACCGTTTGGAGACCCAAGTGGTTTCAAGGGTGATTTACTCATATGGTTTCTATATAGTTTTGTTTAAACGGTTTCAAGGGCGAATTGCCAAACGGTTTCAAACCGTTTAAGGTCTAAGTGACCAAAACCGTTTGAGATCTAAGTGACCAAGACCGTTTGAGATTTAAGTAATCAAGACCATTTGAGATTCAATTGGTCAAACCATTGGGACACCTAATGTGAATAAAGGTCAATTAACTTTTTGATTATTAATTATGTAAATCTAAGGTGATTACAATGGTTGTACCTTTGAAGTATTAGAGTAATTAGTACCTTTTGAGTGGTTAACTCTTGATGCTTATGAAATCAATGACTTAATATGCTATGAAAACCCTCCATTCATGTTGATGGACCTAATCTAATTAAGATTGAAATAATTGACATCCTAGAGAGGATGAGAGAGAGATGAATTCTTACATGAATGACAATCATGTAATGGTTAAACCTCAACACTTTCAACATGAACATAATAGGTAATTAGGGTATGATCCTTTGTAAAGAGATCATGAAACCCTAATTAAGAAGGTTGATGAAACCCTAATTAAGGGTGATGTCAAGTGAAACCCTAATTTTAGGTAATGCTATGTGAAACCCTGATATAGAAGGAGGTTATGTGAAACTCTAATGTAGAGTGATGTTCTGTGAAACCCAAATATGGGGAGATGTTATGTGAATCTTAATTTATAAAGATGGAAAACCCTATTACTGATAATGGAATAGTAACTAATATATTGATAAGTGAAATACCTAAAGAGGTTGATAATGAATATCTTTATATCAATAGTTCCTAACTCAAAGATGAGTCTATATCTTTGGCAATGGTTGTATATTCTAAATAAGTGACTTATGATCAATACATTACATTACATGATAAATGTGATGAACTGGTGCATAAAGTATTAGGATGGGAAATACCCTAATACAAGCTAAGGTGATGAACTCAAGTAAGATAAAGGTGATGGGGGGAGTGATACATCAAGATATGATAGATATCACATCCAGCACCCCAAGATTGATACACCTTGATGTATTTTAAATCCAACATACTTGGATGAGTAACACACGAAGTGTGTCATGTCAATTGTTACATTGAGATGTAATGCAATTTGATAATTGTAGGCTAACATGCCTTATGAAGAGGTTAATTCAAATCAATAAAGTATGACGTAATCATATTTTGGTAAAGTTGAGAGAGGAACTTATATCTTGTGTTGATAATTCATTCAATGATCAGTAATGAGAATAAATAAGCATGATTAAATGCTTATGTTATCAATATTGGCTTCTAGCTGTGTGAAACAATGAAATAGGGCTTGATCATTAATAATATGATCTTGAGAACCTAAATGGTTATTTATGGAAAACCCTAATGGTGGGTGATGATACGTAAGAGAAATCCTAACCCTAAAAAGGGAATAGTGGTATTACTTTGTGTTGCATAGTGCTAATATCTAAGCATTATAATTGTTATCATGAAGTACTAACCATGTTGGTATCATGAGAAGATGAATATATCCACGTATGAGCTATGATGTTTCTTTTATTTAAGTTGTTAATGAGTCATAATATGGCTTGTTTCCTACTAAAAGGTAACAAGAAGAGAAATGAGCTTTGTGAGGTATGTAGAATGCTTGTGTAGCAAGAATCATGATTACCTTGGTCAGATGACCTGAAGGTATTAAGTTACCTAATAAGTGGTAACAAGTATTCTATGATGAACTGAGGGTTTGAATACCCATATTCTATAATCATGATGATGAACTTGTTAAGAAATAGAAATGTACCTGATGAGATGAGGGATTAAGATCCCAATACTTCATTAAAGAGTTGAACAATACTTGATGAAAGTATTACCCATTCTTTGTAGCAATTTCCATAATATTTAATGTTTGGAAACTTGTTTGATGCTAAAAGAATATGGTAATACACTCAGTTAATCAAGTGATGTCATATAATGTATTTGCCCTGGCCACAGATCCATCAGCGTTAGAATTTGCTGAATGGTGAAACAAGTTAAACTCGAAACCCATATTTTTGAATATGTGGGGGTAATTGAGTAATTATATCCTTATGCCCCGTAGGGATGACTGTGTGTTATCATCCATGTACAGGATAGGATGTGTGCCATAACCCTGAAAAGAGTATGGCTATAGGCCATGACTCCACAAAACAATACCAGGCATTAGCTGTGTGATCTAAGCCTAAAGAGAGTATATGCTATGGTTATAACTCTATAGCAAAGATGTCAATATACCCTGATAAGAAAATTGTAGTTTGACACATGATGTCTCTGCCATATAATCTCGTACTGACCAAGAAGATTTATGTTATTCTTCTTAGCATATCCTAGATGGATAAATGTTATATATATATACTGCAGTTCCTCATTGAATAAGTATCATGCTGCTTTATCAAGTTATAGTTTGATTTGCTCTGAATAATAATACTTCTCTAATCTATTTATACATTGATATATCTATTGTTGAATATATAATTCCTCACCACAATTTTATTCAATTAAACTGCAATAATAATGTTTTGGCGGAGAGTTATATCTCTCACTGGGGCAATTTACAATTGTCTCACCCCTTTGGGATCCACATTTCTAGGTGGACGCGGACGAGGAGGTAGGAATCCTTCAGTAGGTGAAGAACAACAACAAAAGTAGTAGAAGAGAATGACAGTGATTCCTCAGGGGGAAACACTGGTTGTCACATCTTGTATATATGTATAGAAAGTCCTATGTGTTGTCTCTTTACTCGCAGGTCCTCGGAGTAATAGTTAGTGCTTTTGAGATTTTGGCTTAGTGCCTCGAGATTTTATACTACCTATGTATAGTTTAACTGGGTAGTTGATGCTTGTAAGTCTCAGAAAAAGATGATACATGACTTGTGAACTAGCATGTCATCAAGTTATTTCAGTTCTGTATGAAAGAGCTTTCCTATGTGTGGATCTCTCTGTAAAATGGTTTTAATTTTTAGTGATTTTCAGTAATCTGTTGCTAACGAATGCTTCTACTTAAGTAGATCTTGTTTTGTGATCTGTATGCCATAATTTAGTGGTATCAGAGCTCTAGGTTCACTGAGTCTACAGAGACATAGGATTAAGGTTGTTGAGTCTGTTCTAAGTGTCTTCCAGTTTATCTGATAGTATCTTCTGCTCACATAGGAGAAGAAGAACTTGAAGATGTCTGGATCACATGAAGAACATGTTGCTGACAGCAGCGTTGCTGCACCAGGAAGAGGTGCAAGGGATCAAGCTAGGAAGGAGCCAGTACCTAAACATCCCCAGTTTGACCCAGCTATGATAGAAAATCCAGCCTTCCATACCCTGTTCGGTCAGTTTATGGTGACTATTACACACATGGCTGATAGGATGACACCACCTACACCTCGGGCACTATCCCACCATGATGGACATGGAGCTGGCAAGACTTTTGAAAGATTTCACCGGGTTGGAGCCTTAGATTATGCTGGTACAACTGATCTAGTAGATGCTAATTTATGGCTGACGGAGCTGGAAAAGGCTTTCAGGATCCTTGATATTCCTGAAGCTGAGAATGTAAGACATATTGTATACCTTCTAAAGGGGAATGTTGGCCATTGGTGGACGATTGAGGAGGGCAAGAGGCCAGGTGAAGAAGTTGGATGGGAGGTATTTTGATGAGAATTTGTCAGTAGATACTTCCCTAAAACGTATTTAGATGAGAAGATCTCTCAATTTGAGAGGATCAGATAAGGACATATGAATGTTAGCGAGTATGAAGCTAAGTTCATGGAGCTTTTGTGGTTTTTTCCGCATATGGAAGCTAATGATGAGGAAAGAATTCAGCATTTTGAGAAGGGGTTAAATGCTGAACTGACCACTCATGTGTCTGCTTTAGAGAATAGGGAGAGGTTTGCCACTTTTTTGGAGTCGGTAAGGAGGATAGAAAGGTCTGAAATTGAGAAATGATAGACTAGTAGTAAGAATGTGTACACTCAGTTTCAAGGACAAAGATCTAAAAGTTTTAAGAAGATGAGATTTTCTACACCGGCAGCTCCATCAAGATTCAATACCCAGACACAATGGACGTCAAGTAGGGGTAGGGACCGTAGTTTTGTTCCGAATAGAGCCCCTAGTACAGCATCAACATCGGTGACTGGACCTCACAGACCTTATTCTGAGACCAGGGTCTGTTACCAATGTAGACAAACAGGACATCTAGCAAAGGATTGTCCGGTTGGGAATACAATGGTGACTCAACCCCATAAGCAGAGTCAGCAACGCTCATAAAGGAGACAGTTTTCTAGTAACACTAGAGGATGTGGACAAGCATCCCAAGCTGGTTCATCAACACCCAACAATCGAGCACAGGGTCAACAACAAGCAACTGTGAGGTTCTATGCAATGAATCAATCTGATGCAATAGTCAACCCCTGAGTTGTGATAGGTCAGGTGAAATAGATTCATTTTGATATTTCATTTCATAATTCTATGTGTTAAAAATAAGAAAGTAGTTGTTTTGGGCTTCCTTTGATTAGTCCTATGAGGGCATAAGGGATATGAGGATTTATATTTTGTTCAGTATTCTTTTAAATGTTTTATAATTTCCCTTATCTGTGTGAAAAAGGAAGAGGTATACATGTGGTACCTGGAGGAAGTCTAGGAATGTTAAATCATGTGATAATGATGATGATACAAAAATTAAGGAACATAATAGTACATAAAGTGTATACCACCTAATCTCAGTACTTGTATACCCTAGCCAGGTATATAATTATTGGGGATAGGGTAAGTATGGAACTCTTAGATTGTTATCCTTCTGATTACTCTGATCAAGTAGTCATTCTGAGACAATCTAATGAGTATAATGAAATTGAAAATATGGTATGGGTAATTGCATCACATCCTAAGTATGAGAAAGAGGAATCTGAGATAATTTCAGATCAATCTGTGTGTATGAGGAAGAAAAAGAATATGATCCTCATGAAATAAGAATAAGAACAAGGGAGATGATCCATGTCTGATAAAGCATGTGTGAATAACAAAGATCTTTTCCCATGATGTGGAAATGGGAAATTTGATAAACCCCAAAATGTTCATGAACTGTATAGGGATTGCTAAGTCAACTTTCCCAACTATATAGGGATTGCTAAGTGAACTTTCCCAACTATATTGGGATTGCTAAGTAAACGTTCCCAACTATGAAGGGATTGCTAAGTGAACTTTACCAACTATATAGGGATTGTTAAGTGAACTTTCCCAACTATGAAGGGATTGCTAAGTGAACTTTCCCAACTATATAGGGATTGCTAAGTGAACTTTCCCAACTATATAGGGATTGCTAAGTGAACTTTCCCAACTATGAAGGAATTGCTAAGTGAACTTTCCCAACTATGAAGGGATTGCTAAGTGAACTTTCCCAACTATAAAGGTATTGCTAAGTGAACTTTCCCAACTATAAAGGGATTTCTAAGTGAACTTTCCCAACTATAAAGGGATTTCTAAGTGAACTTTCCCAACTATATAGAGATTGCTAAGTGAACTTTCCCAACTATATAGAGATTGCTAAGTGAACTTTCCCAACTATATAGAGATTGCTAAGTGAACTTTCCCAATTAAATAAGAGTTGCTAAATGGGTTTCCTCAATTAAATACATGTGTCTTCTTTGATAATGACCTTGGGGAATGAGGGGATGATAAAAGGAATATGTTCCTTTGTATCCTTTCCTTTAGGGACATGGCAATCGAATATAGGCTTTGTATGATACATTAAAATGATAAGTCTAAGTAGGAGAACCTGGCACTAGACACAACTTTATGCAATCTCTATGACATTGAGATGCTATCTAGAGATATGATGACATGAGTAACAACTATCTTCCTTTTTTCTGGGATTTCGAGGATGAAATCCTTGTTAGGGGTGGATAATTTGTAACATCCCTAACCTGGGTTATGTGTTAACCCTAGATGTTTTAGTTAATAAGGTTGATTATATGCTTTCTCTTATCTTTTGAAAAGTAATTAAGGCTCAAGAGGAACTTATATTTCAATTTTAGTCCTTTTGAATAATGTTGAAACAATGTTTTATTAGTTTTGGACTAAAGTGAAAATTACCCAAGTTGAGGGGTTAACTTGCAAATTGTACATGATAAAATGTTCCTCAGATCTTGAAGCATCATAGGAATGAGTATGATGCAGTGGTATGGCTTCCACAAGCTTGAGCACCAAGATAGAGCTTGCTGAGCAATCTTTGTGCATTGAAATCTAGTTTTGGTGTAATGTGCAATTTGCCCAAAACCTAGGGTTCAATATGCAAAATACCACTTCAAGAGGGTCCCTCATGATTCTTGTCATCATGTAGAGAAAATAATTTGAGAGGGGCGCCTCATTTGAATCATTTTGTAAGAGAGATAATCTTGATATTAAAATAATCAAGATTTAACCATAATTGGAACTTTATTTTGAATTAATGCAAAAAAATAAATATATTAATTGAAGAGCCCTTCAACCAAAATGAGATGGTATATATTGCACAAGGATAGACTACAATGTGCCTTGCAAAGTCACGAAAATATCCTAAGTGAGTGGAGTGCCCACTCACATCAAGTTAATAAAAAGTAATATCCACTAAAATGGGATATTAGTATAAAATGATTTAAGGTGCTTAATTTGTTTTCCTTTAATTTGTGGATAACGAAGAAGAATTGAAGGCAAGGGAACGTGCCTTCATGCACAAGGAAGTGAGGGGAGTGTGTGGCATAATTTGGGGAGATAAAGGATATATGTTCTACTTTCTCTCTCCTTGGAATTCCATTATAAATACTTCCTTTTCCACTCAACCAAAGATCTTTTACAAGCGCAACTGATGTCACTGAAGCAGAACTGCATGTCATCATGGATGCTATGGAGATCGCAGTCACAAATGATATAGAGATGTCCTTGTTTGAAACTGACTCCAAGAACGCAGCAGAGATGATACACACGCCCCTGAAAGATAACCCATGTTATGCGAAGAGCGTGCATAAAATTAAAAGGATGTAGAGGAGAAGATGGAGAGTTAAATTCAGTAATAGAAGTTGCAATACAATAGTAGATCATCTAGCGAAAAGCCACCAACAAGGAGAGGTACTGCGTGTACCAAGTACCCCCCTCTGAGATCCATGATCTCTTAGTTAGGGATGCATGTAATGGTAGTAGTACTACCAAGATTAACCTTAATAGCTTAATTAGTGGTTGTACTTTGAATTTTGATGTGCTCGCAAGGGGAGGGCGGGGTGAATAAGATTGCCTCCCGACATACCTAAAAAAATCTTTTTTTGGATTTTCTTTCTTCCTTGCCTTGGATGAGCTCAAGGGGACTAAGGAGAAACAGGAGGACGAACTCCAACCTGTAGGTAAGCTCCTTGATCACTTTCAACCATGATTTCATGGTGGAAATCGAAAATCAATGATGGATTTCTTCTTTTCTTCCATCAATCTTCCATTCTAGCCAATCCTTTTCACTCAAAAGCTTGAGGAACGAACCTTGTGGAGTAAGAAAGCTTCTTTCACCATTAGGGACGTGAAGTTGGAGCTTTGAAGCTTTATTGAAGGCTGGTTATATAACTTAAACCCTTAAATGTTGTTATTGCATTCAATTCTCCATTTCTTGTTGGTCATTTTATTCTTCTTGAAATTCCTTTTATCAATTGATGCAATTACCATGAGAATGACAGTAGATTTTGAAGGATCAAAGTTTTATGATGATGACATCATCCTAAGCACACACCTTAACAAAGTTCTAGTGCAAACTATTTCAATGACTTGAGACCAAACGGTCTCAAGATCATTTGAAACCAAACGATCTCAAGACCGTTTGGGATCAAACAGTCTTAGACCGTATGGAGGTTAAGTGTTGTTGTTGTTGAACATTAATCCATTTGGCTTCAATTGAATTGATGATAATGGTTCCAAGTTTGGATGATCCACCAATTGTAAACTCTAGTCGGGTTGAGTGTTAAATCCGTAATTTAATTCAAAATAATTTTGGTGGTTGGATGCGTCAAACGGTCTCAAGACCGTTTGAGGCCAAACGACCTCAAGACCGTTTGAGGTCAGGTCATGTTATGGTTTGATGGTGATTCAATAGTTTCAATGGAAATTAGTTCCATTATGTCAACAATTGATAGGTTCTTGATTTCAAAACCCTAATTGATGGTTCAATTGAAGGGTGACTCAATGGTTCAATTGTTGAAATTTAATGGTTCAATTGAAGTGTGATTCAATGGTTCAATTGAAGAGTGATTCAATGGTTCAATTGATAGGAGGTTCAATGATTGAAAACCTAAATCGACTTGATTGGTGGAAACCCTAATTGGTCCATTCGGTTTTGAGAGGGTTTGGACCAAACGGTCTCAAGACCGTTTGAGTCCAAATGATCTCAAGACCGTTTGAGTCCAAACGGTCTCAAGACCATTTGAGATAAAACGGTCTCAAACTGTTTGGAGACCCAAGTGGTTTCAAGGGTGATTTACTCATATGGTTTCTATATAGTTTTGTTTAAACGGTTTCAAGGGCTAATTGCCAAATGGTTTCAAACCGTTTAAGGTCTAAGTGACCAAGAACGTTTGAGATCTAAGTGACCAAGACTGTTTGAGATTTAAGTAATCAAGACCACTTGAGATTCAATTGGTTAAACCATTTGGACACCTAATGTGAATAAAGGTCAATTAACTGCTTGATTGTTAATGATGTAAATCAAAGGTGATTACAATTGTTGTACCTTTGAAGTACTAGAGTAATTAGTACCTTTTGAGTGGTTAACTCTCGATGCTTATGAAAGCAATGACTTAATATGCTATGACAACCCTCCATTCATGTTGATTGGACCTAATCTAATTAAGATTGAAATAATTGACATCCTAGAGAGGATGAGAGAGAGATGAATTCCTACATGAATGACAATCATGTAATGGTTAAACCTCAACACTTTCAACATGAACATAATAGGTAATTATGGTTTGATCCTTTGTAAAGAGATCATGAAACCCTAATTAAGAAGGTTGATTAAACCCTAATTAAGGGTGATGTCAAGTGAAACCCTAATTTTAGGTAATGCTATGTGAAACCCTGATATAGAAGGAGGTTATGTGAAACTCTAATGTAGAGTGATGTTATGTGAAACCCAAATATGGGGCGATGTTATGTGAATCTTAATTTATAAAGATGGAAAACCCTATTCCTGATAATGGAATAGTAACTAATATATTGATAAGTGAAATACCTGAAGAGGTTGATAATGAATATCTTTATATCAATAGTTCCTAACTCAAAGATGAGTCTATATCTTTGGAAATGGTTGTATATTCTAAATAAGTGACTTATGATCAATACATTACATTACATGATAAATGTGATGAACTGGTGCATAGAGTATTAGGATGGGAAACACCCTAATACAAGCTAAGTTGATGAACTCTAGTAAGATAAAGGTGATGAGGGAAGTGATACATCAAGATATGATAGATATCACATCCAGCACCCCAAGATTGATACACCTTAATGTTTTTTAAATCCAACATACTTGGATGAGTAACACACGAAGTGTGTCATGTCAATTTTTACATTGAGATGTAATGCAATTTGATAAGTGTAGGCTAACATGCCTTATGAAGAGGTTAATCCAAATCAATAAAGTATGATGTAATCATATTTTGGTAAAGTTGAGAGATGAACTTATATCTTGTGTTGATAATTCATTCAATGATAAGTAATGCGAATAAATAAGCATGATTAAATGCTTATGTTATCTGTATTGGCTCCTAGCTGTGTGAAACAATGAAATAGGGCTTGATCATTAATAATATGATCTTGAAAACCTAAATGGTTATTTATGGAAAACCCTAATGGAGGGTGATGATACGTAAGAGAAATCCTAACCTTAAAAATGGAATAGTGGTATTACTTTGTGTTGCATAGTGCTAATATCTAAGCATTATAGTTGTTATCATGAAGTACTAACCATGCAGGTATCATGAGAAGATGAATATAGCCAGGTATGAGCTATGATGTTTCTTTTATTTAAGTTGTTAATGAGTCATAATATGACTTGTTGCCTACTAAAAGGTAACAAGAGGAGAAATGAGCTTTGTGAGCTATGTCGAATGCTTGTTTAGCAAGAATCATGATTACCTTGGTCAGATGACCTGAAGGTATTAAGTTACCTGATAAGTGGTAACAAGTAATCTATGATGAACTGAGGGTTTGAATACCCATATTATATAATCATGATGATGAACTTGTTAAGAAATAGAAATGTACCTGATGAGATGAGGGATTAAGATCCCAATACTTCATTAAAGAGTTGAACAATACTTGATGAAAGTATTACCCATTCTTTGTAGCAATTGCCATAATATTTAATGTTTGGAAACTTGTTTGATGCTAAAATAATATGGTAATACACTCAGTTAATCAAGTGATATAATATAATGTAGTTGCCCTGGCCAAATATCCATCAGCGTCAGAATTTGCTGAATGGTGAAACAAGTTAATCTCGGAACCCATATTTTTTAATGTGAGGGTAATTGAGTAATTATATCCTTATGCCCCATAGGGATGACTGTGTGTTATCATCCATGTACATGATAGGATGTGTGCCATAACCCTGAAAAGAGTATGGCTACAGGCCATGACTCCACAAAACAATACCAGACATTAGCTATGTGATCTAAGCCTAAAGAGAGTATATGCTACGGATATAACTCTATAGCAAAGATGTCAATATACCCTGGTAAGCTAATTGTAGTTTGACACATGATGTCTTTGCCATATAATCTCGTACTGACCGAGAAGGTTGATGTTACTCTGCTTAGCATATCCTAGATGGATAAATGTTATATATATACTTCAGTTCCTCATTGAATAAGTATCATGCTGCTTTATCAAGTTATAGCTAAAATGCTCTGAACAAGAATAATACTCTAATCTATTTAGACATTGATATATCTGTTGTTGAATATATAATTCCTCTGCATAATTTTATTCAATTAAACTACAATAATAATGTTTTGGCGGAGAGTTATATCTCTCGCTGGGGGTAATTTACAATTGTCTCACCCCCGTGATATCCATATTTTTAGGTGGACGCGAACGAGGAGGAAGGAATCCTTTAGTATGTGAAGAACAACAACAACAACAGTAGAAGAGAACGACAGTGATTCCTCAGGTGGAAACACTGGATGTCACATCTTGTATATATGTATAGAAAGTCCTATATGTCGTCTCTGTACTCTTAGGTCCTCAGAGTAATAGTTAGCTTTAGAGATTTTGGCTTAGTTCCTTGAGATTTTATACTGCCTATTTATAGTTTAAAAGGGAAGTTGATGCTTGTAAGTCTCAGAAAAAGATGATACAGGACATGTACTTGTGAACTAGCATGTAATCAATTTACTTTAGTTCTTTATGAAAGAGTTTTCCTATGTGTGGATTTCTCTGTAAAATGGTTTTACTTTTTAGTGATTTTCGATAATCCGTTGCTAACGAACGCTTCTGCTTAAGTAGATCTTGTTTTGTGATCTGTATGCCACACCGCCAAACTTTGTCATGTTCCAGAGATAGAGGATGAGACATGTTGACCTTCTTGGATCCCTTGATCTAGTCATATTGACCTGCTCCCAGTCGGTTCCTTCATCATCACCAAGCAACTAAAGGACCTTCTTGCCTCAAGTCAAGTTCAGAAATGAGGAGAAAGAATGTCGACACCACTGTCGACCGCCATGATATTAACCGAGAGGTTAGTAGATCGATCATTCGATCTACCCTTGTATCGATCTTCTCTTTCTCTTTTCTACATCATGACAAAATTTAGTTGTATTCTTTTTGTTTCTTCAGCCATGTGTGGCTAAAACCATAACTTGGGTTGGGAGTATCCATCAAGCCCTCTCAACCATGTAATTATTCATCTTTCTATTTTGTGGCATATATTTTTTAATGATTTGTTCCTTTACTCTTTTTTAATTGTGTCGATTGATGATTATCTACCTTCTTTTTATGTTTGATATGGATATTGTTCGAGGGAATGAGTTCAACGAGATCAGGGGTATAGGATAGTAATGATATAAGAGAGTGAGGAGTTGCTATAACAAAAAAATTATTATCTTCCAACGATCTTTCATTATTAACTAGAGAGAGGGAACCATGTTCGATAGACATCTGCCTGGATCTCGAGAGAAGAAAGGGACAAATATTTTCTTATGTATGTTTGTGAAACAAGTAGAGAATGTATATAAAATAGGAGTGAAGGTTTTACGTGGTTGAGGTTGGCTTGATTGGTGAAACCCAATCCAATCCCTTTTTTCTTGATTTCTTGATACAACTATTTTTCTCCTTTGTTTTTTCCATTATTTAGGTTCATTGCTTAATTAGGTTAAATATGTTCATTAATCAGAACACCACAAGATTGCTTTTGGTTAGGCTAGACTAAGAAAATATTTCACATTTTCTGATTTTGTTATTCTCCTTGTCCCTACGTTTGACCTCATACTACTGCAAAGATTATGTATTGAGCTACAGACGTCTCTATTAGTCGAGTATAAATTCAGAGTTTGATTTCTTTAATTAGGACAATTGTGTTTACACATTTGGCCCACGAAAAAGGGAGATCAGGGTGTCACAAAATGCTAGACATTGCAATTGGAGTAAATAAAACACTATGCATTAATTTGAAACATAGTTCATGGACATGAAATCTAAAACTTGTTAATCTAATCTAAATCTACTAAACCAATTTTTGGCTAACAAAACTACGGAATGAATAAATGATATCTAAAAGATTGCATCAACTTGTAGGTGGAACCTCACCAGGATAAACCTCAAATCCTTCTAGTCCTTACTTGTTTCTTTAAATATTCAATTGCTCCAAGTCTCACAGAATCACATCCCCAACCATGCAAAACAAACATCAACATAAGTATGCAGCACTTGGAACTTTACATAAAAAGAAATTAACTATAACTTTACATGAAGTAAGCTTCATATGAAATAAATTTGACATAAACTTGACCATGTATTATCTTAGGCATTATTTGAATCATTTAATCATATTGAGTTGGATAAGTGAGTATATGCTACCTTTATTAATTCCCCATTGGAGCCCATGATTGATAGGAAGCCCATAATTCTAGGAAAGCCCATAGAGACGTCTTGAGGTCCATGATTGAGGTTCATATAAAAACTTAGCCAATTTCTTAAGATTTTCCATTTCCTTCAATTTTACTTAGTCACTGATGCCTTTAATCTTAATATTGACCACAATAGGATTTCTCTCACCAAGTGCCATGTTGGGATTTCTCCCCATAAACCATAATAGGATTTCTCCCCATAAACCATAATAGGATTTCTCCCTTGTAGTCATAATGGGATTTCTCCCTACATGATCTCAATTCATTAATGATAATTCATAGTCATATTTAGCATTTTACAATGCACCATAAGTAAGCAATCAATCATGCAGTGATATCCATACTTGATGTCAATTGAGAAAGAATACACAATTTCATGAAACATAATATTGTGCATAATCATAATGGTAAAACATCCAACTAAACAAAATTTAATTGTGACAAGAATGCTTGACCCATTTACCTAGAGAAAACTACCTTAGGTAGAGTCATTTGACTGGATTGAGCCCTTCATCAAATGTAATTTGATTAATAACATGATATGATCATTAGTTCATAATCATTTAAACCTAATTTTAATTATTGAAATATTTAAGAATTTGACATAGAAAATAAGGTTTGAAAGTAAGATATATCAATAGATAATTGAATAAGCTTTTTGACACATATTTTTCCATAATTTTCTGAGGTCATATGAAATTTCTAGGAGTTTTGCACTATGGACCAATCAAAATATTGGAGACCATAGGCATGACCTTGATTTAAATAGGAAATAATAATGGAAATGAAACACATAAAGACAATGAAACCATATTCGTGTATGACACATAAATCAGGAATGTTGGGGTTGAAATGTCATTCAACAACCAAATGTAATTCACGCATTTGATGAATCAAGATATGCCTAAATACTAACATTAACCTTACAATATAAATAATTCGATTAAATTGACTTGGATATCATGATCATTCATTGACCTAGATTCTTCTTTATAGAGTCATGGCTCTCAACTAGACTTGGACGTAAGAGCTCTAGCCAGAGTAGGAGATGGACAACCCTCCATGGGGAACTGAGATGTCTAGTGGATCTCTTGTATCAAGCCAAACACAATGAGCCAAATCGTGGACCTCATGGCATATGAGAGTGCCTGACTTCTCAACACCTTCGTGGATGGGTACTGTCTGGGACAACAAAGTGTCAAACTAGCAAAACAAGGAAATCTAGGCAAGCGGGGGACCCTCATTGAAGTCTATCAGAATTGATGAAATAGCTAAGACGAAAAAGGGGACATCTACGTCCCAATTTGAAAGAAAAAGGTAGAAATAGATGAAAGGAAATTGGAAACCAAGTTAGAGAGGAAGATTGGAAACATAGTTGTTAAAGTCAGAAAAAGCTCCCTAAAGGTTAAACAGAGTTAGAACCATAGCTCCCTAGGCCAAAGATCTACTGAATTAGACTGGAAATAATGTCGGTGTGCACCTCAAACCAGGTTATAGGATATGATAAGTGGGGCAAGACTAGGGCTAGAAAATGATTGGGAAATGTTGAAGGGGTGAGGGTGATGCTTACCAAAGTGCCAATTGAACCGAAGTGGTGGAGGAGACTGAGGCAAAGTAGTGGTCATTGGAGAAGAAAAGCAAAATGGTGGTAGCATCTTTTGGCACAAGAGGCTCAATTGATGGTGGAGGAGTAAAGAGTGGGGGTGGTGATGTTTTTGGGACCCTTAAGTAGGAAAGGAGAGGGCTGAGAGGTTCTATGCTAATCAGGGGTGGCGAGACAAGGAAAGCCCTAATTAGGAATCTCGTCATTAGGGCACAAGATAGGGTGAGTGATGGCTTAAATGAAATGAGAGAGAGACAAGATGAAATATGAAAGAATCTCAATGCCAGGTGGAGAGATGAGGGAGAGAGGGGTCAAGAAAGAAAACAATGTAAAATTGGTTCTTGTCAGCAAATAAGTCGAAGGAAGATGATGACTTTAAGGTTGTTAGACCGAGACCTGACTAAATAGAATCTGTCAGATGGTGGGCAAGAGAGGGAAACAAAAAGAAAAAGGAGTGCATGTCAGAGATAATTATGAGACTATAGAATTATTGGTGCATTAATTGAATATACAATTATTTCCTTGGCTAAACTATATGGAAAATTTCCTAAGCAATTTATAGGGTTAAACAATGTCAAAAGGATTCCAAATTTGGACCACACACTTATAAGTTAGTCTAGATCCTTTCAAAACAATAATATCACATTTTGCATTTTTTTTACACAATTTTGATATGAGTCATTTAACTTAATTTTTATGCATTAAAGGATGAGATAATGCGAAATTCATTGCATTAGCTATTTCTTGAAATCCTTATTTGAGATTAATAATGGTTATACAGTTATTTCTTTTTATGACTTTTAGGGAGACTTTCTAGAAAGGTAGATAAAACATAGAAGATAATGATACTTATCTTAAAAGTTATATTAAAAAAAGCAAACTTCTTATTCAAGTAACCCATTGGTATTTTTGAATTCTAACCCTTTTAATTTCTTTTTTTCATTTCATTAAACATCCTCATGGATATGAGAGAGAAAAAGGAAGGGGGAATTAATATTCAACCTTTTGAGTTAATTGCGACATATTATGTCATATATGAAAGAGAATTTTTTTTAGTTTCCTTTTTTGTATTACTTAATTCAATTTTTTAAGGAATATTATTTCATGGCTTTTCTACATTAATCCCTTCAACAATCTTTATTTAAAAAAGGTCTCATATAAGGTTTAAATTAGCAGTGAAAATTGGGGTGTTATAATTTCTTTGTACTTAGGATCTTAGGGCGGTTCAACATGTTTTGTGGGGATATCCGATGAAACAAAGGTAAGATGTGGTGGATGCAGGTTGTGGTGGGAGGTTCCCTAAGCACCACTATGGCTACTGTGGACAAAATTTCCACTTTCTCCTCTCGCAGCCACTACCATGACCTAGGGTTCTTGCCAAGCTTACTTATTCTAGGTATCAGTTGACTATATATACATCAAATTTCTTTCAAGTTCCAACTAAATATATATTAGGGATGTTTGGTTTCATGAATTTATTTAAATTTCTAGGAATTTAGGATTGGATTTACATTAATTTTTAAGCATCTTGCAGAATGAAATGTTGGGCTTGGTTTGTCGGATAATTAAAATCGATATTATGACATTTTTGGTTTGTTGACCCGCTGTTGGATGAACATAAAAAAAGAGATATCAAATACACGATTATGTTGTGGCCAATTTAACATGAGTTTTTATTTTTCCATTTAATTACGGTAAATGTATTATTTTATTTTGTGTTTAATAGTAAATGGCCACGAGCACTTGTAGTACTAGAAATCTAAAAAAGTGTAATATTAGATGACAAAAATAAGTGTTATATTATGTGGCATAATAATTATAACAACTACATTATTTTCTCCACTTAAGATCAAAACACATCATGTATTTGTTGCCTTTTTTCTTTTAATTTTGTAGGAAAATAATTCATCAACTAATTCAATTGGTTTGATGTCAAACATAATACTTTACTACTTTTCTGACTATAAAAAGTAGTATCATTTTTCTTTTAACATTTAGAGAAGCAACTTGGAACTTGTTTTTAATTGAGCACATTTTATGTGGACACTATGGGTCGACCAACATCATGTAGGGTCGAGCTTAGGTCCATTCATCCACACACAAGGCTCACTGATAACCCAAATCTAAGCCACCAACCCGTTAAACAAATCTAGTGAAATGCTCACCAACCTATAGATATTCATGGCATGAAATTTTTGCTCTTTCGCTACGTGGATTAAACAACAAATGCTTATATTGTATAGGGTACTTCTATTTTGTAGTGTTTTTAATAACATTCAGCTTGAAAGAAATGATATTAAAAATAGGTATATCATTTTGTTGGATGAAGAATAACATATGGGTTTTCAATCAAATTCATATGACTAACATGTTGGTTTCTAGTTTGAGTGTGTCAGGACACGTTAGGGTAGCGGTTGCCCTTTGAATGCACATACCTCCATTTTTTGGTGCACTACAAACTCCATATTTTTGTTCAATAGTTGAACAAAATGGAGGTTTAAAACCAATCATTTTATTAACTAACCAAACAAAAATGTTACATTAACTCATCACTTTTATACTCAATCATTTTGGTTTACCTTCTACCAAATGACCCCTAAACAACACACAATTGCATGAAGTGCATGCATTTCCTTGAAATTAATTAGGAAATAGCAGTATGGCCCAATAAATGACATAAATTTTGTAAACATTGATGGCACAAGAATTTCTTAAAATCAAGTATTATTTAAAACTAGGATTATCAGACTAATTTATGAAATAGACAATGACGAGACACCATTCTCACTAGGTACATGAAATATGAAACATGCATTTTGTAACTACAACTAGAAGCTACAAATACACAGTATAAGATATGGCCAATATTATCATTACAACATTCCAGTTTTAAATTATATTGTAAAATTGAATATGAATCTAGTATTTTAAAATAATATCTCGTTGTAAAACTTTAGGAAAAGAAAAATATTTTTTTTAAACTCAGATTCGCCACTTCATATTGTGAGAACAATTTAGACGAGTTTTTATTCTAGTAGGAATAACATAGAAAGACCAAAACATGACTCCAATCGAGGATGAATAAAGCAAATAAAATGTGGTCATGATATCGGATGAGGAATACCTACTATGCTCAGGAAAGGTATTCGAAAAACCCACAACATATATTTCATGCATTCAAATATTGCTTGAAAAAATGGTTTGTAAGGGTTGGGGTTGAAAAACAAATCAATCGATAACAACAAACTTTCTAAATGAGTGAGTCCTTGGGGACTTGAGATGATCATGGACATTACATCATATTCTAAGAACTTTTTTGGATGAAGGATCCATATTTCCCTCATGGCATCCCATGGTAGACATCCATTTTGATCAAAAAAGATTTAACATTTTTTGTGGATTTTGAGATTTGATGAGAGGAAAACAATGAAGTCAATTAAGTGAAACAAGGAGATTTATTGAAAAGCTAGATCATGATGATGGCACAATGACAATTTGAAAACTATAAGTATTCAATGTTCATATGATATTTCTCAACAAAGATCAATACAAAAATATGTGAGAAATCATGAACCATTTTCATGAACTAGACTTACTAGACACGGTTATAAAAAGGTCATGTAAGAAATTGTTTAGTGGTAATCAATCGATTTTTTTATCATGGATGGATACGTAAAAGATATGATCAAGGAAGGAATCAATAACAATTAATATCAAAGTGGCTTGAGAAATTATGTGTGTTATTAGATCATGATGGCTAAGACAACTAGATTAGTGTTATATAATCATGGAAGATAAACCTAACAATCAAGATAACTTGTTAGATCAGTAACGTATATTCTTCTTATATGAACAATATCTAAAGATAAACCTTAACATATAGTTATATTTGTTAAAATGATTAGTTAATTTGAACTATATCTAGACTTTGTAGAAAATCCAGAAACCATTATCTGAACCAAACCATTACCACTCCACTCAATTATTTTCTAGATACAGACAATCTATAGGTGATGGTTCGATTTCAATAAGACAAATGCTAGGTGGACACCATTTTAAAACCTAAAACAAAACCCCAAGCAATCTCCACCGCATGTTACAAGGTGTAACAATATTTTAATTTTTATACCTTGTAACATGTGGTGAAAATTGTTTGAGGTTCCGTTTTGGGTTCCAAAACGAGTCTGCATAGCAAACCTCTTTCAACAAAAAGCCATTGGGTAGGATTGTCGCGGGCCGCATAACCATTTCTGCTGAAGTTGTTACTCCTCCAATTTGATCGTACAGTCTTCCACTGCCATGTTGTAGTCGTGGTCCTGAGTGCTGTCTTGCCCACTGCTTCCACCGTCATCGTCGCTACCATGGCTGCAGTCATTGTTGTTTCCATCATCGATCATGACCACCTTTATGAAGCCTTTAACGAGGTAAGTTTCACTGCCAAACTGCTGAGAGGGCGGCCTTGAAAACCAACAGCACCCCTCCAGCTGGACGCTGTCATTGGTGACTCTAACAGCTGCGATGGTTGTTTTTTTTAAGATGTCATGCCCATCTATATTTAAACAGCCAAATTGGCCTGAGCTAGTCTTACAATACTGCTAGGAAAGTTTGCAAAAGAAGAAAAAGAATCAAGATATCCTCTATGGGTATTCAATGCTATAACATTTGCAACCTTATTGCAACTACGACTAATGTACTGAAAGGAAACGAAACTAAAACTTCTATTGAGGTTGTTGATGTCCTCTAAAACACTGTCGAGATAGTCCCTTCTTTGTCTTTTACTAGCGACAACATTGGCTATGATTTGTGAGTCTGTTTCAATCTCTATCATTTCATACCCGCAGCTCCTTGCCCACTGTAAAGATTCTGCAATGCTTTGCGCCTCAGCTTTATCCACGCCCTGAACATAAGTCCACTTCCTCCCCACCATGGCTGGAATTGATCCCGACCTGTCCCTTATCTGCAACCGTGCCATCCTCCCCGAACGACGCATCTACATTCAGCGTGATGTTTCCTACCTCTGGTACTATCCATCTAGCTTCCCTTCTTTGCCTTTCCTCCGTCGTCATCCTCCCCATGCTACTAGTCCCCCCTCTTTGGTGGTCGTGTATAAGAGCAAGCAGTGTAGTTTTCTTCACGCTTCCACCTGTGTTATGTTTCCCATACAGCCTATTGTTTCTTATAGACCAAGCCGCCCTCATCGTCGCCACCATGTCCTCCCTCTCCGTTTTGTTTTCCACCTCTAGAATGATGTTTAAAGCCTCCCCCACCTGCAGGTCATTTATCTCCTCCACTGCATTCCTCACCATCTATGAGGAATACTCCCATACTCCCTGAGCGCTCGGGCATCTGAACAACATATGGGGTATTGTCTCCATTTCCGAGAAGTAAAGCTAGCATCTACCGTCCATAACACAATGTCCATCAAACAGTCTTCCCATAGTCGCCAACCCCCCTCTAGCAGCCCTCTATAAGAAATGGTCCACTTTTGGTGCCCATCCCTCCCTCCATATATGTTTCCATAGTCGGTCTCCCACCTTTGAAAGGTAGGCTCTCACATTGCTTTTTCCAAGAAACCCCAACCCATAAGTTGACCACACCGTAAAGTCCCCACCCACCGCAGGCCACCAATACAATGAATCCTTCGGTGCTCGCAGGCTAAGAGGTATGGCTAAAGTTTTTGCAGCTATGTTTGTCAAGAATAGTCCTCCTACCATCTCAGCATTCCACTCTCGTCCCCCCTCCTTCATGAGCTCGTGCACCTTCCTGACTTGGGCCTTTTCCCCGTCCATGTAGCTTCCCAGCGTGTCCATCTATCCCGGTATACAAATATCCTCCCATATGTTGACATCTATCCCGTTTCCAACCCTCCACTCCAAACCCTCCATGAGTAAAGCTTTTGCACCCCACATACTCCTCCGTGTGTAGCTAGGATTGTATCCTCTCCTAGCTATCCATATACTACTTTTTGGAAAATACCTAGCTTTGAGAACCTTTGAGACCATGGCATTCGGTTTTAGATGTAACCTCCATAGTTGCTTTGCCAGAAGTGCTTGGCTGAAAATGTTTAGATTCCTGAAGCCCATCCCTCCTTGTTTTTTTGGAAGACACATATTTTCCCAGCTCGTCCAAGCAAGCTTCCTTTCATCACCTTTTGCCCCCCACCACCACCTCATGATCATGCTTTGTATCCCATCAATCAGTCCCATCGGTAGCTAGAAAATGCTCATGACATATGTTGGAATAGCATGTGCCACTGCCTTTATAAGAACTTCCTTGCCTGGTTTGGATAACATCTTTTCTTCCCAACCTTGAATTTTCCTCCAGGTTCGTTCTTTGATATAGTTGAAAACTTATTTCTTTGACCTCCCTATCGTTGTAGGCAACCCCAGATATTAGGCATGCTTGTCTACCTCCTTTACTTGCAGCATCTGTTTTATCTCCTCCCTCTTCATGTAGCTCGTACCTTTGCTGAAAACAACCTCCGTCTTTGAGTAGTTGAATTTTTGTCTGGATGCATGTTCATATTGGTTGATAATTTCAGCAACTTTCAAGCATTCTGCGGTGGTTGCCCTTGCAAAGAGTATGTTGTCATCTTTGAAAAAAAGGTGAGAAATACTCGGTGTCATTCTACTAACTTTAATCATGTGGATGAGATTATCATTAGTAGCGGCCCTGAGTAGGGTAGAAAAAGCATCAGCACAAAGGATAAAGAGGTAGGGTGAAAGGGAGTCTCCCTGTCTAAGGCCGTGGGTAGGCTAGATCCTTCTAGTCTATTCTCCATTGATGGCAAAGGCATGGCTAACTGTCAAGATGCAATTGTAAACACGATCTCTCCACTTCTCCCCGAATCCCAAACACCTCATAACATGCAGCAAGAAATCCCACTCCACTCTACCATAAGCCTTTGACATGTCCAACTTCAGAGCAATGTAGTCGTTTCCCCCATTTGTTTTTTGCTTCATCTTGTGAAAAAATTCATAGGCAATGGGGGCATTGTCAGTTATTAACCTTCCGTGGATAAAATCACTTTGATTTTCTGAGATAATGTAATTCATGTGCGGTTTCAGCCTGTTTGACATCACTTTGGAAGCTATTTTATATTAGACATTGCAAAGGATAATGGGTCTGAAATCCCCCATCACCGTCAACTTCTCAGACTTCGAAATAAGGACTACCAAAGTGTTATTTACTCCACCCAAACTCCTTTGTCCCCACCACCAACCCTTGATATACTTGGCCACCTCCTTCCCAACGATATGCCAGTATTTTTGGAAGAAGAGAGTTTTCATCTCATCCGGCCCTGGTGCTTTATTCGGGTGCATCGGATTTATAGCTGTGTAGATTTCTACCTCAGTAATGTCTGCCTCAAGCTGTCATGCCACATCGCTATTAATCTTCTGCCCAAGGCCCTTTGTTGTTGTCTCAAAATTTCCTGGGTTACCAGATTTGAAAAGATCAGTAAAAAATTCAATCATCACCTTCTGAATTTCATCTTCCTCCATTCTCCAAATTTCATTCTCATCCTTTAAACTTTCAATTTTGTTTCTCTTTTTTCTATTTGAAGCTTTTTTGTGAAAGTAAGTTGTGTTCTTGTCCCCATCTCTAATCTCATTTTCTCTTGCTCTTAAGTACCAGTATGATTCATTCTGTTTCAGCCAGTATTGGAGTTCAATTGCAAGCTATTTTACCCTCTCCATCATCCTATGATCAGGAGGTTGAGCTTGGACTTCCATGAGCTCCTTTTCCAGCTCACTAATTTTCCTCCTCCTGTTTTTAAATTTTTTATCAACCCACTCCTTCATATTTGTCCCACATCTATTTAGTTTCCCTACCAGATCATCTATTAGGAAGTAACTCCATGCTTTCTTGATAGTATCATGGCATTCCTCCTCAACTACCTAGGATGGTTCAAAAGCAAAATATTCATTCTTTTTATTTCTCTTTTTTATCTGTCTTCTATCTGTTGTGATGATGAGAGGTGCATGGTTTGACTGATAGATGGGAAGATGTAAAACTTTGCAAAAAGTAAATTTACCCCTCCACTCCAGATCCGCCAGGGTTCTATTAAGCCTTTCCTATATCAGCGTCTCCACAGATAAGCCTCTGTGCCAAGTGTAAATGCTTCCCGAGTAGCCCAAATCAACAAGCTCACAGTCATCAATAGCATCTCTAAATTCTTGCATGACTCTTTCCTCTTTTGGTGTCCCCCCAAGCTTTTCAGAATTTGACACAATCTCATTGAAGTCCTGGAAGAATAGTATTGGTACATCTGACTCGCTTTTCAATCTTCGTATAAGATCCCACGTCTTGAATTTACTTGGTTGATCAGCTCATCCATAAATACTGATAGCCTTCCACCTACCAGCTCTTCCTTCATCCACCATACATTCCACGTGTCTTTGTGAATAGCTCAGAATTTCCACCTCGGCATCCTTCTACCAGCATCCAATCCCCCCCGCTCATCCACTACTAGACAGACAAATCCCATTAACAAACCCACACCTCCTTTTTACATCCTCCAAGTTTGTGTTCGCCATCACAGTTTCCATAATGAAAACTATGTTTGGGCTTTACCTCTAGCACCATGCCCGGAGAGTAGACACCTTGTCAGGGTCACCCATTCCCTGAGAATTCCAACTTATGATTTTCATTGTCCTTCGTGGGGTTGGCCACCACCAACCTCCGCTACTTGACATTTCCCAATCATCTGTGTTGCTTCCCCTCCACACTCAAACTGCCTTGCCCTTTTGTACTAATCAGCCTGAGGCTCCTGTTCGTCAAGCTCCATATCACATTTGTACGTATCCCTTCCCCGTTTCCCTGCCACTGTTTCCCATTTTACCTCATTGTCCAGAATTCCTAGTCTTGCTCCTTTGATCATTTTGTAGACCCATGGGACATGTTTCTTTTTTTCTTTTGGTGTATCCTTCTTCCTGTGATGTTGCTTTTTGTGTCCCATATTTGTTTTCCACTCTTTGCACGAGTGATGACCGGTTCCTCTCTTTGGCCCGTGGAAACCTTCATATGCAGCACCTTTGACCCTGCCTCTTCTTCACTCTCTTTTGCTTCCTCTGCTCCTATACTCAGTGGTTCCTCCAGCAAGGTTTGTGATTCCCTCAGAAAAACATTTCTTCCAACGAGTAACACTGACGCACCTCCACCCCCTTCCCTATATCCCCCTATCGTTCGGCTTCCCCTTCCCAATCCCCATCTCCTTGGTAGTGTTTTCCTTCCCACTCTGCCCCCCCTTGCTACTGCTTCCTTCCCCACCACACACTAACCCCTCATCTTTGGTCCCGTGCTTTGGTGTACTTCCCCTCTTTGACCCCAAAGGTTTGGAGACTTCCTTATCCTCTTCCCCCTATCCCACTCCATTCCTTGTGTTGTCTTCCTTTAGCCATGAGTCCCAACTCTCCGACGATCCCTCCCTACTGCTGTCCTGGTTTCCTTCCCCTCTTTGCTGAGAGGGTTGGCGATTGAAGGTCAGTGTTTTCCTTGCCGTCCCAGCTCCAAAGAGTTCCTCTTGCAGAGTCAGTCGTGGCTTCCTCGGCGATGCCTTTAGCCACGGTCCCCATTGCCCTGGTTCACCCTCGTCTTCGTCGGTGTATGGACAGTCTTTGTCGAGATGCCCAAGTAGTCTACATTAATGACACAACGTCGAGAGCCGCTCGTATTTGATCTCCACCACCATGATCTCTCTTGTCTTCATTCGTATCCTCAGTGATCTCGTGATCGGTTTGCTAACATCAATTAGCACTCGGGCTCGTGTGGACGACTCCCACCCCAGTTCATGCATGTCTAGGGTTAGGACTTCACTCACTCTAGCCGCTATCTCTTTTATAGATTTCTCCCTGAGGTATCCTAACAGTAGGTCGTAGAGTCTAATCCAAAAAGGACACTGCGTAAGCGCGACACTTTTGGGTTGTTCATCCTTTGCTATCTCCTTCAGAAGCAATAAACGGTCGTCAAAGTTCCATGGTGCGCCCTCCACCACCTGACGTTTTTCCTTCCAGTCAAAAAATTGAACCACAAAGATGTTGCCCTCTAATTTCTTGAACAAGACCTTCTCCTTCAATCCCCACGCCTGGGTTAGGGTTTTCTTCATTGCCCAAAAATTATACACCCTGTCCGTTAGCAACCTGTCAACCAAAGCCAGTTTAACATGAACGTTCCCCTCATCATCCTCTTCCTCCTGTAATTCTATTAGAGCTTCCTCCTCAGCTGTTAATCACATCCTTGCGTACCACTCTATCAATTCCTTTGTCATCATGGATATCAGACCAGCAACGATCAATCCTTCCTTGTACCTACAAGAGAGAGAGACCCTAGGGTAGGGGTCATTCACTGTTCATAGCCCTAGCCGCCCAGAGATGACGCCGACCACTCTCAGGAACGGGATTCACACCTGTGATGGTTGTTAAAATTGCACTATGGTTGCAGGATAGTGATAAGCGGCCACATGATTTCCCATCATAGGAATCTAGGTGTAATTTTTGTAATCGACTCATATTAACAATAGGAGTTAGATGTTCGATAGAGTTTTTGTTCTAGGAAAAACATGACTTTTGGTTTGTTTGGTAAAGTAGTGATGATTGTTCAAACAACGATGGATAACTATGGGTAGTGGGTCAATCTTTACCAATCGTTTTTCCAAACACAGGATGCCCACCATTCTCATTTTATAATAAATTTTCCGTCTGGAGTGATCGGCAAACTCTATCGGCCGCGCATTTCTCACCGTGAGAAATTGTTGCGATGAATCATCTGTAATGGACTGCCCATGAATGCAATTGCATTGCCAAACACTACATTAAACGTCATTCAATATATTTCCTACCATAAAGAAAATCATTGGACGAATTTGGGTAACAATGGTGCCCCGAGGATGGGAACCATTTCTAATGGTGTTGTAAGCAACTGGGTGGCCAGGGCTGAGATAACTTGCGGGTACAACTGGTACAGTGAATAGACGTACCACACCTGGACCATTGCTATCCCTAACTCTATCTAGTAATTATATTTGCAATTTTATCAATTACAACTACATATAGAGGCACATTTTGCCTCCCAATCATTTCGTTAGGCCCCTAATGCATCTGATTTGTTTTTCCAAAGGAAGGATTTTCTAGAGGGGAAATGGTCACGAGTTTGGACTAAAAGGTATATTTTTTTTATTTTTCTTAAAGAGAGTTAAAGGGGTGATCTTTGATGTTGAATATGTGGGGTATATATAGATGTCTTGGAGTATTGAGGGATTCAATGTCAAGAAGAAAAAGCCTCTTGAACTATGAATCTTTTCCAATCACAATATAAAGGATTTTCTCGCTGCTATTTTTCATTGAGAAAGGCTAGTGGTAAAAATCATGGTTCTTCCACATTGCACTCCTAGAATAATAGATCAATCCGATGCCATCTTCCCCTTGGGAGGTAATTGTGATTCCTTTTCCAATTTTCAAACTTTTTAGAAATTTTTAAATTGATTTACCTTTTTAGAATTTGGATTTGATTGAGTGATTTCAATAAAATTAGGCTGGAAAACAAAAATTGATGAGAAAGATGAAAATTTGACAATTAAGTGATTCCTTTTTTCTTTTTCATCTATACTTTTGGAGAAAAATAGTAATGTAATCAGGTAAAACTGGATTCCAAAAAGGATATAGAATTAAAATGAATATTAATTTATTTTTAGGATTATTTCATTTATTTTTAGGGAGTTTAATGTACTTGAATTTCCAATTATGATGGATATTGAATATACTATTCGTTGATAATTCACTTGGGCAACATACTAAAGAGTCTTGTAGAATGCTCAACTAAAGTCCAAATTAAGCCTTTTTAAGTAAAAGATGTATATGTGAAACAACACTCATGACTAAGATGGGTAAATAGATGGACTAAATAGGTGAAAAATATATGAATCATCTTGGGGATATAGAATAAATTAAATCTTTATCCAAATAGATGATCAGGCCCTAATTTTTGATTGAATAACAAATAGTAGAGTTTCAGTAGTTTTTCCCTCTCAAGAAAATATTCAAGGTATGAGTCGAATTGTAGGCTTGCGCCAAGTCTAACCACATTTTCTATCATAGTGATGATGAATGCATATTGATTGACTTTTATTGTGTCTTTGATATCACCTTTTATACATTTTTCATAATTATTTCATAGTTCTAGAATTTAATTGTATTAGTTTAGATTTTTCTTCCTTAAGTAAAACTTTCATTTAATTTGTTTGTTTACTGTAGATGAATAACTCATTTTGTCTCCCTCAATACCAATGAGAAAGAACTGGTAGAGTCAGAAGATTGAAGGCTACAACTGCATTTTATCAGCATCCCAGATGCTCCACCTGGTCATCTCACATGCAAGAATTGGTAAGGTCTAGAAAGCCAAATGGTTGACTGGACACCCCGTCAACTGACTCAAACTGAATCAAGAAGTCTCGTTTTCACACCAAGTCAACTGACTCCACCCCAATTGACTGATGTACCTACGTTTGAACCAGGCATCCAAATCTTCCAGTCAGGCGATTCACCTCCAATCGGCCGACTAATTTTCTCTTGAATCATATGTCCAAACTCTCCAATTGGTTGATTTGCCTCGAACTAGTTGATTGACTTTCCTTGGAGTAGAAGTATCAATTTAGCCAGTCACAATGGCCCTAACTTGAAAGCTGACTGACATCACAAATCATCACTCCATCAACCGATTGGCAACCCAATCGACTGACTATCATCACAAATCAGCAATTTGCAGCCGCCACCTTCAGAACTTCTAGGGCTTCCATCCATATTCCCCATTTTAAAAGGAGGGGGATTAAGCACAAAGGCTCGTCTCTTGCATCCCAAATTCTAGTATTCATACTTGTTAATGTCACTGGTTTCTTATATGCTAAGGCAAAGATTAGAGAGGAAGAGCCATTATCTTGTATTGCCAGTTCAAAGGTATTCTTTCTTTTTACCTCTATCCTTATGATTCTTTGTCTCCTTTCTTATGTTCATGTATCATCTTTTAATATGAGCGAGCAGTTATTTATATCAGTGCATGGGGAGTAGCCCCACAACCCATACTTGTTCTTCTTGATATTGACTTTGTAAACTTGTTATCTATATTGTGTTTCATTCAGTTCCTACATGTGGTTTACGACTTGATCTATTGTTTTCCCCTTTGTTAATCTTTGGTGAAGAGACCACAGTTCCCAAAGGTTTAGATTAACTGAATGAACACATAGAGATTTGGATGAGATCTTACAAGGAGCTCTATTGGATCATAGGGTAGTGATCCACAAACACCAAGATCTGAGATTTGTGAGAAGCTCAATCTTGTGAAATGTGTTTTGAAATAATGTAATCCACTTATCCTAATCTAACTTGCATATTTTGATGACTTTTGTCAATTAGAATGGCTATGCAATTATGGGTGTAAACCCCAAACCCATAATATTTCCTAATAAATTGAATTTATCTTAGTTTCAAACCTCTTTTACTCAGTAATCTTTTTTATGTTCTTAGTCATATTAATTATCTTTATTTCTATTCCTAGGCATAATAATTATCAATAAAACCAAATCTAAATATTGTTCAAAGTGATATGATCTAAATGTGTGTTGTCCTTTGGGTTCGATCCTTCATATACTGCATTTTGTCCATTCTCTTGTGGGTGGATTAATTACATTTATTTACGTTAAACTCTAGGGATCTCTCCCCTAGTGGATTTCTTCTTGCAATCGATCGTACATCAAAATTTGGCATCGTTGTTGGGGACAACGGATTTTCTCTTTGAATTAAATTTGCTTTGAGTAATTAGGATCTTTCTCCATTATAAAATTCACTCGTATTTTCTTGAATTGAAACCTCCCTTATTCAAAAACTTTTTATGATCTTTTCAAGTTGGGAAGTGTATGTCACCTTTGCAAAACATTCACCTCACACCGCCCACCTTTGATCCTAAAATAGAAAGGATTTTTCACCATCTAAACCATACAAATTGATATAGGATGGATAAAGAGGAAGTAAAACATAGGAAGGAACGGGCCCCCACTGCACAAAGAGAAGCCTTGTTATCTAAACAAGCAGCTCGAGATGCCATGCTTTGCGACACTGAATGACAAAAACAACTCAACGAATTTTCAATCCCTAAGACTGCCTATGCAGAACATGCTATTATGCCACCCGACATTACCGCTTCATAGTTTTAGATACACACTCACTGGATCACTATGCTCCAGGCCAACTCCTTTATCAGTAACAAAGTTTACAATTTGCAGGACCATATCCAACATTTTTATGACTTATGCTCCTTACATAAAATTCCAAGTATCTATGAAGATGCCACCAAATGTCAAATGTTTCATGCTGGACCAAGCTAGTAGATATCCCTCACCTATCAGATTAGGGGGGAGATCACCTAGTTCACCATTGCCCTAGGAGAAACCTTAGTCGAGGCTTGGGAATGTTTTAAGATTCTCCTCTTCCATTGCCACATCATGATATCTTTCAAGTCCAATTGATTGTAACTTTTTATTGAGGTGTTGATGATAACACCAATGTCTTCCTTGATACCTAATCTGGAGGTTATTTATGTCTCCAAAACCCATGTCCGACCCCATAGAGGACATGGAGGAGTCCTTAAAATAGCCAAATCCAAGGACAATTCAGATTTACATACATTTCATAAAGCCTCAAACTCCTCATCTTGAAGCAAGACTGTCTATAGTCTTCTCTCAATGCTTATGAAAAAAGAAGGAAACAATGACAGTCATTATATCTACGACAACAAACAAAATCATTAAATTCTCTCTACAACATCTTCCACTGGTACGACCATGCCACTTAGGAGTTTCAATATAATATCGCCATGCAACCTAAATATGGGCGGCTAATATAATATCGCCATGCAACCTAAATATGGGCAGCTAATAGAGGAACTAAATTCCATCCATATAATACTTGATCAAGCCTATTATAATCTGAATCAGACCAGGAACCACCATGGGTTCCAACATGGCTAGTGATGAAAATGCTTCTCACCAAAGAACTCCTCAAGTGAACAACCCTAACCCCCCATGATTCCAATACAACAAGCAAACAAATTTTGCGAACCAAGGAAATTACAGGAGTAATTTCCAAAATTAGGGTAGTTATTGATGACAACAATATCAAATCTAAACCAAACTCCCCAGATCTAACAAACCACCCCATCCACTTCTTCATATTATAGAATCACTATTCTAACACAAATAATTCCATTACAACATTCCCATAAAAAGCTATAGATGATCAATTAGCCCAACTAATAGCAAACCGACACCTGCTTGCCGATTCCTTTGCTGGGAAACCCAAAAATAATCCAAATGTCTACAACAAGTAGAAGTCATTTCCACATGTTTTGGGAACAATTATGCCCCTTCACCTCTAGAGAAGTTCTCTGTTGTACCCATAGATTTTGAGGATGATGATATTATGGTTGTAAAAAATGAATTAAGTCAAGACACCATTACCGACTCTAGTGACAATAAAGCCCTAATCAGTGAGACTCCAAAAGTTGATAAATTCAAACCTAACATTATTATTTACAAGACACACCTGTCATATCAAGATCACCTTAACCAGACTAGGTTAGATGTTAGGTTCATGAGGTTTAAATATGCCATGAAGAAACTCCATGTAGGCACCCCCTTCTTAGATGCACTATCTAAGATGACTGCCTAGTCTAAGTAACTAAAGACTTTGTTGACCATGAAATATACTACAGAAGAATATGAGACCGTAAAACATACTAGGACCACTTTTCACATCAGAATTAACAATATTCCTAAAAAATAAAAAGACCATAGTACATTTGGGATTGGATGTTATCTAGGTGACAACACTTGTAGGAAGCATCTCGTAGACTTAGGCACAAGTATTTCCATCATGCCTTATAGACTATGCAAAATGTTATATTTGTAGATATACTCCCCACAACCATGGTCATTCGGTTGGTATATACATCTATGACAAAACCCATGGGCATCATAGAAGATGTCCCAATGAGAGTAGGGAAAGAAGACTATGTCCCTTGTGATTTTGTGATCATGGAAATCAAGGAGGATCTTCTCTATCCCCTTATGTTTAGTAGTCCCTTTCTAGCCATATCCCAAGACTTGATTAATGTAGAGGTTGGCACCATTCATTTATGGTTAGTTAGGCAAACCCTAGAGTTTTGTGCTTGTGAAGAATGAAGGGCCCAAAAATCCATGAGGAGGTTTACCATCTTGACTGCATAGACAAGCTTTCCCATCTTAGACGGTTGGTGAATTATCAGAAGACCCACTACATACAACCCTTACAGCCTCGACCAAGTCTGGCTATGATGATGAGCAAGTCCACCATTGCATGGCTCATCTAGACACTTCTAAGAAAGCCCCTCAAGTGGAATTTGATGATCTCAAAATGATTTCTCTTGTAGAAGAGAAAGTTGAACCACCACATGCCCCAAAAATGAAAACCCTTCTGGAAGGACTCAAGTATGTCTTTCTTGATGATCAAGAAACTTGTCTAGTTATAATAAATGTCGATCTTACACCTGGGCAAGAAGACAAGCTCATGACTGAGTTAGAAAAAAAGAGCTGCATTGGGATATAAAATTATTTAATTAAAAGGTATTAGTCAAATAATTTTTATGCATAAAATTCCCACATTATAAGAATATAACCCATCCCAAAATCCTCAATGCAAATTAAATCCAATTATGAAGGGGGTTGTCCGTCTATAGGTCATCAAACTTCTCTCGACATGAATCATATACCCAATCTCTGACTCCCCTTGGGTTAGTCTAGTCCAAGTCGTGCCAAAGAAAGGAGGTGCCACTTTTGTTAGGAAATGATAATGATGAGCTCTTCCCCACTCACACTATCATGGGATGAAGGATGTGTATTGACTATAGAAACCTAAAAAAGGAAACTGGTAACGATCACTCCCCCTCCCCTTTCGTGATCAAATACTAGAACACCTCACTCACCAAGAATATTTCTATTACCTAGATGACTTTTTGGGCTTATATCAAATCCATATCCACCCCGATGATCAGGAAAAGATCACCTTTATTTGCCTCTTTGACACTTACACATGCAGGTGAATGCCTTTTGGCCTCTACAATGCCCTGACCATTTTCTAGCAGTGCACGATGATAATCTTTGTCGGATTGACCACTCTAATGGAAATTTGTATCGAAAATTTCTCAATCTATGGAGATTATTTTGTTTCTTGTCTGCTACAATTGTCTGTAGTACTAGAAAAGTGTGAAGAAGCACACTTGGTTTTGAATAGGGAAAAATTTCCCTTTATGGTGAGAGAAGGAATTATCCTATGTCATAGAGTGAGCACTAGAGGGATAGAAGTAGATAGAGAAAAAATTGAAATCATCATGAAAACTCCACCTCCTACTTCCATCAGGGACATTCATGAATTTTCCAAGAATGCTAGTTTAACCAAAAATTCATTCGAGATTTATCAAAGATCACCAAATCGCTTACCAATCTTCTTATGATATATGTTGCTTTTTACTTTAGGCAAACCTACATGACTAGTTTCAGTAGTCTAAAAGTCGCTCCCACCTCTACCCCTATTATTTGCATGCCAGATTGGTCACTACCATTCGAACTCATCTAGAACACCAACGACTATGTGGTAGGAGCTATACTTGGGCAGAAAGCTGATAAGAACCACCATGTTATTTACTAAGCCTCTAAGACCTTGGATGATGCACAGTCAAACTACACCATGATAGATAAGGAAGTGTTAGAAATTGTCTATGCATTTGACAAGTCATGATCCTACTTGGTGGGTTCTATGGTGATTGTTTACACAGACCATGCCGCCATCTGCTATCCTATACCAAAAAGGATGCAAAGCCCTAACTTATTCGATGGATTATTTTCTTCTAGAATTTGATTTAGAAATCCTTGATAAAAGGTCTTCAAAAATTGTCGCCTTAGCCTAGAACACAATGATGGGATTCTGACTGACGATTCTTTTCCAAATGATCAATTTCTAAAACATGGATCCCATTTCCCTTGGTTTGTCAAATTTGTGAATTATCTTGTGGTGGGTGTCCTACATCATGAATATAAGGGACATTCAAAAGAAAAAAATTTGAATTATGTCAAAAACTTTTATTAGTACAACCCCTATCTGTTTAAGCTATTTGCATATGGCCTTGATGTAGATGTGTCATTGGTGAAAAGGCCCATGCTATTTTAGAGGAATGTCACTCGAGTCCTACCAGTGGACACATGAGCTCTCAAAACACCGCTAGGAAGGTGATTCAATGTGGATTCTATTGGCCCACACTATTCAAAGTCTCTTATTATTTCTTCGTTGAATGTGATCATTAACAATGGTGTGGGAATATATCTATTATGACCGTGTCTGAGCTTAATTAGTAAAGTAGGGTTTACTTGGATGATTACATGCTTAATTAGATTGATCATTACCTAAACTTGATTAATGACGGTAGCTTATTACTGATGTTTCAAACCTAATAAGGAACTCAAATTATGATTTTACTTTGAAGGATTAGGGTTTGAGAAGTATAAACCCTAATCACCAAAATTAGGGTTTGATAGTGTATAAATACAAATTTGATAGGTATAACGGTATGGTAAATGATTTTTCATAATTTCTATATAACTTGAGTTTAATTGAAATTTTTATATGTCATCAGTGTTAGTGTAAAATTTCAGAATATTCAATGTTATTTGAATATGGTTCTCAGTCAAACTATAATTTGACTGACCATGGTGCAAACTATTGTTTAGAGTGTAGTGTTTGATTTTTAATTATTTATTGGTAGCTCAGAATTATTTGAGATTTTTACTGGAGCTCTAAAACCCAATGTAAAACATGATAAATTTTAAAAATTTTGGGAGGATTTTAGACCTATTCAGTAGATGATTTACAATAACATTTTTATGTCAAAATATTCTATTGAAATAAAAGAAAGCATAGTGAGTAGTCCATTTGCAAATTACCCAAGAACCTAAATTGCTCTATATGATCAAGCTAACAAATTGGGAGCTCTCATATTTCATGATTCATTCCATACAAACGAAATTCTAGAGAGAGAGAGAGGGACAACTAGGGTTTGGATGGAAAAATTGGTGAAGATGGAGATTTAGGGTTTTTCTCTTCCTAGAATAGATGAAATCAAGTAAGTTTGTCATCTCTATATAGTTTTTCTTGGCAATTATTCTCTCAGATGTAAAGATTTTAGACCTCCTCTATTTTTTTTTTTGAAATGATATCAAGTCACTCCCTTTTCTCACTCTTTCTCCATAATTCTCCATTCATTGGGTTTCTGAGTGAAAAGGAAGAAGAAAGCAGTGATTTGCTAGGGTTTTGATATGGAATTGAGAATTTTAGATGTGGAGCTACATTTTTAAGGTATTTTAACCCCTTAAATGATTGGTTACTTCCTTTAAATAGTATATTGCATGAAATTGGATTAAATCCACATTAATCTTCAATTCCTATGTTTGAAACTACAAATCCTAAATATGCCTTTCAGTTTAAGCTTATGATCACTAATAAAAAAATGGATTATATTCATGTTGTGATGAATTTTAGATGATAAAATAATATTATAAATGGATACAAATCATTTTGAATTGGATTCCCAAAGTTATTGCAAAATTTATAAAAATATACCAAATATATGCTTTTCAGTTATGGCTGAAATTTCTCTATAATTGAATAAGGAACTATGCCTATTTGAATCTCCTTGTTTGTGAATCATTGTTTTATCTGAATGTGTAGTACAAATATGTCAGATGCTATCTTGGATTTTATGTGATATTATTAGTTTTTCTTGATATCTTAGTAAAGAGGGTGAAACCCTAGATGAATGGAAAGTTGGAAGTTTGCAAATAGACATTATGAAATTTAACCGATGTGATTCTTTTATCGTTATGAATTCATTTATTCAAAGTATTTTTGATGCATGATATTTCAATAAATGGCGTGGAAACCCTATTTCATCTCATTATAGGGTCTCTCTCTCTCTCTCTCTCTCTCTCTATATATATATATATATATATATATATATATATATATATATATATATATATATATATATATATATATATATATATATATCTGTGTGTGTGTGTGTGTGTGTGTGTGAACTGTTGAAAGCACAATGAAAGTTTATGACATGTTAATTCCTTATGTGAGTTATGTATATGTGAATAAGGCAAAAGAAACCATAAGGATTGGGTACTCAGTGAATCAAGTATTTTCATATCTGTGTTTCTTAGTATGACATGTGTTGTTTCTCAATGGTTCAATTTTTGATATACATTAGAGATGATTAATGAAATGAATTGTTTACTATGATATACTAAGAAATGTTGATGTTATGATTGAATCTTGAATTTAAAGAGTAAATTAGACACTTATATGCCATGAAAATTGTAGAATCCTTCATAAGAAGTCATATGTTGTGAGGTGGAAAAAGTTTCCCAACTAGAGGTAGTTCAAATCGAGGTAAACTGGAGCGCACTAGTAGGGTGTCTGGGCCTTGAATGGTATGGCAGACTCCTTATAGATATTTGGTACCCAACACCAATCGGGGATGTCGGTGGTACCTGTGTTATGAGTTGTAGTGACCAGTGGACATCTTTGGTAGGTTCACTGGTGCACAACAAGCCTGAGGGCTTTGATTGCCCACCTGAGTACCCAAGTTTAGAGGATCTTTTATGATATCTGGCCACTCCCATTTGCCACCAGATCCATATGTGGTGAGGCCATCTACAGACATGGTCATACTCAAGAGGTAGGCTTAGGAGCCCGAGAAAACTTATATGCCTTGTACAGTGTGATAGTAGCTTGCTGCAATGCTTCCACATCTTTTGGTACACCTCTGTGGGTTCTGGGCATACTAAAACGAATGAGAGATTAATAAAGAGTGTGTAGTTATTCAGTTATTCTTTGTATGTTTTTAAATTACTAGTTTCTTATGTGATTATTCAAGTATGCTCATATATTGATGTACTTTTTTTGGATATTAGAGTATCTTGTCATATATATGTATGTGAATGATTAGTTCCTCTGTAGTTTATTGTTGTCCTACTTTAAATTTAGTTTCTTAATAATATATATTTTCCCATTAAAGTGTTTTATATCGTTTCTTTGAAGTACTCATTCATTGAGCAAGTAGGCCTACCGCTCTACTCAAATTTTTTTAGCGACACCATGTGATTTGAAGATTTCGATGTATTAGAGTAGATCTGCCATAGGAGTCATGTATCAAATTAGTCAAGTTCAGTCTGTCCCTATCACTCTAGGTCCTTGTATAGAGTTGAGAGATTTGTAAATGATAATGTGTAACTTTGTTCCCTTAATATAGAAAAAAAATTTCTGATTATCATGTCGTATGTACATGGAAGTGTGAGAAATAGAATGAATGTTTAGATATTTATCTTTATTGTTGAAACATATTATTGGAATCAAGGTTTTATAACCCTTCTAATGGTATCTAATTTGATTGAATGTGATGAAACAAAGAGTTTGCAATCAAAGATACAGTCAGTAGTGATCTTTTTGACTATGTTAAATCTTGAACTTATTCCCTAATCTCATGATTGGAGGTTATCATGGGATGTGGGTGTAACATCTTAGTATCAGGCTTAGACTGATTTGTCATGGACCATTAGGATAGAAAGTTAGATTCATAAGTGGGGCACTTAGGTTTTGATGTGTCAATAGCTCTACAAAGTCTGAGTATTTGGATACCTTGGCGCTAAATCTGAACACTTAGTTTGAGCAATATCAAGCTACTCTATCTATTCTTTTCTGAATGCACTGGCCAAGTATGTAAATGGAGGATGTGCTAGAGAGAAAACCTAGAAATATTAGGGTTAGAAGACCAGAAAGTAATGAAGGAATGGAACATCAAGATAGAATGTGATACAAATTTTTATTTATATTTCTATTTTACTTGAGATTTATAGAAATACTCTTGTTCATATGAATTCATATATTTAGTTTTGATAATTATATATAGTTCTATAAGACTATTATACACTATGAAGTTAATTTAGTTATTGTTTACATTCTATGTATCTAGTAGACCAAAAGTTATCTTTAAATAAATTTTCCCTAAGTGGATATTCTATACACATGCTTGAGATGATTAGGAGTTGGTTAATTATGAGTAGCTCCTGGCTTGAGGACTGTAGGTTTGTGTGAAGAAGTGAAACCACCTCTCTACTAAAAATTTGTGAACAATAGAACCTCCAGTCCAAACACACTTTAAGGGTATGCTTGGAGTGGGTGTAAAATTTTCAAATTTTTATTAATGTATGCAAAACAACCAAAGTATAGCAGCAGAATAAAAACATGACTACATTCAATTATAAAACAAAGGAACATCTTAAACTTACATCATAAGGATCCACATAGAGGGAAATCTAAACCACCTCAAGATTGTCTCCAAGCTTTCACTTCACAATCTAAGTCCATGTCATCATGCCTTTTCATCCGAGTCCTCCACCTAGGGTTGGAAGCATACCCCAGCAAGAAGAGAAAAATAGAAGACATCAGCAAAGGCTAGTATGTGCATACTAAATTGGAATTTGAGCAACATTATGAAATAAATGTCAATAAATAAATAGAATCTTCCCATAGAAGAGATAAGTACCACCCAAGCGGGTATCAAGAGAAAAGATCACAACAAATGGGATACTTTCCATAAAACAACATAAAAAGGATTGTGCCATATATACATCCACTACCATGGTGGGAAATGAAGCACAAGTAGAGCACACACCCCACAATCAATATCCTACATGCATGTGAGATAAACATAGCCCAAGAATAATATAAACATAAAGGTGGCCAAGGCTTCACATCCTTGCAAACCTAATAGAGAATGACTCACTGTCAAACTCCTAAAATATATATGACATGGGTCAAGACACACATCTTGCCCTGGGTACGAGGTTCCTGGCCATCCCATAAGAATAGGAAATATCACATCTGCTTGGCAGGAAATAACGCATCTGCCATAAACAGTAACCAATGCAATTACACTACTCTAGTGCTACTGAATCACAAAGCATGTAAATATAGAAACAAGTAAATAGTTTAGTTAGAATTATTCAAGGTTTCCATCACACAATGGACAACACATACATCCACATATAAGTGGTTAAAAGATATCGAAACATCCACATCATAGTGGGCATATATTACCAAGTAAACATTCACATCACAGTGGGTATAACATCAAAAGTCCAACTTGCACCAACGCATAAGAAACAAAGTCCAAGAGACTATCCATGATCACAAGATCAATACCAAATAAGATAGTTCACATAAACCATGATATCAAAAGAAAAGACATTGTGTATACACTAATGTCTATATGTTACAACCCCAATTTTTTGGTTCAATTGGTGAGAAATACAATTTCTCATATTAAAGATAATTGAACAAATAATGATATGATTTGTTTTGAATAAATGGATTCCATTCACAATAGCCTTGATTGGTTGCTTTGTGGGCTTTATTGGCTATTGGGCCCAATAACAAGGAAATTCAAATAGTAAATGGATAATTGAATTTTCGAGAAAGGAAATATGTGGAAACCTCTTGAAGGCAAATCCAAAGAGGATTTCATGCCTCTTGGGTTCCTTGGGTACCAAGGAGTCCAAGATTGCAAAAAGAAAGTAATGAGAAAAGAAAAGATGAATTAAGTAATTCTTTATGAAGAAAGAAATTGGAAAATAATGATAAAATGTGAAAAATAAGTGGAAAGAGGCATAAATGAGATTTCTTGGTGAAATTTCGTATCCCAAGGGTTTCTTATAATAAAAGGAATGCCAGTGAGGAAAATAAAAGAGAAATAAAGAGAAATTCTCAAAAAGAACTATTTTAATGAGAAATAAACAAGATAATGTGAAGTAATGCATAATAATGCATCTAGAAGGATAATAAGTATCCAATAAAAAGAATTTCGAAATAATGGAATGTCTTGGGATCCAAGGAGTCCCAATAAAGAGGAAAGAAAAAGAAAATGCTAAAAAGGCAAAATAAGAGGATAAGGTGTTGCCTTATTAATGTACTATGTGATATTGTTGAAAAGGATGATATTTTCTATAAAGGAAAATAGGAATTCGTGCCAAAGAATTAAAAAGCAACCATAAAGTAAATAAGGAAAAGGGAATTTCGAATTTCCTAATATCCATATAATAGAATATAACCATGATTAAAGAGAGAGAGAATATTAGTTCTCTTAGGAAGAATTGACTTCCTACTTGGAAAAGGGCTCTTGGATTCATGAGTAACTGACTTAGGGCTTCCTTACTCACCCCTATATAAAGGGGAGATCCTCTAGTTCGAGTCCAAAGAGCCCCACATTCCCTTCCTTCTTCCTCTTCCTCTTTTTCATCCATAAAACCGTTACTAAGGAAAGTGGCATGATCAGGGAACTATGAAGAGCCATGAAGGGTTTGAGACAAAATCTTGTTGGCCCAAGAAGCTGGGTGATGCTTGGCCGACGTTCCTATACCCTAACCTGCAAGCAGCAGTGGCCGCACGGCTGCAAGAGCAGCCGCACGTCGCTTGCCAGAGGAGAAAGATAAGGACGTCTTCGGCTATGATCGCACGGCGCCTAGGTGCGCAGGGAGGCGGCGGAGCCATGGGAATAGTTGGAAACGAGTACAGAGCCTCGTGGTGGAGGTGGTGGTTCACAGACCTCCACAGGGCGGCGGCCAGGGCATCGCAGCAGTGGCTGCGCGAGGAAGAAGAAGGCCAAAGAGGCCTTTGACCGAAATTCCCCTCCGCGGGCTATAGAAGGAGCAACTTACGCGGTGTTAAACCCGTCTTTTCGTTATAACCTGAAGATGGGCGCGCAAGGTATGTGCATGGGGATTGGTTGCCTACGTGGCACCTCCCTATTGGTCAGTTAGTGATATTTTTGCTAAAATCATAACTCTTAATTGGTAACTCCGATTAGGACAAGTTATATATGTATTTTGATAAGAAAAATGCAAGGAACCGATTAAAAATAATTTCATAGCCTGAGTCTGATCATAGTTCGAAATATGGTGTAAATTATCATCTTTAATGAATTAAAGATTAAGAAACCCTATTTTGATATGATTAATGTGTTTAATAGGGTTTAATGGATCTTTAGAGTTGATATTAATCTGTTAAATGTAAAAAGGAACATTGAGTTCAAAAGGAAGAACTTTGCACATGATTAGTCTAATTTAGAGTTTATATGCTTGAAATTGGAAAAGTACATAAAGTTATCATCTTTAATGTTTTAATTACAGGAAAACCCTTAGATATGATGATAGATGGTCTTAATTACATTAATTGGATAACTCAAGTTGAAATTAACATGTTGTTAATAAAAGTGAGAATAGGATCTAAAAAGATGATCTTTTTATATAATTGGTTTAATTTAGGGTTTTGTGCATGATTATGCACTAATGAGCTTGAAAACCCTAATCTTGATGAATATGTCTTTTAATTGGTTTAATTGTGTAAATCCACGAATAAAATAGAGATATGATGATTTGAAGATAAATTGAGTATCAAAGATCTTTAATGTGAATTATTTGGATAATTAGTGTTTCCTAGTGTATAAAAGTGGAAGTAGTGATAAATAAGGTTCATGTATGTGGTTACGATTATGAATAACCGCTATAGTTTCCATATGGATTCCCAGATGTTTAATTGCATTGAATGCAACTAAACTGTTGGATGTTTATTTATTTCATGCAACTATAAAGTGACTATGATTATCACTATAAATGTGCATATATAACTGGCTAGATCTGGGTCCACCTCTGTTACTTTGAAAAGGCTAAAAAAGGGGTAATCCTAGAGTAAGGTCTAGGTTACCGTGAATTAGAGACTCTTTAGCAAATCCTGAGTTAAGGAGTGGTCTACTTACGAGTAGTGCCATGTGACTCAACCCTAGAAACTGGTTCACTTATAGGTGGATCATGAGGGGTTTAATGGGGACAACACAGAGGATAGGGTACTCTTGGATCACGGAGTTATATCTAAAATGTAATATTGGTTGTTAAATAAGTAATTGAATGATTACATTGTTATCATAGTTGCATGTTTATTGTTTCCCCCACATACCAGCTTCAGTTGACTGACGTTTTGTTTGTTGGCGTTTTAGGTACAATGAAAAGGACAAACAGTAAAGTGGCACATGTGATACTAAAAGAGAATTAAAGTGCAAAGGAGGATTAGATAGATTAGTATCAGTGTGGATAGAAGTTTAGAAATCCAAGTTTTCAAAAGGTATGTAAAGAAAAATTTTATTACCATTTTTAGTATACTCTGTTAGAATTTAATAATTGTTTATAGTTATATGTCGAACCTTTGATCCGGGATTAATGGGTGCAGCTTCAACCTCTTGGTCTCCCTTAATTGGGGGTTATCAGGCGGTGGGGTCATAACATTTGGTATCAGAGCCTAGGTTCCTCAGTTAACCATTAATAATTATTAAATTTTACAAACTCCATAGAACCCAAGGGAGTTATTAGAGGAGTATCCGAAAGACGGAGGTGTCTAGAAAGGGATCACGACCGGGGGCTGGCAAGATTTTCCTCCGCACCGCTAGTCAGAATACGAGGACTCCCGGACCCGTGTGACCGCCTGGCCAAAGTCTTAGGGTATGAATCGAAATAAGATACCTTTAGGACTTCTCATCTTATTCATCCCTTCTCATCACAAAATTCTGATAAGGACCTAAAGGATTAGGGTTTTCTCTCTTCTCCTCACCCTCTTGAGGTACGGGTAAGGTTGATAAGGATTAAGTAATCCTCCATCAAATTAATAAAAAGCATGTAAATAAGATGTCATGGACATAAGCTTAATAGAGTAAGCGTAAAGGAATAGATACATGCTTAGGTCGTATGACATAAGTTGTCATGTCCTCAGAAGGGACCTAAGGTTAGACCTTCGTGACAGGGGGATAAGTTAGTCTTGGAGATAAAGATCTCCATTTCAAGAAGAGACCTAGCACATCCTCGGAGGATGATGCTAACCCTAACCCTAAGTGAAGGTTAGAGAGAGATGAGTTGGACCAGGTGTTTGAAAGGACATGCCTTTGGGATCCCATAGGATCCATGGGTGACCTAGCACCTTTGGAAACCCAACCCTGGGAAGGGTCGTGCATGTTAGGGTAAAGGATAGCTCCTTATATGATGATGTTAGTGAAGGACCATAGAAACCCTATGGGCTTGTGCAAGTAGGGCATAGCTGGCACCTAGGGCACGTCATAATGCTAACAGTAGGATGAAACCCTGGATAAGGAATTATGATGGAGCATAAAGGGTTGTTGATGATCTTGAGAAACCATAAGTGCGAACCTAGGCTTCACCCATGTAGAGAATGCTTTTGAGGTTGATCCTTCATGAAGAGAGGACCTCTAATGGTGAGGTTGGATGTAGGGTTAGCTCTAGAGAGAGCAGGAAACCCAGCAAGAAGGTTGGAAGCCTAAAACTCTGAACAATGGATGATAGTGGTTGCCTCATGATCGATCCCTGAAAGTTTTTGATACCTTGGTTGTCTTTAGAGGGACCAAACCCTTGAGAAAGATGAAGCTTCTGGTACCTACATGCCTATGGTAGAGATGTTCACCTTCTGAGTTAGGAAGAAGAAAGGTTTAGTAGCAGGTTATGAGGCCATGTACCTTGTTGGTTGTCCTTGAGGAGGACCCAACACTAAGTGTTGCTTGAGTTGAAGGATGACAGGAAGTGCACGTTATGCCTTTTGCAAGCTTGATTCATGGTTAAGGGATAGAGCATGCAATTGGACACCTAAAACTGAACCTAGGGTTCCTAGGCCTAAGAGGGGAAGTGGTATACCTAATGCTCATGATGAGAATTTAGTTGCTATAGTTTCGAGCATGGTACTCCTCATGCATAACAGAAAGTGAAACCCCCCTTAGGTTTAAAGGTATGATTGATCCCTCACAATATAGTTGATGATAAAGGAAGGTACGATCTCGATCCAGCATTGAGGAAAAAGGACAAGTATGACCTAGCATGGTTCAGTAGGTGATATGTTTATGCCTTAATAGCTTGCTAGGGTTAAGTAGGCTCATGAGGATGTAAACCCTAGACTGAAGAGCTTTTGGTGACCTTGTTATCAAGAGATAGTTTCCTCCCATCCTGGGAGAGAGACACCTTTGGTAGGGTGTATATCAGTTTTGTTGGTTTAAGGTAACCTAAAAGAGTCTCATAGGATCTTGAGAAGCTAAGTACATGGTATGAGAATGGACCTGTATACCCATAGATATCCATCTCTAATTGCATATGAATGAGTTACCATGGAGGTAATCGGTATGGGGCTTGACCAAGGTAGGCAGGTTGCCATGATCTCAATGAAAGGATGAAGGCCAGCCCATGAATGCAGAAAGAGAGATGATGAAGACTTGGGTAAGGTTCTAAGTGAACATGTACTATAATGGGGAATCCTAAGTCTATCCTAGGGTCAGGTAGGGATAAGACCGATGAAAGTGGGAGTTGCCTAATTCCCCAAGTTGCACATGACCGTACGGTCGGGAGGCAACAACTATCATTGTCTGAGGGCCATGAGTTAGGAGATTGATCACCTTCATGAACTCATGGGACCCAAAGGGCAGATGAGTAGGGCACTCTCTTGATGCAAGTGGGAAGAGGGATGACCCCAAAAGAGTCGGTACCCTATAGACCTAAAGGGGATGACCAGGGATATAAATCTCTATAGGTTTAAGATTAGTTTGTTATCATGATGTCTGTGATGTAGAGACATATGTGACACGTTGCAACTTAGATGTAAAGGTGTACTGACAAGGTGGGATGTACCATCTCTACTCTTGGAACAGGAAGAACTCTGTATTTGGACTGCAGCCAAATGCTTATTTCCTCTTGTTATGGGGGTGAGAGATAGGACATTACGCATGCCATACACCAAGGATAAGAGATGATGTAGATTGGAACGTCGCCACGAGAAATGGGGATAGAGAAGACGACCTACCCTAGTAAAGTGAATAATACATGGATGGTTTGCAAACACTAAGAGGAATGAGGTAGTCACCTTACGAGGGTGATTTTCATCATGAGCTATGTAGAACTTACAAGTTATATCAGGTTGAGTTTGATCACCATGATGATAAAATCAGAGAGTGTTCTTAATGAAGATAAACATAGAGTTTGAGGTGAGATGATAAGTGCAATGCATGGAAGTGTATGTCTTCAATGATACCTAATACCTAAGGATGTGAAGTGATAATGGATGCTCTGGTTGAGATACATATGACTTGTTGACTAGAAGTTAGAAGAGGTTGTTTGGCTAACCTTAAGTTTGAAAAGGAGAGGTGTTTGGATAACACTCAGATGTAACAAGATGCGTTGAAAAGTTAAGGGTTGTTTGTTTAGCCAGTCTAGTCCTTGATGCAATGAAAGAATGCTGGTAGAACCTCTAGTGCACTTCTTTGGAAAAGAAGGTGATGAAACCCTGACAAGAGTGGTTTAGGGTTTCGAAGGAATCGATCTTGAAAGAATCATGACATACAGGAAATCATGATACACCATGGAAAATGGCAATAGCACGTTAGATGCTTAAGATGAGGTTGCATGTGGTTTATGGACATGCAAGCCAGGAGGTAAAGGATGAACCCCAATAACCCAGTGTATCGATATGGAGGACAAAAGAATCCCTGAGAAGGAATGAGAGCTCAACACTATGGATGTTGTGATAGGTCTTCCCTGGACCGAGGAAGGTTGAGATACAATATGGGTTATGGTAGGTCACCATACCTAGATAATATGAGAAAGGAAGAGTTCTGTCAAGGGACAGATCTAATTGAACTACCATGAGAGAGATGGTTCCACTACACCATGAAGCAAGTTCAAAGGTTCTTGAGTTTGACCTAAAGGTTCACTTCCATAAAGCGGAAGTAGGTACATGAAGAACTCAATGTTAGTATAGTTTATCACCCCTAACTATGGTTAGTATGATCCAGGCTAAAGGGTCTGATGAGGGCATGTGTGCTCGTTCAGGGTGATATCTAGAGACAGTTCTTGTCCTATGAAAGATGTGACAATGACCACCATAGCCAGTATCGGGTTTTATATGAAGCTCTGTAAGGGAGGTTGTGTCGGTCACCACTTCAGTAAGGTGATGTTGGTGAAAAGGGCCACGTGATGGTTAGAAAAGGACCACATGATGGTTAGAAAAGGGACCCCAGTGCGTGTAGATGAAGTCACTTTGATTGTGCAAGGGCTGAAAGGAGCCTAGAGACGATGAGAGTCGTGAGAAGATGCAAAGTAGACTGACATGCAGTACACTGTGGGAGATTATGTGATATGAAAATCTGACCCCTCTAAGTTATAGCTAAGAGAGTTGAGTCCCCGATACATGGGTCCATTAGAGATGGATAGGTGGAGAAGGTTAGGTTTGACCCGACCCCTCAGGATAGAGTAATGTGGGATGTTTTTTTTTATGTGTCCAATTTAGAGCACTATGTGAGGTACCCTGACCATGTGCTGAGCAATGAACCTAGTGAGCCCCAAGGGAGGCTGAAATGTCCTGAGTCACCTGTGTAGTTTATAGACGCCAGGATGAAAGAACTCAGAGAAAAGAATATGTGATGATAAAGGTTCTTTGGAAACGCCATGAGTACGGCAAAGCCACATAGGGGCCAATGATGGACATGGAAAAGTCTTATCCTGAATTGTTTGTTTGCTTGCCTGAATTTTGAGGACAAATTCCTATAAGAGGGGAAGGATGTTACAACCCCAATTTTTTGGTTCAATTGGTGAGAAATACAATTTCTCATATTAAAGATAATTGAACAAATAATGATATGATTTGTTTTGAATAAATGGATTCCATTCACAATAGCCTTGATTGGTTGCTTTGTGGGCTTTATTGGCTATTGGGCCCAATAACAAGGAAATTCAAATAGTAAATGGATAATTGAATTTTCGAGAAAGGAAATATGTGGAAACCTCTAGAAGGCAAATCCAAAGAGGATTTCGTGCCTCTTGGGTTCCTTGGGTACCACGGAGTCCAAGAATTCAAAAAGAAAGTAATGAGAAAAGAAAAGATGAATTAAGTAATTCTTTATGAAGAAAGAAATTGGAAAACAATGATAAAATATGGAAAATAAGTGGAAAGAGGCATACATGAGATTTCTTGGTGAAATTTCGTATCCCAAGGGTTTCTTATAATAAAAGGAATGCCAGTGAGGAAAATAAAAGAGAAATAAAGAGAAATTCTCAAAAAGAACTATTTTAATGAGAAATAAACAAGATAATGTGAAGTAATGCATAATAATGCATCTAGAAGGATAATAAGTATCCAATAAAAAGAATTTCGAAATAATGGAATGTCTTGGGATCCAAGGAGTCCCAATAAAGAGGAAAGAAAGAGAAAATGCTAAAAAGGCAAAATAAGAGGATAAGGTGTTGCCTTATTAATGTACTATGTGATATTGTTGAAAAGGATGATATTTTCTATAAAGGAAAATAGGAATTCGTGTCAAAGAATTAAAAAGCAACCATAAAGTAAATAAGAAAAAGGGAATTTCGAATTTCCTAATATCCATATAATAGAATATAACCATGATTAAAGAGAGAGAGAATATTAGTTCTCTTAGGAAGAATTGACTTCCTACTTGGAAAAGGGCTCTTGGATTCATGAGTAACTGACTTAGGCCTTCCTTACTCACCCCTATATAAAGGGGAGATCCTCTAGTTTGAGTCCAAATAACCCCACATTCCCTTCCTTCTTCCTCTTCCTCTTCCTCTTTTTCGTCCATAAAACCCTAACTAAGGAAAGTGGCATGATCAGGGAACTATGGAGAGCCATGAAGGGTTTGAGACGGAATCTTATTGGCCCAAGAAGCTGGGTGATGCTTGGCCGACGTTCCTATACCCTAACCTGCAAGCAGTAGTGGCCGCACGGCTGCAAGAGCAGTCACACGTCGCTGGCCAGAGGAGAAAGATAAGGACGTCTTCGGCTATGATCGCATGGTGCCCAGGTGTGCAGGGAGGTGGCGGAGCCATGGGAACAGTTGGAAACGAGTACATAGCCTCGTGGTGGAGGTGGTGGTTCACAGACCTCCACAGGGCGGCGGCCAGGGCATCGCAGCAGTGGCTGCGCGAGGAAGAAGAAGGCCAAAGAGGCCTTTGACCGAAATGCCCCTCCGCGGGATATAGAAGGAGCAACTTACGCGGGGTTAAACCCGTCTTTTCGTTATAACCTGAAGATGGGCGCGCAAGGTATGTGCATGGGGATTGGTTGCCTACGTGGCACCTCCCTATTGGTCAGTTAGTGATATTTTTGCTAAAATCATAACTCTTAATTGGTAACTCCGATTAGGACAAGTTATATATGTATTTTGATCAGAAAAATGCAAGGAACCGATTAAAAATAATTTCATAGCCTGAATCTGATCATAGTTCGAAATATGGTGTAAATTATCTTCTTTAATGAATTAAAGATTAAGAAACCCTATTTTGATATGATTAATGTGTTTAATAGGGTTTAATGGATCTTTAGAGTTGATATTAATCTGTTAAATGTAAAAAGGAACATTGAGTTCAAAAGGAAGAACTTTGCACATGATTAGTCTAATTTAGAGTTTATATGCTTGAAATTGGAAAAGTACATAAAGTTATCATCTTTAATGTTTTAATTACGGGAAAACCCTTAGATTTGATGATAGATGGTCTTAATGACATTAATTGGATAATTCAAGTTGAAATTAACCTGTTGTTAATAAAAGTGAGAATAGGATCTAAAAAGATGATCTTTTTATATAATTGGTTTAATTTAGGGTTTTGTGCATGATTATGCACTAATGAGCTTGAAAACCCTAATCTTGATGAATATGTCTTTTAATTGGTTTAATTGTGTAAATCCACGAATAAAATAGAGATATGATGATTCGAAGATAAATTGAGTATCAAAGATCTTTAATGTGAATTATTTGGATAATTAGTGTTTCCTAGTGTATAAAAGTGGAAGTAGTGATAAATAAGGTTCATGTATGTGGTTACGATTATGAATAACTGCTATAGTTTCCTGATGGATTCCCGGATGTTTAATCGCATTGAATGCAACTAAACTGTTGGATGTTTATTTATTTCATGCAACTATAAAGTGACTATGATTATCACTATAAATGTGCATATATAACTGGCTATATCCGGGTCCACCTCTGTTACTTTGAAAAGGCTAAAAAAGGGGTAATCCTAGAGTAAGGTCTAGGTTACCGTGAGTTAGAGACTCTTTAGCAAATCCTGAGTTAAGGAGTGGTCTACTTACGAGTAGTGCCATGTGACTCAATCCTAGAAACTGGTTCACTTATAGGTGGATCATGAGGGGTTTAATGGGGACAACACAGAGGATAGGGTACTCTTGGATCGCGGAGTTATATCTAAAACGTAATATTGGTTGTTAAATAAGTAATTGAATGATTACGTTGTTATCATAGTTGCATGTTTATTGTTTCCCCCACATACCAGTTTCAGCTGACCGACATTTTGTTTGTCAGCGTTTTAGGTACAATGAAAAGGACAAACAGTAAAGTGGCACATGTGATACTAAAAGAGAATTAAAGTGCAAAGGAGGATTAGATAGATTAGTATCGATGTGGATAGAAGTTTAGACATCCAAGTTTTCAAAAGGTATGTAAAGAAAAATTTTATTACCATTTTTAGTATAGTCTGTTAGAATTTAATAATTGTTTATGGTTATATGTCAAACCTTTGATCCGGGATTAATGGGTGCGGCTTCAACCTCTTGGTCTCCCTTAATTGGGGGTTATAGGGAGGTGGGGTCATAACACTATAGGACCAAGAGAATGATAAAAATAGGTAAATTGCTCAACAAGAATAATAGGGGATGCAAACATACATTTAGAGAGAAAATTTTAAAATTGCTCAATATAGAAATAATGTGGTATGCAATCATACATCAACTTCAGAGTCAAATGATCCAAAGTCACTTCTAGGTCCAAGCCTAGGCATCCAAAGCACCTATTAGCATATTTGTGGGATTAGGGTTAGGTTTCCATTAATTATACAAAACCCTAAAAACAACCTTTTTATCATTATGTTAATTAGGTTACCAAAACCATTCCATTTTTTAGGTTATATAATTCTAAATCCAAAACATATATTATTATATTTTTCTGACTTATAAATATTTAGTTATGATTTTTCCACGTTAATATACATTAAAGAAGACCCATTAAAAACACATGTTAATAATCATTGGATTTAGTCATCAAAACTTATACCATTAGAAAGCCCTTATTTTTCTGAATCTAATGAGTATTTATTGGTATTTTTTTATGAGTAAATAATTAGTTATCCATCTTACAAATCTGACCAATAGAAAATAGGGAAAAAAGTCACATAAGCAGTAGACTTGTAAGAGGGTGAGAGAGAGAGAGACTGGGCCTCACATGACTTGGTCCAAACGGGTGTGGCCAAGTCGTCAGGTCAATGCCAATGAGAGTCGCTCGAAAACAAGGAAAACAAAAGGGGAAAATGGCATTTATACCCTGAGGGGCGCGACAAGAACCAAAACACAGAATGGGAAAAATGGGAAATAAGCTAGAGACCATCTCTTTGCTCTTTCGTGTGAGAAATAGAACTTCAAGCAGCTCACCACGAGGAGAAAAATATAAAATACTCATGCAGCCATTGCCAAACTAGGTGGAGAACCACCGAACCGACTCCGACCGGTCATCACAAACCCAAGGAGACCGAGATCGAAGAAGAAGACTGGGAGAAGAGAAAACAAGCATTAGAGATTGCTCTGAAGATCAAAACAATGAGAAATTAGGGTAAATCATCACACCTTAATAGACTCAGGCATGGGTTCAAGAATCATTAGGATGGTGCAAGGGAAAAATTCAGACATTGCCCTGGCCTCGCCATAGTCGAACACCCCGCTCCCTATGATACAGCCTCCGGCAATGCCGATTAGAGTAGGGGCCTCAACCTCAGGTGCCATCGAGTCTGAGCCATTAGGCGGAGACAAAGCATGAGGGAACTTTGAAGGTCTGGGAACCAAAACCCAGTAGTCCCATCGCCTAAGATGGTGAGTAAATGGCTCGAGGCAGGAAACATGGGAGGAAACAGAGAACTATGGAGGTACCTCATGGTTTGAGATATCGGGATATAAATACCCAAGAAACTGTATGAGAAGATGTGGGAAAGAGAAAGGAAGGAGTGGGAGAAAGAATCAAATAAGGAAATAGAGAGATGAGGGAGAAATCGGAGAAAAAGAATCAGAGAACAAACCAACGCCTGTTCACGAGGGAAAGAAAGGGAGCGGAGGAAGGAGAAAACACATATACCGTTCAATCAAAATCTGACGGTCAGAAATAGAGTCTGTTTATTAAAAAAAGAAAGCAACGTGACTATAAAGACCATGTCTCTACTATTAAACATGATAAACAAATACATCAAATGTGTGGCAACAGAAGAAATAAAACTTGACTTTATTCAAAATGTATAAAGAGTACATTATAAAAAAATTCCCAAATGAGAGTACAACTTTATACAATCATATGATCTAGGTAGAGGAAGACTTAGACTATTCTAAAGTGTCTCCAAACCAAAACAACTTAATACATTTAGGAAACTAGGTCAAAGCAATCTAGATGTCCACTTCACCAAGTTTCAGTTGCGCACTATGATCCTATACCTGGATGGTTGGGATCATCCAGCAAAAGAAGGATACAAGTATGTGTCAATCAAAAGGAATAGGACAAGTAATAGACAACAATATTGCATAATAAAAGATTCTCTATACTACAAGATTTTAAGAGAATGAGACAAATATATGAATAAGAGAGAGAAGACTGACATCATCAATCACCACAATAATAATCACATAGCATGAATATATTAAGACACAAAGTCATCTCAATGTAGGGTGAGGCACCTACCGGACCTCACCAGTGGCAGGGGGACTAAAATGTCAGTGACTATAAAAAGTGGTAGGGGGATTAAAACCCCAGTGCCTAATATAAAGTGGCAGGGGGACTAAAACCCCAGTGCCCAGTAGGAGGACTAAAACCTCAGTGGGTGGTTTGTACTCATGTACACTACATTGTCATTTGGCCTAAAATACATCATGCTTAATAGTTCACTTGGCAGTAACGGAAATATAAACAACATTTGCAACATTGCATTGGGGAATAAAACCCATGAATAATCTCAATAAATGGGCCATCATAGGCAATAACATTATCCAAGTATTTCAATAGAGGAGCCAACATAGACAATCACAAGATCTATATAATTCAATTAGATGAGCCATAATGGCAACAAAAGAATCAAAAAAGTAAAGAGACAAATAAAGGCATATTGCAGGATAACAAGGCTAGCACATAATGAAGGTAGGGATGGATAAAAGCCCAACATAAGGATAGGTGTGATTTGCATATATACATTCTACATTCATCATTCATTGGTAAATAAGTTTCACATGCACAAATAGGTTTCACACACAAAAATAGGCTTCACATACATTAACATAGGATTCACATACCTTATTTTGATTCATTAACACAAACTTTACCAAGTTGATTGTATCACCATTCCATTTTCCCCTAGTTGCAAACATTATCATGTACTAGGATGTGTTAAGCATAAATATATAAAGAAAAACCCATTTTTAAACCTTTTTAGGAAAACCTTCGATTTGAGACCCAAAACTTAGACCAAGACAATACTTAGACTTTAGTGATTAGAAAAACATATTTTATTTTACAAATTGGACTTAAAATGAATTACTTATGCATTTTAGAACATTTAAATCATCAAAAGAGTATCTTAGGGAAACTTCGAAAAATAATTTGGAATTAGGATTCAAAAACCACAAAATTGGATTCTACTCGAAAAGTCCTTTCCAATGACTATTTATTTGCATTTATCTAACATTCGAGAAATTTTCTATGAATTAAACAAGATTAACCAATCAGAAATTAGATAATTGCTATGTGGGTCGAAAAGCAAAGATTCAGATGATGAAAGTACCCTTGGCGAGAAAACAAGGAAAAGAGGGTGTGTGGGGGAAAAAGGGTAAAAAATCACCCGAGCTTCTTCAAGCTCATACGCGACCATGGCACCGAGGTGGAGCTTGGGAACTTTGGGCGTTTTTGCATTTCTCAACCAAACAGGGCGCAAAGGTACCCAAAATGAAGAGAATCGAAGGACGAACTCACTAGACCAATAAATTTCTATGCATGAGAACTCGAGCTCTGGGGAGAGGTGTCACAAGGTCAGCAGGTAAGCTCCACGCCATCGGCTAGATACACGTCCCTGGACAAAATCGATGGGATGGGAAAGTTGTTAAGGGGCCGATGCAGCTGTGTAGGAGGTTACTTATAGGTGGGGATGTCTGTGGATGTGAGACGATGGTGGAGGTGAGAGGCCTTGGCCAGAACCTCTTGGCATTTTGGATACGCCACACCTCATTGGACAAGTGATGGGTCAAATGGATCGGGGGAAGGAGGTAAACTGAACGGAGAAGAAATCTCACAAAATAATCAAGTATCCGAGGAGATCGAAGTTGAGGAGTCTAGGCCTACTGTATGTGTAACTGTCAGAGGTGGAAGATGAACTTTTGACTGTTGGATCATGGTCGGGCTAACAAGGGCCACTGGATCTGAGTCCATAATGGACCCGCGTGACCAACGCTCGTGTGACGGGCATTTAAGCCAAACTTTGGCTTAAATGATGTGCATAGCTATTTTATCGATGACTATTATGTCACATTTTATTGATAACTTGTTTAATGCATTTGGAAGGTCACACGAGCTCCAATTAACCTCAAAGTTTTACCCCAGGTTGCTAATGGCATCTAGATTCATTATATATAATTATATTTTCATTTCACCCAACCTTTGGCCTGCAATAATTATTTTGATTATTAAAACATATATTAATATAATGCTTGAGCAAATAATTATGTGTTGCTTTTATAAGCAACCCTTGGTTCCCAAATCCGAGATCTGGAGTCCAAGAGTCCTCCACTCACTAATATCATGCATTTGCAAGTTTTATTAGCCCATATTAAGAGTGAGGTATGGAAGGTGGGTTATTATTCACCATTTTAATTTACACTATATTAAAAGTGTATAAAATAGTTTTGAGGGGTCAAATCAACTCCAAAAGCCATCAAATTTGAACCATTAGCTCACATTAAAGTCTAGAACAATGCTATGCAATTACTTTCTCGTTTTATACATAATATGGCCCTTGATAAATATATTCTCATTAAAGTGTATATTAATATATTAAAATGAATGAGTTATATGAAAAGACTTCTTTTAATTAATTATATGAGTGAAATTCGAGATATTCATCCATTATTAACTTTAAGAGCAAAAACTCAACATAACATTCTATTTATATATATTATTATCATTTTTTAGGAGAGAGAAGGAAATTAGGTTAATTACACCCATAATTAATTACATTACATATTTTTGCTCATATCTTATCCAAAAAGATATAAGAGCTCCAAATAAACATTATCCACTTATTCTCTCTCATAAAACTCCATATTGCATAATTAGTCCTTAATTATTACCTTAAGTGGGTTATTTGTGCAAACACCCCTTTATTATCATAAATGGGGGAAGAATGGAATTTCACCATCATTAATGCTCAAATTGCACATTGAGTCTAAAAATGCTTCAAAAGGATGGGAAATTTATGAAAAAGGTCCAAATGGACTAGAAGGCAAAGAAAAGTTCAAAAGTGGGTAAATTGTAGGAAAGACCCTGGATTTCAATATGTTACAACACTCCACCCCTTAAAGAGGATTTCGTCCACAAAATCACAACAATAGGAAAGAGAGGGTGAGTGTGAAACTTCCCAACTTTAAACAACTAGGTGGGTATTAAAAGCTCTACACATAAGACAAGTCTTACTAAGGTTTCCACAAAACCTATAAACTTTTATCAAACACAACATAATCAACATTTTTATCTTATTAGCATAATCTCCATCATGAAGAGGTATCATATTTATTATACTATCGCTTGTGCCACATTTTATTCAAAACAAATACACCTGAATATTATATCATGTGTATTTCCCTCATCAAGGGTTTTAAGCCAATTAGGGTTTACTAAGCCATTTCAACATTAATTAATGTATTAGGTCAAAAACCTTAATAACATGAATTCATTTTCCATTATCCTCTTAAATCTATCATGTAGAATTATCAAAAATTATTTTTTTAGAAAAAATTAATAGTATCCAACAAGTTATAACCCTATAATAATTCCAAATAATGTCCATATTGCACATTGTCATATCATCTTTCATACTCATTTTAATGACATCATTAATCATTTTCATCCATTACACTTATAAATTATACATATTTTACATCACATTAGGCATTTATGAATATTTATGTGAATCCAATTATTCATTATCATGTTTGAGTCATTTTATGCATTTTAGTGAATAGGATGTAACACATTAAATATTAATGAATTAATTCATATATCAAGTTATGATGAGGTGTTCATTAGAGAACAAGGTGATATACCTTACATATATTGATAACTTTGTGACTATAATCCATTTATATGTATCAAGGTATATTATGTGATGATGACACCTAATGTCACTAATGTATCCTTACATGTTAAAGATATATATATATATATATATATATATGTTGTCAAAGCTAGATGATTACATATTAGGGTTTAGGTCAACATGATCATTACATGTTAAAGCATCCTTAGGGTTCATTATCCATACACATTTTACCATTAGGGTGGCATAGTAAACATTATGTATATTCATAATTAGTAATGAGTAACTTCATAATTATGTGCATCAATCCTGTATTAAGGTTCAACCATATGAACTAACTCTATATGACTTACTACATATTCATGTGTGTATAAACAAACAAGTTGAATTATAAGTATAATGTGTTTGGTAAATTCTTATTCACATAAGTTATTATGTACATAAGTTCACATAGATAGGGTTTCTAACTCTAAAGGTATTTGATTTTGCTTTTAATTAGGATTCCATCCCCCTAAAAAGGGATTTCGTCCTCGAAATCAGATTTGCAGAAACCCATCCTAGGTATAAGGATGTGAATGATGAAACCCCTAACTCTAGGATATGAATGATGAAACTAGGATTGTAGGTATAAGGATGACAACATACATGTATTTGTTGGCCTAGAAACCCATCCAAGATTTACTCATTAGGAGTAAATCTTGGATAGTCCCCAGTTTGGGACTTCTCTTGAACACTTAATCTCACTTAGGATGTAAGTGTATAATGTGTATTGGGTTTTTAAGAAAACTTTGATAGCATTTCCCCGTTTGTTCTCTAAGTACATATGTACTTGGAGAACAGTAGGGAAATGTTGTCAAAATTTTCTTGAAAACCCAATACACATTATACACTTACTAGTGAGATTAGGTGTTCAAGAATGGGATAGGTGGTACACATTTATTATATATAAGACCTTAAACCCTAAACTTTTAACCATAAACCCTAATATTTTAACCCTAGACCCTAATCTTGTTCTAATATATACTTGTTTTCTCTTTGATCATTGAATGGATAGATCATGGATGTCCATTCCAAATCTCTGCATCCCAGAGTTTATTTCTGGTCTTGATCAGTTTATTAGATTTTCCGAGGAACATAGGAAACAACTTGGAGATAGGTTCTACTGTCCATGTAGGCATTGTGGTAACAACTTGAAAGTCAGCACTGGTGACGAAATTAAAAGTCATGTCATGTGCAACGGGATTGTACAATACTATACAGAATGGCACTGGCATGGAGAGATTTCAAACCTGAAATTAGTGGATGTTGATAGAAGTGCTTGTGTGGAAGATGAAATTGCATCCAATGATGTAGATGTGAATGAACCAGTTCCAGTAGACATCGTTGATGTGATGTTGGATAGTTGTGGGGTACAACACACTGATCCACCTCCCATGTTTAGAAACATTGTTCAAGATGTTGAGATACCATTATACACAGGTTGTACTAGGTTTACGAAGCTTAGCGTTGTGTTGAGATTGTATAAGATGAAAGCTAACAATAGATGGAGCTACAAAAGCTTCACGTCATTGTTGTCTTTGTTCAAAGAAATTCTTCCTGAAGGAAATGAGCTACCAATCTCAACATACCAGTTAAAGGAATTGTTGTGCCCAATGGGAATGGAGGCCAAGAAGATACACACATGCCTGAATGATTGTGTATTATTTCAAAAGGACTATGTGTATTTGAAAGATTGTCCAAAATTTGGTGCATCAAGGTATAAATTGACGACTTCGGGGGAGTCCAAAATTGGTTCTCCTGCCAAGGTGATGTGGTATCTACCTATAATATAACGATTTCAACACTTGTTTGCCAATCCAATAGATGTGAAGAATTTGAGGTGGCATGCAGATGTTAAGAAAAATAATGATGACATGCGTCTGATTCCCCACAGTGGAAGAAGATTGATATATTGTACCCTAAATTTGATGAAGAAGTCACGAATCTAAGACTTGGGCTTTGTACAGATGGGATGAATCTGTACGGGACATTGAGCAGCCAACTTAGCACTTGGCCAGTTATGCTTGTTATATATAATCTTCCTCCCTGGTTGTGTATGAAAAATAAGTACATTATGTTGTCATTGTTGATATCGGGCTCAAAACAACCTGGAAATGATATTGACGTTTATCTTGAACCTCTGATTGATGACTTAAAGAAACTCTGGGGTGAAGTTGTGATGACCTATGATGCTTCACGAAGAGAGACATTTCATTTGCTCACTATGTTGTTTTTCACTGTTAATGACTTTCCATCATATGAGAATTTGTCTAGAAATAGTGTCAAAGGATCTAAAGTGTGCCCTATATGTGAAGAGAACACTGATTCAATATGACTAAAACATGGCGGCAAGACTTTATATCTTGGTCATCGAAGGTTTCTTCCAAAATTCCATTTGTATCGTAGGTTGTGCAAAGCATTCAATGGACGGAATGAGGAACGAAGTGCACCTAAACCTATATCAGGGGAGGTTGTTTATGAAAGATTAAAAGACTTTGCCAATGAATTTGGTAAGAGATCACAATGTACCATGTCCACACAGAGTGACAAATCTTTATTCAAGAAGAAGTCAATATTTTGTGATCTTCCTTATTGGAGTTCTTTGGAAGTCAAGCATTATATCGATGTCATGCACGTTGAGAAAAATGTATGTGATAGCGTCATTGGTACTTTGTTGAATATACCAGGTAAGAGCATAACAAGACATTTATTAAGTGGTTTGAAGATAAATTCTTACATCAAATATCTCAAACACCAGATAATATTACTAAAACTATCAAATGCCTCGCCTTTAAACCAAAATTGAATGGTATGTCTTATGAAGGGTTTGAAATAAATGGATTCTCATATTACACAAACCGTCAAGATGATAAGAGTATCGTCCAAAATAGTGGGGTCACCCTTCAAGTGTCTTCATTTTTTTTGCAAGTGCAAAGGATAAGAGTCCACGTGAAGCTAAAATGTCATATTACAGTGTCATTGATGACATATGAGAGTTTGACTACGTAGATTTCATAATTCCTCTCTTTAAATGTAATTGGGTTGATAACACCAAAGGAGTTATAGTGGATGAATTAGGTTTCACATTAGTGAACTTTGAAAAGATTGGTGAGAAGGGTGAACCATTCATATTGGCATCACAGGTGAAATAAGTATTTTATATCGATGATCCTGCAAATGATAAATGGTCGGTTGTTTTTCACGATAAAAGACAGTTCATTGAAGATCCTATAGATGAAGAACAATAATACGATAAGTATGATGACTCCAGTCCATTCTCAGTTGGGTTTCCATCACCCCCAAATATTGAAGCTAATGATGACTTATATGTGTGCGGAGATCACAATGAAGGATTGTTAATTGATAAAAGATCGCAATATTAGAGGCATGCATGTTTATATTTTTTATATGTTTTATTTTTCTAAATGTGAACTTTACAATGTTTTATTATCTTCTAGTTTTGTCAAATGCTAAATGTTTGATTTTTTAATGACACTTTCAAATGGATGAGCATGAGCATGATGATCATGATGATGATTACCGTGAGGGTGAGGATATCAATGCGCCACCTCACAATGTAAGTTTTAAAAATATATCCTATATTTCTATCTATATGTCCATTTATAGTTATATCATGTAAGTGTGTTTATTTTGTCAAATTTTAGGTTGATGATGTACCCCCTGAAGAACTTGAGGAACTTGATGAACAGCAAAAAAAATGAAAAACTCATAGTGACTATACCTAGTCCTAAAAGATGAATTGGGTATGTCACCCGCCTTGAACTCGTAGTGACTATACCTAGTCCTAAAAGATGAATTGGGTATGTCACCCACCTTGATCTGCAATTGATGGTATCTTAACCTCAAATCTATCTTTGATAACACTACATCACCCCTCAACTGATCAAACAGATGATCTATTTGTGAAAAAAGGATACTTGTTCTTGATTGTCATCTTGTTCACCTGTGGGTAGTCAATGCACAACCTCATAGATTCATCCTTCTTTTTTACAAACAACACGGGAACACCCCAAAGGGAAGTTCTCAGTCTGATAAAGCCCTTCTCGAATACCTGATGCAACTATTTCTTCAACTCTTGCGTCTCAACTGATGTCATCCTATATAGTGTCTATGCTATCGACTATGTACCAGGAATATGATTGATCTCAAAGTCAATCTCTTGAGGTGGGAGAACACTAGGAAACTCATCAGGAAATACATCCTCAAACTCACGAACAACATGCACCTCCTTAATACTATGACTCCTCACCTTAGTATCCACCACATGTGTTAAGAACACATCACACCTTGCCTCATCGGCTTCTCTATTATCATTGTTGACATCAAACATGTCATAAGGATCATCCTATCTCCTTAGAAGACCTACAAAATGTCATCATCATAGAATTTAACCACCTTGGAACTACAGTCCAAGATCACCCAATACTTCTCCAAAGTATCCATTCTAAGGATCACATTGAATCCATGCATTTCAAGTGGTATAAGGTCCACTAGAATGTTGCATCTTGAGAAAGAAAGAATGCATGATGGACACACCTCCCACAACTCGGAGGAACCAACCAAGGGGGTTTCCAGTAGGAGACTATCAGATCTATGACTAATAGGCAAAGAACAACTATCTATCACTTCTCTAGTGATAAAAGAGTGCAACACACATGGGTTAACCAAAATAGATATAAAGCAAGAAGAAGACAAATCAGAATGAAATAACTCCATCTGACATGTCATGACCTGAGGGTTGACTACTCCTTCTTGTTGTCTCATAGCATAGAATCGAGCCATTTCCTGTTGTCACCTCGTCCTCTATTGGTCTACCCATATGAACTATCATGTGATGCTAGACTGCATCCTCTACCACCACTGATGTTGAACTGTTGTTGTTGCAACCCTTATTGACTCTGTCTCAGCTGTTGCTTCACCTCCTCATATTTCACTGGGGAAAATGACCCTCAAATATCCCTACTATCTACACTATAACAAGTCCTTGTGTCAAACTGCGGCCTAGAAGACCATGTCACTGATACTGATGCCGCACTATGAGCTCCATTCGGCAAAAAACTAAAGCCTCTTCCCTTGCTTGGCATCCACTGCGAGTAAACCACTGACCTCTTGTGTGACTGAGGTGCTGAAAAACTAGGCTTCTTGAAGCCTCCAGTTGATTGTCCTTCATATTGTGCTAGTCTCTTCTTGGTGTTCACCTTACACTTCTCTACAGGTGATTGTTCTATTCTCCTCACACATTCCACAAATGTCGCAAACTACTCTTTATTCTCGAAAGATGACACTATTGTCATGAACTTCAAGCTCAAACCCTTCTCAAAACATCTGATCCTCACCTTATCTATAGCAGCCATATACAGGAAAACCCTCAAAAGTTCCATGAACTTGGCCTCATACTCGTTGATCGTCATAGATCCCAACCAGGTCTTCTCGAACTGAGAGATCTATGTCTCTGGGAAGTATCCTCTCACAAACTCCCTCCAAAAGTCTTCACAATTGATCACAACACCAGGCCTCTTCTCCTCCTGAATGACCAACCAATGGCCAACACTGCTCTTCAATAGGTACACTGCATGCTTCACCTTATCCTCTTCAGGGATATTGATGATCTTGAAGGCCTTCTCCAACTCTATCAGCCACATATCTATGTACGTCAGGTCTTCCATACCAGCTTACTTTATCACCCCCTCATGCCTTAACTTGTCAAAGGTATTCCCAGAATCCTGTGATTCCGCATTGGGAACATTTGGCCTTGGTTGGGTGTACAAGAATTCTATCCACCATATGCATCATCGTGGCCATGAAGTGTCCAAACATGGATTGAAAAGAGGGATCCTCCATAGTTTTTGGGTGGAACAGAGGTACCTCAGGCACTTCACATACTCTTGCCTGCCTCTTGGTACCACCTCATGGTGTAGCAACACTGCTCTCAATATGTTCTTCATGTTCTCCAGACATATATTTCCCTTTCTTCTTCTTATGCATAAGTAGATGATGTGATCACATATGTTCGATACATAAGAACAGACACAAATCCTAGTCCTATGTTCATGTATACTCAGCAACCTAAAGCTTTGATACCAACCTAACTGTGACACACCGATCACAACAAAATGAGATTACTCAAAACAAAGTACAAAACTAACACTAAACATCTAGATTACTCGAAAACACGGTAAATTAAAACCAATCACTTATATATATATATATATATATATATATATATATATATATATATATATATATATATATATATATATATATATATATATATATATATATATATATATATATATATATATATATATATATATGTGTGTGTGTGTGTGTGTGTGTGTGTGTGTGTAAATGTATATATGTATATATATGTATATATGTATGTATATATATATATATATGTATATATATATATGTATGTATATGTATGTATGTATGTATGTATGTATGTATATATATATATATATATATATATATATATATATATATATATATATATATATATATATATACATACATATATATATATAAAGAAGTGAAACCACTCCTCTACTGGAAAGAAAAGATCACATCCCTTAAACCAAACACCACATTTTTTTTGCCAAAGGGATGGAGACCAATTCAATCAACATGTATGTATCATTACATAATGAGTAGCAGCGGAAAATATCATTATATAACAATTTACAAAGTTTGATAACATGATATAATATTTCACCAAACATGGGTGTCCAAAACTAAAACTAAACATGTAAGCCAAAGATCAAACTGAGGGTCATCTAACCACCTCTTCAAGTCTCCCAAAGCTCAGCTACAAGGTTGATGTTGAAGTTCACTCTCCTTGGACCAACCTGGGGTTGGAAGCATACCCCACAAAAGAGAAGAAGAAAAGAAGTATATCAGCAAAAAGTTGGTATGTGTACGCTAAAAGAAACTTTGAGCAATTTAAGCAATAAGGACATCAATTGTAAAATTCTTCCCAAATAAGAGGTAAGGACTACCCACACGGGGATAAAAGAAGAGAAATATCATAACATGATAAAAGAGGATACTTGCCATAAATAAAACAACAAACTTTTTGCAACAAAAGCACATAGATAGGTAGTAGGGCACACACTCTACAAAAATCATCCACCTGCATGCATGTAAGATAAACATAGTCCTAGAACAATATAAACACAATTGGCGGCCAAGGCTTCACATACTTGAAAACCTGATAGAGAACGACTCACCGTCAAACTCCCAATACATATAAAAGTTGAGCCAAGGTTTCACGTCCTTGAAACTCGGGTATGGGGCACCACCACCACCATCCCATAAACAAAAGGGCACACACCCAAAAACCAAAGTAATTTACATTATTTTAGTGCTATTGATTCACATTGCTTGTAAATATAGAGGCAAGTAAATAGTTTAGTCAGAAGATGATACAAAGGTTGCCATTACACAATGGAAAACAGAAGTATATAACACCCACTTCAAAGTGGCACATACCAATGTAAGAGACCAACATGCACCAAGGCACAAGATAAGATATCAATAAAATATCCAAGTCCACAACAAGCAAGATAGTTCACACGAACCATGATATCAAGAGAATAGACATATGTGTAGGCAAAAGTTAAAAGAATGATAAAGTAGGTGAATTGCTCAATATGGATGAATAGGGGGATACAACATACCTCAAATCAGATTCCAAACTGCAAATCACTCCTAGATCCAAGTCTAGGTCACAAAAGGCCTATCAAACACATATACATATTTTATGTTAATTTCATATGCATTAACTAAACCCTAAAAACCACCTTTTTATATATGTGTGAATTAGGTTATGAAAACTATTCCACATTTAATATTATGTTACTAGGAGTAAAAAACATATTTTCTTATATTTTTCTGACTTATAGATAATTAGTTATGATTTTTACAAGTTAATTCATCATTAATTAGATCCATTAAAAACACCTATTGTTTATCTTTAGAATCAGTTATCAAAACTTATATCATTAGTTATATCTTCTTTTTTATTCCAACGAATATTTTTCCATAATTTTCTGATGATCCATTAATTAGTTATTAATTTTTAAAGCTCAGCCAATCACAAATTTACAAATAAGATAAACAGAGCCGAGAGAGAAGAGCGAGAGGGAGAGGCATAGCTGGCTTGGGCTGGCCAACCAAAGCCATCCAAGTCAGCCGAGCACACATCCAACTCAGCAGCATCAACCAAAAAACAAATGATTTACAATTGTAAAAAGACTATTTTTCCCTTATGCGAAAAACTAAATCGAAGATGAGTGGGAAGGGTAGAGAGGGGAAATCACAGGGAAGCATATTCCCTTGCGATGAACTCGCGACATAGGAGAAGATCAGAAGAATCGTCGATCGCTTGATCGCAAACCAAGACGATCTAGGCAAAAGTGCCAACATCAAATTCATTTTGCAAGCTCTGACGAACACAAGGAGAAAACTCACACCGAAAACGGTCCGGTACTGGCCGAGAAAGATGTGCCGCCATTACTGGTGAAACCGAGCAACATGGGCAGAGGAAAGGGGCCCATGAGAGGCCAAACTGACAACAGGAAGAGGCTCGATGATTAAAACTGAGACAAGAAGTAAAGGGAAACCAGCCAGAAAGCGATCTACCACTCATCAAATCAAGAGATGATTCAACTCAATAGAAAAGTGGGAAACCACAGTACTTGGCGCACAAACGAATTGAAGGCCCTCAAAGCTTGCCCACACCTTCAAGAATTGAAGCCAACCAAACGAGCCCCACCGATGACTAGGATCCCCAGACGAACTCGCCGCTGTCGAAATAGGTAGATGGAGTAGGGAGAGATGGAAGCAGGGCAAATAGGATCAATGTGTCTATTGGAAATGGTTACTGCAGGTACAAGGATCGTGGGGAAGGCCCTATATATAGGGGCGGAGTTAGGGTTCAACCAGGAACCAACAAGAACCAGAAAATAGAGGAGGAAAAGGAAAGTTCTCATCGACCCGGGTCTCTGGTGATGGAAATCCTATTAAATTAGGGATCAACCAGATCTGAAAGTTGCGGAGATGGAGGAAAGAAAAACATGAGGTTCCGAAAAGGTAGGTTAAAAGAGGAAAACATTGATTAAAACTCACGTTACTGTAGCCGCAAGAAAGAGTTTGACTGGAGGTAGGAGACAACTCCTTCTCCGTCAGATTCTCATCCAAGGGCTAAGATATTGTCTGAAATAAGTAGGCTGTGTGACAGCCCAAGGTTAGGAAAATCGGGGAAATCAATCGAATTAAGATATTGTCCGTCAGATTCATGTATTTTCTATTTCCTCATTTAGGGGTTCTAGAATTATCCAAATTATGCCAAATTGTACACATAAGTTAATTTAAACACATAGATTCTGAATATCCAATTAGATTTTACTTTTGGCAACTTTAAGTATGTTATTTAATTTATTCTTTGTTTCTCTTTCTAGGTGCATTAATGACTCACGGATTAACCAAATTGGATGAAACTTCATCCATAAGTTAACTTAAGTGTGTGGAATATGAATTTTCCTTTATTTCCAACTTTTTATGTCATGAATTGTATTTATTTATTAATTACACTTTTTAGGCATTTTCTCTCTCCTATATATTCCCATTAATCAAACATTATCCAAATTGGTTGAAAATTTGCCCAAAGGCTTATTTTTATGTTTAGATCTCGAATTTGGAGTTATGATCCCAATTTTAGGGAATTAAATATTTTATTTCACTTTATTGGCCTAATTCCTATTTTCTTTTGATAAGAACATTAATATATGCATTTATCTTCCAATTTAGATGATACTTGGCCCTTAAGTTTCTTTTAGGTTAAGAAAATAAGATTGAGTGCCAAGTTATCTTTATAGATTTTCGTTTATGATTTTTGGATCAATATATTCCACATTATCTTCTTTTATCTATTAAATTCGATATTAGCTCCAATTATTGCACTTATCATCACCTTTATATATTTTTTGGATTTTCTCTTCTTTTTCCTATTCTAAAAAGTACTAGAAAGTTATAGGACGAAATATCTTATTATTTTTATTTCTTAGTGTACAAATTACACTCCAGATCCATTAATTAAAACCCAACTGGTGTATATGTGCATATAACCCTATATTAAGGATATATGGGAAATGTTTATCCAATTAAGTTCTTTAATTTCTTATTATCATCCAAATGAGTCATTATTAAGCACAAGGTATTTTGTATTACATGTATTAACTTATCCTTGTTTGGCTTAGTCAAAAGGGTAAAACTATTAGGGTAGGGTTCTAGATTTGGTATGTTACAATATATGTATGTATGTATATATATATGTATGTATGTATATACATATGTATGTATATATGTATGTATATATATACACACACACACACATATATATATATATAAATTGTGTCACATGTATTACATATAATACCACAAAGGTATATACATCATTGTTCGCTGTCCAACTTGCCACAAACATGTTACAAGGATAACTTTTATATATATATATATATATATATATATATATATATATATATATATATATATATATATATATATATATATATATATATATGCAAAAGTCATACATGTACAACCATGGCATACTACAAAAACCTTGTATCGATATACAAAATCTACAAAGCCTCCCCAAGGTCTTGGAGTATAGGGTTGACACATAAGACTCTACTACTAAACACTAGCAACATATCCAACCTTCAACATCTACTACTCTCCTTTCTTCTCTTCCTCAACCGCACGATCTCTACCTCATCGTGCACAACCACCTAAAAGATGTGGAAACCCACAAGGTGAGACCAATGTCCCGGTGAGAGATATAACTATCTGCCAACAACCATTGTTAACACAGATAGGTTATAGAGTAAAAAAGAAATAATATTAACAAGATGAATGGATTCAGCTAAATGATATAAGTAAAACTAATATCATAGATTAAGTAGTTTAAACAGTTATAAACTGATCTGTAGCTTATCATATATTCCATGAAGAAATATGAAGAACATGTATAACCTTTGTCAACTAAACAGTATAAGATACAAGGAAAGGGGTCATCCAATGTGAGTCATTTTTACCCTAAGAAAATATACTACGATTGTATTACATTTTTTATTATGCCCTGTGGAGATGAGGTATACCACTCATGCTCCAAATGATCCTTGTTAAGTCAAAATTAGTACCATACAAGATCTAGGAGAGGCAAAATCCTATGATCTCCCACACCCTTGGTCAGTCTAAGTCTATTGTAGTGACATATAGAGTCAAACTGCAAATGAGCCTAGTCTGCCTTGCTATATTGGCTCGACACTAGTAAGTTACGACCTCACTAATTCTCCTGCCAGGGTATGATCACAACCATCCCTAAAAAACATATCATCTGAGATACAGCCTCAACCATTCTCCTACCAGGGTATGACCACAAACATCCTCCAAATATGTGATTGAAGATGTAAGGAAATATCCTCAACTTGCACCCCCACATATTCAACAATATACGCTCTGAGTTTCCCACAAAATTAATTGTTTCACCATCCAGCATGTACTAACACTTAAGATGGATCTATGGCTCAGGGAAACCTACATGATTAGGGTTTCAATTGATTAATTATTGCCAACTGGGCCTTTTAGTGCATCAATCAAGTTACAACATACAAACCCAAAACAAGTTCTACAAAGATAAGGATAGGTTACAATGCAAGAAGATCTAAAGCATATGAGGTATAAACTTGTCACATCATCAGATGATACCACTTCCATACAAGACATTCATCATTATCACATCATCCTAGGATAACCATCCCTCATCAAATCACTAGAGTGTATTACCTCACATTAGGCATTGAGCCTCTTCCAGGTCATAAGACCTAATCACATAGTTCCTGCTCAACATCATTATCTCACCATGCCTCATAAAGGCTCATAATCATAACCCTATATCATATAAGAGAGATACCATAGCAGTCACAAGCTATCATGTGTATTCAACCTACAACATTAGGGTTTCACAAGTAGGAGAGAGAAAACATCATTACATTCTAATCACTTCAAGCAATATGAGCAAATACATCATATACCTCAAATTAGGGTTAGGGTTTCCATAGATAGCCGACTAGGGTTTCCATAAAAACACTCAACATTAAACCATATGTACATCACTTTCCTTATTCTTGGAACACATTAGGTTTAGGCATTATTATGATGATCAACCAATAATTCCAAATAATACTATGTATCGATCAAACCACATAGCGACTACATGACTCAACATGAAGAGACCACATGACTCACATATGTAGCGACCACATGTCTCAACCTATGTAGTGACCAGACCACATGACTCACATGTTTAGCGACTAGAACACAGGACTCACGTGTAGAAACCTAACCACATATTTCACCAGATGTAGCGGCCATCACCCACTCATACATGTGTAGCGACCACTAAGGTTACCCATGTGTCGACCAACATACATCAACATAGAGACCATCTCAACCAAAGCATGTAGCGACCTCGCAAAGGATCAAGGGTAGTGACCAACACAAGGGCTAATATGTAGAGACCCCAAACAACAACATATGTGGCGACTATAGTGGCTTAAGGTTAGGTTATGGTGACCAAACTAGAATCGTATCATACTATCAACATGGTCATAACAACCTCAAGAAAACCAAAAAAAAACATGTCGATTGAATCAAAACTCAACCTCAAGAACTCAAGCGACACCAAGGTAAGAACCACATGAAGATGATGAACTTCAAAACCCTAAAACAAACATCATCAACATCAACAAGGAAACCATGCTAAGTGAGAGAAAACCAACATCCAACACATGTATACAAGAACCAAAACCTCCATCTACCATATGATGTCCAAAACATAAACATGGTGATACAACAAACATCAAGGTGCATGTAAGAATCATCAACTCCACCATCTACTTAGATTTTAGGTTCATGAAATTGGGTTAAGAGAAATAGGAATCTCTATAAGAATACTTCAGAATCTTAAACATTAAAACAAGATAGCATCATAAAGCAAATTATGATCTCATTTTATAGATAAAACAGTAACCTGCAAGTAAGATAAAGGTGAACAAATAGTAGAGGAGAGAGTTATTTAACCTACCTTGAGGTGAAGATCAATCCCAAAGCCACAAACTCCAAGAGAGAAATGAAAAAACAAGCTTGGATCATCTCTACGACCAAGCAAGATCACCTCAAGAGAAGATGAACACACCAAGGTCAAAGGAAGATCAAAAGAGAGAGGGTAAAAACTCTAGGCCAAAATAGAAATGGAAAAAGAGGAGAGCTTCGTCCGACTCAGGTATTACCATGGTCAAACCATACTCTTGACCTATATGGAGAGAAATTTCTCAATATATCCACCATGGTAACCCATAGTCTAACGGCCAAGAGAAGGAAGAAAGAGGTAGGGTTTCAAGAAAAACGAGATCAAAGAGATGTTGGATAAATTGGACATTATGATAAATCCCTTTGTTTCGATGATGACAAACATTTCATTCTTGTTGATCTAACGTACTACTTGAGTGTTGCAGGAATAAAGTGGATGACAAAGCTCTAGGGAATCTATACGCTTGAATGCTTGTAAATTTCATGAAATGTAATCAATTGTAAACTTGTACAAATATATAATGTACAAGTACTTAGACTTCATGTAAATCAAGCGTTAGATCTTCCCTAGCCAATCACCACACTTAGATAGGTCATCCCCTTCAATAGTGTCACATATGCACACTCATACACACACTTAGTGCCTAAATTGAAAGATTGAAACAGGGTCAATCTCGGTCGACCAAACTCCACGACCGAGACACTCTCGGTCGACAATCTTCTCGACCGAGAAAGACCCAAGTAGTCGTTAGACACAGCTGAAAAGGTAGTTGGAAGTTGTAAATGAACGTTGATCCAGAGAGCCTGTCGGTCGACAAAACTTCGACCGAGTAGGTATCTCGGTCGACAATTGCTCGACCGAGATGGTCTCTGACAGCAACTGCAGAATAAAGCAACTAGCCGTTACTAATGCAACTAACTTATACCTAACGGCTAGTTAAGCACTTAGAACCCCCTAGAAAGTGTCTAGAACGTCCTTAAGTACTTGTAGGTCATTCCTATAAATAGGACATGCCTTAGGACACCAAAATACACCTAAGCTACACTTGTGCTACACTTGAGCTTGAATACTCATTGGCAATCTGTTTTGAGCAATAGAGCAATTCCCACATTGGCTATTCATTCCCATTGCTCTAATTTTGTGTCCTATAGGATAGCATCTCCTTTCCACAGCACTCACACTTCTACACTCATTGGTTAGGAGATCAATACGCTTGATATAAGCAAATCAAGCCTTGTGCTTAAAAGGATAAGTTGTAATTTCTATTTTCCTTCTTGTTCCTTTTATTCTTTGTATTCTCCTTGCTACTCCTAGGGTTGGAGGCTGCGGATTGGAGAAGGTTCTTCTCGGAGGAGAAGGTGGACTTCAAGCTACTTCAAGAAGGCTATCACAATGGGAAGCTACTTCAAGAAGGCTATTGCAACGGGAAGCTACTTCAGGAGGAAGGCTGCTTCAAGGTGGGTGCAATTACTTCTAGGTGAAGGCTGCTTCAAGGTTGGCGTGATTACTTCTAGGTGAAGGCTGCTTGAAGGGTTTAGGGAAAGGAATTGTAATTTTATGTAAAGTCCTTGCGAGGTAATAAAATTAATTTCTTTCCAAATCCCGGTTGGGTAAGCAACCGAGTAGTGGACTGACAACTTTAGTATTTGCTAAAGTTGGAACCACTCTAAATCCTTGTCCCCTTGTCCAATATTCTTGTGGTTGATTGTTTGAGTTAAATAATTGTTAAAATTACTTTAAAACTCTATTCACCCCCCCTCTAGTGTTTTTCAATTGGTATCAGAGCAGGCTTCAAGGAACCCTAACAAGGTCTTGAAGAATGGGTGACGGGGTGCTCAACAACCTTAATCTCGAAGGGACATTCGTTGCTAGGCCTCCAGTGTTTGATGGAACAAACTACCAATATTGGAAGAGAAGAATGCAGTTTTACTTCCAAGGCATCAATTGGGAATTATGGAGGATGGTGTCAACCCCATACGAGCTTCCTCAAATTCAATATGCAGAGTGGGATGCAAACACGGTAAAATCGGCTCAAATGAATGCAAAGGCTGTAAGTATTCTTTATTGTTCAATTTTAGTAGGAGAATTTAATAGAATATCAAATTGTGAAACAGCCTATGAAATATGGCATAGATTGTCTATAACCTATGAAGGTACGGTTCAAGTTAAGAATTCTAAGATTAGTATGCTTAAACAGAAGTTTGTACACTTTCATATGGATCCGAATGAATCCATTAGTGAAATGTTTGCAAAATTTTCTTCTATTGTTAATGGTTTGAATGCCTTAGGAAAAACCGTTCTTGAAGAAGACCAGGTATCAAAGGTACTTCGATCACTTCCTCCCAAATACAAGCCCAAGGTGACAGCCATTGAAGAAGCTAATGATCTCACTAAACTAAAAATGGAGCAACTCATTGGCAATTTAGAAGCTCATGAGGCAAATTTAGAAGAGGAAGAAAGAAGAGAACGTGAACGTCAAGGGAAAAAGAAGGATATTGCATTCAAAGCATCAACTAAAGACAATCATGACACAAGTGAAGATGATAGTGAAGAAGAAACTCTCATTGTAAATGGTAAGCAATATAAAAGTTTTAAAACTAATAAAACTTCTAGTGTTTCTTCTTCCAGGTGCTTTGAATGTGGTAAGAAGGGACATATGAAAGGTGATTGTCCAAAACTCAAGAAAGGGAAGAAATCATCTCACAAAAAGAAAGAAAGAGCATATCGAGCTGCATGGGATGATTCAAGTGATGATAGTGATGATGGAAAAGAAGAAGTAGAATGCCTCATTGCTACAACAAATGAAGACGAAGAAGAGGTAAGTCTTTATGATCTACCAAAAGAAGATCTAATTGCTAGTCTTCAAGATACTCATGAGAAATATATTGAGTGCAAGAAGAAACTTAAGAAATCAAATAAAGTAAATGATGATTTAAATGCTAAACTTCTTGCTCTTGTATCCGAAAATGAAAATCTCAAAAAGGAAAATGAAGATTATGATCTTAAGTTAAAGTCGGTAGAAGCTAATTGCAATCTTCTTTCCTTAGAAAAGTTAAACTTGCAAACTCAAGTGAATGATCTTCAGAAACAACCTATTCTATGTTCACATTTAGATTATGATGAGGTTGTCAAAGAAAGAAACTCTCTAGTATCTGATTTAGATCAAGCAAAGAAAGATATTGCTAAGTTACAAAGAAATGTAAATGAGTTAAGAGGAAATGACATGCTTGAAAATATTCTGAAAATTTCCTCTAGTTATAATGGAAGAAGAGGATTAGGATATGATCCAAGGAGAAATAAACCCAAAAGAGTTAAAGCATCCAAGACTAAGATTATGTTTGTACCTAGGAACACAATTCCTAGAAAGAGAAATGAAGTTGACTCTATTAGTTGTCATTATTGCATGCGTCTTGGACATTATTCATTTTCATGCCCATATAAGAAAAAGAATGAGGAGTTAGCTTGGATTCCTAAAACTTAGTAGCTTAAAATTAACTAGTTGAGATTTGACCTAAACTGATTCTTGATATCATAATGTCTTATCTCAACACAATCGAGCTCTAATTTGCATAATCTCTTTTTGCTTGAAATCGATTAACAGTTCTGAACATATTCCAGAAACTTGGTCGGTCGAGAATCTGTCGACCGAGTGAACATTCGGTCGAGAAATTGTCGACCGAGCATGTCACTGATTTCCAGACTGCTGTAAAATTGCTGAATTCTTTTGAAATTGATCAAAATTGCTATCTATTTGTGGTTAATGACTGTAAAATAAAGTATAAATTATGGAAATCATCCTTGAAAGTTTATATGAGATTAATTTGGTTTATTTTCTAAATAATTTAAGTCAAAAACTAAAATTATGCTTAGTTTAATAAAAAGGAAATTTCTGTTCCTAAAGTATTTTCTGGTCTATCCATATAGAAATCATGTGATTACAATCATGGAATTATCATTATATGCTTTTATTGTTCTATCATTACATCATAGATATGCTTTCACTACATCTTCATTCAGCTCATAAAGATGATGTTGTGTTATCACGAATAGATAATAATAATTGTATGCATGGATCCTTGATGATACATAGGCAAGCAAAATGATTCATTGGTGATATATCTCTTAGAAATGCTTGCAAAGAGCACAATGTTATACAAAATTTCTCAATTGGTATCTTTAAAAGACTTGAGATATTCATCGTGCTTTCATGTTTTTCATATTGAGTATCACTTAAACATGCCTCAAAAATTGATATGAATGCTTAATTGGAAATCTGCAATTCATGCCTCTTGGTTGAAATGTAATTTGACCAAGGGGCGCTATGGTCGAAGTCAAGGACGACCTAAAATAAGCTTTGACAAAATGCTTATTTGGACATCATTTTATTATACTTAATCTTAGTATACTTTTGATAAAGGTCAAAATCCTAAAATCATCTATAACCTTAGAAGTTTTTAAATTGCTTAAATGGCAAGATTAAGGGGGAGCTCATACAAACAAATTTGATTATTTAAGAAGCTTACAAAAACATTGTAAACATCTTTTGGAGTTTGTTACGACCTTAGTATTTTTACTCATGATTATGAAGAAATCTATGAATTTCATAAAAATGATATATCTTAAAGGAACTCTCTACACTAATCAGGGCTTAACATCCCTTGCATTTGGTTGGAGACATTTTTATGTACTCCAAGATTAATGGAGTCTCATTTGATTTAGGGCTTAACATCCCTTGATAACTGAGAAATCAATATACATTCATAAGCTTAAGGGAATCTCATATCATTTCAAGGCTTAACATCCTTTGCAAGTGATTGAGAAACAAATTGTGGCTAAATTAGACAAAAATGATATTAAATCCATGTTCCTAACAGAATAAGGGGGAGCATAGTATAAAATTAAGGGGGAGAAGAAATATAAAATATTCAACTTGGATATCTTTTTGAAATGACAAAGGGGGAGAAATAATATAAAATTAAAAATATAAATGAGCTTCATCTTGATGGCCAACACTCACTTGCAAAACAAGAATGGATACAAAAGGTATGAAACTCACATGCTTTATATTTCCTTATTTCATATTTAGGAAATGTTTGTCATCTTCAAAAAGGGGGAGATTGTTGGATAAATTGGACATTATGATAAATCCCTTTGTTTTGATGATGACAAACATTTCATTCTTGTTGATCTAACGTACTACTTGAGTGTTGCAGGAATAAAGTGGATGACAAAGCTCTAGGGAATCTATACACTTGAATGCTTGTAAATTTCATGAAATGTAATCAATTGTAAACTTGTACAAATATATAATGTACAAGTACTTAGACTTCATGTAAATCAAGCGTTAGATCTTCCCTAGCCAATCACCACACTTAGATAGGTCATCCCCTTCAATAGTGTCACATATGCACACTCATACACACACTTAGTGCCTAAATTGAAAGATTGAAACAGGGTCAATCTCGGTCGACCAAACTCCACGACCGAGACACTCTCGGTCGACAATCTTCTCGACTGAGAAAGACCCAAGTAGCTGTTAGACACAGCTGACAAGGTAGTTGGCAGTTGTAAATGAACGTTGATCCAGAGAGCCTGTCGGTCGACAAAACTTCGACCGAGTAGGTATCTCAGTCGACAATTGCTCGACCGAGATGGTCTCTGACAGCAACTGCAGAATAAAGCAACTAGCCGTTACTAATGCAACTAACTTATACCTAACGGCTAGTTAAGCACTTAGAACCCCCTAGAAAGTGTCTAGAACGTCCTTAAGTACTTGTAGGTCATTCCTATAAATAGGACATGCCTTAAGACACCAAAATACACCTAAGCTACACTTGTGCTACACTTGAGCTTGAATACTCATTGGCAATCTGTTTTGAGCAATAGAGCAATTCCCACATTGGCTATTCATTCCCATTGCTCTAATTTCGTGTCCTATAGGATAGCATCTCCTTTCCACAGCACTCACACTTCTACACTCATTGGTTAGGAGATCAATACGCTTGATATATATAAGCAAATCAAGCCTTGTGCTTAAAAGGATAAGTTGTAATTTCTATTTTCCTTCTTGTTCCTTTTATTCTTTGTATTCTCCTTGCTACTCCTAGGGTTGGAGACTGCGGATTGGAGAAGGTTCTTCTCGGAGGAGAAGGTGGACTTCAAGCTACTTCAAGAAGGCTATCACAACGGGAAGCAACTTCAAGAAGGCTATTGCAACGGGAAGCTACTTCAGGAGGAAGGCTGTTTCGAGGTAGGTGCAATTACTTCTAGGTGAAGGCTGCTTCAAGGTTGGTGTGATTACTTCTAGGTGAAGGCTGCTTGAAGGGTTTAGGGAAAGGAATTTTAATTTTATGTAAAGTCCTTGCGAGGTAATAAAATTAATTTCTTTCCAAATCCCGGTTGGGTAAGCAACCGGGTAGTGGACTGACAACTTTAGTATTTGCTAAAGTTGGAACCACTCTAAATCCTTGTCCCCTTGTCCAATATTCTTGTGGTTGATTGTTTGAGTTAAATAATTGTTAAAATTATTTTAAAACTCTAATCACCCCCCCCCCCTCTAGTGTTTTTCAAGAGATATAACAACTTACTGTTACAACCCCAATTTTTGGGTTCAATTGGTGAGAAATGTAATTTATCATATTAAAGATAATTGAAAAAATAATGATATAATTTGTTTTGAAGACATGGATTTCTTTTACAATAGCCTTGATGATTGTTTTGTGGGCTTTATTGGCTATTGGGCCCAAATAATAAGGAAATCCAATAAGTGAATGAATAATTGAATATTTGAGAAAAGAAAAATGTGGAAACCTCTAGAAGGAAAACCCAAAGAGGGATTTCGTGCCACTTGGGTTCCTTGGGTTCCAAGGAGTCCAAAGTTGCATAAAGAATGCAATAAGAAAAGAAAAGATTAATTAAGTATTTCTTTATTAAGAAAGAAATTGAAAATAATGGTAAAATGTGGAAAATAAGTGAAAAGAGGTATAATTGAGTTATCCTTGGTAGAAATTCGTATCCCAAGGATTCCTAACATTAAAAGGAATATCAAAGAGGAAAATAAAAGAGAAATAAAGAGAAACCCTCAGAGAAAGATATTTTAATGAGAAATAAACATGATAATGTCAAATAATGCATTTAGATGCATCTAGAAGGATAATAAATATCCTTGGAAAAGAATTTCGAAATAATAGAGTTTCTTGGGGTCCAAGGAGCCCCAATAAAGAGTAAAGAAAGAGAAAAAATCAAAATTTCAAAATAAGAGGATAATATGATACATTATTAATGATTTTGGTGGCTTTGTGAAAAAGGAAGCGATTTCTATTAAAAGAAAATAGAAATTTGTGCCAAAAAAATAAAAAGCAAGAATAAAGAGAATAAGGGAAAAGGTTTTTGAATTTATAAATATTCAAATAACATAGTTATCTAAGGAGATAATGAAGAGAGAGAGACATGGTTGCTTCACACCCAAGGAAAATATGTTTCCTTTCAAGAATAGGACTTGTGTCCTCAAGGAGACACGCCTTAGGGGTTTGTACTCCCACCTATACAAGGGGTAAGGCATTGGGTCAAGTTTAGAAGATCACACACAGCAACGTCTCTTCTTCTTCCATGTTTCTCGTTCATAAACCCTAGTGGAGGAAAGCAATGTGATCCTGGCACAATAAGGGGACCAAGTGTGGTTGCGAAGGAAGTTGGATCTGCCCCGATGACATAGCAAGCTTTAGCTAGCATCGCCATGCCCTAAACAGTGCGCCCTAGCAGCAGCACGGCTGCACAGGGCGGCTGCAGTGGCGGGCAAACCCTGCCAACACTGGCCATCTTGGCTGAGTCTTTAGGGTGCTATGGGTGCACCCAGCCTTGGCGGAGGTGGGGCGAAGGTTGGCGTGGAGTTTCATACCTTGGAGAGGGCAGAGCAGCCCTGCAAAGAGTTGTCCTCGGCGGCCATTGCGGGTGGACGAAGGTAGGAGACGACCTAAGGGTCGTTAGACGGTTCTACCCCTCCGCATTGTGTTGGATCGGCTAGTTAAGTGGGGGCAAGTGTGTCATTTCGGTATGGATTGGCTGGTTAAGTAGGGGCAAGTGTGTCATTTCGTTATGTTTCCAATAAGGCAAGCTGTGTCGCATGGATGGGGTGATGTGGTGCTCCGTGATTGGTCCAAAAAGGTAACTCTTGCTAAATTCATAATTAATGATTGGTAGCTCTGATTAGGACAAGTAATATATGAAAATTGATCCTCAGAACGAGAGGAACACAAAGAAATTATGTTTGAAGCCTAATTTTGCATGCTATTAAAAAATTAGTGTAAGTTATCAACTTTAATGAATTAAAGATTAAGAAACTCTACTTTGAAATGATTAATGTAATTGGTAGAGTTTAATGGGAAATTAAAGTTGATATTAACCTATTAATTGTAAAAAGGTACATTAAGATCGAAAAGGATGAACTTTTCATGTAATTAGTGTAATTTAGAGATTATGTGCATAAATATAATTGAAATTTGAAAAGTAAATAAAGTTATCATCTTTAATGATGTAATTAATGAAAAACCCTCATATTTGATGATAGATGGATTTAATGTTGTTCATTGGATAATTCAAGCCAATATTAACCTATTGTTAATAAAAGTGAAAATAGGATCTAAAAAGATGATCTTTTTATATAAGTGGCTTAATTTAGGGTTTCATGCATGAATATGCATTAATGAGCTTAAAAACCCTAATTTAGATGAATATGTCTTTTAATAGTTTCAACTGTTCAAATCCATGAATAAATAGGGATATGATGATCCTAAGTCAATTTGGGTATAAAAGACTATTAAAATGGATAATTTGAGAAATTTGGGTTTATATGAGTAGAAAAGAGTATTTTAGGGTTTTTTGACCTAAAAGGGATAAAGTTTGAGGAATTGATCTAAGAAACCCTAATGAAGATTAATGAAACCCTAAAATGGATACAAAAACCCTAGAAAGTGAATCCAAGTCAGTAAAGTAGATTCTTGATAAAGTGTGTAATAAATAGAGTACATATTCTTTTTTGGAATTATGTGATGATTGAATTGCTTGCTTGGATTGCATTCTTGGTTGGGTTTGCTTAATGCTTGTGAAATCATCAGATGAGGTATGTGGTTACGCTTATGATTATCTTGACTAGTTTTCTGAGGATTTTATCGACGTTTCCCTCATGGCTTGAAATAACTGTTGGATGCTTTTATTTCATGCAACTATAGAGTGACTATGACTATCACTATGAATATACATGTATAACTGGCTAGATCTGGGACCACCTCTATGTCTTGTAAAGGCTAAAAAGGGGTAACCTAGAGTAAGGTCTAGGTTATCGTGGGTTAGAAATTGGGCTACCAAGTGTAGTGCCATGAGACCCATTAGCATGCCATGAGTTAAGGAGTGGGCTACTTACGAGTAGTTCCATGTGACTCAACCCTAGAAATTGGTTCACCTATAGGTGGGACCATGAGGGGTTTAATGGGGATCTACCATAAGGAAGGTAGTATTCAAGTCAACTATAGGGATAGCACAGAGGATAGGGTACTCATGGATCACGGAGTTATATTTAAAATGTAATCTTGGTTGTTAAATGATTAATTGAATGATTACATTGTTATCATAGTTGCATGTTCATTGTTTCCCCCACATACCAGCTTTGGATGACTGACGTTTTGTTTGTCGGCATTTTAGGTACAAGCCAAATGGACAAACAGTAAATCGTCATATTGCAAAATACATGAAGTAAAATGCAAGGAGGATTAGTTAGAGTAGAATACATACATGGATAGAAGTTTAGAAATCCAAGATTTTCAAAAGCTATGCAAAATTTTATTACAACTTTTCAGTATAGATTGTTGAAATTTAATAATTGTTCTTGGTTAAGTGTCGAACCTTTGATCCAGAAGTTATGGGTGCGGCTTCGACCTCTCGGTCTCCCTTAATTGGGGGTTATAGGGAGGTGAGGTCGTAACATTTGGTATCAGATCCTAGGTTCCTCAGTTAACCATGAATAATTATTAAAATTTTCAAACTCCATAGAACCCAAGGAAGTTATTAGAGGATTATCTGAAAGACGAAGGTGTCTAGAAAAGGATCATGACCGGGGGCTGGAAATATTTTCCTCCGCACCACTAGTCAGAATACGAGGACTCCCGGATCTGTGTGACTGCCTGACCAAAGTCTTAGGGTATGAATCGAAATAATATACCTTTAGGACTTCCCCATCTTATTCATCCCTTCTCAACTCAAATTCTGTTAAGGACCTTAAGGATTATGGTTTTCTATCTTGTCCTCACTCTCTTGAGGTATGGGTAAGGTTAATCTGGTCTAAGGAATCCTCCACCAAATTAATGAAAAGCATGAAAATAAGATGTCATGGACTTAAGCTTAATAGAATAAACATAAACTAAAGAATAGATACATGCTTAGGTTGTATGACATAAGTTGTCACGCCCTCATGAGAGACTTGAGTTTATACCTTCTTGTCAGGAGGATAAGTAAAGAGAGTTAGTCTTGGAGGTAGAAACCTCCATTATAAGTAGAGACCTAGCACATCCTCTGAGGATGATGTTAACCTTAACCCTAAATGAAGGTTAGAGAGAGATAGAGAGAGAAGACACGAAGAGTTAGATGTCTTGATGGACCAGGTGTGTGGGTATGCCTTTGGATGCCATATGAGCTATGAACCTTGGATGACCTAACCCTAGAAAGGGTCGTACATGTTGGAGTGAAGGATGGCTCCTTCAATGAAGAGGTTAGTGAAGAACCTATGGAAACCCCATGAGCATGGCATAGTAGTCACCCAGAGTATGTATCAGTAGTGCGAACAATAGATTGAAACCCTGACTGGGAGAGTTTGATGGATAGCTTATGTGATAAGCCTAAGGGGCTATGGATAACCTTGAGCGAACATAAGTTGAACATATGCTTCATCTAGGTAGGGGCATGCTTTTGAGGTTGATCCTTCATGAAGAGAGGACCTCTAATGGTGAGGTTGGTTGTAGGGTTAGAGAGAGAGTAGGATACCAAGCAAGAAGGTCGTAAACCTAGACCCCGAGATATGAGGAATAGTGGGGAGTCGAGGCTGGTGCGACCTAAGTGGATGATAGAGGTTGCCTCATGCATGATGCATTAAGGTTGTTGATATCTTGGTTGCCTTTATAGGAACCAAACCCTAGAGAGAGGATGATGCCTCTGGTACCTATGTGTCGGTGGATCAAAAGAGGTTTGGTAACAGATTGTGAGGCCTTGTACCTTGTTGGTTGTCCTTGGGGAGGACTCGACCCTGATGTGTTGCTTGAGTAGAAGGATGACAGAAAGTGCATGTCATACCATGTATATGTTTGATTCATGGTTAACAGGTTGAGCATGTAGTTGGTCATCAAGAATTGAACCTAGGGTTCCTTGGCCTAAGAGGGGAAGTGGTGTACCTAATGCTCATGATGAGAATTAAGTTGTTATAGCTACGAGCATGGTACTCTTCATGTATAAAGGAAAAGGGAAACCCCTTAAGATTAAAGGTATGATTGATGAACCCCTCATAACTAAGTTGATGACAAGGGAAGGTATGATCTTGACCCAATATGGAGGATGAGAACAAGTATGACCCAACATGGTTTAGTAGGTGGTCTGCTTGTGCCTTAGTAGCTTTCTAGGGTTAAGCACGCTCATATGGATGTAAACCCTAAAGATGTTTGTGACCTTGTTGTCAAGAGTTGTTGTTTCCTCCCATCCTGGGAGAGGGACCCTTTGGTAGGGTGTATACCAATTTTTTTGGTTCAAGTTAACCTAAAGAGGTATCATAGGATCTTGAGAAGCGAAGTGAAAAAGTACATGGTATGAGGATGAACCTATAGACCCATAGATAACCATCTCTAAGTTCATGTGGATGTGTTACCATAGAGGTAACTGGTATGGGGCCTAACCAAGGTAGGCAGGTCATCATGACCCCTATGAAAGGATGAAAGTATGCCCTTGCATGCAAAAAGAGAGATGATGAAGGCTTGGGTAAGGTTCTAAGATTGGACATGTACTATAATGGAATTCTAAGTCTAGCTTACGGTCAGGTAGGGATAAGACCGATGGAAGCAGGTTTCCTAATTCCCTAGTTGCACATGACCATAGGGTCAGGAGGTAACAACTATCATTGTCTAAGGACCATGGGTTAGGAGATTGATCACCTTCATGAACTCATGGGACCCAAAGGGTAGATGAGTAGGACACTCTCTGGAATGCATAAGGGAAGAGGGATGACCCCAAAAGTGTCGACACCCTATAGACCTAGAGGGGATGACTAAGGATTGTGTGTAAACCCAAGTAGGTTCGAAACCAGTGTTCCATGGAAATAACCTTGATATCGAGATGATTGTGATGTAGAGACGTAGATGGCACGTTTTGACTTAGATTTGAAGGTGTACTGGCAAGGTGGGATGTACCATCTCTGCTCTTGGAACAGGAAGAACTTTGTATTTGGACGTCCGCCAAATGCTTATTTCTTCTTGTTATGGGAGTGAGAGATAGGACAGTACGCATGCCATACACCAAGGATAGAAGATGATGTGAGTTGGAATGTTGCTACGAGGCATGAGGATAGAGAGGATAACATGCCCTGGTAAAGTGAATAATACATGGATGGTTTGCAAAAGTTAAAGAGAAATGGGGTAGTCACCTTATGAGGATGTTTTTATCATGAAATATGAGTCATACAAGGTTGAGTTGATCACCATAATTATGAGATCAGAGAGTGTTCTTAATGAAGATAGACATAGATTTGAGGTGAGACGATAAGTGAAATATATGGAAGTGTATGTCTTCAATGTTACCTAATGCCTAAGGATGTGAAGCGGTTGAGATTTATCTACCTAGTTTGGCTAGAAGAGGTTGTTAGACTAACCCTAAGTTTGGAAAAGAAGATATGTTTGGCTAACACTCTGATGTAACGATATTAGTTAATGGTTGTTTGGTTAGCCAGTCTAGTCCTTGATGCAATGAAAGGATGGGGGTAGAACCTCAAATGCACTTCTTTGGAAAAGAAGGTGATGAAACCCCGATAGAATGGTTCAGGGTTTTTGAGGTATTGATCTTGAGGAATCATGACATATAGGAAATCATGATTGAATATTACCATACAACATGGTACTACCAAAATAATAAGTGACAGTGATACTTTAGATATCTAAGATAAAGTTGCATGTGGTATATGGCCATGCAAGTTGAGGGCGAAGGACAAACACCAGTAACCCAGTGCATTAATATAAGGGATAAAGAGTCCCCAAAGGAGAAAGGGAGTTCATCACTATGGAGGTTGTAAGTCTCCCCTAGACCAAGGAAGGTCAAGATGCAATATGGGTTATGGTAGATCGCCTTACCTAGATGACATGAAAAAGAAAGAGTTATGTCAAGGGACAGATGTGGTCGAACTACCCATAAGAAGAGATGGTTCAACTACACCATGATGCAAGTTCAAAGGTTCTTGAGGTTGACCTATAGGTTCCCTTCCAAAAGGGGTAGTAGGTACTTGAAGAACTCGGTGTTAGTACAATTTATCACCCCTAACTAATGGTTAGTATAATCCAGACTAAAGGGTCTGATGAGAGCATGTGTGCTCATTCAGGGTGATATCTAGACACAGCTCTTATCCTATGAAAGATGTGACAATGACCACCATAGCCAGTATCGGGATTTATAAGAAGCTTTGTAAGGGAGGTTGTGTCGATCACCACTTCAGTAAGGTGATGTTGGTGAAAGGACCACATGATGGTTAGAAAAGGGCCACAGTGCGTGTAGATGAAGTCGCTTTGATCGTGCAATGTCTGAAAGGAGACTAGAGATGATGATATTCGTGACCAGATGCAAAGTAGACTGACATGCAGTTCACTGTGGGAGAATATGTGACATGAAAATCTGACCCCTCTAAGTTATAGCTAAGAGAGTTGAGTCCCCGATGCATGGGTTCTTTTGACATGGTTTGGTGGAGAAGGTTAAGTTTGACCTTACCCCTCAAGATAAAGTATTGTATGATGAGTTCCATGTGTCCAATTTAGAGCACTATGTGAGGTACCCTGACCATGTGCTGAGCAATCAACCTAGTGAGCCCCAAGGGAGGCTGAAACGGCCTGAGTCACCTGTGCAGTTTATAGATGCTAGGATGAAAGAACTCAGAGAAAAGAATATGTGATGATAAAGGTTCTTTGGAAGTGCCATGGGTAAAGTAAAGCCACATAGGGGCCAATGGTGGACATGGAATAGTCTTATCTTGAATTGTTTGTTTGCTTGATAAGAATTTTGAGGACAAAATTCCAACAAGAGGGGAAGGATGTTACAACCCCAATTTTTGGGTTCAATTGGTGAGAAATGTAATTTCTCATATTAAAGATAATTGAACAAATAATGATATAATTTGTTTTGAAGACATGGATTTCGTTTACAATAGCCTTGATGATTGTTTTGTGGGCTTTATTGGCTATTGGGTCCAAATAATAAGGAAATCCAATAAGTGAATGAATAATTGAATATTTGAGAAAAGAAAAATGTAGAAAACTCTAGAAGGCAAACCCAAAGAGGGATTTCGTGCCACTTGGGTTCCTTGGGCTCCAAGGAGTCCAAAGTTGCATAAAGAGTGCAATAAGAAAAGAAAAGATCAATTAAGTATTTCTTTATTAAGAAAGAATTTGAAAATAATGGTAAAATGTGGAAAATAAGTGAAAAGAGGTATAATTGAGTTATCCTTGGTAAAAATTCGTATCCCAAGGATTCCTAACATTAAAAGGAATATCAAAGAGGAAAATAAAAGAGAAATAAAGAGAAACCCTCAAAAAAAGATATTTTAATGAGAAATAAACATGATAATGTGAAATAATGCATTTAGATGCATCTAGAAGGATAATAAATATCCTTGGAAAAGAATTTCGAAATAATAGAGTTTCTTGGGGTCCAAGGAGCCCCAATAAAGAGGAAAGAAAGAGAAAATATCAAAATTGCAAAATAAGAGGATAATATGATACATTATTAATGATTTTGGTGGCTTTGTGAAAAAGGAAGTGATTTCTATTAAAAAAATAGAAATTTGAGCCAAAGAATTAAAAAGCAAGAATAAAGAGAATAAGGGAAAAGGTTTTTGAATTTATAAATATTCAAATAACATAGTTATCTAAGGATATAATGAAGAGAGAGAGAGATGGTTGCTTCACACCCAAGGAAAATATGTTTCCTTTCAAGAATAGGACTTGAGTCCTCAAGGAGGCATGCCTTAGGGCTTTGTACTCCCCCCTATATAAGGGGTAAGGCATTGGGCCGAGTTCAGAAGATCACACACACCAACTTCTCTTCTTCTTCCATGTTTGTCATTCATAAACCCTAGCGGAGGAAAACAATGCGATCCTGGCACAATAAGGGGACCAAGTGTGGTTGGGAAGGAAGATAGATCTACCCTGATGACATAGCAAGCTTTAGCCAGCATCACCATGCCCTAAACAGCGCGCCCTAGCAGCAGCACAGCTGCACAGGGTGGCTACAATGGCGGGCAAACCCTGCCAACTGTGGCCATCTTGGCCGAGTCTTTAGGGTGCTATTGGTGCGCCCAGCCTTGGCGGAGGTGGGGCGAAGGTTGGCGTGGAGTTTCAGACCTTGGAGAGGGTGGAGCAGCCCTACAAAGAGTTGTTCTCATTGGCCATTATGGCTGGACGAAGGTAGGAGACGACCTAAGGGTCGTTAGACGGTTCTACCCCTCCGCACTGTGCTGGATCGGCTGGTTAAGTGGGGGCAAGCACATCATTTTGTTATGTTTCCAATAAGGCAAGTTGTGTCGCATGGATGGGGTGATGTGGTGCTCCGTGATTGGTCCAAAAAGGTAACTCTTGCTAAATTCATAATTAATGATTGATAGCTCCGATTAGGACAAGTAATGTATGAAAATTGATCCTCATAATGAGAGGAACACAGAGAAATTATTTTGAAGCCTAATTTTGCATGCTATTCAAAAAGTAGTGTAAGTTATCAACTTTAATGAATTAAAGATTAAGAAACTCTACTTTGAAATGATTAATGTAATTGGTAGAGTTTAATGGGCAATTAAAGTTGAGATTAACCTATTAATTGTAAAAAGGTACATTAAGATCGAAAAGGATGAACTTTTCATGTAATTAGTGTAATTTAGAGATTATGTGCATAAATATAATTAAAATTTGAAAAGTAAATAAAGTTATCATCTTTAATGATGTAATTAATGAAAAACCCTCATATTTGATGATAGATGGATTTAATGTTGTTCATTGGATAATTCAAGCCAATATTAACCTATTGTTAATAAAAGTGAAAATAGGATCTAAAAAGATGATCGTTTTATATAAGTGGCTTAATTTAGGGTTTCATGCATGAATATGCATTAATGAGCTTGAAAACCCTAATTTAGATGAATATGTCTTTTAATTGTTTCAATTGTTCAAATCCATGAATAAATAGGGATATGATGATCCTAAGTCAATTTGGGTATAAAAGACTATTAAAATGGATAATTTGAGCAATTTGGGTTTATATGAGTAGAAAAGAGTATTTTAGGGTTTTTTGACCTAAAAGGGATAAAGTTTGAGGAATTGATCTAAGAAACCCTAATGAAGATTAATGAAACCCTAAAATGGATACAAAAACCCTAGAAAGTGAATCCAAGTCAGTAAAGTAGATTCTTGATAAAGTGTGTAATAAATAGAGTACATATTCTTTTTAGGAATTATGTGATGATTGAATTGCTTGCTTGGATTGCATTCTTGGTTGGGTTTTCTTAATGCTTGTGAAATCATCAAATCAGGTATGTGGTTACGCTTATGATTATCTCGACTAGTTTTCTGAGGATTTTATCGATGTTTCCCTCATGGCTTGAAGTAACTGTTGGATGCTTTTATTTCATGCAACTATAGAGTGACTATGACTATCACTATGAATATACATGTATAACTGGCTAGATCCGGGACCACCTCTGTGGCTTTTAAAGGCTAAAAAGGGGTAACCTAGAGTAAGGTCTAGGTTATCGTGGGTTAGAAATTGGGCTACCAAGTGTAGTGCCATGAGACCCATTAGCATGTCATGAGTTAAGGAGTGGGCTACTTACGAGTAGTACCATGTGACTCAACCCTAGAAATTGTTTCACCTATAGGTGGGACAATGAGGGGTTTAATGGGGATGTACCATAAGGAAGGTAGTATCCAGGTCCACTGTAGGGATAGCACAGAGGATAGGGTACTCATGGATCGCAGAGTTATATTTAAAACGTAATCTTAGTTGTTAAATGATTAATTGAATGATTACGTTGTTATCATAGTTGCATATTTATTGTTCGCCCACATACCATCTTCGGCTGACCGACGTTTTGTTTGTCAGCATTTTAGGTACAAGCCAAATGGACAAACAGTAAATCGTCATATTGCGAAATACATGAAGTAAAATGCAAGGAGGATTAGTTAGAGTAGAATACATACACGGATAGAAGTTTAGAAATCCAAGATTTTCAAAAGCTATGCAAAATTTTATTACAGATTTTCAGTATAGATTGTTGAAATTTAATAATTGTTCTCGGTTAAGTGTCGAACCTTTGATCTGTAAGTTATGGGTGCGGCTTCGACCTCTCGGTCTCCCTTAATTGGGGGTTATCGGGAGGTGAGGTCGTAACACTTACCAAGGTCAAGGATCACCAAGAACCACCATAAGGAAGATGATCAAACCCTAGATCACCACATGCAAGAGAAGAACAACCACTTCCTCCAAGATCAACATCTCCACTTGCACCACCAAGCTCAAGGCTAAACACAAGTAAGAGGAGAGAAAGAAGGGAGATAAAGGGGATACTTGCATGTGAAACGAAGGGTATATATACTCAATGGTGGGAGAGAGATGAAGGGTTATGAGGTTTCAAGATATAAGAGAACCTAAGTACACATGTCCCTCAAAACCCCGACCTTGCAAGCACTCAAAACATGCATGAAACAAAGGGTGATAAAAACAAGGTAGTGTATCAACCAATTAGGCCCACTACACCCTTCAGTTGAAGCCAAACTAGGGTTGAACATAGTAGCGATCGATACATTTTGTCACCCCAAACAACAAGTCAACACACATCACCACAAGAAAACCCTAGAGACCAAATCCAAGGACAAAGCACCTAGGTCTCTAAAAACCAACCCAGGCAAGGTTATTTGGTCGAAGCACTCACAAGGACACAAAACACATGGTCGCTATAAAGGTTACACCATCATGGTCGACACCAACAACTTAAGCATTCATGCAAACCATGCAAACCCTAGCTCCACACACATGATGCCACCTCATCAACCAAGGTCCAACAAGGCACCTAAGAATCATTCTTTCTCTCATGATGCCAAGGCACAAGAGGCACATCCAACATGTGACAAATTGCAAGACAAATTCTCAACATGGGTATATTGCAACTTCGCCCAAAACAAGCATACATATAGCTAGCTCAAACATCAACCAAACTGGACCAAACTGAAAACATAAGCATGCCAAATGTTATTAAGGTGAATCACATGATTATATTTAGGTTTTAAGAATCTCATTAAGCAAAACAAGAAAGATCAAGCATTAAGCGAGGTTAGGGGTCTTACAACCTCAACTACATATTTTCACCCTTCCAGATGCTCAAGTCGGTTGACTCACATGTAAGAATTGGTACAGTCTAGAAAGCCAATTGATCAACTTCCCACCAGTCCACTGACACAACTGGAACCAAGAAGGTGCATTTTCACACCCAGTCGATCGGCTCAACCCCGACCGGTTGATGGACCAACATTTGAACTGGGCATCAAAATCCTCCAATCAGGCGATTCACCTCCAATCAATCGATGGACTTGCTCTTGAACCAGACGTCCAAACTCTCCAACTAGTCGGTTTGCCTCAAACCAGTCGATCAAATTTCCTTGGAACCAAAATATCAATTCAGCCAGTCATACTGGCCCTCGCTTGGAAGTCACAAAGAAATCAACTCAGTCGACTGACTAGAAACCAACTCGACTGACTGGAGTCACGAATAAACAATTTTCAGTGACTTCCAACTTCAATTCTAGGGTTTCCAACCCTATTTCCCATATAAAAGGAGGGGGCCCAAGAACAAAGGCTCGTTTATTGTATCCCACATTCTAGTATTCATACTTGTTATTTTCATTAGTTTCCATGTATGCTTATAAAAAGATTTGTGGGAAAGAGTCATTATCTTTTATTGCTAGATTAGAGTCTAATTAGTATTGGATTCTTCCTTTTTACCTATATCCTTATGACTTTGTCTCCTTCCTCTTATTCGGTATCATCTTTTAATATGAGCGAGTAGTTCTTTATATCAGCCATGGGATGTATCCCAGTAACCAGTACTTGTTCTTCTTGCTATTAACTATGTATGCTTGTTAGTTAGATTATGTTTCATTATATTCCCCCATGTGGTTTATGGCTTGATCTATAATTTTCCTATTTGTTAACCTTGGGTGAAGACACCACTGATCCCAAAGGTTTAGAGCAACCGAATGAACATATAGAGTTCCAGATGAGATCTTAGAAGCTCTATTGGATGATTGGGCAATGATCCACAAACAATGAGATCTAAGGTTTGTGAGAAGATCGATCTTGTGAAATAGGTTTCAGAAGAATGTACTCTAATTATTCTAATCTAATTTACATGTTTTAAAGAGTTTACTTGATTAGAATAGCTATGGGGTTATGGGTGTGAACCCCAAACCCATAATATTTCCTCATAAATTGAACTGATCTTAGTTTCACGTCACTTCTACTCTACAATCTTATTTCTATTCTTAGTCTTTTTTTTAGCAACCATGTCCTTCTGTTATTAAATAAAACCCATATACAGACTGTTTGCTAACGCCTCTCCTCCCTCTTGGCAAATCCAAGGCGGAGTGTTGGGGTAGCATTCACTAGCATAAATAGATGACAACTCTTGGGGACAGGAGGATAATCTAATATTGGGAGCTGGTTTCTTCAAGAACCACTTTGCCTTCTTGTCAGCAAGGCGGTTGAACTCTCATCCACAATGGACTAGTCTGCATCTGTTGATGGTTCACATTTTCCGCATTCCGGCATGCTTCAAGCTGGTCAGGTATGGTGGTACGTTTGCATCGTCATGGAGGAACTTGACTGAGAGTTGAGAATCTGAAAGAATACATGGCGAAATGCATCCTCGTTCAATCAAGACATCAAGTCCCAGAAGGATGGCTTGCATCTCTCCTTCCATTGGATCACTTCCTCAAATGATCCGAGCTCCGCCTTTGATCCATACACCCTGATAATTCCGCAAGATCCAGCTATAACTGATGATCTCTTTATTTTTGCTCCTAGTAATAATAATTCTCAATCAAACTAAATCTAAATATTGTTCAAAAAATAATTTTTGGATATGTGTTGTCCTTTAGATACAATCCTTCATGTACTACATTGAATGTGTTTTCTTATGGGTGGATTAATTGCAGTTATTTAGGTTAAATTCAAGGGATCTCTCCCCTAGTGGATTTTTCCATGCAATTAATTGTACATCACATATCAAGATAAAATGTGACACTCATTTAGGAATATTTTGATGACCATTATTCTTCATATTCCAATATTCTTAAAGCATGTGATAGGATATCATTCTCTCCAAATATGTTTAGATTATGAGTGATGATAATTGGGATTGAAGGTGGTGGTAGTAGTTACAAAATTTATGAGTTCATAAGGTTATCATGGCAAACTATTCTACATTCAACCCCTACCTTGATTAGGCGAACTCTTTTGCATTCAAAACCATACATCAATAGATAAAGGATTATTTCATATGAAGCCCTATGTCGAGTAGGAACCTCTAAATGTTCTCTTTCACTTCAAAACATATATTTGGTAGGTACCTCATCTCAATTTTAATACCTACATCTAGTAGACATCTACTCTTCAAGTCATAACCTAAATGAGCACTTCATATTTCAAAAAGCCCAATCTTCCATTAGTGACTCCTTATATTTTCCAAGGGTAATGACTCTAGCCCTAATTTGGTCCATCTATCATGTCTCTACAATTGACCTAGTTCACAATGACATCTAATTGTAAGATAAATAGAAAAAATAAATCTTCCAAAATCATGCATTTTCAAAGATCTTTCATGATTACAAGATTCATCATTCAATGGGATATCCTTTGATGAGTCTTATACTTTTCATATATAAAAAGGTCTCCACAGTCCTTTGTCACTTTCACTTTTTTCCTAAATAGGACATAAATCAACCAGAAAAACAAACATAGATTGAGGAAAGTCTAGTTGATGTCACGTCACATATGAGATTAAGAGAACTTCAACAAGGACAATACTCCACCCCAAAAGCTTGGTGACATCCTAAGGACAAGAGGTTAACCATGCATAGTCCATAGCCTTAGGTAGGCAACCTTGAAGCTTAACATTATCACTTGCCCAACCATACTCTTTCCATGAATGGTTATCCTCATAAATTATCCCTAAAAGTAAATAACATCATTAACGCTACTCGCCCAATAATTCAACAAAATATCCCTTGACGAGTCTTGCATCTTGACCTTTCATAACCAAAAATTCAATTAGACTTGGTTCATGCATGCAATTTGCACTCTTGTCTCGAACCATATCTTGAGAGGGGCTAACTGTTGACACCTCATTTTCGATCAGCCAATCGATGATCAAGATCATACATGCTTTCTACCTAATAGTGAAATTTATTAATATATTTCATAATTTTTCACATTTTTAAATTACTTGATCCACCTATGCTCACCCATTTACTTCCAATCAAGGATTCAATTGATATAAATTTATTTCTATAAATTTAAGTACAATTTTCCATTTATTTGGGACTTTTACAAGCATTTGCAATAAATCGACGAGTTGAGTTATCTTTAATATAACATTCAGTTCACATTCCAATTGGAAATCCAATTGCCCCTTTTTTATTTTCAACAAATATGTATCCTTTTGCTAAAGAACGAGATAAAGGGAAGACTTGGCCTTCAAGTCTTATCCCTCATATTCCCATCTTTTTTAATGAAGCTTTATTTTTAAATGACAAAATCCAAGAATCAAAATAATTTCATGTATGAAATATCTCTGAAATCTTCTAGAAAATCACAAAACTAAGATATGAAAAAGAAATTTATATCCTTCTCAAGGACACTTGATGCAGTGTGACGTTCTGTAGGATGAAAAATGGAGAAATTGAGCGTTTCACTAGTGAATGTCTTGTGGAAAAGCAATGCCTTACCAAAATTTCCCCTAGAGCTCAAAATCTTAACTCTTTGGTTTCCTTTTCTCTGATTTGATAGAGACATGTTTCCAAAAATTCCTTTTTGGACAATGAACACTCAAACACTAATCTAGAAATATTTATAACCCCCCATATATACTATTTCAAAGACTTCCTTCTGACTCTCCTGAAGCTATAGAGAGACTACCTCCTTATGAAAAGATCTTGTTTCCTAGTTTCTAGAAAACCCTTATTCTAGACCATGTGCTCCCCTATACCAAAAGGTTATAGATATGGTAAGATGACAACATGTTCACCTTATTTAATTGTTAGTTATGCCTATAGATCTCAACCTAAGCTTTCTTCTAGCCTGTGTACTCCGCTATGTGCAAGGTTACAAAGATGGTAAGATGGCAACATGTTCATTTTCTTTAATTGTATTTATTATATATTTATCTCAACTTGAACTTAACTATTACTCATCTTTCTTAATCATAAAAAATTTACTAAAACTACTTTAGTTGCTTCAGTATTGCTCATCTAGGGACAATTTCCATGGTTTTCGATCTATATATGAGTATAGTCAAATTAATGAACTTGATTATTTTATCATGTAAATCTAGTTGTCTTTCTAGTTCTTTCACTTTTAGCTTATGCACAAAGAATAGATCTTGCTCATATTGAACCTATTTTCTAATCATCTTCTATTTATCTTCCTAGATCTTTTCCAAATCTCCCTATATGGATTTATGTTGTGGGAGATACCAAGTTGATTGAGATCTTGTAGTTAAAATTAAAGTTATAGAGATGATGATGGAAATCATTTTCATCTTGATTCCCCAAATACTCGCACATGTTGATATCATTTTTTCTTTGTTTCTTTTTTTGTTTTCTTTAGCAAAGCCCAAATGGAACAACTTTTACGAACTTGATATTTCTAGTAACAATACTTATTTTAAGACAACACATGGGTGCCTAACATACCTTCCACATTCGTAATGTGATTTTTTATTTTTATTTTTGTCCATAATTTACATGTTGTATATGCCCTCGAGTGGAGTCACTTTTCAATATTTTTAAGTTTTTTGTTGGTTTAAACGTTTATCTATGATTTTTTCTCTCAAAATGATATGGTGACTCCAAATTTGTATATTTTCGCATATTCCATGAAGATTACAAGTGGTTGCTGAGATTAGTCTTCATGGAATTTTAACCTATGGGTAAAACACTAGAGATAACTTAGTTTCAATTCTGCTCTTACATAATTCCATGCCCTTACTCTAATTTACCAAACCAAACGTAAACCCTAAAAATCCTAGCCTCTACAATTATTAAGTAGAGAAACCCATAACTAGAGGCCAATTATGTCCATGTAGATTCGACCATGACTTGCCTACTTTACTACATCCCATGCACGTGCTCTTGCAGATCTTGTAATATAAGGTGCTATTTAAGCTACTTTTGTGAGGCTGAACCATTTGTGCATCAAAGATTAATCATTGCTAAAGGATAACATGTGGGCTTGTAGACTGAGCCATGGATAAAGATAAGGAAACCATTAAATCAATTTTTTCTTCTTTCTATCCCCATTCATAAATATCAAGTAGATGGATGCTACATGTTAAATCAACAAAGAGTTTAGAAGGTTCTTGATGTGATATGCCTAGCCATTATTCGCTTGAAAATGGTCACTAAGGATATTCCTTTCATTGAAGTTATATAGGATGAGATGACATGGATTTATATTAAAAAAAGGTAAAATTTATATATTTGAAACTTCATATTATCATATGTTCTTTATCCATCGATCATGCATCCTAATAGGTGTTGGCAATGATTGAAAAGAATTATATCTTTTATGTGGTTATTGACTTATAGTAAAATTTATATTACCTTAAGATGTAGTAGAGGAGATTCTTGTTCTCTACAATCTTCACTTTTTGTGATGGAACCCACGTCTATGTTAGAGATTGTCTCTTACAAATAGCCTTTGATGATGTTATTCATTGAATGGTTTATGATAGCTGATTTTCTTTGAATATACTTTTTAGTTCAAAGACGATATATTAGCAAGGAAACCTACTATGGGTGTTTATCTTGGCTTTTTGGAACAAAACAAACGTGTTCAATGTTCCAAAATGAAAGAATCAATAGCTTATTGTCCACTAAAGTAATATGAACTTATGTTGTTAAAGAGAATTCAATGAATAGGAGGAAACTTGAAAGAAAAGAACTCCTAGAAGATCTAACCCCTGGGAAGGATTGATGGATTACAATTTATGTGGATGATGTAGTGGACTACAAAATTAATAACACATACACTAGAGGCTGCTATAAAATGTTGACGGGGATTGAGAATAGAGCACCTATATAGGGAAAGTTTTGATGGAGTTTAGTTATATTATCATATATTCTACATTCATGTATTCCATGTATTAGAAGGTCATGGTCTTAAGAAACGATGTATAACATTTATTTAAATTTGGTACGTGATCGATATGTCTTAGGTGTGAAAGTTGTAGGCAGATGTGAGCTAACTAGATATGCATTATATAGAAAATGGATGGCGGCGTCTAACACCTTTCAACGGGAGGTCAAACTGTAATATTTAGTGTATTTTCAGAGATGTGAGATTTGGTGATTTCTACAACTCCATCTAACCAAACATGGGACTTATAATGTCATTTTATCAACACAATCCGATTGGACTAAATTCGTCACATCAAATGTGTTCCCATAACATAGCTGATTTCCTCAATGAGCCTTTCCAGGTAGCCATAATATAAGGGCTAGAACTGGTGTTGAACATCATACACATAATAAATTCTTGTACAACTGGTAAGGGTGATTCGAGCTGAGTACCAGCAGATCAAGAGAGCCTGGTCATCCTCAGCTCATAACTCTTGTCACCATATGGAAAAGGAGTGGAGGCCACCAGAGGAAGGATGGGTCAAGATCAATACTAATGCAGCAGTCCGGAAGAAAAACGGCGCTATCGCGTGGGTCATCAGAGACCATACAGGTAGCTGGTGCTCGGCAGGAGGGAAAAAGGTGGAGGCTCATACTGTCCTTGAGGCTGAACTAGCTGCTATCCTCATGGCCTTGCAACACGCTTGGAGCTTAGGGTGAAGGTTAGTGGTCCTAGAAACTGATAGCAGCAAGGCTTTTGAGGTCATTGATGACGAACAGGGAAACTTTCCTGCGATGGAACCGTGGAAGACTAGGATCATATCCGTGCTTAAGAGGGACTGGATAGTCAACCTCGGCCATATAGGACGAGGGTCCAACTCTGTTGCAGATGTCTTGGCCAAGCTGCACCTAAAAAACCAGTCCGATGAACAGACCTATCATCGCCCACCAGAAGACATACGTAGCCTTGTGGATGCCGACAAGGCCAAAAGTGTTATGAGTAGGAATAGTAATAGATGTAGTGGGTATGGAGTAGTCTTTAGTAAATTATGTAATCTATCTTTGTTTCGCTCGCAAGAGGGGGATAAATAGATAGCCTCCTGATTTATCCAAAAAAAAAAAAAACTTGTACAAAGTCTATGCTCATTTTTATGCTAATTAGTAATACATAATTTAGTAATGGTTGCACTCTGTAGGAGAGAATGTGAGATTGTATCTGGAATCTACAAACTATGGAATATGTTTAAGAAAAATCTAGTGTCTTTAGTGAGGGTATTTTTATTGACGAAACATATGGCAGGAAGGACCATTTGGGTGTTCAAAACCTCACAAGGAACCCCGTTGATGTCTTATTCATCTTGAATTGCACTAGAAAGGGCGTAATTCAAGTTGTTACGGTTGTGAATGCCAACATAATTTAATATCCCATATACGAGAAATAAATGCATGATGAACTAATTTTGACTTAATTTAAGATAGCATAGCTATTGTAATTGCACTATGGAAACCTATCGAGTTGGGGAACCCTGATGGATGAGCAGAGTATGTGTGCTAAGAAGAATACACTCTAGTAGTTTTTCATAATGCAATATTTTTTTCAAAAATCTAATCCGTTGATCTTCTTAAACATCTTGTGAATAGCTCATACGCAAAATTTGAGTACATTTGGACATTTATAGGTCATGTTATAAAGACCGCAAAAATTATACATTTCAAATTAGTTTCGCGCGTCGGTTTTGTTGCCCTTAGATGAGCGACTTACACTCATCTAAATGGGCTCAAAATTTGTATGTAGCCTAGTTATAGTATGACGGTGAAGATCAATCATTTATATTTTGTAAAAAATAATATTGATATGCAAACACACTTGAGTGTATTCGTGCGATCTGTACACTCGAGTATGTGTGTATATATATATATATATATATATATATATATATATATATATATATATATATATATATATATATATATATATATATATATATATATATATATATCTTCAATGGAGTTATACCAGTTCAAAGAAGCCCCTCATGCAAGGCTGTATATATGCACAGTGTCAACTTCTTCCAATAATTATTTTCATAAGAAGCGGTTTTATCAGTGGTATCGGATCTGTGTTCGGAGACGATCGAAGCCTTTACTATGGTTTACTATTGACGATTGAATCTTTCCCTTTAAGAAAAAAACATACTACCTCAGAATTGATCGCAAGGAACAAAGTCTGGGATCAGCTAGAAACCGAATACCAAATATGACGACATTGCTCAAGACAACGATGTCTTGCTGGTTACACATGAAACACGTGCATCGAGGGTGTCATATCCTTTAGACTGCCTGGTTATAGAACTGAGTTATAGATATTGGTTGCCGTGGCGTGGAGTACGTCGAGGAAAGCAGCAGTCTATATAAACTATATGCTGTCTTGTCTCTTGCTGTCCGGTGCAGTGCATGGTAAAAAACAGAATCTAATGTGGCTTGCCTAACATTTATGCCCTTTCATGCCTGACTTTTACAACCATAAATACACGGTGATCAAGCTGATAAGTGCATTTGAAATTTGAGAAATTGAACGGACTCACTCGATCTGCTTACATCGGAGCACTAAGATATTCAATCGTTGAGAAAGGTACTTCCTTCATTAGAGATGTATGTTGCTATGCTGGGCGGTGTTTTTCTAAGTCTCAACTCCATGTTTGACTTTTGCTGCCAATAACAGAGGATAATTCAGCATGCCACTGCATATAATGGAGAACCATAAAGCTTTCCTTGTTGGCCAAGTCGTCTCTCTCCCCGCCAATCTGCTTGGCTCTGCCACGAGTCACTTTCCCCTTAGTCACGCCGCTTTCTTGCCTCTGGTCAAATTGGAATTTATGCTTTACGTGCTGATGGTAAGAAATTAGAATATAAAACTAAAAGTAATCCAAAATTTTAAAATACATGCTTCGTTGGGATGGTTAGATAATGGGATTGTTTGGTCTGCTACCGAATACACCACAGGGCCGTACCGTCTGCTGATGGGATGAACCATCAAGCACTCAAGCTTGACAAATAACCACCTTGTGTCCTTGTCTGGCTTATGTATCGAAGATTTGGGCGGCTCTCGTCTTGACATCACGAAGAGGGCCGACAAACATCATAAACTTTAGAGAATTTGAATCCAGTCACTACTAAAAAATATAGTATAGGTGACAGTCATGTAAAGGATTACACATTTTAGGTGGCATGCTTGTGCATCACTTATAATCTGTATAAACTTGTGTGAAATACATGACATACATTTTAGCATTTTGAAAAAGTTACATACTTTAGGTGACATACATGTAAATCATCTATAATCTGTATAATCCTACGTAATATAGATGACATATAATTTATCATACATGAAATGGTTACACTAAATAGGTGACATACATTTGAATCACCTATACTCTAATGGGAGTTTTTCATATAGGTGACATGGATATGAGTCACATGTGATCTATGAGGGGGTATATATTTAGGTGACACACATGCATGTCACCAAATTTTTAAGTGACACGTGTACTTGTCACCTAAACTTTAGGTGATAGACATGTCAGTCATCCAATATCTCCCAACTAATAATAAGCATCAACAAGCTTCATGGGGATATTGTTGACTCAAGGTCAATTAGGTCAATGTTGACTCACGTCTAAATTGACTAAACTCGTGTTTTGATTATGACTAACCATTCCACATATTGGTGTCTAATGTCTCTACTTGAGTGATTTCAGATTAGGTATAGACACACTCCAAATGCCCTAACTTGTGCATCTCAAATTGGAGAAAAGACAAGTCAAAGTCAATACAAGTGCATGTTTTTGTAATATGATGTAAATCCATTAGAATCATATTGTAAATCACTTGTAATGATTGAATGACTTGTAATTAAGCTTAAAAAAAATCAGGAGTACTTAGATCGAATGTTTAAGCACTCAAAAGCCATTTTCCAAAATTCACATCAGGTTGTTCATCGGTCGAGTTCTGTGAGTTGCAAACTCGACCGATCCTGATTGGATCTTGAAAATGACTTTTGATCGGTCGAATTTACACTTCACAGAACTCGACCGATGGAGTACCAGACTAATTCGATTTTCATTGGTCGGTCGAGTTTCCCCAGGACAAACTCGATCGATGGTCTGAATATCGGCTTTGTCTTTTACTATGTCGGTCGAGTTACCCTTATCGAAACTCGACCGATTTCACTGTATAGAAAAGTGCAGAAAAGTGCTTCTAGCCGTTTTGGAGTTGCAACAAGTGAAAATATATCTGTTGCAAGCCATAAAACGGCTAGTTTTCATTCTCAAGTGTTCCCAAAGGCTAAGAGGCATCCCCAGCTATAAATAGGACCCCTTGGGCTTCATTCTAAGGTTGATCATTCAATGCAAACTCTATGTGAGGTTCCTATTCTATAGTTGAGTGCTTTATACAGCCTCCTCTCTCTCTCTAAGATTAATCACTACATCCATTGAGTGAGTAGGAGATTTGTAAGAGAGCTAGTCCTACATGTATATTTTGTGAGGCTCTCACTTCCACCACCTCCCTTTCTCTCATTTCAACCATGAAGATGAAGGTTCGCTCTCTTGGCTAAGAGAGGTGAAGAAGAATAAGGGAAGGAGTCCCTTGGTGAAGATTAAGGTTGAAAACTTGGAGCTAGAGTGGGTAAGCCCTTGGTGAAGGTAGAAGACTCCTTGCTCAAGTGGGTAAGTCCTTGGTGGAAGCTTCTCCGAGTGAAGGTGAAGTCAAAGGCAGAAGATCCAAGAAGAGTGGGTAATTCCTTGAAGGCTGAAGACTTGTGTAAGAGTAGGTAAGTCTTTGGAAGAAGGCGGAAGACTCTTGCAAAGTGGGTAAGTCCTTGGTAAGGTTGAAGACTCTTTGTATTGGATAGATAAGTCCTTTGGTGGTCATGTATTGTATCTCTTATAATGAATATAAAGAAGATGAAAGGTTAAGAAATCCTAGAGGTTGACATCTCTAGGTAGTGGATTGACTCACTTCTAGTTTGAAGTGTGGAACCACTCTAAATAGCTTGTCTCTTGGTGTATGTTCAATCTCTCTCCCTTGTTATGCATGTTTTAGTTGCACACAAATTTCCTATTTAGCAACCTTATCTTGTGATATATATTGAAGGTCTAATGAATTTTGTTTAAGTGCATTCAGCTCTATTCACCCTCCCCCTCTAGAGCATCTAATCACCCATCTAGGATCCAATAGATATATCAATACATTTATTGATAATTTATAAAGGAGGATATGTGAGAGAAATTATTACTGAGAGTCTTTCTAAGTAATTCAGAGGGTCAATCATAGAGGGATATTGGGATAAAGATCTTCCCCCAAACTCAAATATGTCTCTTTTGTGATCATTCTAAGTCTAATGGGCATTTTTCTTGCGAAGCAAATTGATCCTTGACAGCAGCTTGCGTAGACCACCTACCCCCAATAACAATTGCTGCAAAAGAGTGGTGGTTGTCAAAAGCACTCGAACGACCTTGCTCCCATGTCCCCAAACTCATAGACATCTCTTTTATGAATAGTTAAGAGGACAATACATATATACATGTCTCAAATCTAAGAACTTTCAAAGACTTTCTATGAGAGGACACTATCATGATATGGCCCCTGGCTCCACCCACAAGCATTTTCACAGACTTTCTACCGACACACATTGTCATGATATGGATCATGGCTCCTCATAATACCTTTTGGAAGATTTTCATGAACGAACATTATCATGATATGGACTCAGTCTCCTTACAAATGCATTTTTAGGAACTTGTTGTGAGAGGACACTATCAAGATATGAGCCACAAGTCCTCAAAGCCACATTTCAAGGAACTTGTTGTGAGTGAGTACTGTCATGGTATGGTTCATGGATACTCCCAAATGTATTTTCATGGGGATATATGAATACATTTATTTGACAACTTGTAAAGGAGATGTTTGAGAGAAAATGTTGTTAAGAGTCAATCTAAGTGATTCATAAAGGGATATGGGCATGAAAATAGTCACCAAATTTATACATGTCTCTTTGGTGATCATTCTAAGGCCAATGAGCCTTTGTCTTACGAGGCAAATTTCTCCTTGGAAACATCTTACATAAACCTCCCACCCCCAGCAACGATTCCTACAAATGGGAGGTGTAACACCTGGGTCCACTACCCAAGGCTCTAGTAGAGTTTTAGGATTGACAACTGGTCCCACAGACCACCACTAGCCTTAACTGCGCACTTTATCCTCACTCACACACAAACCAAGGTCAACTTCCCGACTGGTCACCCATCCTAGTACTACTCCAAGCTAAGCATGCTTAATTATGGAGTTCTTTAGTGATGGGCTCCCGGAAAAGGAGGTGCACCTTGGTGATATGGGTAGTCTAATCATTACTTTTAAGATCAACTTATCTGAGGCCTCAAATCCTGGTATGTTACAATCTCCCCCACTTAGACTCTTGACGTCCTCATCAAGTCTCAACTACATTGCCTCATAATCTGACCCCATTTCAGTGCAGACCCACAATGGCCCATGGACACCCAACTCCCCATCACGGAATACCAGCGCAAGGGTGGCTACATCAACCATGGATGACCCTTTCCTACATGCCTGGACCACACAACTCAAGACTGGCATGTCACATGCCCATGTGGGCCCCACCTACTAGAGGGGTTATGGCTCTAATACCATTTGTAACACCCGGGCCCACTGTCCAAGGCTCAAGTAGAGTTTCAGGATTGATGACTAGCTCCACAGACCACCACTAGCCTTAACTGTACGCTTTATCCTCACTCACGCGCAAGCTGGGGTCAACTTCCCGACTGGTCACCCATCCTAGTACTACTCCAAGCTGAGCAAGCTTAACTATGGAGTTCTTTAGTGATGGGCTCCCAGAAAAGGAGGTGCACCTTGGTGATATGGGTAGTCAAATCATTCCTTTTAAGATCAACTTATATGAGGCCTCAAATCCTGGGATGTATGTTCATAGACTTGTAAATCTTTTTTTATATGTAAATGTAATCCAAGCTGTAATAATTCATGTTGTTAATATTCATGTTGAATGTTGAGAATGTTATGGTGTATATTATAGTTGTATGTTCATGTATGCGCATATTTATTCTGCAACACACTTTGATACAATTGCTTAACGTTTTCGCATTTTGTCTTTTCATCTCCATGGGGTTTTGAGAAGGTGAAAATCTGGGGATGTTACAGGAGGTAACTGCCATAAGCACCCAATCAACCAAGCTTCAATTGTCCCCAAAATCATAGATGTCCATTTATGAATAGTTAAGAGGACAATACATGTATACACATCTCCATGACTTTTTTGTGAGAAGAAAATGTCATAACATAGGCCCTATCCCCTCCTCGAAGAATTTTAATGGACTTGTCCAAGAGGACATTGCCATGTTATGGGTCGTAGATCCTCACACATGCATTTTGGGAGACTTTTCCTGAGAGGATTCTCATGATATGGGCATGGATACTCACAAATGCAGTTTCAAGGACTTGTTGTGAGAAACCACTATCATGATATGGGCCCAAGATCCTCACAAATGCATGTCAAGGGACTTGTTCTGAGATGGCACTGTCATGATATGGGCCCAAAATCCTCACAAATACATTTCAAGGGACTTGTTGTAAGATGATATTGTCATGATATGGGCCATGGCTCCTCCTAAATGAATTTATGGACATTATCAATATATGGGCCCTGACACTGCCTTAATGCATTTGAAGGGACATGTTGTGTAAGGACACTATAATGATATGGGTCGTGGCACCTCCCAAATGCATTTTTAGGGACGCACTGTGAGATAACATTTGTCATGATATAGGCCATGACACCTCCCAAATACATTTTCATGGACTTGTTGTAAGAGGACGTTCTCATGATATGAGACCTAAAACATCTCAAATGCATTTTTAAGGACTTACTGTGAGATGACATTGTCATCATATGTGTCATGACACCTCCCAAATGTATTTTCAAGGACTTGATGTGAGAGGAGATTGTCATGATATGTGCCCAAACTTCACCCAAATGCATTTTTAGGGGCTTATTATGAGAGGAAACTGTCAATATATGGGCCATGTTTCCTAGTTAATGCATTTAAAAGGACATGTTATGAAAGGACAATGTTAAAGAGTATATATTAGCCAATTTAGTTAATAGGTTAATTAGTTAGTGGGATTTTTTATCTAATCCCATTTAGATTACTTGTTTCCTAAGTCTTAGGGCGTCACCCCTCTCCTATATAAAGGAGAGGACGTCCAGTCTTGTATTCATCCCATTGCATTCTATATCATCTTATCCTTCACATGGTATCAGAGTGTGTTTTCTCCTGAGGGAAACCTAGCTGCCACCCCCCTTCCCTCTCCTCTCCGACGTGCACATAGCCCTAGCCGCCATTGCTTGTCTTTTTCATAGAGCAACTGAGGGGGAGAACCCCCACCTGCGGGCAGCCTTCGTCGTTGCCATGGCTTAGGCTGGATGCCTGCTAGGCAAATCTCGGCCTCCATGGCCTCTCCTCCTCCTTCTTAAAGATCCAATTGTCTTTCCGTACATCGGTTCTATCCATCCCAGCTATCTCCAATCTATTTGTCATCTCCCAATGCTATTAGCCACCATCAAGCTGTCGTCAACAGCAGCAGTCAAATTCACCATCAGTCATGTCGCCGCATCACGTCATCACTGCATCCTCCTGCATTCAGTGCAAGTGTTGCGACCAACAATATTGTTTTCGCCGTTGGCCGCAACCATCAGCATAGTCGCAGCTGCCGTCGTCCAGGATGAAAACCACTATTGTCTACCAATGTGTTGCCCATGCTCGCTGACCATACGCCTGACGCCATCAGTGCATAGCAGTAGCACCACTGCTGCCAATCAGCAGTGACAACCGTAGCCAATGATAGCCATCTCATAGTTGTCGATCACATCGCCACCAACCATAGCAATCATCATCATCATTCTGTGTCCATTCACTACAGTGTTGTTTCCTCATTTAATAGCAACCGTATCCCCAACCAACAATCATACTCTTCAGTCTCCATCGCCATCATCCAGGACCTTGGTCGTTTACCACATTGCTGCCCTACTGCTATTTATCTCACCATTATCACCCATTATCTCTATCTATTGTTGCATGTTGTCCTATTTTTGTCGCCTTGCTTTTACTTAGAGAGATTCTCCATTACCCTAATTGTTCTATCTTATCCCAAGTTTTTGACTCTCTCTCTATTTAGATCCTTAATTGGTCCTATCTTTTGCTAATCGGATTGAATTTTAAGTCTAATTGGATTTTTCATGGGGACTCCACCCCTACACCCCCAGATTTTTTGGCCTAATGGGCCAAACAAATCCCTTTTTAGGTCGTGATTCGATCCATTTAATTTTCAAACTAAATCTTACATTGACCCATTTAGCATATTCTCTCTGATTATTGGTTTCATTCTCCACATATTACACATCCTCATATCACAAATATCTCTCAAATCCACCAATTCCTTTCCCACCCACCCATCATGTGTGTATCCATTTTTCCATGTATAGGGGGTCTTATATCCTTTTCTCCACACAAAACACTCACTCTCGTCGTATTTGGTGTCGAGGGGGGATGGAGAGGAGATGAAGATATGAGAAGAGAGAGAAAGAGAGAATGTGAGAGAATATGTATGAGAGAGAGAGTGTGAGAAGAGATTATATATGTATTTAGGCTATATATGTTCCAGGCCATTACCTTCATGGAGATTCACATTATTCAGCACATCCATTCTCTACATCTAGACAACAATGAAGAACCTTCATTTAGCTTCAACACTGAGCTATCCACATTCGTACCGTGTTATGTACATTAGGTGTTGATGGTGTGCTTCAGCTGCATTCACATGAGATAGATGGGTACTTCTTCAGATTTTTAGAAGCTTAACAAGCCTGCCAATCTACTTCTGCAAGGTTGATTCATCCAAATTTATCTTCATCGAGATGCTTCATTACGTCTTCTCCGAGCTACATCTATTGTATTAGCATCACCTTCTACTAATCTTCTTGGGACTTTCCTTGATGGATGATATCTCCTTTCCTATCAAGCCCCCAAGGTTCATGCATCACAATTTTATGGTACATGCATCATATCATGAATACATTGTCTGTTCATCTTCGTGCCACGTTATGCACATCTTCTCAAACAATTTGAAGATTCTTCTACTGCTACATAGACATTGAGCATCCACGTTCGTGCCACGTTAAGTACGTAATCCAATGAAGATGATGTAGTGATGGTGTTGAGGATCGTCTACTCCAAGTGGAAAATTACTGATGTAGTATCAGGTTCCATTCTTCAGATGCTCTTCATTCTAGATGCACTCCAAAGACCTTCTTCAAAGCTCGAGGATCTCCAGCCTGCAGAATACAATTTCAAAGAAGAGAGGCATTGTCACCACATGGTTCAGGGGGAGTATTAAATAAGGGGGAGTATTGATTTTTGTATGGGGAGTGATATTTATCTTTAATTTATCATTTCTTTTATCATTTTATCGAGTCTTGTAACCTCCAAGCTTTGGACATATGTTTCACCCATGCTCTGTCTTGTGGGGGAGTGTTAAAGAGTATATATTAGCTTATTTAGTTAATAGGTTAATTACTTAGTGGTCTTTTGTATTTCAGCCTGTTTAGATTGTGTGTCCTAAGTCTTAGGGTGTCTCTCCTCTCCTATATAAAGGAGAGGATGTCTAGTCTTGTATTCATCCCATTGCATTAAATATAATCTTATTCTGCACAGAAACTATCATCATATGGGTCATGGCACCCCCCAAATGTATTTGTAGGGACTTGCTGTGAGATAACATTTGTCATGATATGAGCCGTAACACCTCCAAAATTCATTTTAATGGACTTGATATGAGAGGATGTTGTCATGGTATGGGCCTTGAGACCTCCCAAATGCATTTTCATAGACTTGTTGTGAGAGGTTGTTGTCGTGATATGGGACCTAACACCTCTCAAATGCATTTGTAAGGAGTTATTGTGAGTTGGAATTGTGATCATATGCTCCATGGCACCTCCCAAATGTATTTTCAAGGACTTGGTGTGAGAGGTCGTTGTCGTGATATGGGCTCAAACTTCACCGAAATGCATTTTCATGGACTTATTATGAGAGGACGTTGTCAATATATGGGCCCTGGCTCCTTCTTAATGCATTTGAAGGGACAAGTTGTGAAAGGACATTATCATGATCTGGGTCATGGAACCTCCCAATTGCATTTTTGGGAGTTGATGTGATATAATATTTTTCATGATATGGACCCTGACAACTCCCAAATGCATTTTCATGGTCTTGTTGTTAGAGGACATTGTCATGATATGGGACCTAACACCTCCCAAATGCATTTTTAAGGACTTACTTTGAGATGACATTGTAATCAGATGTGCCATGACACCTCCCAAATGTATTTTCAACTTGGTGTGAGAGGACATTTTCATGATATGGGCCTAAACTTCACCGAAATGTATTTTTAGGAACTTATTATTAGAGGACACTGCCAATATATGGGTCATGTATCCTTCTTAATGCATTTGAAGGGACATGTTGTGAAAGAAAACTACCATGATAGGGGGTCGTGGCACCTCCCAAATGCATTTTTAGGGACTTGATGTGAGATAACATTTGTCATGATATGGGCCCTGACACCTCCTAAATGCATTTTAATGGACTTGTTATGAGAGGACGTTGTCATGATATAGGACCTGACACCACCCAAATGCATTTTTAAGGACAAATTATAAGATGACATTGTCATCATATGTGTGATGGCACCTACCAAATGTATTTTCAAGGACTTGGCGTGAGAGGACATTGTCATGATATGGGCCCAAACTTCACCGAAATGCATTTTCAAGGACTTGGTGTGAGATAACATTTGTTTTGAAATGGTCCCTAACACCTCCCAAATGCATTTTAAGGGACATGTTGTGAAAGAAAACTACCACGATATGGGTCTTGGCACCTCTTAAATGCATTTTTAGGGACTTGATGTGAGATAACATTTGTCATGATATGGGCCATGAAACCTCTTAAATGCATTTTGATGGACTTGTTATGAGAGGACGTTGTCATGATATAGGACCTGACACCACCCAAATGCATTTTTAAGGACAAACTGTGAGATGACATTGTCATCATATGTGTGATGGAACCTCCCAAATGTATTTTCAAGGACTTAGTGTGAGAGGACATTGTCATGATATGGGCCCAAAATTCACCTAAATATATTTTCAGGGACTTGATGTGAGATAACATTTGTCTTGAAATGGTCCCTGAAACCTCCCAAATGTATTAGAAGGAACATGTTGTGAAATAACACTATCACGATATGGGCCGTGGCACCTCCTAAATGCATTTTTACGGACTTGATGTGAGATAACATTTGTCATGATATGGTCCCTGACACCTCCTAAATGCATTTTGATGGAGTTGTTATGAGAGGACGTTGTCATGATATAGGACCTGACACCACCCAAATGCATTTTTAAGGACAAATTGTGAGATGACATTATCATCATATGTGTGATGGAACCTCCCAAATGTATTTTTAAAGACTTGGTGTGAGAGGATATTGTCATGATATGGGGCCAAACTTCACCGAAATGCATTTTCAGGGACTTGATGTGAGATAACATTTGTCTTGAAATAGTCCCTGACACCTCCCAAATGCATTTGAAGGGACATGTTGTGAAAGAAAACTACCACGATATGGGTCATGGAACCTCCCAAATGCATTTTTAGGGACTTGATGTGAAATAACATTTGTCATGATATGGGCCCTGACACCTCCTAAATGCATTTTGTTGGACTTGTTATGAGAGGACGTTGTCATGATATAGGACCTGACACCACCCAAATACATTTTGAAGGACAAACTGTGAGATTACATTACCATCATATGTGTGATGGCACCTCCCAAATGTATTTTCAAGGACTTAGTGTGGGAGTACATTGTCATGATATTGGCCCAAACTTCACCGAAATACATTTTAGGGACTTTATGTGAGATAACATTTATCTTGAAATGGTCCCTGATACCTCCCAAATGCATTTGAAGGAACATGTTGTGAAAGGAGACTATCACAATATGGGTTGTGGCACCTCCCAAATGCATTTTAGGGACTTGATGTGAGATTACATTTGTCATGATATGGGCCCTGACACCTCCTAAATGCATTTTGATGGACCTGTTATGAGAGGACGTTGTCATGATATAGGACTAGACACCACCCAAATGCATTTTTAAGGACAAACTGTGAGATGACATTGTCATCATATGTGTGATGGCACCTCCCAAATGTATTTTCAAGGACTTGGCGTGAGAAGACATTGTCATGATATGGGCCCAAACTTTACCGAAATGTGTTTTCAGGGACTTGATGTGAGATAACATTTGTCTTGAAATGGTCCCTGACACCTCCCAAATGCATTTGAAGGAACATGTTGTGAAAGAAAACTATCTTGATATGGGTCGTGACACCTCCCAAATGTATTTTTAGGGACTTGATGTGAGATAAGAGTTGTCATGATATGGGCCCTGGCACCTCCTAAATGCATTTTGATGGACTTGTTATGAGAGGACATTGTCATGATATAGGACCTGACACCACCCAAATGCATTTTTAAGGACAAACTGTGAGATTACATTGTCATCATATGTGTGATGGCACCTCCCAAATGTATTTTCAAGGACTTGGCGTGAGAGGACATTGTCATGATATGGGCCCAAACTTCACCGAAATACATTTTCAGGGACTTGATGTGAGATTACATTTGTCTTGAAATGGTCCCTGACACCTCCCAAATGCATTTGAAGGAACATGTTGTGAAAGAACACTATCACGATATGGGTCGTGGAACATCCCAAATACATTTTTAGGTACTTGATGTGAGATAACATTTGTCATGATATGGGCCCTAACACCTCCTAAATGTATTTTGCTGGACTTGTTATGAGAGGATGTTTTCATGATATAGGACCTGACACCACCCAAATGCATTTTTAAGGACAAACTGTGAGATGACATTTTCATCATATGTGTGATGGCACCTCCGAAATGTATTTTCAAGGACTTGGCATGTGAGGACATTGTCATGATATGGGCCCAAACTTCACCGAAATGTATTTTCAGGGAGTTGATGTGAGATAACATTTGTCTTGAAATAGTCCCTGACACCTCCCAAATGCATTTGAAGGAAGATGTTGTGAAAGAACACTATCACGATATGGGTAGTGGCACCTCCCAAATGCATTTTTAGGGACTTGATGTGAGATAACATTTGTCATGATATGGGCCCTGACACCTCCTAAATGCATTTTGCTGGACTTGTTATGAGAGGACGTTGTCATGATATAGGACTTAACACCTCCCAAATGCATTTTTAAGGACAAACTGTGAGATTACATTACCATCATATGTGTGATGGCACCTCCCAAATGTATTTTGAAGGACTTGGGATGGTTTTGGTTGTGATAGTTGGCCCTATTTCAATCGTGATGGTATGTTTTGCTTCTGAATGAGACACTTCATTTTGATCTGGTCACAACGCTGCTTTTGTTGCAGTCGTGATGTTGTGCTATGAGGGTAGGTCGCGACATTGAGTTGTGGGTTGGTTGCAAAGCCTATGTGTAACACTGATCATGACGCCTTGCTTTAACATTGTTGTATCACGTTCTATCCCATCCACGACGTGTGTCATGGAGACATCACGATGTTGCATTGTGAGATATGGGTTGTGGCACCTCCCAAATGCATTTTTAGGGACTTGATGTGAGATAACATTTGTCTTGAAATGGGCCATAACACCTCCCAAATGCATTTGAAGGGACATATTGTGAGTGGACACTATCATTATATGGGTTGTGGCACCTCCCAAATGCAATTTTAGAGACTTGATGTGAGATAACATTTTTCATGATATGGGTCCTGGCACCTCCCAAATGCATTTTATGGACTTATTGATAGAGGACGTTGTCATAATATGGGACCTGACACCTCCCAAATGCATTTGAAGGGACATTTTGTGAAAGAACACTATCACTATATGGGTCGTGGCATCTCCCAAATGTTTCTAAATGAAATGATAATGTTCACATGTCACCCCCAACCTAATTGATAAGTGCATCTCCCAAATATCCCACACATCACTTTATTGCTTTAAAACCCTAATTGCATTATTGCTTAGCTAGTGTTAGCTTAGTTAGCTCTTTACTTGATTTAGCTTCTTGCCTTGTTCTTATTTTGCTCTTGTTAGTTTATGTATTTAATTGTTCTTTTTCCCTACTTGCTATCTTAGTGTAGTGTAGATCTCTTTTTGCCTGCCTTAGTATAACTTATTCTTTTCCTCACTTGACTTGTCTTTTCTTGTTCATTATAATTAACAGTCTAGGGTTAATTAGTTTTGATATTGCTTGTATTCCTTTAATTTCTTTCCCGATTAACCCTTAGTGTAATCAATAAAATCAACTTCAAACCCTACAACCCTAGACTCTGCAATAGGAACCTAGCCCAAAAGTTAATCTAGCACTAGTTACCCCTTTTCTCCATATGGATCGACCCTATACTTGTCACCCTCCTATATTATGACACGACCCTATGCGCTTGCAGGTGTAGTGTTTTGGTGTACGTGAGCATGTCTGTGCAAGTCCTTATAAATTTTGAAAGTTAACCCATCCTGTGTCCTAATCTCATGGGGCACATCTAGTCAAATCACAATTGATTAGTGTGTGCATCTATGGCGGGATGCACCAAAGACCCCAACAAGATAGACCCCATTGAAGACATGCTAGGCAAGATGGTTAGTCCGAATGAGGCAATCATCATCCAAACATAGAGAGTCTTGCAAAATCAAGGAGAACATATCTGCATAATAGAGAACCAGATCTCTCAGATAGAAGTAGAATTGGATTCCTTGAAGAAACCATGCCAAAAGAGATTCCCAAGGAATATTGATATACCATCCAACAACCAACTGGCGAAGGCAGTGTTAATATGCAATGAGAAGAAATTGTTGGATGAACAAAAGACCATTGTAGAATCAAACGACAATGCAGGTAACATAGGACCAATGTTGACTACTGATCCACCTGAGCTAAACACCATATGTCAGGAGAAGGTAAATTTTGATCGATCAATTCTATTGATACAAGGAAATTAATGCTCGCATTAATTGGAAATGATTTTGCCAAGTTTGTATATGATTGGGAAACTGTGAGAAGACCATCTCACATTGCGAACAAATCATCCTGCATTCCATATGGCCGTTTGGGTTGCCAAATGACCATTTTGAGTGTCACATGTTGCAAAAATTCAAGATCTTCTAATTCCTTCCACTCCCACACAGATCCCAATCACACTAGGAACCCTGGTCCTAACCCCACTTATAAATAGAGGGGTACTAGGGGCTTCCCAACACACACAGTTAAGAATCAATTGCTCTGACAATTGGTGTCCTCTCTGGTTGTGGTAACCAAGAGAGCCCAAACAAGTCCTACCAGACTAGTGAGGAATAACGATAGGAGATAACAACTGAGGATCGTAGTTGTGGGAGAGCAAGTTGCACCTTGACAACATCAGCAACAGCCTCCTTGTTGATTACCACAGACAAGTATATAATGTGGATAGTTGAAGATTAATGTGCTTAAATGTTTAATATTTTCATGAATATATTCAACGTAAAAACTTGTACAAGTATATAATGTACAAATACTTATATATAACATAAATCAAGCGTTATATTTTCCCTATCTACCCAAAACCCTATCTTACACTCACATGAAGACTTTAGGATTGATAGGTTTCATATGAGTCATCAATAGGACCTCACATACGTTGAAAATCCTTAAAAAAAGACCCTATTGGTCAAAAAAAAAATGTTGACCAAGAATCACTCGGTCGAAGACTCAGACAACCAAGAAATAAATTTACAAATATTTAGTTCTAAGTCAATTTCAGTCGAGAATATTGTCTGAGATATAGCCCCTATAATAGGTTTAAACAAAAGAGAGACAACCATACATCTATTAGAGCCAGCTGAACCAACATAGTCATGTGGTCTACAAGTTTGTGGACCGAGAGTCATCTGGTTGACAATATTGTTGACTGAGAAAAGATCTAGAAACTTTGCTTTTAACAAACATTTTAGCCGTGACAACCCAACTACTTTCTATCTAATGGATACTGTTGCAACCCCAATTTTTAGGTTCTTTTGGTGAGAAATGTAATTTCTCCTAGTAAAGATATTTGAATAAATAATGATATAATTTGTTTTGAATAAATGCCTTGTTGGTTGTTTTGTGGGCTTGATTGGCTATTGGGCCCAATAACAAGGAAATTCAATTAGTAAATGAATAATTGAGAATTGGAGAAAAGAAAGATGTAGAGACCTCTAGAAGGCAAAGGAATGTTATCCAAAGTTGGATTTCTTGCCTCTTGGGTTCCTTGGGTCCCAAGGAGTCCAAAATTGCAAAGATAATATAACAAGAAAAGAAAAGATCAATTAAATATTTCTTTATTTAAAAAGAAATTGAAAACAATGATAAAATATGGGAAATAAGTGGAAAGAGGTATGATTGAGTTATCTTTGATGGATTTTCGTATCCATGAGGTTTCTAATGTTAAAAGGAATTCCAATAAGGAAAATAAAAAGAGAGATAAAGAGAAATCCTTAAAAAGAGATATTTGAATAATGAAATAAATAAGATAATGAGGAATAATGGACATAGATGCATCTAGAAAGATAATGAGTATCCACTAAAAAGGATTTCAAAATATTAGAGTTTCTTGGGGTCCAAGGAAACCCAATGAAGAAAAAGAAAGAGAAAATATCAATACTGCAAAAATAAGAGGATAATGTGATGCATGATTAATGAATTTGGTGGCATTGTTAAAAAGGAAGTATTTTCTACTAAAACAAAATAGAATTTTGTGCCAATAGCATAAAAGTCAAGCATAAAAGAGAATAAGTGAGATGATTTTCAAATTCCTAATATCTAAAGAATAAAGAATATTAGAGAGGTAATTAAGGGAGAGAAGCTTGCTTCCTAATGAAGGAACTTGGGTTCCTATTGGGAAAAGAACTCTTTGATTCGTGAATAGCCGACCTAGGGCTTCGTTACCCACCCCTATATAAACGGTAGTGTAACATCCCATGATTTGAGGCCTCGGATAATGATCTTAAAAGGAATGATTGGACTACCCATATCACCAAGGTGCACCTCCTTTTCTGGGAGCCCATCACTAAAGAACTCCATAGTTAAGCTTGCTCAGCTTGGAGTAGTACTAGGATGGGTGACCAGTCGGGAAGTTGACCCCGGCTTGCGCATGCGTGTGGACAAAGTGCGCAGTTAAGGCTAGTGGTGATCTGTGGGGCCAGTCGTCATTCCTAAAACTCTACTAGAGCCTTGGGAAGTGGGCTCAGTCGTTACAAATGGTATCAGAGCCATAACCCCTCCAGTAGGTGGGGCCCACATGGGCATGTGGCATGCCAGTCTTGAGCTGTGCGGTCCAGGCATGTAGGAAAGGGATGTCCATGGTTGAAGTAGCCACCCTTGCACTGGTATTCCGTGATCGGGAGCTGGGTGTCCATGGGCCATTCTGGGTCTGCACTGAAATGGGGTGATATTATGAGGCCATATAGTTGAGCCTTGACGAGGACGTCAAGAGTCTAAGTGGGGGAGATTGTAACATCCTAGGATTTGAGGCCTTAGATAATGATCTTAAAAGGAATGATTGGACTACCCATATCACCAAGGTGCACCTCCTTTTCCAGGAGCCCATCACTAAAGAACTCCATAGTTAAGTGTGCTCAGCTTGGAGTAGTAGTAGGATGGGTGACCAATTGGGAAGTTGACCCCGGCTTGCACATGTGTGTTGACAAAGTGCGCAGTTAAGGCTACTGGTGGTCTGTGGGGCCAATCGTCATTCCTGAAACTCTACTAGAGCCTTGGGCAGTGGGCTCAGTTGTTACAGGTAGAGCCATGGTACGAGTTCCACAGAGATCCCACACAACTCTCTCTCTTCTTCATCTTCTTCGTCAAAACCCTAACCATGAGGGTATAGCTCTAACCCCAGAGCCACGAGGGGCCATGGCGTCATCATGGAGGCATGGAATTCCTTTGATGACCTGTGGATTATCGATCAACGTCGCCTTGCTCCAACCTATGCGCAACACCTACCGGAGGTCCGCAGTAGGGCTGCGAGTTGCAGGCCCAGCGCCCGCACACCTGGCCATCCTGGTTGTGGGTCAAGGCTTGGAGGGGGGTGACGGTGGGCGGCAGAGGTAAGGCTGCAGTTGCAAGCACCTCTCGAGTCTTGGGGAGGAAGGGGGAGGCTCGCGATCGGCTGCTACAGCAGACGCGGATGGGTTTCCGCAAGGTTGATGACAGACAAGGGAATTGGACGGTTTTGCCCTCTGGGCATTGCAGAGCCAAGCGGCCACACGGGGGTAAATGTGTCATTTCGTTATGTTCTAAACCAGCCGGGTTACGCAGAGCTACGTTGCATGGAAAGGGACACATGGTGCTCTCTGATTGGCTTTGGTAAGTAAATTCTTACAAAAATCGTATTTAAATATTGGTAGCTTGGATGGATACACATAAAATATGAAAATTGCTTAGAAAAATGAGGGAAATCCATTAAAAATATAATTGAATCCTATTTCTTATTACAGATCGAAAAGTAGTGGAAGTTATCAACTTTAATGCTTTAATGTTTAAGAAACCCTATTTTGAGATAATTAATGTATTTAGTAGGGTTTAAGGGATGATTAAAGTTGATATCAACCTGTTAATTGTAAAAAGGTACATTAAGAAAAAAAGGATGAACTTTGCATGTAATTGGTTTAATTTAGAGTTTCATTCGCATAAATATGCTTTAATGGACCTTGAAACCCTAATTGTGACTCTTAATAGCTTTATAAGTTCAAATTCATGATTAAAGTTGAGATATGATGGTTCTAAGCTATTTAGAGATTCCTAATTGTGGATAAATACCCTTAATTTAGTAATTAGGGTTTTTGAATGAATAAAAGGTGGAATTAATGATAAATAGAATTCATATCTGAATTAGATTGTAATGAGATATGAGTTGTTAATCCAGAGGGAACCAAAGATGATAATTGGGCCTAATTCTTAGATCCTAGATGGGTGATTAGGTGCTCTAGAGGGGGGTGAATAGAGTTGAATGCACTTAAACAAAATTCATTAGACCTTCAAGATTTATCACAAGATAAGGTTTCAAAATAGGAAATTTGTGTGCAACTAAAACATGCATAGAAAAGGGAGAGAGATTGAACAAACACAAGTAGACACGCTATTTAGAGTGGTTCCACACTTCAAATTATAAGTATTTCAGTCCACTTACCTAGAGAGGTCAACCTCTAGGATTTCCTAACCATTGCATTCTTATATTCATTCATAAGACTTACAATACATGACCAGACAAAGGACTTACCTATCAAATACAAAGATTCTTCAACCTTACCAAGGACTTACCCACTTTGTAAGGAGTCTTCCACCTTCTTCCAAGGACTTACCTACTCTTGTACAAGTCTTCAGCCTTGTAGGAATTACCCACTCTTCTTGGATCTTCTGCCTTTGACTTCACCTTCACTCAGAGAAGCTTCCACCAAGGACTTACCCACTTGAGCAAGGAGTCTTCTACCTTCACTAAGGGCTTACCCACTCTAGCTCCAAGTTTTCAGCCTTGATCTTCACCAAGGGACTCCTTCCCTTGTTCTTCTTCACCTCTCTTGGACAAGAGAGATAACCTTCATCTTCATGGGTGAAAAGAGAGATGGGGAGGTGGTGGAAGTGAGAGCCTCACAAGATATACATGTAGGACTAGCTCTCTTACAGATTTCCTACTCACTCTAATGGATGTAGCAAGTGATTAAGCTTAGAGAGAGAGAGGAGGTTGTAGGAAGCACTCAACTATAGAATAGGAACCTCACATAGAGTTTTGCAATGAATGCTCAACCTTGGAATGAAGCCCAAGGGGTCCTATTTATAGTTGGGGATGCCTCTTAGCCTTTGGGAACACTTGAGAACGAAAACTAGCCATTTTCTGGCTTGCAACATATATATTTTCACTTGTTGCAACTCCACAATGGTTAGAATCACTTTTCTGCACTTTTCCGTACTGTACAATCGGTCGAGTTTCTATAAGGGTAACTCGACCGATAGAGTAAAAGACAAAGCCGATATTCAGAGCATCGGTTGAGTTTGTCCTGGGGAAACTCGACCGACCAATGAAAATTGAATTGGTATGGTATTCCATCGGCCGAGTTCTGTGTGACCACAACTCGATCGATCAAAATTCATTTTCAAGATCCAATCAGGATCAGTCGAGTTTGCACCTCACAAAACTCGACCGATGAACAACCTGATATGAATTTTGGAAAATGGCTTTTGAGTGCTTAAACATTCGATCTAAGTACTCCTGATTTTTTCTAAACTTAATTACAAGTCATACAATCATTACAAGTGATTTAAAACATGATTCTAATGTATTTACATCATATTACAAAAATGTGCACTTGTATGACTTTGACTTGTCTTTTCTCCAATTTGATATGCGCAAGTTAGGGAATTTGGAGTGTGTCTATACCTAATCTGAAAACACTAAAGTAGAGACATTAGACACCAATATCTGGAATGGTTAGTCATCATCAAATCATGGGTTTAGTCAATTTAGACGTGAGTCAACATTGACCTAATTGACCTTGAGTCAACACTAATGATCCTGTCATGAATTAAAAGGACTAAAATGATAGTTTCAATGTAAAATAGGCTTAATGGAATTTTAATTGTGCCTTTAATCTGAATTAAAGTTATATGTGGTTAAAAGATAACCTTAATATCTTTAATGAAGAATAGATGAGATAATTATGGTTTGTGAGTAATTGTATAAAATTAGGGTTTAAAATAGTATAAATGAAGAGAAACCCTAATTGCAATGGAAACCCTAAAAGTGGACTAGAAACCCTAGGAAGCAAGCTAGGCTTAATAGATCTTGATGACATGATCAATAATAGGAAATTGTATGCATATTTCAGGATGTCTTTGTGTGCTTGTTTTCCGATTGGATTTCTTGCATTGATTGGGTTTACTCTGTCTCAAATCAGCCTAATAGGTATGTGGTTGATTATGGTTAATCGCATTAGTTTTCCAAAGAGTTTCCCGGATGATTCATCACTTTGAATGCAACTTAACAGTTTGAATGTTCATACTTGTAAATCATAAAGTCGCTATGATTATCACAATAATAATAGAAGTGTGTACTCTCGCACCTACATGCCACCCTGATGGATGATGCAAAAGGTCAAGCCCAGGAGGGAAGACCTATGGGCACCATGAGTGGTGACCCCAGGCACCAAGCTCAGGATTGAGAAGGTGGCCTATGATATTGCATGACTAAAGGGCACCATGAAGGGTAACCCCAGGCACCAAGCTCGGGAATGAGAAGGTGGCCTTAAGTCAATGGCAAAAGAGAAACCTGAAAGGGGGTATGCCAAGATTAGGGCAAAAGCGGTGGAGAATGTCACATTGAAAATGTAAATTTGGCTTGTTAACTTGATTGTGATATTTAGATTGTTAGCCATATTTACGAAATTTTGGTTGTCCCCACATACCAGCATATTCGTTTATGCTAACCGACATTTTGTTTGTCAGCGTTTTAGGTACAATATTGAAAAGGACAAATAGTAAAGTGGCATATGTTGAATTAAATAAGAGTTAAAGTACAAGGAGGATTAGTTAGAATAGACTCTTGATGTGGATAGAAGTAGATATCGCAATTTTTGAAAAAGGTATGCAAAGTTTTATTTTATACCAGTTTTCAGTTAGTTGGTAGAATTTTATAATTGTTATTGATTATTTATCGAACCATTGAGCCTGTTAATTGGGTTAACGGATCTGACCTCTTGGTCTCCCTTAAATGGGGGTTACTGGGAGGCGGGGTCGTTACATTTAGTATCAGAGCATAGGTTCCTCATTTAATCTTTAATAATTATTAAATTTACAAACTCCATAGAACCCAAGGAAGTTATTAGAGGATTTTCTGAAAGACAGAGGTGTCTAGAAAAGGATCATGTATGGGGGCTGGCAAGATTTTCCTCCGCACCGCTAGTCGAAATATGAGGACTCCCCGATTAGTGTGAGTGTCTGGCCAATGTCTCAGGAATTGACTCGAAATAAGATACCTTTAGGACTCTCTCATCTTGTTCATCCCTTCTCAACTCAAATGCTATTAAGGACCTTAAGGATTAGGGTTTTCTCTCTTTTCCTCACCCTCTTGAGGTATGGGTAAGGTTGATAAGGATTAAGGAATCCTCCACCAAATTAATGAAACGCATGTAAATAAGATGTCATGGACATAAGCTTAATAAGTTAAGCGTAAACTAAAGAATAGATACATGCTTAGGTCATATGACATATGTTGTCATGCCCTCAGGAGAGACCTGAGGCTAGACCTCCTTGTCAGGAGGACGAGTGGAGAAAGTTAGTCTTGGAGGTAGATACCTCCATTATAAGTAGAGACCTGACACAATCCTCTAAGGATGATGCTAACCCTAACCCTAAGTGGTGGTTAGAGAGAGAGATGACATGATGGGTAAGAGGTCATGGTAGACCAGGTGTGGGGGTGGATATGCCTTTGGATGCCCATATGAGCCATGAGAGGTTGGATGACCTAGTACCTTTAGCGACCCAACCCTGGAAAGGGTCATGCATGTTAGAGCGAAGGATAGCTCCTTCCTTGATGAGGTTAGAGAAGGACCTATAAAAACCCTATGGGCTTATGCAAGTAGGGCATAGCATGCCCCCAAAGTACGTCAGTGGTACGAGCAGTAAGCTAAAACCCTGGCCAGGAGAGTATGATGGATAGCTTATGAGATCAGCATAAAGAACTATGGATGATCCTGAGCAAACATAAGTTGAACATAGGCTTCACCCAGGTAGGGGTATGCTTGTGAGCTTGATCCATCTTCATGGAGAAATGACCTCTAGTAGTGAGGCTGGCTCCAAGCAAGAGGGTTGAAAGCTTAGATTCTGAGATATGGGGAACAGTGGGGAGTTGAGGATGATGCGACCTAAGTGGATGGTTGTGGTTGCCTCATGCATGATCCCTTGAGGCTGAGGAAATCTTGGTTGCCTTTGGAGAAACCAAAACCTAGAGAGAAGGTGAGGCTGCTGGTACGTATGAACCTATGGTATAGATGATCACCTTCTAGGGTTAGGAGAAAGAGTTCCTTAGACCCTGAAGAGTCTTAGTAACATGTTTTGAGGCCTTATACCTTGTTGGTTGTCCTTGAGGAGGACTCCACTCTAAAGTGTTATTCGAGTAGAATGATGACAGGAAGTGCGTGGCATACCTTGTACATGTTTGGTTTGTGGTTAAGAGGTTAAGCATGCAGTTGGACACCCAAAAGTGAACCTAGGGTTCCTTGGCCTAAGAGGGGAAGCGGTGTACCTGATTCTCCTTATGAGATTTGAGTTTCTATAGTTTTGAGCATGACACTCCCCATGTTTAGAGGAGAGGGAAACCCCTTAAGTTTAAGGTATATTTGGTGAACCCCTCATAGCTAAGTTGATGATATGAGAAGGTTTGATCTTGATCCAATGTCGAGGATGAGAACAAGTGTGACCTAACATGGTTTAGTAGGTGGGCTGATTGTGCCTTAGTAGCTTGCTAGGGCTAAGCATGCTCATGTGGATGTAAACCCTTGACATAAGGACATTTGTGACCTTTGTTATCAAGATGTAGTTTCCTCCCATCTTGGGAGAGGGACCCTTTAGTAGGGTGTATACCAGTTTTTGTGGGTTTTGAGGAAACCTAAAAAGGTCTCATAGGATCTTGAGAAGCTAAGTGAAGAGTACATGGTAAGAGAATGAACTTGTAGACCCATAGTTAACTATCTCTAAGCGCATGTGTATGTGTTACCATGGAGGTAATCGTGTGGGGCCTGACCAATGTAGGCGGGTCGCCATGACCCCTGTGAATTGATGAAAGTCAACCCATGAATGCAGAGAGAGGTGATGAAGACTTGGGTAAGGTTCTGAGTTGGACATGAACCATATTAGGATCCTAAGTCTATCCTAGGGTCAGGTAGGGATAAGACCGATGGAAGTAGGATTTTCCTAATTCCCTAGTTGCACATGACCATAGGGTTGGGAGGTATAACAACTATCAATGTCTGAGGGCCATGGGTTAGGAGATTGATCACCTTCCTGAACTCATGGGACCCAAAGGGCAGATGAGGAGGGAAATCTCTGTATGCATAAGGGAAGAGGGATGACCCCAAAAGTGTCGGCACCCTATAGACCTAGAGGAGATGACCAATGATTGTGTGGTGACCCAAGTAGGTTCGAAACCAGTTTTTCATGGAAGTAACCTTGATATCAAGATGATTGTGATGTAGAGACATAAGTTGCACGTTTCAACATAGATTCAAAGGTGTAAGGGTAGGGTGGATGTACCATCTGTACTCTTAGAATGGGAAGAACTTTGTATTTGGACTGTAGCCAAATGCTTATTTCCTCTTATTATGGGAGTGAGAGATAGGACAGTACACATGCCATACACCAAGGATAAAAGATGATGTGAGTTGGAACATTTCTATGAGGTATGAGGACAGAGATGATAACATACCTTGGTGGAGTGAATGATATGTGGATGGGTTACAAACACTAAGAGAATAAGGTAGTCATCTTGGGAGGATGATTCATCATCAACTATGTGGAATTTTCAAGTTATACAAGGTTGAGTTTGATCACGATGAGGATGAGCTCAGAGTGTTCTTAATGAAGATAGACTTAGAGTCCAAGATGAGATAATAGGTGGAATACATGGAGGTGTATGTCTTTAATATTTCCTATCACCTAAGGATGTGAAGTGCTAATGGATGCCCTGGTTGAGATGCAGCTGCTTAGTTTAACTAGAGGCTAGAAGAGGCTGTTGGGTTAGCCCTAAGTTTGAAAAGGAAGATATGTTTGGCTAACTCTAATGAAGTTTGTTGAACAAGTTAGTATTTGTTTGGCCAGCCTAGGCCTTGATGCAATAAAAGGATGGTTGTAGAACCTCATATGTACTTCTTTGGATAGGAAGGTGATAAAACCATGATGAGAGTGGTTTAGGGTTTTAGAGGAATCGATCTTGAGGAATCATGACATAAAGGAGATCATGATAAGATCACCATATACCATGGTACTACCAAGATAATAAGTGATATTAGTACTTTGGATGCCTAAGATGAAGTTGCATGGGGTATGTTTCCATGCAAGCCAGAAGGTGAAGGACGAATACTAGTAACCCAGTGTACTGACATAGGGGATAAAGAGTCCCTGAGAGGGAATAGGAGTTCATCATTATGGATGTTGTGGTAAGTCTCCCCTAGACCAAGGAAGGTTAAGATGCAATATGGGTTATGGTAGATCTCCTTACCTAGATGACATGAGAAAAAAAAGAGTACTGTTAGGAGATAGATACGGTTGAACTATAAGTAAGAGAGATGGTTCAACTACACCATGATGCGAGTTCAAAAGTTCTTGAGTATAACGTGAAGATTCACTTCCATGAGGTGGAAGTAGGTATATGAAGAACTCAATATTAGTACAGTTTATCACCCCTAACTAATGGTTAGTATGATCCAGACAAGAGGGTCTTATGAGGGCATGTGTGCTCATTTAGGGTGATACATGGGGGGAATTTCTTGCCCAATGAGAGATGTGATGATAACCACCTTAGCCAGTATTGGGATGTAAAGAAGCTCTGTAAGGGAGGTTGTGTCGGGCACCACTTCATTAAGATGATGTTAATGAATGGACCCCACGAAGGTCAGAAAAGGACCACAGTGTGTGCAGGTGATGTCGCTTTGATCGTGCAATGGCTAAAAGAGAGCCAGGGGCAACATGAGTCATGAGCTAATGCAAAGCACACTAACATGTAGTTCACTATGGGAAAGTATGTGATGTGAAAATCCGACCCCTCTAAGCTACAACTGAGAAAGCTGAGTCCCCGATATATGGGTCCATTTGAGATGGATTGGTGGAGATGGTTGTGTTTAGCCTTACCCCTCAGGATAACATGATGTATAATGTGTTCCATGAGTCTGATCTAGAGCACTATGTGAGGTACCCAAGCCATGTGCTGAGCCCTGAACCTATTCAGCTTTTGAGAGGCTAAAATGTCCTAAGTCACCTATGAGGGTACGATATACCAAGGTAAGAAAGATCTTAGATGAAAGAATATGAGATGATAAAGGTTCTTTGGAAGCACCATGGATAGGGCAAAGCCACATAGGGGTCAATGAGGGACACGGAAAAGTCTTATCCTAAATTATTTGTTTGCTTGATGGAATTTTGAGGGCAAAACTCCTATAAGAGGGGAAGGATGTTACAAGCCCAATTTTTGGGTTCTTTTGGTGAGAAATGTAATTTCTCCTAGTAAAGATATTTGAACAAATAACGATATAATTTGTTTTGAATAAATGCCTTGTTGGTTGTTTTGTGGGCTTGATTGGCTATTGGGCCCAATAACAAGGAAATTCAATTAGTAAATGAATAATTGAGAATTGGAGAAAAGAAAGATGTAGAGACCTCTAGAAGGCAAAGAAATGTTATCCAAAGTTGGATTTCGTGCCTCTTGGGTTCCTTGGGTCCCAAGGAGTCCAAAATTGCAAAGATAATATAACAAGAAAAGAAAAGATCAATTAAATATTTCTTTATTAAGAAAGAAATTGAAAACAATGATAAAATATGGGAAATAAGTGGAAAGAGGTATGATTGAGTTATCATTGATGGATTTTCATATCCTTGAGGTTTCTAATGTTAAAAGGAATTCCAATAAGGAAAATAAAAAGAGAGATAAAGAGAAATCCTTAAAAAGAGATATTTTAATAAAGAAATAAACAAGATAATGATGAATAATGGACATAGATGCATCTAGAAGGATAATGAGTATCCACTAAAAAGGATTTCGAAATATTAGAGTTTCTTGGGGTCCAAGGAAACCCAATGAAGAAAAAGAAAGAGAAAATATCAATAATGCAAAAATAAGAGGATAATGTGATGCATGATTAATGAATTTGGTGGCATTATTAAAAAGGAAGTATTTTCTACTAAAACAAAATAGAATTTTGTACCAATAGGATAAAAGTCAAGAATAAAAGAGAATAAGTGAGAGGATTTTCGAATTCCTAATATCTAAAGAATAAAGAATATTAGAGAGGTAATTAAGGGAGAGAAGCTTGCTTCCTAATAAAGGAACTTGGGTTCCTATTGGGAAAAGAACTCTTTGATTCGTGAATAGCCGACCTAGGGCTTCGTTACCTAGCCCTATATAAAGGGTAGAGCCCTGGTTCGAGTTCCAGAGAGATCCCACACAAATTTCTCTCTCTTATTCATCTTCTTCATCAAAACCCTAACCATGAGGGTATAGCTCTAACCCCAGAGCCACGAGGGGCCATGGCATCGTCATGGAGGCATGGCGTTCCTTTGATGACTTGTGGATTATCGATCAACGTCACCTTGCTCCCTCCTATGCGCAGCACCTGCCGGAGGTCCGCAGTAGGGCTGCGAGTTGCAGGCCCAGTGCCCGCACACCCGACCATCCTGGTTGTTGGTCAAGGCTTAGAGGGGGGAGACGATGGGTGGTGGAGGCAAGGCTGCTGTTGCAAGTACCGCTCGAGTCCTAGGGACAAAGGGGGAGGCTCATGATCGACTGCTACAATGAACATGGAAGGGTTTCCGTGAGGTTGATGACAGATAGGGGAATTGGACGGTTTTACCCTCTCGGCATTGTAGAGCCAAGCGGCCACATGAGGGTAAATGCATCATTTCATTATGTTCTAAACCAGCTGGGTTATGCAGAGCTACGTTGCATGGAAAGGGACACATGGTGTTCTCTGATTGGGTTTGGTAAGTAAATTCTTACAACAATTGTATTTAAATATTGGTAGCTCGGATGGATACACATAAAATATGAAAATTTCTCAGAAAAAATGAGGGGAATCCATTAAAAATATAATTGAAGCCTTTTTCTGATTACAGTTTAAAAAGTAGTGGAATTTATCAACTTTAATGCTTTAATGTTTAAGAAACCCTATTTTGAGATAATTAATGTATTTAGTAGGGTTTAAGGGATGATTAAAGTTGATATTAACCTGTTAATTGTAAAAAGGTACATTAATAACAAAAAGGATGAACTTTGCATGTAATTGGTTTAATTTAGAGTTTCATGTGCATAAATATGCTTTAATGGGCATTGAAACCCTAATTGTGACTCTTAATAGCTTTCAATGTTCAAATTCATGATTAACGTTGAGATATGATGGTTCAAAGCTATTTTGAGATTCCTAATTGTGGATAAATACCCTTAATTTAGTAATTAGGGTTTTCGAATGAATAAAAGGTGGAATTAATGATAAATAGAATTCATATGTGAATTAGATCGTAATGAGATATGAGTTGTTAATCCAGAAGGAACCACAGATGATAATTGGGCCTAATGATCTTGTCATGAATTAAAAGGACAAAAATGCTAGTTTTAATGCAAAAGAGGCTTAATGGACTTTTAATTGTGCCTTTAATATGAAATCAAGATTATATGTTGTTAAAAGGTAAGCGTAATATCTTTTGTGAAGAATATATGAGATAATTAGGGTTTGTGAGTAATTGTATAAAATTAGGGTTTAAAATAGTATAAATGAAGAGAAACCCTAATTGCAATGGAAACCCTAAAAGTGGACTAGAAACCCTAGGAAGAGATCTAGGCTTAATAGATCTTCATGGCATGATCAATAATAGGAAATTGTGTGCATATTTCAGGATCTCTTTGTGTGCTTGCTTTCCTATTGGGTTTCTTGCATTGATTGGGTTAACTCTGTCTCAAATTATCCTGATAGGTATGTGGTTAATTATGATTAATCACATTAGTTTTCTGAAGAGTTTCCTGGATGATTCATCACTTTGAATGCAACTTAACAATTTGGATGTTCATACTTGTAAATCATAAAGTCACTATGATTATCACAATAATAATAGAAGTGTGTATTCTCGCACCTACATGCCACCCTGATGGATGATGCAAAATGTAACGTCCCCGATTCAACCACCTGATTTTATTCCTTCAAAAATCAAGTAGCTAAATCTGAGCCGTTAATATGGCACCAAGAATCAAAGAACAAGTGTGAGATAAGCAATATTTTATTTCAAAATATTACACCCTTACAAAAGGTAGATTTACATTATCTCCTGTATCAATGAGTTTAAAATTAAGCTTGATCCGCCTTTGATTCTTGACGCCCTTCAGGATCTTTTCATGATGATTCTTCCACAAGGAAAGGCCCTACCAATAATATAATCTGCAACATGGAAGAATATGTCACAGCCCAAGTGGGAGAGTATGGGTTAGATAATTGTCTAAGTATGGACAAATAGAGATAAGAAGCAAGACACTATTAATATAACTGTACACTTAATGTATTACCAAAGTATCAAAAGTCCAAACCAAAATTATTGACCATCTACTAGCATGAAGCATAAGGAATGTGTATGTATGTATATTCATAAAACATTTATCAGATGACAACTCTATCAAAAAGTTAGACCGATATTGTGCAGCATAATCAAGATTATTGGTATAATGATAACAAAAAGGGAGACCTTATTCCATAAATGAGTTTAACTACAACTCTCAGAGAAGGTGTCAATTCACCTTGGGCAACTGGCCTGCAACCACAAAAACTTGCTTAGCCAAGACTTTAGTCCATTAGGATCACCAAAACACCTGTAAGTACCCTGGCACACCCCCAACCACTCGTGCACACTGCATGCTCTATTCAATGAATTAGATTACCACATACAGCCACCGGTCGCCTTTCCAAGACCAGAAGAGGGTGCTCCTTGCACAAAATGCCACTTGAATAATCATTAGTTAGCATGCTTAATCTTTGTAGGAGATTATTCCCCATTACTAACTTGATCATGCCTGACTCTACATGACCAACCCAAGTGTGGGCCTGAGTATGGTAGAGCATTATACTCATCCATCCCTGACTCTAAAGGACTTAGATCCGGATCCCAAATGTATCAATCCCCGGCTAAGACATGCCGACTCTGTTACCAACACATCTCCCAATATGAATTTTAGAATCAAAAGGACATCATCAATGATATAAAACTATTTGATGGATATTCAGAGTTGGAGAGATCAAAAGGTAGTCTAGTATATGAATCACTAATTATTATTTCACTATGAAACCTAAAATGTAAACTTGTGGGATTGTGGTTTTGAATCAGACAAGTCTATGGCCAGGAGTGTGCAAGAGGTTAGGGAGTCCCCCCGTGCGAACACGGAACCAATTAAATAACCGTTCCTCTTTACTGGCTACAAACATCAATGAAACAGGCTCCTAGTCACCTTAGAAGTGTCTGATAGAATTCCACTTTCCAACAATATCACATGACACAATTAATAGAGAGAAATAAAGGAAAAGGGAACCAAAAGACAATAGGACTAGAATCCAAAGAAATGCTTGATTATCATCTAAAGCCTTTAAACTCAATTTTAAAGGGTAATATGGATGAATATATGGAAGTCATACCTAGCTTATTAATAAAGAGGTTGTGTATCGTTGATCACTTATTCATTCTTTAGGAAAGTATATGAAGTATACTATACTGTTACTGCATATAATACCAAACCATTCTATACCATACCTTTTATTGATGTTGATATAATAGATTACAATAGGAATTGAATATCATATTAAATAATAATAAACTATACTTTTTGGATGATAAAATGTGGGAACCATACCTTTAGATATACTTGATGCATAGTTCCACAAGAAGACCATAACATAATTAAATATATCCAATCTTGATATATTTGGGCAGCACTCTGTCGCATTTACCATTACCTCGATCCTCGTTCCTAGCTAGATCAGCTTCTAGGTTTTCTCTCACTAGGGTAGAAGAGAGATGACTTATACATTCTAGAGAAAGGATATTGTGGAAGACATCGTATTGGGTTTCTCTTACTATGGTGGAGGAAGGAGGTAGTAGGTTTCTATAGGGAGAGTGTTTGTTGGGAGGTGGTTCCTTTCACTAACATAGAGAAAGAGAGAGTGGTTTGATAATCTAGTGAGAGATGGGAGGTTTATGGTGAAGGAGATGGGAAAGGAGGGAGAAGGGACGTTCACCTTTGCTTTGGGATGAAGAGGAGAGAACTTGTGCTTATGGTGGGGTGGATGGGGGCTCTTTATATAGGAATGGTGAAGGGTAGCATGGTCCTAATAGCAAAAAGTGTGTGGATGACACATGGGTGCAAGGTGTCATTTTTAGGTGGATGTTTACTAGTTAGGTTACACATGGATGGTTAGGTGTCATCTCAAGAATTGCTAGATGACACATGGAAGCATATGTGTCATCTCAAGATAGCTATTAAAGGGTGGTTGACACATGGCAGGATAGGTGTCAACTTTTGGAGGTGTTAGGTGTCAAGGAAAGGGGTGTGCCACTCACCTACTTGCTTCACCAAGTAATTTGCTTGCTTAAGCTACCTACTTGCTATCTAGCTATATGTTTGCCTCCATAAGCATCTTGCATGCCACCCAGCTACCTGCTTGTGTGCTTACCCTCCAAAATGATATTTTTCCAAAATTGGACAAAAGTACCGCAATTATATTTTCAATATATAAAAGCTTTTAAATTAATCAAAATGAATTATTTTAATATTAAAATTGATTTTACAAAAAAATCCTCAAAGAAGCTTGTTTTTATGAATAACTCTAAATAAGGAGTTTTAACTTAAGCAGGAGATCAGGATGTTACACAAAAGGTCAAGCCCAGGAGGGAAGACCTATGGGCACCATGAGTGGTGACCCCAAGGACCAAGCTCGGGATTGAGAAGGTGGCCTATGATATTGCATGACCAAATGGCACCATGAAGGGTGACCCCAGGCACCAAGCTTGGGAATGAGAAGGTGGCCTTAAGTCAATGGAAAAAGAGAAACCCAAAAGGGGGTATGCCAGGGTTAGGGCAAAAGCGGTGGAGAATGTCACATTGAAAATGTAAATTTGGCTTGTTAACTTGATTGTGATATTTAGATTGTTAGCCATATTTGCAAAATTTTGGTTGTCCCCACATACCATCATATTCGTTATGCTGACCGACATTTTGTTTGTCAGCATTTTAGGTACAAGATTGAAAAGGACAAACAGTAAAATGGCATATGTGGAATTAAATAAGAGTTAAAGTACAAGGAGGATTAGTTAGAATAAACTCCTGATGTGGATAGAAGTAGATATCCCAGTTTTTGAAAAAGGTATGCAAAGTTTTATTTTATACCAGTTTTCAGTTAGTTGGTAGAATTTTATAATTGTTATTGATTATTTGTCGAACCTTTGATCCTATTAATTGGGTTAACGACTCTGACCTCTTGGTCTCCCTTAAATGGGGGTTACTGGGAGGCGGGGTCGTTACAGCTAGTTAAGCACTAGGAACACTCTAGATACTCCCTACAACGTCCTTAATCACCTGTAAACCATTCTTATATATAGGAGAGGTCATAGAACACCCACATCATCACTTGCATACAACAATACATAAACTACACTTGAGTAATCATTTTAGAAAGCAACAAAGCTGAGAATCACTTTCTATCTTCTTCCTTATTCTTTAAAGTTGTGTCCCATAGCAACTATCTTGTAGACACCACATAACAACGTCCAACATGTCCCTCCTCCCTAGGCCAACTTGTCATAGTGGTCATTTGTGATGTGATTTCTCTCACGTGTCATAAGAGTGCACTCTCACGATGAGGGCCTAAAATGATCCTCAACATAGTAATGGTGTGATGAAGAGTGCGCACTCCCTCATCTGATATGGAAGGCACCTAATCCCATGTGACCTTGCCGACATGGTCCTATCATTTGTCATTTATGTCACTTGATAATGAGAGGAAACTCTCATGATGTGGGCCTAACCTTGTGCCATGTGTAGTTTTGCTGACATATCATGAGAGGGCACTTCCTCATCTAACATTGAATTCCCCTTCACCTATGGTCATGTTGTTGTTAATAAATGTTTTTACTAAAAAAGGGAATAATCACAAGCATAGGGAAATATACCATACACAATGAGGAATAGCAAGCACACCACCTCACACTAATTAACTATGTTGTCATAAATAGGGTTTGGTTTTGGGTTTAGATAATATGTTCCAGTTCTAGGTTTGGATACAACTAGATGAATGTTAGTTCGATTGATAGGTATTATATCTTATGCATAAGTTGAATGTTCACCACCTACATTTCTAGGAATTGAGAAAAATCAACATCGTCCTTGTCATAATCAAGGATTTTAGAACCTCACTTTTGATTGGCGAGTCTATGCCTGGTAGAATTTGAGAAGTCAGGCTCCCTAGAGAGTTCTCTTGAGGTTCATGCAAAGTGTCACTGACATCTTCTTGAGTTTGGGTAAGGAGAACCACAAATAACACTGATCATTTTTTATTATAGAAACCCTCTTCAATGACCATCATTAGTACCTTATTACATACATTGATATCTACCACCCATCACCACCTTTTGTGATTCTCACCACCGTGGCAATCTTCTTGGAGATATTGGGGTTGCTCTGTATTTTTGGCCCATGACATATATAAAGAAGCCCTAAACTTATGCATGATATCTTCAATTTCTTTGTACATTCATTATTAGTAATTATTATATATTCTTCATCATGACTTGGTGTTTTCCTTAGATACCTTAGTATTTATTGATTGATTTATTTCCTTCACAAAATTATACTCTATGCTCATTTTAGTACACATGGAGTTGCGGAGGAGAGGAGTACCACACAAGAACAATGTGAGTGGTTTCTCCTACATGAGTCTAGGTACTCTAAAGTAGGATGTATGAACCATTTGGGAAAGCAACTACCATTGAATGGAGTGTCCAAGGTAGATCATTCGCCATGAGCATGGTTTAATTTACTGATATGAAACAATGATTGTTCTCTCACTGATTCTTTATACTTCGTTATAATACAAATTTTAGCTCGATAGTGATCAACCAACATAGATTCCCATAGTGTCAGAGTGTCTTAGTGGAAAATTGGTAATGCTTTTATCCTAAATGTTTGTCAAGTAGAGGAGTAAACAGGGCTTGGACATCACCAACATAGAAAATGTTATAATTCTTGAGGCTAATAATGCAGAAGATGAAGTGGGATGACATAATTATGTGCAAGTTGTATATGGATTCTTTCTTGGGAGAGGGGTTTAATTGTATAGATGTATATAATATTTCTAAGATCTTCATGTTGTAAAAGAATCATAGTTACATGTTAATAATATGCTGGTTATGTATCATTACCTAAAATAATATAAGGAATTCATTTATTTTCTTAATGCTTTTACCATGCCATAGTTATACTGTTACAACAAAACCATATAATCTCAAGGATGACATGCCAAGGGACAACTCCTTGGGACTTTTTGCAATTTTTGTAAAGACTTGTTTTTGGGCAGTAGTTTAATTATCCATAGTCAATAGGCTATTCCATTCCTACACGAGGGTACAAATATAAAAGCTGCATTATTTTTCTTGAAGTGTCATCCAAATTTTGGCTTCCCTCGTAATGCTCTGTCTGAATATCTATGTTTCCACCTCTACTAGGGCTCGCGATCGCAAAGTGATCCAGTAGTCCCCGACAGTGGTGCTCTTACATGGGGGGGGGAGGCGGTTGGAGCTCATCTGGCTAGAATCCTCTCCCCCTAGGAGCCTCCCCATCTCCCTCACTCTCAGCCAAAGTCCTTAGGTTCTCTAGGTGCGAGCCATCTTTCCACGGTGTGGTCGTTTCTTCTTTCTCCGCGACGCCTGGGTTTCCTACTCGTGAGCAAGTGCCCCCCGGTGGCCTCACTTTCGGAAGGCGGTCTAGATCTGGGAGGACGGCGATGGGTGGTGGCAAGCTCTAGGCGGCGGTGGGCTGCTGGTCGAGCCTCTCTTATTTTGTCTGGGTCTTGTTGTAGGTCGTGGCGTCGGGTGCTCATGTGCATGAACGATGAGGCTTGGTGACTCCATGGTGCACCGACAGAGGGAGAGAAACTGAGTTATGTGCTTTGGGAGGATGCTCTCACCCCCTGCTCATAGGGGTGCTCAAGAGTGGTTGTGGGGTTACCCGATGCTTTCTACCTCCCACCTTCAATCCTCATAGACCCTCTCTCCTCTGAGTATATGCAAGCAGAGCTTTTTTCCCGCTTCTCAGAGATCCAGGGTGATGCACTCAAGCTATTCGAGTAATTCCCTAGGTGAGCATTATGTGAGCTTAGGCAGCTTCTTGATTGACCTCAACTATTGTTCTTTTTTTGCCTTTTTTGGGTTTATGTTGTTAGCAACAATATGTCTATTTTGCTTGTTGTGGTTTGGGTTGAGCTCTCTTTTTGTCTGACGGGCTCTAGCATGGATGAGATAGTGATCTCTGTGGGTGGTATCTCATAGGTCTCTGCCGATGACAATGCAAACTCCTCTCCTGATGTACTCATAGGCTCATGTAGATTGATGAATTTCATCCCAGATAGCTATTTTAGACAACCACTACAAGAGGTGGACGGTGCAGAAATTTACCTATCGCATCCTAATCTGAGTCTTGTGTTATGTATTTCTGCAAAAGGAGTTGCTGCTTGGTTAGTTGATGAGAGATCTCTATCTTGTAGATGTCGTATGGCCTATTTTTAATGATATCGAGTTATTAAAAACAAAGAATATCTATGTTTCCCTCGTGCTCCAATTCTATTTCCCTATCTAAAACCTATCTGAACATGCCGCCTTCTACTTCCCTCCTATTCTAATCATATTCCTCATTTGTAACCTAACTACTCACACCGCCGCCCCCTTCCTTCCCAAAAACCTTCTCGTTTCTCCGATTTCCATTGAGCCACCATCGCTTCTAGCAACTCTCGTATTCTCCTCCAAAGACACAACCTTTCCCAGCAAATCATGCAATCCAACATATAGAGATATTTGAGAGCAATTCATTTCTGGGCACTGATGGCTGCATTAGTGCACGAACCAGACAACATCATCTACTAGAACATATGTGAATTCATGGCATCTATCGGGAGCAACATCAAGCAAAGGAAGGGAGGGAAAGACCCCTCTCATTGACAAGTAGCACGATGAGGCCAAGTAAGTGACTTGAATTTGTTATCTTGACCTTCCAACTACTTGCCTTTACAAATAATTGACTAATTTTTTATTTGTAAATGTTTACAGAGAAAAAATGTAACTTCCGATCGAGTTCCATGGTGCAGCTCGGGCATATTGGGCAGTTGCAGTGAGTTTGTGAGGTAAACCTGAAGCAACATGTGCGTAGATTTGTTCATTCATCACTCATGAGTGTAGACCAATGTACTCATCTTCTTGTTTTTTTATTGATCAATGCCAGTGGTAAACTAGGAGAGCACGATTTCAATATCCTTAGGAAGTTGGTTCTTTCAGATGGTTTAAGTTTAAGAGACAAGCGTTCTAGGACACCTCCATGGAACTTCTTGTTTGAGGATCCTGTCACAGACGACAGGAGGTAAGAAACATTTCTGTGACACCTACCGATCCACATATTTTTTGCTCAACCACTATCATCTTTTTCGCCTTGTTGTAGCCTTTTGAAGATCTAGAACCTAAACAAATTCTTGGGAGTGATATAAGGTGTTGGAAGCTAGCCGCTCAAGGAAGACAGTGGCCTCCACATCTCGAAGACAACACCCATGTCCGGCAAGATTAGCCTTTCCAATGTTGAGTTCGTTGAAGAACTTGCTGGTGAAGGATGTATGGGAGATTGTACTGTTTTTTCCTACAACCAAGTTATGCTCTTGGAAAACAGGCTGAAAACTAGAGCATGAGTTGTAAGTTTCATGTTCTACTTCAATTGGATCCTGAACTCAAATTATTTTCGTGGCTTTGGGTATATAGGGCTCTTTTGAAGGCTACCAAAGAGTGACACAGCTGATGTACTTCTCTATACATTGCAATGCATGATTTACATTGTTTCTCCCATTAAGGTAAGCTGAATGCTTCTTGCTGAGTATATTATTTTCTAGGTAAAAGGGCAATTAGCAAGACCTCTCAAATATAGGCTTCAAATCACATGAGAGGCTACGAACTGTCCAGGTTGATTTATATGAGCGTCTTGTAGTTGAAACTTTTCAATGCTTTAGTTCTAGCACTCATTTTATTGATACACGATAGGGAAAACAATTGTATATGGACACAAGTAAAACAACCTGCTAACACAAGGTGTGTTCCTTCCTGAATATTCTCACTTCACTAGCATCTTGTGCCACGGTAGTTGTGATTGGGATCCGATCTTGTCTTATCTAGTGGGCCTATGTTTTCTTATTCTCCAACTACATCATATGATCATTGATATTACAAATTGCTGCACCTACTTCCAGTCTTCGTCTTGTAGACCATGTTTAAGATTGTATAAGTGGTCCATGTAACTTAATTTCTCTAATGCTAAGCATGTTTTCTTGTCTTCTTCTCTTTGTTTGATTTTTGGTTTACACGTATAGTTACATGGGCTTCTACTCCAGGTGTGTCTTTGTTACTAGATACATGACTACACAGTCATGAGTAGTATCTCAGTGAGAGTCATTGCCCAAAACTGCCCAGGCCTGAGGTGTGGTTCTGCAGGTAGTTGGCTTGTGCATCAGTTGTAAGCTGATGTTCCTACTTACAATCATAATCATAATGCTACTTATTTTAACGTGCAAATCTTGATGTTGACGAGACTGTGTTGATTGGCAATGCACCACATGTTATTTATATGCCTACATATCATGAACGTTTTTGCTAATACGAACTGTACGATTGCATTCATATATTTATTAATAATTTTATCTTGTGTTTTGTTGTTGCCCATCATCAATTCCTTCAGCAGTTGCCTATTTAATGAAGCATACAAGTTTCAAGTCAAAGCATACTTTTTCAATACTGATTTCTATGGAGTGGTTATAAGCACAAGCCGCATTGCCCCTATCTAAAGGATGAATACATACATATGTACTTCAAGGTGCGTTTTTATATTATAAATTGTTGTTCTTCAACTTCCTCATTTCTCCATACGCGCATACACTATATGTTATTTGCATATTGTTTTTATTCCAGTCTTTTTAATGTAAAATGCTAATATATAGGTGCAAATGACGGGCGCTAATGGCTCCTTACACACTCATCATGGCATCATGAAAGTAGAAGTTTGAAACCGGTCAATTTATTAAATTTAAATGTCATCTCCAGTGCCCTTCCACTAAATGAGAAGCTTCTAGTACATACAACATCTATGATTTAGCAAGCTGATGGCTTAATGCTTGTTGGGTCAGAAGTGATACACCAATGGAAAATCTTATGAGGACTTGTGGTGATATATTATGTATCAAATCATGCAAATTAATGTACTGCAAAGAGTAGAAAAGTGTACTATTTGTCAAGTCATGTATTCTTTTTTATATTCAAAGGGCAAGGTAAACGTCCTCCCTATGTAAATGATTAAACCGTCAATAAATAACAATTATCTTAAAATGTGTTTCTTCATACGGAAAGTATCTCAATTTTGTTATATCCCAACTCAATAATGGTCAAATACCATGAAAATTTTGATATTAACATGTAATGTGTTGTGTACATATTGACTAGGGACTTGCCTTTAAAGTGAAAGTTATTGACCAATAATTCTTGAAGGGAATAATGCGAGGGCATTGCCTCGAGACAAGTAGAGGGAAATTATTTTTATTATCTATCTATTATATATGTCATATATAAGCATGTCATCTTATATAGATTAGATGACATCACTTCCTATAAATTTTAATAAAGAAGATGACAATTATAAATGTAATCTTCAACAAACATAAGTGACATACTTTCAATAGCCTACATAGTGCATAGATTACACTCAAAAGATGACAGTCAATTTGGAAGATGACTACTAAACATGTCACCTATTTAGCTAAAGGTGACACACTTGAATGTCGTGTCTAAAGAGTTTTTAAGTAGTGAGTGCTTGATAAAGACGTATATGCGGGTGTTAAATGCAAGGATCAGCCAAGAGATCAAAATTAAGGCTTTTTGGAAATTTTGGTAAGGAAAAAGACCGTGTGAAAGAACAATAAAAAAATTATGTACGACCTTTGAATAACTGAACAACTAAATAAAATATTTAAATTTTAATGAGGAAAAGCCACCCACATGTGCATGGAGAAACTATAAACCAAACTGACAACAAAATATTGTTGATTTATCTTTGCGAAAATAACGATTCCAAATTTTTACTGCCCCCGATTCCAATATAATAATCTGATCAATTGTAAAATCCAAACATAGGAGAGTTGTTATATGAATTATGTATAAGCCATATATTCCAAAGGATATGTGCTGCAAAGGTATCAACTTTGTATTTTAAACTTGAACCATTACAAGCATTAGTTTTGTGAAAAGAGTATATAAGACAATCATAATAGGAGTTGTTATATGAATTTTGGTTTTAAAAAATGATTCCATATTGAGTGAGAGAAAATACACTCAAAAAATATGACCAATAATTTATGTGTCTTTATGACAAAAAAGACATTTGTAGGTTTTATACAAACCTCTTTTATTATAGTTGGTCCTATGAAAAGTTTGTTCTCTATCGACCATAAGAAGATGTCAGCCTTAGAAGGGCATTTGACTCAAGAAAAATATTTTCCAAAATGTTAGTGGTAGTCCTTGGTGAATAAAGAATTTTAGACATAATTAACACTGTAACATCTACCATATGGCCAAGTTTAAAATGACATCTAATAGGGTTTGATGTGCATGTTGACGAAATGATATCTGCTTTTTCCAACACCGATGTGCATAGGGGTACAGTTGTTTCTAGAGGAGAAGAGAAGTTTATGGGTTCTGTCAAGTGTGAAAAAGTCACTCAGCTTTAGTTGCACTGGTTAAGGGGGGATCTCCCCAGCCATCCCACCCTAGTTCCAATCTCGTTTAGAGAGGATTGTAGTGCAAACTAGCTGTTGGGTACTCTGACCAGCAATGATTGCAATTGCAAAACATGTTAACGAGTGTGGCGTGGGTGAGTGACTACCACACATCTATCCCATAGGTTTAACCTTGTTGGGGAGAATTCATGTGTGACTCATTTTGGGAGTCATTCCTTGTCATTAAAAAATATTGTAAGAATATGAATTTGAGGCTTAAAACAATCTAATCATCCCATAGGAAGCAAGGATCTAACCATAATAACATTTTTATAATAGTTTCCACCAAAGACCAATAATGACATTGATGATAGTTCAATACTTCAAAACATACATCCATGGAGGGTATTTTTTGATGTTTTTCTTCTTATGCCAATGTGGGAACTGTAATAATATTTTGGATTGACACAATCCAGGAGTGTACATCATTTACCTTCTTGACATTGACATAAAAATATTGATCTTGAATTTTAAATGCAACCTAAGATTTATAACACCATCCACCTAGTGATTTAGGTTTATAAATAGTGTTCCATTTGACTAGGTGTATCATTTTGTTCTCTTATGTGTTTCCCCAGAGGAAGTTTATTGTGGTCTCATTTAGTTGTTTTGTAATGATCTTTGGGAGAGGAATGGCTCTAATAAAGTATGAGGGAATACTTGATAAAGACACATTTATGATAGTTAAGCATACTACTTTATTGAAGTATTTCATGGGCCACCAATTAAAATCTTGAGCCATTTTGCCTAAAATTTGGTTGCCAAATAGTTTTTGGTAATTAATGTGGAGATAGAGGGAACCCCAAGTACCATTAGGGAAATTTCTCTAATTTACAATTTGTTATAGAAGCACATTTTGTTGTGTCAATATTAGCAAAATCTACATCAAACAAACTATATTTTTTGAAATTTATTTTGAGTATGAAGACATATTAAAACATACCCCAGATGTTTAGAGAATTGATAACAATTTGTCATTAATTTTATGAAAATGATATATCATCATCAAGATGAATGGTAGGATGATTATAAAGTGCATCTGACTTGGAAAGGAGATCATTGTGAAATCTCAATATAAACATAGATGCCAACATTAAAGAGAGAATCATAAAGAAATAAGGTAATAACATATTATCTTATCCTAGATCATTCGAGCTTTTAAAACATTCAAAGGGGGTCTGAGTGATGATAGCTAGGGAGATACTCGTACCTAAGAAACGGTACATTCATGAATTACATTTACCAAGAAAGTTGTAACCTTTGAAAAACCACATCAAAAAAGTTTAATTTTATAATGAAAGGTTTTTCCAGAGACTAATTTGAAGATAAGAAGTGGAACCTTACTGTATTGATCAAAGTGTATACCTTGTGTTCCGTGATTTAAGCAACTTGCATCATACTACCTTTTAAGGAAAGTGACTTGTTCCACAATATCGATGTTATTCATGTGCTTATTATACTATTGCTAAGGACCTTAAAACTTATTTTGTAAGAGTTGTTTATCAAGCTAATTGGTCTAAACTGTTTTATATCTTAGGGTTTCCCACCTTATTTAAATTTGAAATGTTAGCTTTGATTTGTTAGGATATATTAATGAAGTCATGAAATTCATGGAACATGTTGAATATTAGTATTTTATAGTATCCCAAGAAAAATCCATCAAATCCATCTGACCCACAAGATTTTCCAAATATTGAGATTGAAAATAGGATTTTATTGTGATAAAGGGATTCATGAGGTTGTTATCATGCTCTATTTTTAATTCACATTAACGAGCCCAACCAAAACCTATATGTTTCAAATAAGTATGGTTGTGATTGTATAAATTCTTGAAATGTTTTATTATTCGATGTATAATCCAACTATAATTTGAGGTATTTAACTTTGCATTTGAGAAAACGTATGATACATCTTATTTTGTGATTGTTGTAGTCTCTTTGAAAGAATTTTGTGTTGTTTCCACCTCCCTTTTTGTACCAATCCATGTTTCCAAATGGTAACTTGATCTCAAAACATTTGTTGAATAGCTTTCTTTCTATGTTAAATATCTATGGCATTTGGTAGAAGTTTATCTATTAGGTAGTGTAAAGTCTATTTTCTATCCTCTCTCTTCTTGTGTATGCTCAAAAATATATTTGCACTCTAGTACTTGAGTTCACAATAGATATCTTCAAGATGGTTGTGTATAATTATCACATGGTTAGTGTTATTGTTTATTTTTCATCCACAATCTACTATGTTCTTATTGTATAGGTATTCACTGGTTTTTTTAACGTGTGTTGTCCCTAGGGTATATAGTGTGTTCTAAGTGTAATGGGCATATGCTCATAAATAATATGGATCCTTCCAAGGATGAACAAAGTGGATATTTATTTACCTGGAGTGTCGGTCCATTGATTATATCAAGGATATTCCAATAATGTCCTTTACTCTATGTAAAGCTCCAGTTGTTGATATTAAAGTCCAAAAATTTACCTCATTAATAGCATTATTGAGTTTGCTCATATCATTTGTTGACAAGTTGAGTAGCACAATTATAAGCGTGTTCAAATATGAAATGAGTGCAAATGAAATTGCTACCTATAAGTCAATGGAGATTTCTGATGCTCAAGGCTAAGTCATTTTAACTCTATGGACAAACTATATTTAAATCGACCCGTTCTTCATATAGGACGGTAAAAACCAATGAAACGTTGTCTTTTGGGTTTGCAAAGGCAAGGGTGATACTATAATCTTTAATTTTAATATTAGTTGATAAAATTTAGTTTTATTGTAGTCAACAAGGATACCTCCAATGAGTGTTCCATATGGCTTTAGACCCAAGTAGTGATCTTGTTACCACCTTTCAGAGATAGTTGTTGCTTTTTATCAAGAACTTTTTTCTTTCATTATGACTTGATGTTTGTTTACTATAGTGTGGTTCCTAATATACCTACACACATTATTCAACATAGTTCCACAAATATACCAAGTTGTAATTTTCATTAGAAACAAGTGTAATATCAAACCACCTATATGAATGAGGGTCTAATGGATCTAAGCATTGTGAAATGTTCCCTGACTAAGGCTTCAGGATTTAGGTTAGTCTAATGTAATCCTCTTTGGATATTGGTTAATTTTAGGATAGAACTATGAGAATTAGTTAGAGATTGTCATATTGTATTGACACAATTTATGAAGGATATTCTATTTAACCAAGATATGTTGTTTTAAAAGGATCTAGTTTAAGTTGTTTTTATCATAATTATCAAAATTAAAATGAAGAATCTCATAAATTTTACATGGTCCATCACTTATATTCTTTTATGTATTTCTAACTTTTCTTTTATGCCCTCGTTCTTCTTGTAACTCACATCGACTGTTATATGTGTATCATCTTTAGTTTTCTTGTTTGTTTTGGCATCAAGAGCGACCGAAATGGCAAAATCTATTAGTTCAATACCTTTATTTATTATATTATCCTTTGGGATAGTATGGTTTTCAGATCTACATCTTGAAGTACCAACATATGTTGCTTGTTCCCAAATTTCCCACATTGATCCTTAGTAGGATTAGTATTGCTCTATTGTGGTTGAACCCTAGGGTTATCCTATTTTTTATTTGACACTTTTTGTCATGGTAGGAATTTTGAGTTCTTTGGATGCAAAGCATGCTTCGAGGTGGGATTTGTCTTGTTTAAGATCCTTAGAATGGTATTTTGGTTGGTTTTGAATGTGATGTTGATATTCCTTCAGTGCTATTTAAATTGTAGGAGTGGTCGTAAACATCATCAAGGTGTATTAGATAATAAGGGGCTCCTCGTAAACTATACATATGGTGTAGAATTGTTGTCCCACTCTAATACGAACCTTGTTGGACATGTGGTGAATCTGGTCACCAAAATTCAAAAAAATGTCTTTTATGTGGTTGGATGCACTAGTGTAATTTTGGTATCTGGTGTCACTTTTGATGATTTCAATTTTCAAGAGAAACCAACACCATGTATCTATCATGTTGGTTACATAAGTACAAACTTCACAATTGCTCAAGTCCTACTACTAAGGAAAAAATACAGTTACCACCTTCATTTCCGTATCGGCTTCTTGGAGACAAACTGACGTCAAAGACAGTATATGAAATTCAATTTCTCTAGATTTTTTTTTGTAAAAGCACATATCGCTTCAGTTGGTAAGAAATTGACGCTGCATCCCTTCCTGCATAGACACCCACTATCCAACTTATTGCATTTATTCTCTCTCCCACATACAAACAACTCGTTTATAATTTGAAATATTTTTTTTCTTCATTTTTGCTCCACTTCCAAGCGATATATAATGTCTCTCACATGGAAATAACATATTTTTGTAAATTTTATTGCTAAATCCAAAACAGTACTCAACTATGCTCAAGTAGCAAAATCCATCAACAAATGGACCAGAATAAACTATCACAATGCACCCCTTCATAAAAAATATAAAAAAATTCTCTCTACTTCTCAACTACAGATAATGTTCGGCTCATCAAAATCATTTTTCTACACGTTTAACATCTAGGTCAAAAGATGATACTCAAATATATTCAAGACATCAATAACTATATAGTGGCATCATATAAAAAAATCTATAGCATAGTGCGACCAGTCTTCAAGGTCAAAAGTATGCTAGTGTGGTTACATGCATGTAATTGCTGCAACAAAGATAATAATGTTGCTCCACCATGCACAACCCAACACATCCCTTCTCAAAAATAAAACAACTAATTTCAAATTCAAAATATTTTTTCTTCATTTTCTTTTTACTTCCAAGATGCATATAGTGCCTTGTCTATCAATAGTTACATTTCTCGCATTTTAATGCTAAGTGTAAAATAATACTTGATTCTTTTCAAGATAGCACTAAAAATTATCAACAACTAAACTCAGAATTAACTAGAATAGTTGTTCCATTTAAAAAAAGTTATGGATATTCATTATGTTGATATCATTTTTTTCATTTAGTACATACAAATATTTCTATATGTTATATAGAATCACATTTGATTAAAATATATGGTTTGTAAGAGCCCTGACCTAACTTTATGCTTGATTGTGTTTACTTTGTATAATGATACTATTAAACCTTAATTTAATCTTGTGAGATGCCTTAATAACATGTGACATGTTTATATTTTCATTTTGGTCCAATTTGATTGATGGTTGAGATGTCTTTGCTATATATGTACTCATTTTGGACCAGATTGCAAATTACCCATGAGTGAGGGTTACCTTACCAAATTCCACATGTTGAGAGTGTTTCTTATGCTTTTGCATCATGAGAGAGAGATTTATGATACATGGTGCCTTGTTTGAATTATACTAGTGATGTGACATATCATGGTGATTTTAGGATTTCTAGGGTTTGCTTAGTTGATATGGTGACTATGCTGGGGTTTGAGTGTTGTGACCACTACCTCATTTTTGGGTGAGGGTAGTGACCACAACACATGCTCAAGGTAGTGTGGTCTCAACCGAGATGACCTAGAGATGGGTTGGTCGAGACAGTTTGTCCTCTTGTGAAGAGTCTCGACCATGTATTTGGTGAATAAGAGTTTGGTTGGTACCAAGTACAAACAAGTGTCTTGATCGAGACAAGGTAGTAGCTGACCTTGAAGGTTGCTACACTTAATCTGGATAAACATAAACATTTTGAAATATGCATGTGAGAGGAGAGTGGAAGGCATGTGTCCTTTGATAGTCTTTTATGTTGACACCTCATAAACCTCTACTTCCCTCCTCCTTTGGGTATATAACCCCTTCTCTTCACTTGTAAGTAATCTTTTCATCCCTACTCTCTTTCTTCTTCCTTGAGATTGTTCTTGGATCTTTAGGAGCATAGAAGGTCTGATATTGAAGCCTTGGTGGCCGCTCAACCTTGCTTGAGGAAGGTTTTGTGCTAAATAAACTTTGTGGTGGTGATTCTGGGAGATTCTTCTCTTGGTAAATGGTCTTAACTCTTGATCAAGTTTTCCCTCTTCTAAAATCTCCATCTTCATCTTCTTCCTTGGCTTTATACTGTGGAATATCCATGGTGTCTTTTTTGAGATAACTCCTCTTCATAAAGACCTTAGACTATGTTTTGACATGGTGGTAACTAGTGAGAGGAAGTTTTCATCTCTTTGTCCTTTCTTCCTTGGTTTGGCCTAGGGCTATTTTCCCTCCTTCTTGAGATCTTTTCTGACGAAGGTTTTCTTCTATTTTGAGGTTATTCTTTGGCCGACATTTTGAAGCTTGGTTGAAGTTCTTGGAGCTTGTGATCTTGAGAGATTGGTTCTCTCCAAATCATGCATGTTATATAACTTTTCTCACATCTATTATGTGCATCTTAAACCTATTCTCATGTTGTTATTTCATATCTTAAAAATGTGTTCTTTATGGTAGGAAGAATGATAATGTTTAGGATTTAATCTTTTAGTATTCTTGAAAGGATTACTCTTCTTATAAACCCTAAATATTTATACCCGATTTTGTTGATGATTGAAATATTGGTGTGTTTCTTTGGATCATCATCTATGGGATAATAATTATTTGATATATGATTAGTTTATTATGAATAACTGTAGGCTTGGAGTATGTTAACATGCATAAGAATCTTGGTTTTCACTCTCTAAATATAACTCTTTTGGTAGCCTTCTATGATCCATAATCTAGGGTTTAATGAACACCTGATATGGAAAAATCTACTTAGGTGACGTTTGGTATTCCCTATTGTTGATTGCTTGTCTCAACCTAGTTTGGACCTATTCAGATTTTGGGCATATGGCTAACTTGGGGTCATGACAACCTTAGGACTTCCATCTCATCCGACACCATTGTAGGTGGTGGTTTTGACCGTAACACCCAAAACCCTAAGGGTTGGTCGCCCCTCACCCAATACAAATCACAACACATCATTGTTGCTTATCCACTCAATCTGTTGGTTGACGTAGCGGTAAAGATGACTAAGTATGGTGGTTGAGACACCATGATGTATGGTGGTTAAGACACCATGGTGGATGGTGTTCGGGATACCATGATGTACGGTTGCCGAGACACTTGGTATGTAGTGGTCATAACACCTAGGGTAGTGACCATGTGGAAGTGTCTCAGTCGTGACCATGTGGAAGTGTCTCAGTTGTGACATATGGAAGTGTCTCGTTCATTACATATGTTGAGAGTGGTCGAGACCCATGTGTTGGGAGGAGTCAAGACTCATGTGTTATGAGGGGTCAAGACTCATGTGTTGTGAGTGGTCGATACATCTACACATATGTATGTACATGGTCAATACATAGTGTAATGGTCTACATACAGTGTTATGATTCTGAATGACTAATTATAAACAATAGTGCTTAACCCTAGTACTCTCCAAAAATATTGGAGGCGATGTAATTGGGGTTTAGTGGTTGAGGGATGATACAAAACCCTAATCTTGAGATGTAAAATACATTTGCTCATATTGTTTGAATATCATTATTATATGATGGTATTTTCTCTCTCTTACTTATGTAACTCTAACTTGTAGGTGAGATGAATGTCATATATATGAGAATGCTACATTGATACATATGTAATACATGGTGGTAATTATGAGTAAATGTTGAGGTAGATTGTGATATTGAATGTGTTGGAATTATATGATTTGGTCTAATGACATGATCAGTGCTTTGAGCATATATTGAGGTAAAATCATCTAGATATGTGATTGAGGGATTGATATCCCATAGTGATGTGATATCAGTGATGAACTTGTAATGGTTGTGATACAAGCATCATGTGATGATAAGATAAGTTCTCACTTTGTATATTTTATATCTTTTGAAGTTGTATTTTACCCTTAATTTTGTAGAGTTTTTTAAGCTTTATACGTTGTGACTTGATTGATGCATTAAAAGATACCCAATTGGAATATCTAATCTAGATAAACCCTAATCATATAATTTCCCTATACCATAGATCCATCTTCAACGTCATTTTCTAGCTGGATGGTGAAATGAGTAACTCCTATGGGAAAACTAAGACTGTATATTATTGAATATGAGGGGTGCAAGTGAGATTTCTCCTGCTATCATTAAATTGTTGAATGATTGATATAATGGGATGTTTCTTTAGATAGAACGACCATGCATGAGCCTATTCTCTAGTGTTGTACCATGTACCAAGGCAAACTAGTTGTCTTACATGACCATAGCTTTGACTATGAGTTGTTGTGTATAAGACTATAGCTTTGACTATAAGTTGTTGTGTAGTAGTTTGACTGTTATATCACTACATTGCAGACTCGAACTGACCGAGTAGTGTTGGTGATGATTACGGAGTCTGGATATTTCATTCATCTTGTATGGTACTGATTTTGACTTAATAGTGGTCAGTCGGATTTGAGTGGTATGCCTCAAATCCTCAGGGCATAATGATAAAAGTGATAATACATCCGTGTAGTATATTTGCTTAGGATCAAATATGAACCACATTGGATGACCCCATCCTTATTTCTTGTATTGTTTACTTTATAATAGTTATTCATGTTCTTCATATTTCTTCTAAAAAGTATAAATTATTCTACTGCTCAGTTGTAACTGTTTAAACTGCTCAAATAATAATACCTGCTCTATTTAACTATCTTATTATATTGCTATACTTATAATAGATGTCGACGAAGAGTTATATCTCTCACTGGGATGTTTGGTCTCACCTTGTGAGTTCTTTAATTTTTTAGGTGGTCATAGACGAGGAGGTAGAGGTTGTGGTACATGTGCTGAGCAGTAGGGAGAGCAATAATTGTTAGAGGTTGGGTATGTTGTCAAAGTTTTATAGTAGAGTCATATGTGTCGTCCCTATACTCTCAGGTCTTTGGGGGAGATTTTTTATTTTGTATATCAACATTGGGATTTTGGTTTTGTACCATGAGTGTATAGATATGACATGCACATATAAACATGTTGTAAAATATGACGGTTGTGGCTTAACAACCTTTGAACATGATATGCAACATCTTTTGACATATATAGCATATAAATGGCCTGAGTTGAAGGTTGGTTTATAAAATACTTCCGCTTGAGATATTGCATTGAAAATGGTTTTAACTTACCCTATTTTGTGGTAATATTTTTATTAGTGATATTTCCGCACTTTATTTTGAGTAATCTCGCTTTGCGTGACAAAAGGTGTCACATGGTCCACGTCTCTTCATATTCTGCTGCATATTATATAAATAATTATTATTAATATTCATTGCACTACAAAAAGACATCATCAACGAGATCAATTATAAACCGGGATAGTTCTTAGAATCATGGGAGTTTTGTGATCGGAGGAATATAATATACAACACAATAGTCATTTTTTATTTATAACTCTTATATTATTTAATAGTAAAACTCCGCATTACATCATATATTCTCATAATTCTCCACATATACAAAAATCAAATCTCATTTACAAATGTAATATAGAAAAACATGCTTAATACCTGTCTGATTTTTATACGTTGCAGTACCAAATCTGGGTGTCTCACTAATAATTTAAGACGAATAAAAATGGCAGCATCGACTAATGTTCTAGATGGCCACCAACATCGCGGGTGTGATGGTGTCATGGACACGACAATGACGTAGGTGACATGGCACGACAATGGAGGTGGTGTCATCGGCGCGACTATGTCGTGGGCAGAAGAATGACTTGGTATTGTTGCAATGGTGATGGTAGATGACAGAGGCGGCGGTGTGGGCGCGACATCGGTGTAGTGTTGTTTCAACAGTACGGTCGTCGGAGTAGCAGGCGGCGTGGGGGCGGCGGAGACCTGGTGTTGTTGTCACGATGACGGTCAGTAGCGGAGGAGGCAACATGGATGTGATGGCGGCGGAGGAGGCGGTGTGGCCGTGATGGCGGCCTGGGCACATCGGTGTGGTGTTGTTGCCACATCGATGATTGACCGCGGATGAAGGGACAAAGACATGACGGCGGTCAGGACACGAGAGTAGTGTGGTGTTGTTTACACGATGATGGTCAACTGCGGAGGAGGTGGCCAGGGTGTAACGACCGGTTGGTATGGAAGATAGCTAGGGGAGAGATGCGGAGAAAGTTTGGTGGTTTTTTATAATGCAACGCTGCTCCGCATGTGTGCCTTCTTATATTATGCTTATTCTCGATTAGCACTATACAAAAATCCCCTCGGTACCACAGACAAATATGTAGACGGTTGAGTTTAATTACTTTTACAACTGCCCAAATTGGAGTGTCAATATTGGTGTAGAGCGGATGCTCTAAATTAATACTCTATATATAAACAAGCTATGTACCTACATTGGTGTAGATTGTTCTCATTGATTTCACGTAAGAATGATTTTACTGCTCTAACATGCCTTGTTTGTATTGGATACCTATCTCGAGAGTTTAGTAGTGAGGAACCAGCTTCTTTGGAACGCCAGTAAGAAGTTGGGAAGTGTACTCTCTTTTCTCTAACACAACAAATCAATTTTTTTGTTAACGGAAACTCTTCCTCCGAAGTGGTTACTTTGTTACCCAACTTGGCAAGGTAAACCGGGGCCCCATACCTGCCGCCACAAGGAGTAGTACTCATTTTAATCGCATCGGTTGGCCGGCCGACCTCACATGACTAATTCGCTTCAAGGGGACTTTTTCAAAAATCGAATCCGTGTTCCTTCGCAGGGTGTTACTGAGCCACACCACTTGAGCTGTCCCTCATTGACAACACAACAAATCTAAGTCCATTTAATCTAATCTAGGGCTAGTTTGGTTCCTTGTGGTTGATTTGTTCAGTCAGATTACAAAAACGAGAAATGCAAAATATGAAAATCAACTACCATGCTTGATGTTTGGTTGATGGAACTTACGGTCCTGTTTTTATTTGTCTCCGTTTGGTACGAAGTTGTTTGTGCAGTCAGTTGGTGCAGTACTGCGAATATATTATGAATAAAGAAATATAATCCTTTGTAGTCGCAGTAAGAGACAGGACCCCACCGAGCAAGACGCACACAGATCAGACATCAAGCGTCCAGTGGGAACGAACTGCGCCCTATTTAGCTGCGGTCCGATTTCTTACTAATCCTTCTCAAATGAGCAGGTCGTGTGGTTCCTTTTCGCAGCTTGAGTTCAATCTCCTTACAACCAAAAGTTACGAAATGGAAACCACAGTGAAAACAAACGTATCTCGTTGGTTTTCTGCCCAACCAAACGAGCCCTAAGACAACAAAACTGCAGCAGTTTAGTCTATAAGATGCCTCGGGCCGTCTTACAAGTCACAAGTCACATGGTTTTTGGAATCTTATAAAATGGCCACTCAGGTGTTTATCCGGTTAACTTCCTCGTTCAACTTAATTTAATTTTTTAGACGGCAACAACCTAGAAGAACACCAACTAAGTCGTGGAAGTGATATGCATGGTTGGCAACGAGGTGGGTGCTGTAAAGCATGGAAGGAGCTGATCACTTACAGCCAGGAGTCGCCACTCGGCTGCTAGCGGTGCGGTTATTTCTGGTTATAACCGGTGGGTCACGCTAGATTTGCCACCGGAATCACGTGGTACCGCCACCGCCATCCACCCGGCCGCCGGATGCCCATTTGTGTGCCGCCACCTCGACCTCGTCCCGGGAAGTTTTTGTCACCTCTTTCGGCTCTTCTACCCTTGTTGTGGCTCACGGCTACTGCTCACATCCCCTTCCCCAAACGGCGCTCGCCTGGTTGGCTGATGGCGGTTGGCTCTCCCCTCCGGCGACCACCGCGGGGGTCTATGGAAAATTCTTAATGCATCACTGAGTTATTTCATTTGCAGCTGTAATTGTCCATGCAATAGTTTAATACATCATAGAGTTATTGCACATGCAACCGATTATTGTCCATACAACAATCATGCAAAGTGCATGAAAAGTGTAGTTATTGTATTCATTTCTCAAATAATTGCATCTGGAATATCTTAACTCCACCATAAATTACAAAAAGTATTTAGAATAATTTTCTATTGGTTTGTAATTTCTTCCAACTCACGTACTGTAATCATGTACTATAAATGCACGTAATGTACATACATTTATTTATACTTTTTGTTGTAACTTATTTCATATGTTGCGTCTAATAGTAATAATGTTATATATATACATCAATATAATTTTTAAATTTTAATCTTAGATACAATACTTTACACAATCTTACATTTTACAATATTTATTCATGCGTAATGATTATCATTTAACCTCAATTTTTACGTACAGTACACGATTTACAGTAAAATACGTACATTATAAGACGTACAGTACTGATAAGTATATTATGTGTAGCTCTCAAATCTTGTTACCACCATCTAATCACATATTTGTATCTTTACGAAAGTTCAATATTAATATCATTTGACAATACATATAGACATGTACAATACAAGACATACAGTATGAGTGTGTAACATTACTACATTTTGCATACATTAGAATGTAGTGTTTGTCAAAATTGCACACAAGAAGCACAATACTAACAACCACATTGTACAAAAATACAATATTAACCTCTACATTTTTGTATACATTCAAAATGTAACATTTGACAAAAGTGTATACAAAAAGTACAATATTTTCAACCATATATTGTAAATGTACGTACTGTACTAGTGTGGGACCGTTGATGGGGTGAAATGAAGCTGAAGAGCGGAGATGCAAGAAAGAAAAAATGAATTTTCAAAAATTAAGGCTGGAGAGAGAGGAGTGGAGGGAGAACTTTGAGATTTTTAATTTCTACATGGAGTTAATTGGTGTGCAGTTAATATGCATGAGAGAGGAGTTAATTCAAAACTTTTCAGATTCTTGCACGGAGTTAATTTGTATACGAAGTTAATGCATATCAAAAAAACGGCTCGGACAGACTTTTCAGATTTTTACATGGAGTTAATGTGTATATGGAGTTAATGCATATATAAAAAATGACTGAAAAAGACTTTTCTAAGGTGCCAAGAAAATAGATACGTGGGCGGGTATAGAGATGAGTGTGGGTAGCGTTACTCGTCTTATATCCACACGCAACCAAGCAAGAAAAATTCTAGCCATAACCGTTGACACACCCGCTGGCCTACCCGGAACTCGGGAATACACAATTTTTAATGTGTCCCAGCATACAACCATTTGAAGCATACATGCAAAAGCCATATGGGTGCCCCACTAACTGCTGCACCCCATTAATTGTTGCGCCCCACTAACTGCCGCACCCCATTAATTGATGCGCCTCATTAACTGTTGCGTCCCACTAACTGATGCACCCCACTATCATTTGATCATATTGAACCAGTTCCACCCAGTACTGAGTAAGTACTGTACGTATGATTTTATTTCGAGCCAGTTCCGCCCAGCACTGAGTAAGTTGTTTCAAATTATTTCAGCAAATACAATACCCCACTATGACATTCATTTCTGTAAAAAGCAAAAGTACAATACCCAACAAACCATTAATCAGTTATATAATTCAACAATAAGTACAATACCTAATTATTATTCTCGTATCAATAACAAACCTAATTACTCTACTCAACAAGCCATTAGTCACCCATGTAGTTCATTCTCGTATATATTGCTAGGTACTGTACTTATGGATTAAAATTGGTAGGTACTATACTTATGCTTGAGTAAATGAGTTAAAATTAACAAGTGAGTACTGTACTTGGCGGAAATGAATAGGGAGGAAAAGTGAGTACTGCACTTGGAGGAAATGAATATGGAGAGAATAAGTACTAGAGAAAGGAGTGGAGAGAGTTAATTGATGGATAATAAAAGCCGACTGCATGGGGTTAATTGGCGTTAATTGTTGGATAATAAAAGCCGGCTGCATGGAATTAATTGCTGGACAATAAAAGTCGGCTGCATGAAGTTAATTGCTGGACAATAAAAGTCGACTGCATGAAGTTAATTGCTGGACAATAAAAGTCAACTGTAAATACTGCTGGTACATTTTCCCGAGACCCAGGTGAGCAGCCGGATGTGGGTAGCGTGACTCACCAAGCAAACGTCGTTCAAATCTGAACCCTGGTGGACTTTCCCGGGGTACATGTACTGATCCTCTGTGACAACTGACAAGGTATCAATTGCCATTTGCCGTGTGGCGTGAGTGTTGCCAAAGAGATAGATGGGGACATCCCTATAGATGTTGCCAGATCCAGAAGGACCCATTCCAGCTGGCAGTCCCACGTCTTCTTCTTGATGGATCTACATGGGACATGTCACAAAAAGCATGGGCAAACGATATCCACCTAGCTAGCAAATGGGGTGGATGCACCTAATCTGATCCCCATCTAAACTAACTTAATTATTATTCACGTACCGTACCCCCTTGGATGAGCAGCTGGGGCAATATGACCCTGACAGCAGTGCATGTCTGGCTGGGACATCAACCTCGCTAGTAAATTTCCCCGGTCCCATGGCATCACCTTGTACAAGCAAGTACGCTGAGCTTCCATGCCCCTTGGCCTATAGCTTTGACGATAAGGCACGCCGCCATGCTCCACTACAACAAAACAAACTATAGGTCAAGGCTAAATCCCTGACCACTACTTACCAAACCTTAGGCAATACCCGTTGGTCAAGGCTAAGCCCTGACCATCGTACCTTGGGGAAAAGCTTGGTGACCAATACTCATTGTCAAGGCCTATTCTTGACCATTATAAGACAAATCCCTAGGTAATATACTATTGAATATGAGTGTATATGTCCCATTAAATTATAAAACCAGTAATATAGCATTTACCATAATCATCACCAATAATATTGATCGAATTCAAAAAATCTTGTTTCATTTAAAAAAAGGATTATCATATGAATTAAGTATACAATCTTGACGAGCTCATATTTATAAATGTATCTTCTATACGATTTGAACAAAAGTTACATGGAGAGGACGTTTAGCCTTGCCCCATACAAAAAATATACATAGAGATGACATTTAAACTTGTTGCATATGAAGAAATGAACTTGTCAATGATCTTCGGGTTACATGTACTCAATAATGATGGAAATCTCCATGATATTTCTTTATTCCCATGTGCAACTAGTTTATACACATAAAACATTGTATCATGAACAAAACTCAGACTTATGCACTCTATCTTGATCCTTTGTAGAACTTATTCATTGTCTGCAACTTGCATGTTGGATCTCTTGCACACCAATTCGCCACTACAAAACAATTCAAAACAAAAAACAATCCAAGTTAATTCCAAACACAACCAAAACAAAGATATATAAGATTTACATGCTTACTAGAATGCCTTCAAACACATGCAACAATAGGCTGCAAATAAATTATTTGCTCTCTAAACATATTACACAAATAAAAGGTTAATGGTAGGTTGCAACTAAATTGTTTGGTCTCTGCACATAGTGTACAAACAATAAGTCAATGAGAGAAGATTTAGATCCATTATTCACTATCAATTATTCTTGTTTACCATTATAGCATGAATGTTTTTTAAGATGTAAAATAATTACATAACAAGTCAATAAGATATAGCCGACAAGTTACTTAAAGATTTCTCCTTGACCTTATCTCAGGTCCATATTTGTTAATGATAAGCAGCTCCGATTACAAACTTAACATCGTCGATAGAGCTTCTTTTTCTATATAATAAGTCTCGTATTTGTTGGGGATGTTGTACCGATACAGTCCCAGATGTGACGAAAAGTTGTCGCGGAAGCGCTACCAACAAGCGTATAAAATCCAAAGAAGAAAAACACCAGATTTAACGTGGAAAACTCTCCCCTCAATAAGGAGAGAAAAACTACGGGGCAATCCCGCTAATAAGCACTATGTAATAAAATTACAACTCACACCTCCCAGATTTAATTACCCTTAAATCCGGGTAGCAACCGCCAACCGCTACTTTGCTTCAAGGCAAAGTCGCTGGCCCTCTCTTATAAACCAAGAGAGCTTCTCTACCAGTTGTTCTTGTTCTCTGGCACCCTCTACCACAGAAGGCACCAACAAGCAACTGGAGAACTCACACCTCAACCGGTGGATAATCCAAAGGCCTCCCCAGGGGCCTCTATTTATAGGCCTCCATGCATGTGATTGCAACCATGAATTCTAGTCCTAGTTCGAATCCTAGTCCAACTGCATGTTGCACATAGGAAGTCATATTCCTACTATTCAAGATTTGACTCCTATTAGGATTGGTAGCACAAACCAACCCTCCCAAGTCTAAATCCCACTAAGACATGGGCTGGATTATATTCCTAATCCCAACAATCTCCCCCTCCAACCCATGAGGGAGATGTGGTCTTCAACGATCATCATTGGGAATGTACACCGTAGAGCTTCTTACAAAGATCTAGCTTGTCTCGTGTCACCACCTTGGTCATCATATCAGAAGCATTCTTCTCAGTGTGGATCTTTTTCAGAGTCAACAACTTCTTCTCTATAACATCACGAAGCCAGTGATATCTCACATCAATGTGCTTTGTCCGTGCATGATGCATTGTGCTCTTGCTCAAGTCAATGACACTCTGACTATCACAAAAAATAGTCTCTGGCTCCCCCTGATCTGTAAGCAAGATATACTGAGATGCCAGATATCTGGATGAAGGGTGACATACTCTGTCAGACCTCCTCAGCTGCTGCTCTGAGGACTCTGCCTAGTCCTGATCCTGCTCCCCCTGCCCAGAAGTCTCTTCCTGTGAAGTTGAATCACTCGTCTGTGCATCTGGAACTGGACCACTTGATGTGCTATCACTCTGCTGCTCATGGTGATTATGTTGCTCTTCTTCATCATCAGAAGACTGCACCTGTGAAGAAGCTGAATCATCCTCATACTCATCGTCTGAAGAACTGTCACCTGATCCCGCAGCCTCTGCATCATCAACCTCAGGCTCTGTCACTGTCTGACTCTCACAGAAAGTCACATCTCTGTGTCTGGTCATGGTCTTTTTCACTGGATCCCATAACCTATACCCAAACTGTTGATCTCCATAGCCAAGAAAGATACATGGCATTGCTTTATCATCCAGCTTTTGCCTCTTTTCCTTGGGAACATGAGCATATGCCTTGCATCCAAATACTCGGAGATGTGAGTAGGATGCATCCTTACCTGTCCATACATGCTCAGGTATATCAAACCCCAAAGGAACTGATGGAGATCGATTTATCAGATAGCAGGCAGTTCTCACTGCCTCACCCCAAAATGTCTTTGGCAACTTTGCAGTCTTCAACATGCATCTGACTTTCTCGACAATAGTACGGTTCATCCTTTCAGCTGTACCATTGTGTTGTGGTGTGTTGGGCTCTGTCCTCTCATGCCGTAGGCCATGCTGCGTGCAGTACGCCTGGAACTCCCTGGAGGTGTACTCTCCTCCATTATCCATTCGGAGACACTTTAATTTTTCACCGGTCTCCCGCTCTACCATGGCATGGAACTTTTGGAAACATTGAAAAACCTGATCCTTGGTCTTCAGCAAGTAGACCCACACCTTCCTAGATGCATCATCAATGAATGTGACAAAATACTTATTGCCTCCCAGTGAAGCCATCTCAAACGGACCGCAGACATCCGAATGAACCAACTGTAGAAGCTTTGACTTCACCGCAGACCTTGTCTTGAAAGAAACTCGTCGTTTCTTTCCTGTCTGACATGCATCACATGAACTGAGACCACTATCCTTGCCACAAGGAATCAACCTCTTCTTGGATAGAAGATTCAAGCCCTTCTCACTCATGTGTCCTAACCGTTTGTGCCATAGATCTGTCTGGTTATCCTCAACTGCATGTATACTGCCGTCTCTAAGTACTTTGAGCTTGGTCTTGTATAATGTGTGAGACAGTTTGCCACGTATAATAACCAAAGCCCCCTTGGTGATCTTGCATTTGCCACCACCAAAATCAAGATGACAACCTTCTCTATCAAAGAAAGAACCAGAGATCAAACTCAGCCGCAAATCTGGAACATGACGAACATCCTTCAGCGTGAGCGTGCAACCAACACTTGTCTGAACACAAATGTCACCAATCCCGACAATTCTAGAGAAGCTAGAATTTCCCATGTTCACCCTCCCAATGTCTCCCCTACTGTATGAAGTGAAGAACTCCTTACTTGGTGAAGCATGATAAGAAGCTGCAGTATCCACCACCCACTCAGAATCATCCTCATCAGCATGCAAACACTGTTCTTGGACTGTTAAGACCACATCGTCATCATCGCACATATTATCTGAGATCGTCGCTGTAGTATTCTTGTCGTCATCTTGCTTGTCTTTGGCTTCAGACCCATGTTTCTTTTTCCAAATCTTGCAATCTCTTTTGAAGTGACCTGGCTTGCCGCAATGGAAGCACCCTCTACCATTCTTTGACTTGGATCTACCACGAGACTTCTCGCGGTCTTGGGATTCACCGCGGCTCTTAGATCTACCACGGTCTCTTGCTCTATCAACGCCTCTGCCCTCTGTGAAGTGCACCTCTGATCCACTATCGCCTAAGGCTCGTCGTCGAGTCTCTTCATTCAGTACACTGCTCTTCACCTGGTCAAGTGTCAACTTGCCCTCCTGTGCAGAATTGTTGACTGTCACTACGAGTGTCTCCCAACTGTACGGTAGCGATCCTAGAAGAAGTAGAGCCTGAAGTTCATCATCAAGAACCATCTTCATGGACCCCAACTGATTTACAAGGCTTTGGAATTCATTCATATGCTCGGCGATGTTTGTACCATCCCGGTACTTGAGGTTCACCAACTTTCGGATCAAGAAAACTTTATTTGTGGCAGTCTTCCGCTCATATAACTTCTTGAGCTTTTCCCACAGATCTTTGGCATTGGTCTCTTCTGAGACGTGATGGAATACGGAGATGTCAAGCCACTTCCGCACTGTTCCGACAGTTTTCCTGTTTAGCTTCTTCCAATCTGCATCAGATGTAGTCTCAGGCTTTTGTCCCTCTATCGGATCGTATAGATCTTTGCAATAGAGAATATCCTCCATCTTGGGTTTCCAAATCTTCCAATTTGTGCTTGTCAACTTTATCATCGTCGCATCTTCATCTTTCCCCATCTGGACTTGTATCTGCAACCTCTCTCTGATACCACTTGTTGGGGATGTTGTACCGATACAGTCCCAGATGTGACGAAAAGTTGTCGCGGAAGCGCTACCAACAAGCGTATAAAACCCAATGAAGAAAAACACCAGATTTAACGTGGAAAACTCTCCCCTCAATAAGGAGAGAAAAACCACGGGGCAATCCCGCTAATAAGCACTATGTAATAAAATTACAACTCACACCTCCCAAATTTAATTACCCCTAAATCCGGGTAGCAACCGCCAACCGCTACTTTGCTTCAAGGCAAAGTCGCTGGCCCTCTCTTATAAACCAAGAGAGCTTCTCTACCAGTTGTTCTTGTTATCTGGCACCCTCTACCACAGAAGGCACCAACAAGCAACTGGAGAACTCACACCTCAACCGGTGGATAATCCAAAGGCCTCCCAGGGGCCTCTATTTATAGGCCTCCATGCATGTGATTGCAACCAGGAATTCTAGTCCTAGTTCGAATCCTAGTCCAACTGCATGTTGCACATAGGAAGTCATATTCCTACTATTCAAGATTTGACTCCTATTAGGATTGGTAGCACAAACCAACCCTCCCAAGTCTAAATCCCACTAAGACATGGGCTGGATTATATTCCTAATCCCAACAGTATTCGCCTTGAATCATGTTCTTTTCCATATGGACAACCTGTAAAGGAAAAAAATATAATAATATCTCAGTGATCGACTTCATACAGAGACACAAAATCGACAATATCCCTCATGCAGTTAGATTTTTATAAAATGGAGATGTGCGTTTTGTTCAATACCGGCAAAGTAGTATCTAGGCAACCCCTTTTTCTTATCATTAATCACCACTCCATTTTTATAATTAATTACAAAGTCCAACGATTAGTTCATATGTGATAATCTGGTTAGATTAATAAAATGATTTTAAACATACGGTAAAACATGACATACCTCCACACAAGTCACCAATGTCGAAGCTTTGAAGCAGGATTTTTTTCATTGAACTAACAAGTAGCGGCGCCTGGGCACTGTATACAGATGAACAAGAAGAGATAAGCATACATAGAAAATTCTTTTGGGAAGAGTCGTGCCATGACGAGGCACTTGTTTGCCAACATGTCCAATGGGCACTGCAACAACCCAATAAGAACAACTTTGGTAGATCGTTCTGGAGCTATGAATAGAGATTTGTCCATTCACTACTACAGAAAATGATTTTTACAACGGGAGATAGACAACAATTGTGATGATTGTGTTGTAGTTAGCATACTTATCACAACAAGCATGTTTTTGTGTTGTATATTGTATATTTTATACAACACAAGTCATTTACAACATACCAAACCCATTGTAGTATAGGGGGATACTACAACAACTGCTAAAGTGTTGTAATAGGCTGTAGTATCACAACATATTCAAACCCGTTGTAAAAGATGTTAATTACACAACATATTTTGACCCGTTCTAATAGTCACATGTTGTAATAGACCATCATTACACAACACAGACTCACCTGTTGTAGTATGTATTAATTATACAACGGGCCTTTACATGTTGTATTTGGTACATGTTGTAATAGACCACCATAATACAATATATTGAACTCATTGTTATATCCCGACATGAGACAACAGACTCCAACCTGTTGTTATAAATTATAATTACACAATATGTTGTGACCTGTTGTAATATCCACACATAACAAATCGTTGTAATAGACTGCCATTACAAAACTTAAACTAAACTATTGTAATATATCATTAATACACAACATAATATCACCTGTTGTACTAGCTACATGTTGTAAAAGACCATTATCACACAACACGCTATACCTTACTGGCAATATAGGTGGATTTTTGTTTGAGTAGTAGGTTGAACAAAATTCTATTTCGTGTGGTCATGTGAATGACAGTTTTTCACTCTGGGTAGATATTTTGACCCAGAACCGACCCAATCCCAATATATGCACATACTCAAATACATATGGAATAATTACCCCCTCACTATAAAAAAATCTGCTATAAGTCAGGGCTACCTGGTCAGGAATAAAAGTCCTGACCAAACTAGGACTGGTTCCCAAGGCTAATCCTTGACCAGTGGCAGTGGGAGGGGGGCAAGCAGGGGCAAGTGCCCCCTTCCAATTTTAATTTTTCTTGACATATATATGTTTTATATATGTAGAATGGTATCAAAGTTAATTTTTCTTTTTATATTTTATCTGCTTCACACGCTTATTAACCTATTTTCAAATTATGTAAACGTTATTTATAAATCACATTATTATCAATATGATTTTAGATAAGAATTAGAAATATAAACACATTAAATTAGGGTAAACATTATAAAATAAGTGACGTTTCTTTATTTTTATAAATACAACTCATTATTACATAATTAACAAGTAATGTGTTTTTATTAAACATATTAACAACAATATCAAATATACATCCATTAATGTTAATTGGCGAACTATTAGTTTACATCAATTTTATAATGATTAAATAAGAAACTGATATCTATGAGTAAAAAAATACTTTATGATCTATAATTAATTGTATACTTTGTTACATGTTAAATAATTTTATATAATTTATAAACAATTACTTAAATGTATTATAAATATTACAAGTACATAGTTGTATGGTTAATGAGGAAAAGTAAATAGTATCTATAATTTTTTTGTATACTTTATGTAATACCAAATACTTTATAAAGTATATATAAATAATTAAGTATGTAACAAATATAGCAAGCACATAGGTAATATTAAAACAAAAAACTAATATCTATAATTAATAATATACTCCATGGGATATCAAATAGTATTATATTATGTATAAATAACTAAATATATAATGTATATAGCAACAACATAGTCCATAGTTGTATATGTTATGTGTGCAGATTTATGTTGATTCTTTTCTATTATAAGTGTAATGTATGTTAGGAAAAATAACTTCAAATGAAATATGATACTCTTAGTAGTACATGGTTTCACAATTTATTAATTAATAACATTTTTAATATATTTGTATTGTTTTGAATTTTTATACATCAATCAATATTTGTTAAAATAATGTAATTACATGTATCTTATGATATTAATTATTTAAATTATACTTCTATTCGCAAGTTGTGCAAATATTACTCTTCTAAATTATACATATTTTTTTCATCATGATGTCAAAGATAACATAATTTTTATATTTAAATTTCCAACACTACATAGAAATAACAATCATAAAATCTAGTGAACAATATATTGTCACAACATTTATTGAGTTTATTAGGTAAAATTAATAAATAAGTTTAACACCATCATAAATATCTTTATTTAAAAATAAATTGCTATAATGTTGTTTTTTTATTTTTGAATAATAATAGTAATTTTCACATTGTACTACTTATATATTTAATTTTCTTAGCTTTATGTTACTTTTTAATTACTTGAGTTGCCAAGTTCATCAAGTAGGAAATTATTTGTTTGATTAAAAAATATAATAATCCACACAATCAAATTTGAACACTAAATTGATGTGTTTTTTTAAACGACATATATTTATGAAAAAATAATTTAATAGAATAGTTGGTCTTATAAAAAAGAATAAAACTTTTCAATACCAGATGTCACCATTTCAAGCTCATCTTTAATGTAAGAAAATCATAAATGTATGTAGCATATTATAATATACATATACAATAATCTATATACATAGATTTAAAATTAAGTACTCCACTATGTAATGAGTTATGTCTTCAACTTTTTTTTTTATTTGTGTAAGATACATCTATTTTTTTGTCTCGATCCAAGTAAATAGGTCGATTGAGACATATTGACACTCAATATGAATTCCACAAATGTACTTAACATAATTTTTATATGTACCCCCTCCATGAGAGGGCTGGCTCCGCCACTGTGGACCATGACTATTGTAATTTTACTCCTTGACTAAATTTCTTTTTTTTCTTTTTAATATTTTCCCAGACCTAATAGTCGGTTTAAGTTTAACCCTGGGGAGAGTACGACGGTTGGTATGCTAGGCAACCCAGCACCTACTTGCACCCCCCCACCCTCGAAGTCCCCCTTCCGGTTTCCCTCTCTCACGCGACGATCGTGGGGGCTCCATCTTCTACCAATTTTTTCTCTCAAGCGACGGACGCCGACGCTCCATCCTTCCGCCAGTTTCTTCTTGCACTCGACGGCCGCAGATGCTCCATCCTTCTGGCGGTTTCTTCTCTACGCTCCATCCTTTTGGCAGTTTCTTCTCTGCGCTCCATCCTTCCGTTAACTTCGCCGGTTCTACAGCACGCTGCGCCGTAACCACCGTCCGCAGGCCGAACACATACGCCTGTGGCTACAGGTGGTCGTCCGCTAACACAAATCATCCATGTTCTTTGCTCTGCACAATGCACAGACGGCTGGCTCTCCTGCTGGCCGCCGTCTTCCAGCCGCCAAAGCTTTTGGCCGTTCTGGTTCGATTCTGTTCTCAGGTTTCTTTGTTGAATGTATCTCTCCTTCAACCCTTGTTTCATTTTCTGCAATCATCCACGTTATCAGAGGGCTGTTGATTGCTCCCTTTATGTATTATCTGGTGTAAAACTTGCTACTTGCCGCTTTACAAATATCGTATTAGAGTTTCCGTCTAGACTTGTTGTCAGATCATCGTTTCCGGACTTACTGTTCAATCGTTTGCTTCTGAACTTGTTGTCCGGTGATTTAATTTTAGACTGTGCAAGTACAAATATAAAGTTATTTCGTTCTTGACCTGCTCTTCTAAAGGAAGAAGATCAGACTGACAAGGTACGTATTACCAACGGAAAAACTTTTCATCATTTTTATTAGAAATGTAGCATATTTTTTCTGATATAAGATCACTATATAAGAAATTATTTAATTTTTGGTGACCATAGTTGTAGCCCAAACAAGTTCATTCTCGATTAGTCACATTAATAAATGAATATATATGCCAAATTTATGTCATGTCAAGATTAAATCTTTGTTGTTTGTGACCGGTTATCTTTGACATGAGAAAGATGGAAGTGAAAGTGGCAATATTTCAACAAGTCTTGTTCAAGTTCTACTTTTAATTGTTTTCCTACGTAATAGAACATAAAGAAAAAATATTGATATTTGTTTCATTGATTACTTTGAAATTATATGCATAGAACAAGCTACAATGTTCCTAGTAATAAATATTTTCTTGCATTTGTAATACTAGTTATAATGCCATTATAGTTAAGTAAATGTCTAAATATTAGCATCGAGTTCCCTTCTTTATTTATAAAAGTGAATTTGGCAGAATACATCTTAATTAGTCTTATATTTTGTATCTTTATCGAAATCTTTGTTAATATTTATTCTTTTTAAATTTGTGACGTCTCTCTTTTCTACTATGCTTATGCTATATCAATTTAGTAGAAAAAAACTCAAGACTAAAACTATAAAATTGCATATTGTGTTGAAAATTAATATTTTATTCCATCATGTTTATTTAGTATTTTTATCCAATAGATCAGAAATTTAATAAAAATAATCTTCATGATAAGTTGCTAGTATAATTGCAAACATTACTTGTTTATGCGAGGATTTCAGATTTTGTTCAAAACTTATCAATTATTTGTGTAGGAAAATTATTTGGATTAATTTTAATAGTTAGGGTATATTTCCATACTCTAATGCCTTTCTTCTCTCACCTACCAACAATTAAACACATTTAACGACGTGCCCACTTTTATTGGATTTTTTCACCTTTGTAAAATTACAATGAAAAATCGCACATAGTGGTAGGAAACTTTAAAGCATTAATGTTGCCAGTGGCGGAGCCAGTCCCCTAATGGGGGGGCACATATAAAATTATGTGAAGTACATATGTGGAATTCATATTGAGTGTCAATATGTCTCAATCGACCTATTTACTTAGATCGAGGCAAGAAAATAGATGTATCCTACACAAATAAAAAAAGAAGTTGAAGACATAACTCATTACTTAGTGGAGTACTAAATTTTAGATCTATGTATATAGATTATTGTTTATATATATTATAATATGCTACATACATTTATGATTTTCTTACATTAAAGATTAGCTTGAAATGGTGACATCTGATATTGAAAAGATTTAATCTTTTTTATAAGACCAACTATTCTATTAAATTATTTTTTCAAAAATATAGGTCGTTTATAAAGCACATCAATTTAGTGTTTAATATTGATTGTGTGGATTATTATATATTTTAATCAAACAAATAATTTCCTACTTGATGAGCTTGACAACTCAAGTAATTAAAACATAACACAAAGCTAAGAAAATTGAATATATAAGTAGTACAACGTGAAAATTACTATTATTATTTAAAAATAAAAAAACAACACAATAGAAATTTATTTTTAAATAAATATACTTATGATGGTGTTGAACCTATTTATTAATTTTACCTAATAAACTCAATAAATGTTGTGACAATATATTGTTCACTAGATTATTATGATTGTTATTTCTATGTAGCGTTGGAAATTTAAATATAAAAATTATGTTATCTTTGACATCATGATGAAAAAAATGTATAATTCAGAGGAGTAATATTTGCACAACTTGGGAATAGAATTATAATTTAAAGAATTAATATCATAATATACATGTAATTACATTATTTTAACAAATATTGATTGATGTATAAAAATTCAAAATAATACAAATATATTAAAAATATTATTAATTAATTTAGTATGAAACCATGTACTACTAAGACTATCATATTTCATTTGAAGTTATTTTTCCTAACATACATTACACTCATAATAGAAAAGAATCAGCATAAATCCGCACACATAACATATACATCTATAGACTATGTTGTTGCTATATACATTATACATTTAGTTATTTATACATAATATAATACTATTTGATATCCCATGGGGTATATTATTAATTATAGATATTGGTTTTTTGTTTTAATATTACCTATGTACTTTCTATATTTGTTACATATTTAATTATTTATATATACTTTATAAAGTATTTGGTATTCCATAAAGTATACAAAAAATTATAGATATTGGTTTACTTTTCCTGATTAACCATACAACTATGTACTTGTTATATTTATAATACATTTAAGTAATTGTTTATAAATTATATAAAATTATTTAACATGTCACAAAGTATACTATTAATTATAGATCATAAAGTATTTTGTTACTCATAGATATCAGTTTCTTATTTAATCATTATAAAATTGGTGTAAACTAATATTTCGCCAATTAACATTAATGGATGTATTTGGTATTGTTGTTAATATGTTTAATAAATTATATTCTTAATAGTGTTGCTTGTCAAAGTTGTTTCTCTTGTCTGATTTAACATGTTACTCCTTGTATTTTCCCCTTTGTCCTCAAGCATTATATCTCTTATATATATATATATATATATATATATATATATATATATATATATAGCATCATGAATTAATATCAAGCAGCAATTTGCCATTTTTTTAATTTGATTTTGTATACACATACATTGTATTAGTTTTTTTTATATTTACATCCTCTTATTTTCTTACAAGTTCTTACAATTATTTGGATAATAAATTCATATTTTTATACAGTGTCCAAAGCAGCCGAACAACACAAATTGCGGGTATTATATGTTGAAGTACATGAGAGACATCATTGATGTAAGAATTAGAAATATTCCTGAATGTGTAAGCTACTTATCATTATATTCTGTTAGTTCGTTCAAATTTCTAAATAATTTGAAAAAGACAATATGTTGATATATTTGTCTTATGATTGCAGTATTATTCGAAGTATATTGGTAGTTGCTTCAACCAAGAAGAAATCGACGAGGTCTAAAATGAGTGGGCGACGTGTTCTTGAGCACAGATAAGATTACGTGACATGAGGGGGAGACATTTATTCTTTAGCACAGACCAATGTGAAATTTTGTTTGTTTGTTTTCAGTTCGATTCTAGAGTGGATACTCAGTACTTTTTATTATTCCATCTTTGTATGGATGATAGAATATTTATTAAATTCAGTACGAGTTTCTCTCAAGGTTTGATCGAAATTTTGTTCAATTATGTGCTTGTTTGTGAAATAAAAAAAATATAATTTCATATTTATTATAATTTATTAATAATGTAGTTAATTTGATTAATAAAATTGGTTCAATATAAGACCTGTCAAACTCTAATCAAAGACAACAGTTAATGATATGTTATAAAATGTATGATACTACAACAAACAACACATGTTGTGTTATCCATACCTATTACAACAGGTGCGTCTGGAAAAAACACACATATTACAACAGGTGTTTCTAGTGAACTACAACATACATAACATGTTACATAAAATGCATATATTACAACAGACACGCAACATGTTGTATAAACAGTCCTATTACAACAATTGAATGTGTGGAAAGACAACATACTTCAACGTTGTATAAACCTACCTATTACAACAGGTGCACTGCATGTTGTAATAAACCTACCTATTACAACAGGTGTGTTTAGTGAAAGACAACATGCTTCAACTGTTGTATAATATATATTACAACGGATAAACCACATGTTGTAAAAAATACCCATATTACAATGTGTGTGTATAGCAAAAGACAACGTGGTTTAACTGTTGTAGTATATATAGTACAACGGGTGCACCACATGTTGTGTAAAATACCCATATTACAATAGGCCATTCATTAAAAGACAACATGTTTTAACTGTTGTATAAAATACATCTATTACAACATATGATCACATGTTGTATAAAGCACCCCCATAAGACCACGCGATCTAATACAACGGTTAACACCTGTTGTAAAATAGAAAAATGAACTGTTATAAAAAGCATTTTCTGTAGTAGTGATTTGCCAATAGCTAAGGATCACCCATGAGATAATAAACTTCCAGGTAGAATATGAGATTAGGTTGGAAGAGAGGAGGAATAAGGGAGGAGGAGAGGATGTAATACTAGGGTGGGGCGGCCAGCGAGGGAGGAGAATGAGGCTGAGTATATTTGAAGAAAGGAAGTAATGGAGAGGCGGAAGGGAAAACCTAAGTATTTCTAAAACCGTTCGGAGCATTGAGCGGGAAAAGAGGGCTTGGGGAAATATGGAGCGTGCTGTGAATTTTGTATCTGTGCGCCAGACCGAAAACTCAGAGTGGAAACGAATAAAAGACGGAAATCCAAATTTGAAGAGTGGTCAGGGACCATTGCATTACAAGTCACGGATATGACTTGAGGACGGATTTCTATCGTAGCTACGGCTAATATCCCTAACTATGAGCCCTGACCTTTATGAAGATTTTTTGTAGTGTCTTCAAGTATAATTGTTTAATGGGGTTTGCTACATAAAAAAAATCGAACCATTTTTATTTATACATATACATAACAACAAAATAAATGAGGAAACAAGTTACTTTCTTCTTCTATTATGATGTTATCCATGTGTGGGAATAAAAAAAGATCTCATTTCTTGTTCTAGTGTTTGTTCATATAGCATTGGGCTTGTTTAATTGTGTTTACGGGAGAACATCACGTCCCCACCCTCAAGTACTGCATGCAAGTACACACAATTGTATTGGAAATTAATCGATTTCTAGTTATTTTTTAAATAATATTTTTTAATATATGACAGTAACTTAGTCTCATCAATAAAGAACAAAGAAAAACATAATTTAGATGAGCGGGCGAAGGCGCGTTACAAAGATCATTGTCGTGAAGACAAAATCCACCGCTCATATGTACGAGTTTTACCGACGTCTTGCTTTCCAGATTCAATCACCCCCACACCTCAGGTACCGCCTCCCAATGCCAGCAAGAGGGCAACATAGAACAATTCTTTGGCCCCCGTACGTCATCAAAAAAATAAGTCACAAAAGATACTCTCAGATGCACAATATTTGATGGAGAAGAATGGAGAAGAACATGCTAGGAGAAGGTGAAGAAGTAGGTAAGAACAACGACACACACAACAACAATGAGCAACACACAACAAGAGTAATGGTTGCACACAACAAACTCTTGTTTCTGATTTTTGGTGCTTCAATGTGTTAGGAATGGCTTAGACTTGTTTCTTTTATAGTTAGACGTGCCCCTCAAATTAGCAAACAAACAGTTAAGTCTTCTTCAACAATTATTGGTTACCAAATCTTCAAACAAAATGATTCGTTGGGCTCACACAAAACAAAACCAAAGAGACATAAAGGCTAGAGAATTTATGTGTGGATTTAATTAAGAAGAATTTATAATTTGAATGGCTTATCACAGTTGTTTTTTCAAGACAATTAAAGAATGTAAAATTGTACATCTTCAGATTTTTAAATGACAGAATTAAAATTCCGTCAAACAAAGAAATATAAAAAACTTTTATTTAATAAAATATCGAATTGTACGCACACAAAGAACCTGAGAAGTTTGAAATGCAACTGAAATCATGAGCAGGAATACAACATTCCCCCACATATTTTATAAACCTCAAAAAAGTATAAATAGTAAAAAAAAAGGTGACTAAAAATTGTCTTTCAACACATGTAGCTTACGGCTTTGAAGCTTGCATAGCAACAATTCATCTACATTCGGAGAGACATGGTGAACTACGTCATGAACCAAACTCATATCGGTATGCGCATTATGGCCTTCATATATATTTTTTTCATGAGAGCTCTAGTGAGTATGCCCAACTCACATAAACCACATCCTAAAATTACACTCACACAGAATGATGTATTGTCTAGTATTACACCCTGTCAAACATATGGCCTCGACTCATTCAAAGCAAAAGTTCTTCCTCTACTAAGACAATTGTAATATCCTGAATTTTGGTAAAATTGAATTATATAAATATAAACCATAAATTGATGAGTAAATCCTCCAATAATGTTATTGATAGAATGATAATGTTACGTGCGAGATTATTTGTATTATAAATATGCCCTTGGAGCACAAGACAAAGGGGTAAGAGTTTTTATGCACAACTAAATATTAATGGCTTTGTGAATTATTGGATAATAGAAATATAGATAATATGTAAGTTCCCAAAAGAAAATAAGATGTTTGGTTTTTTAGATAATTAAATGATAATTATCTAGCTAGTTTGGCAACACATGTTTTAAGTCATCAATTATATAGTATTATTTTGATCTAACTTTTGGGGATACTTGAAAAATAATAATAGAAAGAAGAGAATTCTAGAAATTGGGAGAAAATGATATTCTATGAGATAATGGTATTATTTTAAATATTGTTTAAAAGAAGGAAGTTTGTATGAGAAAGACATTCCAATAAATCTCAGTTACTAATCATAACTTGGAAAAGGTAATACAAAGTTTTCTTCAAATAAGGATAATTAATTGGAAGAATATAACAAAAAGAGAAATAGATGAATAATATAGAATACATGATCCAAAATACACATAAAAGTATATACGTTCCTTTATGGATTTTGATGTGTCGACCAAGTAATATGGATTTTTTATTCTGTAAATATACCAAAAATAGAGGAAGAGAGATAAAGGTAAGGAATTATATCTCGTAGACATTATGGTTTGATCCTCTCCTTAAAGTTAAATTTTAGCTTGCTAAATATGATAAAGGAAAGGAGGGGAGAATCAACAAGTGATTATTTCCTAGTATTAAAAATAAGTCTCGAAGAGGTAGGACTAGAACAAAAGGCTCCATGAACAACTTTTATATATATATATATATATATATATATATATATATATATATATATATATATATATATATATATATATATATATAGGGAGAGAGAGAGAGAGTCAGGCTAGAATACACTCGAGTGTACAGATTACGATGTACATCCCAATGGGTTTTTCCTATCTAGACCATGTTTTTCTAAAATATAATCCATTGATCTTAATGGTTACAATAATAATAGGTCACATATAAAATTTGAGCTCATTCAGATGAATACAAGTCACTCATCCAAGGGAAACAAAATCGACACACAAAACTAATTTGGAATGCCTAATTTTTGCATCCTTTAGATGAATGACCTATAAGTGTCCAAATAAGCTAAAATTTATTATATAGTATGCTCTTAAGATATTTAAGAAGATCAACGGTTTAGATTTTTCAAAAAGTTATTGCATCTTTAAAAATGACTAAGGTGTACGGTGCCTCCAGTATGCTCGAGTGTACACTAGCCTGGCTCTCTCTCTCTCTCTCTCTCTCTCTCTCTCTCTATATATATATATATATATATATATATATATATATATATATATATATATGCAAGTGCCTCCTCTCCTTCATCGTCATCCTCCTCCTAAGTGTTTGGTCCTCCCCAAATTCTCTTAACTTCACAGAAGAATTAGGCAGTCTACCGTCAAACCCCAACACCCCTATGTTCTTCTCCAACCAAAACCATGGCAAGAAACACTCTTGGTAACCTACTTGTTGGGCCCTTAGATGCAGAAATGCCATTAGAGAAGACTACTTCTACAAGACTGGCATCATACATGCATAGGTAAGGATGCCCTCCCTACAGACTCACTTTAGACATTGCTACGACGACCGTCAACCATCGCCCGTTCATCTTCCTTCGGAGACCTCACGAGGAGGAAGAATGCTAGGAGCTTGAAATTAGTTGTGTTTTCATGATAACAATAATGGAGGGTAGGGCCAAACTTGACTGGTTGGTTCTGGTGTTGGTTGTGAGGTAAGGGGAGCCATCAATGATGTGAGTTTGCATCTACGTACGGCGGGTAGTGCCTCATGGGTGAATGAAGGAAGAAGAGTAGAGCCATGAATTGGATTAGGTAGAAGAAAAGACTTTGATCCAGACCTGGATCATAGATCTTGAACCCAGGTGCAATCCACTGGCTACTTGGACAATGAGGAGGTGCCATACGGTTGTATATTAAGGTATAATCCATTACCATGTTTAATTTATAGAAAATTCTAAGAATGCCGAAAATAGAGAACTTATATATTATTTTTGATCAAAAAAATGAGAGGAATTATGTAAAATAGGTTCAGAGTCTAATTATGCTTCAAATTCCAAGAGTGACTTGATACATGTTTCAATACATAGAAACCCTAGATTTGTATATTAAGATGTTGAATATGCTAAAAATGATTTCTTTGTCATAATAACTATATTGTTGAACAAGATGAGAAATCAAAATGACAATGATAATAATGATGAGTAGTGTGGGTTCTAATGTGAATATTTATGCATCTGAAGAATTGAGGATTAAGGATCATAAATTACTATGTTGTTAGTGCATATAATCTATAAAAGTATTCATGATTTTATAATAAGGTAGCTTTGATAATCATGATTACACCTAATTTGAACTAAGGGTTCTTGAGTTATTAGATCACTAAACACACTACTACAGAAATGGCTTATAACATCACATTTACAGGTGTCGGTTGTATACAAGAAATTGACGCCTAAACCCTACAGTATCGGTTGAATACACAAACCGACATCTATCTATGAAGGGCGCCAGACACAGGTATCACTTTTTATTTAGTGTCGGTTCCTCAATAAGCAACCGACACCTAAAATTGACTGCCAAATCTGAATTTTCCAGTGAAAAAATTACCTCCAAAATTTAACATATGGCGTCGATTGTTAACAAATCAACCGACGACCAAAAGTTTTTCACGAGACAGAAATTGGGCCCATTTTTATCATCAGTTTTCTTGCAATAACCGACATCGATGTGTTTTTACGTGTTGTCCCTGTGAAAATTTTCACCCCCCTTTGGCGTCGGTTTTCTATGACAACCGATGACTATGGTCATAATTCAGGAAAATATTTTTTTCTGGGATATGTAGATAGACATCTATTTTTCTAGTTGAAACTAACGATTATCATTGAACATATGTGTCAGTTTGTTTGTGGTGACCGACACCTATTGTTATAAGTGTCAGTTATTTTTAATAACTGAAGCCTATTGTTAACTTAATAGCACCTGCGCGAAGCAGACTCTTCCCCTTTCTCTCTATTTCATTGCCGACTCCGCTTAGGTTTGGCGATTTGCACGATTCCTGCTGCTACTTGTCGTCGCTTCTGCTACGCTCGCCACCGTTGTTGTTGTGCTCGCCTCTCCCTTCTCCCTGTTTGCCGCCTCCATCCCTTCTCCCTGCTCGCCTGCTCCCTACTCCCTACTCCCTGCTCCCTGCTTGCCACCGCCACCACTCCCTGCTCCCTACTCACTGCCACTGCCGTTGCTCATCTTCTTCCTCAAAAGGTACCCTTCTTCCTCCTCTTTTGCTTCTACACCTATTATCTGCTTCACAATTATTAACACTCCCCCACACATCCTGAGCCCCAAATCTGAACAATTGATGAAGATTACTGGACTATATGTTCATCATGTGTTGTTGACTCCATATATGATGACAATGCTTGACCTAATTCAGCTCATAATTCCTAACCTAACCATAATGCAAGTAAGAGATGATGGTACATATCCTTTTGTGTGATTATTATATTGATAGAGTACATTCTCTCTCTATGTTTTTGTAACCCTAAGTTGATGTCACATGAACATCATGTCTTTTAAATAATGTTGTATTAAGCTTATGTATCACACATATGATAACGATCCTGGATAAGGTATGGGAAGATCATGATGTTCTTGCAGGAAACAATGTGAATGCTCTTCCTATTGAGTTTTGTTACAAATATCTGTATATTAGGTTAAGGACATGTTTCTGTTATGACATGAGTTTTTTGCTATGTTGTTAAGGCTATCCACAAGTGTTTTTATAAGAAAATTGTGTGTTGAATGGGGTTGTGAACAAGGGTCTGGTGTTATATTTTGTTGGCCTAGAAACCCACCCAATATTTACTCATTATAGTCCCCAGTTTGGGACTATTCTTGAACACCTAATCTCACTTAGGATGTAAGTGTATAATGTGCATTGGGTTTTCAAGAAAATTTAGGCAGCATTTCCCCGTTTGTTCTCTAAGTACATATGTACTTGGAGAACAGCGGGGAAATGTTGCTGAAATTTTCTTGAAAACCCAATGCACATTATACACTTACTAGTGAGATTAGGTTTTCAAGAATGGGATAGGTGGTACTCATTTATTATATATAAGACCTTAAACCCTAAAGTTTTAACCATAAACTGTAATCTTTTAACCCTAGACCCTAATCTTGTTCTAATATATACTTGTTTTCTCTTTGATCATAGAATGGACAGATCATGGATGTCCATTCCAAATTGCTGCGCCCCAAAGTTTATTTTTGGTCTTGATCAGTTTATTAGATATGCTGAGGAACATAGGAAACAACCTGGAGATAGGTTCTATTGTCCATGTAGGCATTGCGGTAACAACTTAAAAGTCAGCACTGGTGACAAAATCAAAAGTCATTTCATGTACAACGGGATTGTATAAGGCTATACAAAATGACACTAACATGGAGAGATTTCAAACCTAAAATTAGTGGATGTCGATAGTAGTGCTTGTGTGGAAGAAGAAATTGCCTCCGATGATGTAGATGTGAACAAACCAGTTCCAGTAGACATCGTTGGTGCGATGATGGATAGTTGTGGGGTAGAGCACACCAATCCACCTCCCATGTTTAGAAACATTGTGCATGATGTTGAGATACCATTATACACAGGTTGTAAGTTTACAAAGCTTAGCAGTTAGCACTGTGTTGAGATTGTATAAGATGAAAGCTAACAATAGATGGAGCGACAAAAGCTTCACGTCATTGTTGTCTTTGTTGAAAGAAATTCTTCCTGAAGGAAACGAGCTGCCAATCTCAACATACCAGTTAAAGAAATTGTTGTGCCCAATGGGAATGGAGGCCAAGAAGATACACACATGCCCGAATTATTGTGTATTATTTCAAAAGGACTATGTGGATTTGAAAGATTGTCCCAAATGTGGTGCGTCAAGGTATAAATTCACAACTTTGGGGGAGTACAAAACTGGTTCTCCTGCCAAGGTGATGTGGTATCTACCTATAATACCACAGTTTCAACACTTGTTTGCCAATCTGATAGATACAAAGACTTTGAGGTGACATGTAAATGTTAAGAAAAATAATGATCGGATCCTACGACATGCGTCTGATTCCCCACAGTGGAAGAAGATTGATTTATTGTACCCTAAATTTGGTGAAGAAGTCATGAATCTAAGACTTGGTCTTTGTACAGATGGGATGAATCCGTATGGGACATTGAGCAGCCAACATAGCACTTGGCCAGTTATGCTTGTTATATACAATCTTCCTCCCTGGTTTTGTATGAAAAATAAGTACGTTATGCTGTCTTGTTGATATTGGGCCCTAAACAACCTGAAAATGATATCGACGTTTATCTTGAACCTCTAATTGATGACTTGAAGAAACTCTGGGGTGAAGGTGTGATGACCTATGATGCTTCATAAAGCGAGACATTTCGTTTTCACGCTATATTGTTTTGTACTGTGAATGACTTTATGTGAAGGATCTAAAGTGTATCCTATATGTGAAGAGAACACTAATTCAATATGACTAAAACACGACGGCAAGACTATATATCTTTGTCATTGAAGATTTCTTCTAAAATTCCATCCGTATTGTAGGTTGCGCAAAGCATTCAATGGATAGAATGAGAAATGGAGTGCACCTAAACCTATACCAGGGGAGGATGTTTATGAAAGAGTAAAAGAATTTTCCAATGAATTTGGTAAGAGATCACAATGTATGATGGCCACACAAAGTGAAAAATATTTATTCTAGAAGAAGTCAATATTTTGGGATCTTCCTTATTGGAGTTCTTTGGAAGTCAGGCATTGTATCGATGTCATGCATGTTGAGAAAAATGTTTGTGATAGCGTCATCGGTACTCTGTTGAATATACCAGGTAAGACTAAAGATGGGATAAAATCCAGAATGGACCTACGTGAAATGGGAATAAGGAAAAAATTAATAAAAGTAGTTAGTAGAGATCGGAGAACATACTTACCTCCCGCTTGTTACACGTTGTCGAGAAAGGAGAAGAAAGAATTTTGTGAATGCTTGGTAAATGTTAAGGTGCCACAGGGTTACTCATCCAACATCTGTACATTGGTATCAATGAAAGATCTGAAGTTGATAGGTCTTAAATCTCATGATTGTCACACTCTAATGCAACAAATATTTCCCGTGGCAATTTGATCTATATTACCGAAGCATGTAAGGTTTGCAATCACCAAACTTTGTTTCTTTTTCAACAGTCTGTGTAGCAAAGTTATTGACCCTGATACTCTCGATAAATTGCAAAGAGAAGTGGTTGTTTCCCTATGTCAACTTCAGATGTATTTTCCTCCTTCGTTCTTTGATATCATGGTACATCTTGTTGTCCACTTGACTAGGGAAGTGACAATGTTGGGACCAGTTTTCTTGCATTGGATGTATCACTTTGAATGATACATGAGCATTTTTAAAGGTGATGTTCAAAACCGTTATCATCCTGAAGGGAGTATTATTGAGGGTTATGTGATGAGAGAGGTTATGAATTTTTGTAATGACTTTCTGAGTGCTAATGATGCTCCTATTAATGATAAGAATATTGAGGAGCATTTTGGCAAATGAATTTTGGGATCATAGATGAAAGTAATCAGCAATTGGAACAAGGTCACTTATATATTTTACACAACATCGATGAAGTGAGTGTTTATATCGAGGAACATACCAATTTCATCAAGAGACAATATCCTCGAGCCAATTCAATGTGGCTTACTAGAGAGCATAACAAGACATTTTTTAAGTGGTTTGAAGATAAAGTCTTACATCAACTATCTCAAACACCAGATAATCTTACTAAAACTATCAAATGCCTCACCTTTAAACCAAAATTGAATATTATGTCTTATGAAGGGTTTGACATAAATGGATTCTCATATTACATAAAGCGTCAAGATGATAAGAGTGTCGTCCAAAATAGTGGGGTCACCCTTCAAGCGTCTTCATTATTTTTTGCAAGTATAAAGGATAAGAGTCCATGTGAAGCTAAAATGTCATATTACTGTGTCATTGAAGATATATGGGAGTTTGACTACGTAGATTTTAGAATTCTGCTCTTTAAATGTAATTGGGTTGATAACACCAAAGGAGTTATAGTGGATGAATTGGGTTTCACATTAGTGAACTTTGAAAAGATTGGTGAGAAGGGTGAACCATTCATATTGGCATCACAGGCGAAACAAGTATTTTATAACGATGATCCTGTAAATGATAAATGGTCGGTTGTTCTTCATGGTAAAAGACAGTTCATTGAAGATCCTATATATGAAGAATAGTACTATGATAAGTATTATGACTCCAATCCATTCTCAATTGGGTTGCCAACACCACCAAATATTTAAGCTAATGATGACTTGTATATGTACAGAGATCACAATGAAGGATTCTTAATTGATAAAAGATCACAATATTAGAGGCATGTATGTTTATATTTTTTATATATTTTATTTTTCTGAATGTGAACTTTACAATGTGAATGTGAACTTTACAATGTGAATGTGAACTTTACAATGTGAATTACTTTACAATGTGAACTTTACAATGTTAATGTGAACTTTCAGATAGTTGAGCATTCTCCTGATGACTGTGCTAATGATTACTGTGAGGGTGAGGATGTCAATGCACCACCTCACAATGTAAGTTTTAAAAATATATCCCTGAGGTTTCTATCTATATGTTCATTTATAGTTATATCATGTAAGTGTGTTTTTTGTCAAATTTTAGGTTGGTGATGTACCCCCGGAAGAAATTGGGGCACTTGATGAGTAGCAAAAAAAATTGAGAAAGAGAGGGGCATCACAATGATGAACAAGTTACTATAGCAAAGGGGCAATGGACCCAAACTGGCTGTGGATTTCAATCATGCAGAAAATCCAGTTGCGGTTACTATGCATGAATTATTATTATTTGCAATTTTATTTTTGTAGATTACTAATTTTTAGGATACTAGTTAATAGCAATTCTATTTTGCAGAGAATATTTGATCTGGATGAAAATATACATCGTAAATGTGTGATGCAACGCTGTGGGAGGGTCCTAAGGAACTATAGGACCAATCTCACCCGAGATTATATACGTGATGCTGAGAAGAGGTTTTTGATTGATTTCCCATTCTAGACATTGATCATTGTTTGACTAACTCTACACTAATAATTTTTGTTTGTATTCTCTTTAAAAAATAAATTTAGGAAGAAGACAACAATAGAACAATGGAACTACCTAGACCCCAGAGATTGGGGAAAGTTTGTTACACAAAGAAAAATGGATGAGTTCAAGGTATTAAGTGCCACTCCCAATTTAATTAATATACGTTCTTATGTATTCACCTATTCAAGATTAACCTTTAGTGTTACTAACCAAATCAATATGTTTACTAACTAGGCTATCAGCGATGCTCAACGAGCAAGGCGTGCACTGAATGTGCACGACCACACAATGAGTCTAAGAGGATATGCAGGTGTTCGCCAAAGACTACAGGATGAGTTTACTGCTCAGCCTGCTGCTACTCAAGAGACTGCAGAGTCCTCTACTACTACTCTCGCACCTCTGCCTCACCATGCTATGTGGATAGATGGGAGGCAAAATAAGAAGGGAGATATAACGAAGCCCGCAACTGTTGAGGCGGATGCAAAAATGATTAAAATCAACTCTTAGAGCAATCGATCGATATTGATCATTGCTATGTTTACTTACCAATTGCTGTTGATGGCGATTAGCGGGATCTACACGAGTAGAGGAAGGAAAGTTCATCCCTAAGGGAATACGTGATGAACTGATAGTTGCTCTAGGTAACTTAGAGCATACTAGACGTGTTAGGGGTGTCGGCGCTGGTGTGGGCATCAAAGCGTTCTTTGGGCCATCCCGGTGCAAACTTGTCCCAACAGAGGGACTTTCACAAGTTGAGGTAACCTATTCTTTTTTTAGAATGTTATTGTGAAAGGGAATTCAATAATCGATAGCTAGTGTTTCTTTTATCCATGTATAGATAGATGAATTAATTGAGAGGAAAGTCCAGGAAGCAATGGTGAAGTGGAAGGCATCTCAGATGGCCACTCAGACGGTACCTGTGACGTGTCATGTTTCTATTACTCCTACTACAGAGGTTGGGAGTAATCTTGTAGACCCACCACCCCACACATCCTCTGCAAGTATTTTTATGACATAGTAGCTAGTCTTTTCAAGATGATATGTTTGTGTATATATACATATAACATTCTTTACGTAAATTTATAGGGGTTGAAGCCATGCCGACTATAAAGTCAAGAATATGTCATTGTAGAGGCACATGCTTACCCAACCCTTCCAGGGGACATATGTCACGGGACTCCAATAGTAGCTGGTGTGGTTCGTGTGACCCCGATACGTGTACTCCCATATTGGAGGCATCTTCCACTGCCATATGCCCACTCGAATGCTGAAACGCTTGGTGAGACAGAAGGCGGAGTGATAATATGGCCCAAAGCAGATGTCGTCTATACTAATATGGTATGGTAAATTTACATTATGTTAATTTGTTAGTGTATATATATGAGTCAATCGATCTGAAATTATATGTACTGGTAAAAAAGATGACACCTGCTACATCTCAGCCTCCACCTCGACCTCCTCAACTACCAAGTTAGCTTCCAAGGGACCTACACGCCTCGTTAGGTCCTAATTGTAGGGCTATGGAAGTATGGATCAGCGAACATGATCGAAATTTCCCTATAAATGTTTCAATTCTAGAGGATGATGCGGGTCAATCATATGATAACAATGTATTTATACAAGTTTTGCATACATATTAATGCATAGGTATTAATGTAGGTCAATCATATGAAAACAAACTATTTATATAAGATATTTTGGAGTTGTTTCATTATGATTGGCTGAACACATCTATGATAGAGTTTTGGATATGGTGAGATCTTGTTTATACATCTGTATACCTTATTTTATATATGGTGATCTGGTTTCTTATATATTAATGCATACGTAATACATGTTTTGCAGCCACTTACACATGATATGTACAAATTTTACATTTTCCCATGTGGGATTTTTGGTTCCATCTTTGATTAGTTTTTTAGATACAAACCCTTCTTCAGTTACTTCATACTTCTGTGCTACTTTTGAATATTTTGGTAAAAATAAGAAGACGATGATAATATCTCCATTCAATGTAGAGTAAGTTTACTTTGCTTATAATTTGGACTTAAGAAAATTACATTTTTATTGTGGATTTTGAGTTATTAATTTTTAACTTTCTTACCTGTAGTGGTAGGCATTGGGAGTTACTAGTTATTGTCCCCAAGATGTTCACTATCTATTATCTAGATCCTGTGGGGAACAAATTGAATACATTATATGGACACACAATGAAAAGGCCATTATTCCCATGAGAAATATTTCATATTTTTATTTCCGTTAACATATATTATTACATTACTATTTAATTATGCAATTTAATGTGTTACATTAACATGTAGGGCTTTACAAGAGTTCAAAAAAGCTAGAGGAAGGGTTCCCATGAAAAAGAATCAACCACTAATTTGGGAGAATGTGAAAGTAATTTTCCGACTCCAATGCATATATAATTTATGTGAACTGTGCTTATTTGTATTTTTGAATATTTTGTATGTTTCAATTTATAGTGTGATATACAAGACAACGGCTGGGCATGTGCCTACTATGTGATGTGATTTATGGACCTAATCATAAAATATGCCAGAATGGAAATTGATACTATACATAAGGTATTATATATAGTCTCATTAGATAATATTAAATATATCAATCTTATTATATATTATTAATTATATATATGTCATTCTCTTTGCAGATGTTTAAAACTGACTTCAGTACCGGTGGAAAGTTATTAGATGTACATACTCCCTATATGAGGGAGGAATTAGATGTTGTAAGAGAAGAATGGGAAAAAGCCCTACAAGTAGTGGAAATTTTTAAATATAATTGGGTATTTGATGACAATGATGACAATGATGAATAAAGAATGATATTTCTAAACTTTGTTCTCATAATTATTTTTGTGTGAATGTGAATGACTTTTTCTGAATTGTCATATGTGTGAATGTGAATGACTTTTTCTGATCAATACATGAATGTCTGAATGTGAAAAGAGATGAAATGAATGGAACTGAATGTGAATATAAATGACTTTGAAGGTTTCTAGATGTATCTGATCAATACATGTGTCTCAATGTGAATGACTTTGCAGGTTTGTGGCATGTTGTTGGCTGATATCAATGGATGTTGTAAACCTGCAGTTCAGAACTAAACTGTAGGTTCTGCATCCTGCTGACCAACCATACAGCAGGCCTACAAACTGATAAGAAAAAAAATCAGAACATATGCGTCGATTATTTTTATAAAACCTACAACAAAGACATACAACGTCGGTTATTAGCAAAAAACTGACGTCTTTGTTCCCTTACTAGCTTGGTAGCGGGAAGGGTAATGGCGTCGGTTTTGGTTTGATTACCGACATCTTTAACCATGATATAGTGTCAGTTTTCTTTAATAATCAACACCTATAGTTCCCTTGCTGGCGCGTTTTTAGTGGCGGGAAGGGTTATGGTGTCAGTTTTTATTTAATAACTGACATCTTTAACCATGATATAGTGTTGGTTTTGTTTAATAATTGACACATATAGTTCTCTTTCTAGCGCATTTTCAATGGCAGGAAGGGTTATGGCGTCGGTTAGAAACCGACGCTGAAGGTGTCGACTTTTAGCGGTGCCCACTTGGGTGTCGCTTGGAAACTGACGCTAAAGGCTCTAAATAACCGACGCCAAAGGCCTTTTCTGTAGTAGTGAAATGAGATTTGGGGTATCGAAGCATAACTTGAATGATAACTTGATACCAAGGAACCCTAAAACCCTAGAATAGGACCCGAGTAGGATTTAATTGGTTTAGTGTGATAGTGACAATTTAGGATTTACATATATGTGGATTAAAGTTGATTGCTTGGTTTTCTTGCTTGATTGGATAATCTTCTAGAAGTACGATTGTATATTATGCATGGCTGACCATCAAGGTATGTAGTTATGCTTATGACTACCCACATTAATCTTTCGGTGTTTGCCGAGTGTTTGTTGAGGATTGAACCACTAAATTGTTGGATGTTAATTTACATTCTATTCAATTATAATTCCCTATGAGTATCACATAAAGAAATATTATGTAAAGAAAATTCCAGTTCTTATTTGCATACATTGATTGATTATATGTTGGTATAATATTTGCACACCTTTGCATGCACCTTACATACACAATATATTTTGATACACTGATCTGTGCTTTTGTTTCACAGCATTTTAGGTACATGCTAGATAAGATGATATAGAGATATGATGGAAGGATGAAATTACTTTATGACATTAAAGTTAACTTGTAAAGAGGATTAGATAGATACTTCTTCTATTATAGGTTCTCGTATGTACAATGTTGATAACGGAAATTAATGTAACTCTTTAAAAGAGAATTTTGTAAATAATATTTGAATTAATGGAAATTATTTATTATTATTTATTATTTGCTAACTCTGGATCCTTGGGAAAAGTTTAGGTAATGGATCTCAAATTTTTGGCCTTCCTTAATTTGGGGGTTGTTGGAAAGTGAGGTTGTTATATTTGGTATCAGAGCCCCAGATTTTTCGAATAATATATAATAGTTTGTAATTTCAAGTAATCTGTATAAATGTAGGGGAACTTATTAACACATAACTTGACGGAAATGGTGTCTAGAATGGATCATGGCTTAGGGGGTTGGTAATATTTTCCTTCACACTGTTTAGTTGGTAAACGAGGACTCCCTTAGCCAATGTGATACCGGCCTGGCCAGAACCTAGGGTTTGCCTAAAGTAATGTTTCCTCTAAGTCTTCTCATATTGATTTGTCCAGTTCTCAACCTCTTTCTTAATAAAGTGACTTCCCTCCTCATTTGAAGTTAGGGTTTTTAAGAAGAAGTAGGATTAAGGCATCATCTGCCAATATGTATATGCAATGCGGAAATCATTATAAAGTAAAGAAAAATGGTTTTATGAGTTACAAAGGTAAACTCTAGATGGGGCTAGGGTTGGTTTAGAATAACCCTAGTGGGTTAAGGGACATAGAAACCCTAAGAGGTAGGGTGAAGTCTCTAACCCAAACCTAAAACCCTAATTGTGGGGAATGAGAGTATTATGGTGATATAGAACACTACCCATATGAACCTTGAAAAAGAATAAGAAAAATATAAATGAGTTAGGTGACCCAGTCTCCCTTACATATGTGCATGTGTAATAAGGCACTAATGAGAGAAGTTTTAAGAAACACAAGCAACCTATGAATATTGTGTTATGGATGTAACATGATCGAACCCTATATTGATATCTAGTGAGTTGAAGAGCATGGGGTGAATAAAGTAATCATGTGGATGACTAGTCATCAAGCCTTGAGCAGAAGGTCACCTCAGGCCAAGCCCAGAATGGAAGGACTATGTTATGAAATGTCCTCTGTAGGGACCAAACCCTTAGAGAGGGATCCACATGAAGAGGCTCCCCCAAAGAGAGGGCACACCATTGAGAAAAGAGGATAAGAGTGAAGAGGTTGAAATAAGAAATGCTTATTTAGGTTACATAAAAATGTAAATATAACTTGCCCAAACCCCCGTGCTATCTCTGGAAGTTTGAATATGGAAAGAAAGTCATTGTTATGACTATGATCAAGCCCCTGGAGGGAAAGATCACGGATGATCAAGCCCCTGGAGGGGAAGTCTGACATAGTACCAAGCCCCTGGAGGGGAAGTCTGACATAGTACCAAGCCCCTGGAGGGGAAGTTCAAGAAGGGTCAAGCCCATGGATTGGAAGGTTGACATGGCACCAAGACCCAAATAGGGAAGGTGGCCTGAGTTTGTAGTGCAGACAACCAAGCCCCAGATAGGAAAGGTCACAAAAAGGTAAATCCCCAAATTGGGAAGGTCGATGAGGCACCAAGCCCCTAGAGGGGAAGCAAGTGCATGATAGGGACAAAACCACATGAGAGGGTATCCTAGAGATTGATCAAACAAGGGTTGAGATGTTATAATAAAAACAATGCATAAAGATGAAAGTATGAAGCTTTTAGGGGAGGTGTCTTAACTTGGGGTGGGTCAACCCAAGAGTGGGAAAAGGACCTAAGGAGGAAGAAAAACCCAAAACCCATGGGGTCAAGTTGTGGCTAAGAGAGCCTCACCTCTTCATTTGAGCCAAGAGGGCAGCCTAAGTTAGGACCTTCCCTAGAAGGGTGAGATGATAAATCAAGTTAAAGATTGATGTAATCTGAAATGTCACCTAAAGAGTGAGGAATTAAGGATATAAAAGATGAAAGAACATACATTGAGTATGATTCTTTGAACCCAAATATGTCATCTCTAAGGGACATGAGTAAAAGTCACTATGGAAATGGCTGATAGTATGAGACCGAGCCTGGAAGCAAAATGTTGCCATGAATCCAATGAGGGGACATAAAGTTAATAATGAGCATCATAAGATATTGAGGAAATATAGTTTGAAGAATTACATGTGGAAATATTTTGCTCTCGATAAACCCTTGGAAAAGGTAGAGCCCTAATTCAATCCTAATGTAACACCCCTGACCTGGGTTATGGCTTAATCCTAGATGTTTTGCTTAAGTAAGTTTCTTACAAACTTGTTCTTATCTTTTGAAAAGTAATTAAGGCCTTTGTGAATTTTATTTTAAAAATTGAGCTTATGTGCAAACTATGTGTGCATTATATAATAATCTAAGTGAGAAGTGCAATTCACCCAAGAAAAAGGGGATATATTGCAAATGTTACATGTTGAATAAATTATAAGTGTTTTTAATATTATGAAAGAGAATATGATGCTAAGTGGTGGCTTGAGCAAAGCCTAAATTCTAAGTGGGGACTTGTGTAAATAATGCTAAGTGCTTGGTGCATCAATTATGGTACAAATTGCAATATATACAAAATGAAGGATTGATGTGTAAATTACCACCTCTAGATTGTTCTTACTCTTATCTAGTATTGTCTAGAAGAGAGAGAAAGAAGGAGACAATGTTTTGAATCATCTTAAAGTGTTAGCACTCTTAGTAATGAAAAGACTAAGAAAAATATATAAGTTGAAAGCTATGCACATGAGCCATATCGAGTTAAGGACTTAGAGTGGAAGTCCCTATCAGACTTAGAGCCATAAGAGAGCCTTCTATCATTTTTTTGAGTCTTATCTTGGCCCATGATAGGCAATACACTTCAAAGAAGAAATAGGAATCGGTTTTGTAACTTGTCTTGGAAAGGATTGAGTTGAATAGTATAATATAGTAAGTGGAAGAAGACTTTCCCTAGAAGATAACTCAACAGCCAATACTTATCCCCTACTTTATCCTTGGACTTTTATTTTTGCATGGAAAGATAATGATATCATGCAATCAAGTGTATGTGTCGACCTTGCATGGCTAGGTGGCATGAAGTAACTTAAGCTAATGACACCTATTACACTCTTTTCCATAAAAACGCAAGTAAAAGTACCTTGCCATTCACTTGTTAGTAATATTTTCAAATCTTGTTAGTACCCTTCCCTCTTGTATCATGCATACTCTCTTGTGTCATGCATAGTAAGGGGAGTTGAAGGGTGAAGTTTGATATCGGCCAAGGATAAGAGATATTGGCCAACTAGGTCATAGAAGGTGATATCGCCCATTTGGAGTGGAGATATCGCGCAAGAGCATGGAGCTCAAGTCTTGGAGATTGGAGAAGGCTTACCTTCAACCTTAGAATGTGAGGAGTGAAGCTTGAACCTTGGAAGCTACTTGAGAGGCGGCTTATATAACTTGAACCCATCAATATTATTATCTTTCTTCAATATTGTTCAAATTTGTTCAATTTGTTGATTTCTTTCAAATTCTTATTTCCTTTGATCAATTGATATATTCATGAGTTTCAATAAGACGTTTGGACTGTTGTCCATGGTTTTGAATAGTTAGATAAGGATATTGAGGTTGATTATGATGACATCATCATTGAACAACCCGATATGGGTTGAAGACTCTTGAAAATTGATATGGAATCCAATATAGAGCCTTACCCGATATGAAGGTAGGTCATATTTTGTAAAACAGGTCCTATGGATGATATGGAAGACTCCTATATATAACCTTGTACATGATAAAAAGGTAAAGTAATATCCTTACATGATATGGGCAAACCTTAGATGAAGACATGGGAACCTGATATGTCTTGGAACCTATTCTTCTTTGAAAACTCGATATATTCCATTACTTTGTGTTGGGCTGAAGATTAATTTAGTATTCATCTTGTCAAGAAAAGAACTAGAGTTCAAGGTTCTTATCTATCATGGTAACATGATATGGTAGTCAATATAGGAACACGATATGGCAACATGATACCATTTAATGTGGGTACCCGATATGGTGAAACCCATGATGTAAACCGATATGATACCCAATATGGGATCATGATATAACATCCAACATGGGATCATGAAATCACAAATCCAAGATGGGATACGATATGGTAAACCCAAGATGAAATTAGATATGGAAATCTAAGAGGAAAACCGATATGATGGAAAACTGATATGGAAGTTTAAAATGAAAATTGATATGACAAACTAAGGCAAAGAACTAATATAATATTATCTTGAAAGATATATGGTAAAGCCATATATGGTATGCCCGATATGGTGTACTCTTGTACACGATATGAGAACCCAATATACCCCTATACCCAATATGAGGGTAATGGCCTAACCTATACTTGATATGAGATTGACTTAAGAGGAGGATTAAGTTAAAACTTAATAAAGTAAGGTGTGGGAAATACTCTTGAGAGAAGTAGGATGTACATCCATATATGGACAAGGTGATACACCATATGACTGGTAAGATTAAATACCTTAATGATTAAGTGATGGGAGATATGATGATGCCTTGTTTGATATACACCTAATCCAATACATGTGTTCAACTTCAGATACATGATTCAACCCAATACACCTTGTAAAGGTGAGGGTAAAACACTCTTAGGAGTAATGAGTGTAATACCAAGTAGTGATATGTCTAATACTTGGTTAGGTGAAATACCTGAAGTATTTGATAATGTTCAATTCTATATCAATAATGCCTTAACCCGAGATGAGTTCATACCATTTGATGATAGATGAGTAATTCAACTATGTGACTTGTGACCAATACATTATAGGGAGAATGTGATGAGTTAGTGCATAAAGTATTAGGATGGGAAATACTCTAATACAAGATATGTTAATGAACATAATTAAGTTAGAAAGTGACGAACCAAGGCATGTCAAATTTCATATCCAACACCTTAGGGTTAATACACCTCAAATCGAATATACTTGGAAAAGTAAAACATGAAGTGTGGCATGTCAATTGTTACATTAAGATGTAATAATTTTAAAGCACTTTGATAAGTGTAGGCTAACCTACCGTGAGAAAAGGGGTTAAGCCAAGTTAATAAAATTGGATGAAATCAATATCCTAATAAGGATGAGAGAGAAACTCATACCTTGTGTTGACAATCATTTAATGATAAAATGATGAGAATAAATAAGTATGATTGAATACTTATGATATTAATGTATGCTCCTAGATGTGTGGAGCTATGAATTAGGGTTTGGATTGATAATATGAATTTGAAACACCTATTCTTCTATGAAGGAAAACCCTAACCCTAATAATGGGAAGGTTGTATGTCTCTTATTGCATAAGTTGTGTGAGTTAAGTGAATAGTTGTTGCCTAGTGAGAAATGACAAGATGTTTAATGGGCTTTGTGAGCTATGAGAATTATTTATACAACAAGTATAAATGGTTATATAATCTAATGTTTTGAAAGGTAGTTGTTGCTTAGTGAAAGGTTACTATATATTCAATGAGCTATGTGAACTATGTGGATAAATACCCTGGTCTTGAGGCAATTGTTTCTTGCTAAGTGGTGACCATACTCAGTGATGAATTAAGGGTTTGAAAAGGGATTGATATTCTAAGTGAACTATGTGTTTTAGAGAACATGAAAGTACTTGATAAATACATAATTCATGTTTGTAACTTGATTGATGCTAAAAGATATAGTAATGCATTTAATTAAGAAATATAAATGTTATCATATAGTTGCCTAGACCATAGATCCATTCAGTGTCAGCAATTGTTGAATGGTGAAACACATTTTACTTGGAATGCATAATTTTTAATATGTGATAATTATATAAGGGTGCTCAGTGGACTCCCAAACTAAATAAGGGTGCTCATTGGACTCCCTAAATACACCAGGTTGGTCAGTGGACTTCCTGATGAAACTTAATCAGGATCGCTAAGTGGTCATCCTGATAATCTGGGAAAGCTAAGTGGTCTTCTCCCAAAGAGAGTACATGTTACGGTAGTAGCTCTATAGCAAAGATGTCGCTATACCCCGTCATAGCTAAATATAGCAGAAACAAGATGTCATGCTAAATCTAAGTGGTCTTGTACAGATCGAGACAAGGTGAGGTCCTGACAGTCGGCTCTGCCATTGACCTTGTATGGTACCAATTTCGACTTACTAGTGGTCGGTTGGAGTATGAGCGGTATATCTCAACTACTCTGGGCATAAGTTTGAATGTAAACATCTAATCGGTCATGTAGTGTATTTGTTTAAGGATCGAATATGGGAAAACATTCGTTGATACTTTATTACTTTTGTACATCTTAGTAGATAGATGCTATACATGTTCTTCATATTCCTTATAAAGCAAATAGATGATTTATTGCTCCATCATTTATAGCTGCATTACTTTAAGAAGAGAGATTATTCAGTTCTATTTATAATAATGATTAATCATGTTTATTAATGTAAAAGAATCCTCTGCTCAGCTTTATACTATCTATTTGTGATAATAATATTGTTGGCGGAGAGTTATATCTCTCGCTGGGACAATTGTCTCACCTTGTGTGATCCATAATTTTTAGGTGGACGTGCAAGAGGAGGTAGAGACCGTTCTACAGAGGAAGGACAATAAACAGTAAGGAAGCCGTAATAGTATAAGTTGAGTGTACTGTCTGTCGCGACTGGTAGATAGAAGTCCTATGTGTTGTCTCTATACTCTCAGGTCCTTGGAGTCGGTTCGTAATGGTTTCATGAGCGATCTGAGATTTTGTCGTGTATGCCTCAAGGTTTTATGTTGCTACAGTACATGTGTTGATAGAGCAACTATTATATGTTGTCCTCAAGATGAGATAAAATAGTGTTGTACAAATGTAAATCATGTTATGTATAATATTTGGATCTTTCAATAAGAGTTTTCCAGTAGAGGATCTCCTTTCAAAGTGGTTTTTAATTTTAGTGATTTTTGTTAATCCGTTGTTTACGGTAATTCTGCATAATTAGTAATGATTTGGCTGTCGATTTGATGACAGTCGCTACACCTAAGGTCAAGTAGGAGTGCTAAAGGTACATGTGACCGATGGGATTTGGAGTTGAATGTGCCCTAAATGCATAAGAACATATGGTCGGGAGGTAACAGCTATGTTTTTATGAGGCCCATGTCTCAAGAGATTGGCCACCTTCATGAGTTCATGAGGCCCAAGGGGTGAATGTGAGAGTCACTCCAAAGATGCATAAGGATGAGATCATAAAAAAAGTACATGTACCCCTACACACCTCAAGGAAGTGGCTAAGGCTCATAATACACAAGGTGTAAATATAAAAGATACAAGAAGTCATATAATAATAAAATTTTAAGAGGAGTTGTGCACAAACTCAAGAGTGAAAAATACACTTGACTTCATGACATATAAGAATATTGTGAAATTAAAAGTATGTATGGTTTAGAATCATGTGAGAATGATTTAACCTAAAATGTGAAATTGAGGTAATGTGTGGATCAACATCTCTATTCTTGGAATGGGACGAACTTTATATTTGGGATGCAGTCAAGTGCTTATTTCATCACATTATGAGCGAGAGAGATTTGGGTAGACACATGTTAGGTTTAAAAATTTACATATGAGAATGAATACCTTAAGTTGAACCTAATGACATGATCTAATGTTTTAGTATTACTCATCCTTATGAGAAAATAAAAAAACAATAGGTTAGAAATCTTGGTAAGAAGGTAATCACCAAGTGAAGTTGGAATCACTAATGAAGATGGAATCACCAAGACATAGTGGTGTGTAAATACTTAGGATGTGGATATACCTTGAATTAAATTTAGGTACCCATCTTATAAAACGTGAGACCTTGCATATCAATAGAAGTTGTTAAAGTTATCCAAGTAGGGTTGCTAACCCGAAGTTGTATCTTTCACCTTAACCTTATTGGGTGTGAATTATGGGGACAAAAGTCCTTTTAAGGAGGGGTGAATGTAATATCCTCAATTTTGGTAAAATTGAATTATATAAATATAAGCCATAAATTGATGACTAAATCCTCCAATAATATTATTGATGGAATGAAAATGTTACCTATGAGATTATTTGCGTTGCAAATATGTCCTTGGAGCACAAGAAAAGGGAATAGGTGTTTTTGTGTACAAATAAATATTAATGAATTTGTGAATTATTAGATATATATATATATATATATATATATATATATATATATATATATATATATATATATATATATATATATATATATATATGCAAGTTCCCAAAAGAAAATGAGATGTTTGGTGTTTTAGATAATTATAAAGGTAAATTATCTAGCCATTTTGGCAACATATGTTTTAAGTCATCAATTAGTAATGTTTTGATCTAACTTTTGGTGATAGTTGAAAAATAATAATAGAAAGAAGAGAATTCTAGAAATTGGGAGAAAAGGGATAATCTATGAGATAATGGTTTGTTTTAAACAATGTTTAATAGAGTAAGTTTGTATGGGAAAGACATTCCAATAAATTCTGATTACTAAATATAACTTGGAAAAGGTAACAGTGAGTTTCCTTGAAACAAGGATAATTGATTGGAAGAATATATAAAAGAGAGAAATAGATGAAAAATCTAGAATTAATCATCCAAAATACACCATAAAAGTATATGCTTTTGTTTATGCCTTTTGGTGTGTCGACCAAGTAATATTGATTTTTGATTCAAGAAATATACTAAACAAAGAGGAAGAGAGAGAAAGGTAAGGAATTATATCTTGTGTATATTATGGTTTTATCCTCTCCTTAAAGTTAACTTTTATATTGCTAAATATCATAAAGGAAAGGAGGAGAGAATCAACAAGTTATTATTGTCTAGGATTAGAAAAAAGCCTTGAAGAGAAAGGAACAGAAGATAGAACTCCATGAATAACTTATACTTATACATGTGTCTCATCTCCTTCATTGTTATCATACTCATAAGCGTAGGGTTCTTCCCAAACTCTCTAGATTTCACGATAGAAGTAGGCACTCTACCGTCAAACCACAACACTGCTATGTTCTTCTTCAACCAGATCCATGGAAAGAAACATTCATGACGACCTACCTACTGGGCCCTTGGATGCTGGAATTCCATTAGAGAAGAATGCTTCAGTAAGATTGGCATCGTACATGCATAGGAGAGGATTGAATCCCTACAGAATCACATTAGATCCTTCTATAAGGGACATCAACCTTCTCCGAGGTTCCACCATTCAGCTGCCTCAGCGCTAGCCTACAGTCCCACCAAGCTTGATAGGGGGGGGGGGTTGTAACGACCCACACTTTTGAGTGTCTAAAAGACCTTAAAGTCGCATATCATTAATCATATACTCTAGGATCAGATTCAAAAAATAATATAGAATAGTAAACAATTTCCATTAATGAACAAATATTTACATGTTTACATAAAAAGCTCCTCTAAGGAATTACATAGCTTTTAAACAGAATTAACTTTTACATGTGTGAAGATAAATCATTAAGACTAAACCTTTATTGTTAAACTATAGTGTCTTCAACATCTCTATCTGTACCCTCATGTCCACGAATCAAGTATATCTGATACCTAAAATGCCGACAAACAAATATGCGGCCAGTATATTTCTGTACTGGTACATGGATTCAAACAATAATCACAGGTAACATATAAGCAAACATCTTTATCTTGCATATAAGAACATAAACTTGTTTCCATATTCTAACCCATATCTGGTCAACTACCTCAGGTGTAATCACTGTCCCTCTGGGGCTCGTGTGCATTACCCTTAAGATCAGTCTAACCCCGGGTTCAGAATATTATTATTCACTTTACATGATACTCATAAAAACTTTATAATTTGCAAGAAATAAATAAACAACCAAGTAGTTTATTTGTTGTTCCATCTCATTGAGAAACTTTGGCAATCTCAGAATTCGATATATGTAATCATATGTGTAACCACGTACCTTATCAATGAACCATGCAGATCATACTATCATGCTTCAAGCATATTATCCAAACAAGTAGTCAAATCAAGCAACCATCATTAAATCTGCATATATGCACATCCTAAAGTGTCACCATGTATTCTCATTATACTAATCAAATTTAGATGCACTCCTAAACTAGGATTTAGAGTTATCCTGTGTTTGGACTAGGGATTAGGGCTACAAACCCTAGTTCCATCATATTAAGGTTTCTATGATAACAACTTCAGTTATACATATCAGGTGAAACACTAATTATTATCTTAAGCATATTAGACTACTCATTACATCTAGTTCACATTATCAGCATTAATATTACCTCAAGTTGTTCATATTTATTCTAAAACTGTAAAAAAACATATCTAAGCTTACTAATATAGTAACATTAGTTATACATCATTATCTAGGATTTACTCATTATACCTGTCTAGTTCAAGTATGAACATAACATAACCAATCCTAATCAATTGAGCATCATATTAACCTAAATGTAGGCTTTCCTTTATACTAATCACATTAACACATGTATTGTACATGATTTTGGAACAAAAATCATAATCAAGTTCTGATGATATTTTATTTAAATTCCTCTCATTCTCCTGATCAATTTGATATATAATTTGACTATATTTGGATATTCCTAGCTATTTCTAGAATTTTTACAAGATATGCCATATAAAAGCGAAATACATCACGAATGTAGCCACATGGCGAGCATACATTGGTCTGCGCTACCGGGACGAGACTCGTTGCAATGTGGTTAAGTCATAACTTGGTTCAATTTGCAATCTCCCTGGATCGGCCGGTCTGGGTCAATCGCCCCTGCTCTCCTCCTTTCACCCTCATCCCGTGGACATGGTTTTCTAGCCGCCGAGTCACGCAACGAGCAAACTCCCCCACACTCCGATCCGTCGCCCTTGGTCCATCAAATGCTCAGGCTGCACACAGATGAAGCCATCACCATGCCACTGCTGATGTTGTTGATGAAGTTTACTAAGAAACTGACTGTTGGGGCTCCTTTCTTGCATGCAAAGTCTGCATCGCCTCATTACAGCGTCCGCGGCTCTCCTCAGTGCTCCCTCAGAGACCAATTCTGATGAGTTTGATGGCATCGCCTGCCTGGTCTAGTTCTCTTGCCACTATCACCCTGATGTGCCCATCTCCTACGCCTACCACCTTCACGTGTTTCCATCCTCACATCGACCAAGCAAGCTTCTTGCTTCCATCCTTGTCTCCGACAACCTCACACCTTCACGCAGGCTCAAGCACCCAATGTTGTTGCTACCTCTCGATACCTCTCTGCTCTCTCCCCAGCATGCGACCTCTATGAGGTTGGGGACACTATAGATGCCAGTGCTCCTTCAACATCTGGATTCTTTCCCTATGTGTCAGAGTCACTGCCCCCGTTGAGAACCACCACAACCACTACACCCGGAGAAGGAACACCCGCACCCGGTTTGTGAGCAGTGCAATGCCGGGGTGCCCTATTTACTCATCCACGAACATATTCCCTACCTCTTCTTTTGTAGTTGACAGTTGACAGTTGATGGTACCATGCCATGCTGCTTCCACCATGAAAGATGGCCCCTTCATCCAAACCCATGGGTGAGGAGGTTTCTTTCAAGAATTCTAGACCGATGAGGAGTGGCACACATCCTGCCGAGGAGGACGAGGGGTTGGTGTTGCTAGTGGGTGAAGGACCGATGGAGAGTTGTAGGTGTTTGTAAACATTTCTGGTGAAGGGCAACAATCCTTCATAGCTCTTGATGTATAAGGTGATGTTCGACTCATGGGAACATGAGTTTCCATGTTTATATAACCATGGGTGAGGGAGACACTAGTTTATCATAAACCAAAAAGGAAGATGACTAATCCCATTATGCACCAAAAAAATCCTCATAACCCCTCTTCTCTATTTCTTTATCCTTTCTTCCTTGGTGTACAAGGAATATGTCAAAAGGGAAAGGTACTTATAACATTACGATCACCTTTACCATCTTTCTATAAATAAAAAGGTGTCTCGTTTATCCAATTAAAATAAAAGGAGAAGGCATGACATTTTGCTTAAGAATCAATTAAACATATTCGTCCTTTTTCTTTTTATTATTTTTGAGATAAAGTTATTTGGTGCCATAACATTGTGCTGCCATTCTCGACAAGATAATTATTCCTTTAATTATGCAAAGTACTATGTATTTTATTTTCTTTTGGAACTTGCATATTATCTTTATAATTCTATTATCTAGCAATTCAAAAAGACAGTACTATTATTTATGTAGAAATCTTTTATTTCTTTGTCTTGTGCCTCAACCATGGTGTTGCCAATCTCGGCCACATAATTATGTTCTAATTATCCAAAAAACCATAAATCCTATTTTTGGAAACTTGATAATTATTTCATTTATCATAACAAAATACCATTTATTAATTCCTTCTATTTATTTAATTTGTGCCACAAGGACCCATGTCACAAAGGTGATCAAACTTATTATTATTCCACCAATAATACCATTGAGAATTTATAGATCAATTCATGGCATATATTTATACAATCCAATTTTTACCAAAATTGAGGATATTATAGAGGTATTGGAGGTTAGGGCACCCTTGTGTGGCCCTCACATGATATAAAGAGGATATCTAATGTAATCATTGACTCCTCCCTGGTAGAAGTGAGGAGACCTCATGAGGAGGAAGAAGGCTAGGAGCTTGACAGTAGTTGTGTCTTCAAGATGACATCAACAGAGGGTAGGGTCGAAGTGACTTGTTGGTTCTACTATAGATCATGGGGTAAGAAGCACCAGTCGTGACGTGATTCTGCGTCTGTAGACGGTGGGTGGCACATTGTGCAGGAACGATGGAAGAAGAGTAGAACCCTGAACCATTTTAGGAGGAAGAAAAGATTTTGAGCTAAAATTAGACCAATCAATCTTGAAGCCAGGTGTGGACCATTAGAAACTTGGCCATCATGGAAATGAGAGGGAGCGGTCGAAAAATGAGGCGGCAACACATATATGTATGTTGTAATGACCCCGCCTCCCGGTAACCCCCAATTAAGGGAGACCAAAAGGTCGATGTCGTTATCCCAATTAACAAGATCAAAGGTTCGACAAATAATCAATAATAACTATGAAATTTTACCAACTAAACTAAAAACTGGTATAACATAAAACTTTGCATACCTTTTAAAAACTTTAGAAAACTATCTATCCACAACTTGAATTATTCTATCTAATCCTCCTTGTACTTTATTCTTATTTTCACGATGTGTCACTTTACTGTTTGTGCTTTTCAAACTTGTACCTAAAATTCCGACAAACAAAAGGTCGGTCAGCATATCAAAATAAATTGGTATGCGGGGACAACCTAAAGTTTGCACATATGGATAATAATCTAATTATTACAATCAAGTTAATTAACAAACCAATTTACACTTTTCAGTATGACATTCTCCACCACTTTTTCCCTAACCCTGGCATACCCACCTTAGGGTTTCTTTTGCCAATGCCTTAAGACCACCTTCTCAATCCCGAGCTTGGTGCCTGGGGTCACCACTCATGGTGCCCTCTAGTCATGCAATATCATAGGCCACCTTCTCATTCCCGAGCTTGGTGCCTGGGGTCACCACTCATGGTGCCCATTGGTCTACCCATCTGGGCCTGACCTTTGGCATCATCCATCAGGGTGGCATGTAGGTGCGAGAATACATAATCCTATTATTAATGTGATAATCATAGTGACTTTATGATTTGCATGTATGAACATCCAAACTGATAATTTGCATTCAAAGCGATTAAGCATCCGGAAAATCCTTAAGAAACTAAGGCAATTATTCATAATTAACCACATACCTATCCAGTCGAATCAACAAGCTAACAGTAATCCAAGCAAGAAAGTATCTAGGCAAACACTTCAATCCACATATGTAAAAAAGAACCCTAAAAAGTACATGTAATCTAATTACCATTCAATTTCTTAGGTTCTATTCATTTGAACTCGCTTCCTAGGGTTTCCCACTTCCGTTTAGGGTTTCATTAAGTTCATCTTCATTATTGACACTATAAACCCTAAAACTACAAATCTAATCTCAAACCCTAACTAGCTTGTTAATTCCTTCCTAACATGCTTTGTTTGACTCACAACAACATTATTCCTACGAATCTTGAATTAATCACGTTAATCACCCTTTTTACCCTAGATTAGGGCTTCTATATGAATTATCATTAATTTATGGGTAAAACCCTAAAACAAGCAATTCATTATCTAATATTGGGTTCAAATCTTACTTTGCCTCTCAAAAGGTTATTATAACCCAAAATAACCTAAATAAGACAATAAATCTGATTTCCAATCATAATTAGGGTTTTATCATGATTTAATGCATAAACATGGGTAACTTAGTAGACATTTAGAATTACGATCAGATTTAGACTATAAAGCTATTTTTATTGGATTCCTCTCATTCGCCTTATCAACTTTCATATGTAGTTTGTCATCATATGATAATCCTATCATTAGTTACGATTTATGCAAGTTAATACCTTTTTAGACCAATAGAAGATCGCCACGTCAGCCGTGTATATCCTTTTTTTCCACCTTTCTGCTTTACTGGCTTGTGGATCCTTTCCCTGGATCCGGTTCCCACCTGACCCGGTCACCCTTCCCTATCGCCTTCCTCATAGATGAACGCATGGTGATCTTTGTTTCCACATAGGAACAGAGCACCTTGCTGCTCCGTCCGGGCCGAGGGGAGATGGACAGATTGATGCCGAGAAGAGAGCCTCGTCCTCCGCCGTTCTTGAAGCTTTCCTCGTGACACATTCCTATCCTTTAGGGATTCCAAGGAAGACCGCGGCATAGCTGCTTGTGGTGGATCCATGAAACAGAACAGAGAAGAAAGGGGGGGGGAGAACTGCATCTCGTGAGCAATCCTCTGACCATCGTGGAGACAGTTGTTTGAGTATTACAACTCCCCAGCGCACTATATATCTTTCAAACAGGTGCTAAGGGCTTATATAGGTGTTTATATGCGGCCAATCCCTAATATAGTATAACTCTAGCAGCAATTGGGGAAACTCCCACCCTTGTGCCAAAATAGGAACATCCAGGGATCAACAGGTCCGATTTGTACTCCCGAATCCAAAGGGAAAAGAATCGATGAAAAAGGAGAAACAGAGAGTGAGAACTGAGTCAAGGAAGATTCCAGTTACTGTAGACTATTTGCTTATATGACCGAAGGAATAATATTACCGTGCCCCATTGGATCTCAGATCCAACAATCCTCATAGCACCCGCCCAGAAATTCTAATTCAATTAAAATCATGACATTTATTATTATCCTTGTTACTTTAGCAAAACTTCCAAAAAATATATATCTCAATCCGTTTATCTTTTTGATCCAAAATTTTGAGGGAAACTCAATAATGACTTTATCTACCACTCTGTCAAAATTGGGCTCATTATCTAAAAGAAAACGTTCCCTTTCTTTAGGTGCAAGATATTACTCAATTAGGTATATTTCTCACCTATTTTCTCTTTCCTTTGCTATTAAATTATTATCCTGAGTTCCTTGAACCTCAAGGAACCTTAATGGCTCGAAATCCCATATTGGGGATATGCCTTAGCCTTTTACTTATCTTTTATCCATTATTTCTCATTATTTTATTTATTTCTTATCAAAATATCTCTTTTTGAGGATTTCTCTTTTATCTCTCTTTTTATTTTCCTCATTGTCATTCCTTTTAACATTAGTAATCCTTGGGATACGAAAATCCACCAAGGATAACTCAATTACACCTCTTTCCACTTATTTTCCACATTTTATCATTGTTTTCAATTTCTTTCTTACTTAATAAAGAAATACTTAATTGATCTTTTCTTTTCTTTTTGCATTATCTTTGCAACTTTGGACTCCTTGGGACTCAAGGAACCCATGTGGCACGAAATCCACCTTTGGATTAAGTTGTTTTGCCTTCTATAGGTTTCCACACCTTTTTTTTTTCTCAAATTCTTAATTATTCATTTACTAATTGAATTTCCTTGTTATTGGGCCCAATAGCCAATAAAGCCCACAACACAATCATCAAGGCTATTGTAAACAAAAATCATTTATTCAAAACAAATTATATCATTATTTGTTCAAAATATATATAATATGAGAAATTACATTTCTCGATAAAGAAACCCAAAATTTGGGGTTGTAACATCCTTCCCCTCTTATAAGAATTTTGTCCTCAAAATTCCATCAAGCAAACAAACAGTTCAGGATAATCCTTTCATACGTCCATCAGGGCTCCCATGTGGCTTCACCCTTTCCATGGTGCTTCCCAAGAACCTTCATCATCTCATATTCTTCCATCTAAGTTCTTTCTTACCTTGGTATATCGTACCCTCATAGGTGACTCAGGACATTTCAACCTCTCAAAAGTTGAATGGGTTCAAGGCTCAGTACATGGATTGGGTACCTCACATAGTGCTCTAGATCAGACTCATGGAACACATTACACATCATTTTATCCTAAGGGACAAGGCTAAACACAACCATCTCCACCAATCCATCTCAAATAGACCCATATATCAGGCACTCAACCTTTCCAGCTGTAGCTTAGAGGGGTCGGATTTCCACATCACATATTCTCCCACAGTGAACTGCATGTCAGTATGCTTTGCATCAGCTCATGACTCATGTCACCACTGGATCTCTCTCAGCCATTGCACGATCAAAGTGACTTCATCTGCATACACTGTGGTTCTTTTCTGACCTTCACGAGGCCTCCTTCACCAACATCATCTTAATGAAGTGGTGACCGACACAACCTCCTTCTAGAACTTCTTTCTTCTTGATAAAGGCTATGGTGGTTAACATCACATTTTAAGAATTGTCTCTTTGTATCACCCTGAATGAGCACACATGCTCTCATCAGACCCTCTAGTCTGGATCATACTAACCATTAGTATGGGGTGCTAAACTGTACTAGCATCAAGTTCTTCATGTATCTACTTCCACCTCATGGGAGTGAACCTTTAGGTCATACTCAAGAACTTTTGAACTCGCATCCTGGTGTGGTTGAACCATCTTTCTCTCTTAAGTAGTTCAACTGAATCCGTCCCTTGACATCATTCTTGCTTTCTCATGTTATCTAGGTAAGTCTATCTACCATAACCTATATTTTATCTTGACCTTCCTTGGTCTAGGGAAGGCTTACCACCACATCCATTGTTGTGAATTCCCATTCCCTCTCAGGGAGTCTCTATCATCTATATCACTACACTAGGTTACTGGTTTTCATCCTTCACCTCTAGACGTGCATGGCGATGAGCCACGTGCATCTTTGTATGCTTTTCATCTTAGGCATCAAAAATACTACTGTAACTTACTATCTTTGTAGTACCATGGTGTACCATGCTCCCTTGTATGTCGTGATTTCTCAAGATCAATTCCATAGAAACCCTAAACGATTCTAACTAGGTGTAACAACCCCGCCTCCCGGTAACAACCAATTAAGGGAGACCCGAAGGTTGGAATCGTTAATCAAATTACAGGATCAAAGGTTCAGCATATAATCAACAATAATTATAAAATTCTTCTAACTAAACTGGAATTGGGTACAAAAATTAAAACTTTTACTTACCTTTATAAAACTAGGAAATCTAACTATCCACAGCTTGAAATACTCTATCTAATCCTCCTTGCACTTTATTTCTTAATTTCACGATGTGCCACTTTACTGTTTGTGATTTTCTGGATATTACCTAAAACGCCGACAAACAAAACATCGATCAGCAATTGCTGGTATGTGGGGGCAACCAAAATTTCACAATTAAGTCTAACAATTTAAGTATTGCAATCCAGGTAATTAACAAGTCAATTTACATTTTCCATGTGACAATCCCCACCGCTTTTGCCCTAACCCTGGATTTGACTTAAGGCCACCTTCTCAATCCCGAGCTTGGTGCCTGGGAGTCACCTCTCATGGTGCTCCTTAGTCTTGCCTCATCAATCACCTTCTCATTCCTGAGCTTGGTGTCTAGGGTCACCTCGCATGGTGCCCATTGGTCTACCCTCCTGGGCCTGACCTTTATGGCATCTTCCATCAGGGTGGCATGTAGGTGCAAGATTTACACATTTATATTAAATGGTGATAGTCATAGTCACTTTATAATTGCAATATGAACATCCAAGCAGTTTAGTTGCATTCAACGCGATTAAACATCCGGGAATCCATCGGGAAACTAAAGCGGTTATTCATATTTTAACCACATACCTGTTAATGTAGACTTGAATGCAGAAGTAACTTAATCAATCAGGAAATCAAGCAAGTACACACACAAGCTCCTGAAAAAGGCATTTAATTCCTCTATTATTAATCATGTCATTATGATTCAATAATTCTAAGGGTTTCCTAGGTTATTTGCCCTTTTTAGGGTTTTGACCATAATTAGGGTTTTATTCCTTTTTATTGCCTTTACCTTACTTTTATCAAATTATACATCAAACCCTAATTTTCTTGCTGAATCATCCATTAAGATTCCTAAGATCAGACTTAGTCCATTAAACCCTAATTTCGAATTACTTTATCATTTCTTTTTCTAAATTAGGGTTTCCAAACATTTTAATCTACATATGGAGTTACAAACCCTAAACTTGTAATTCTATCATCAAAACAGGTTAATAATCATCTAAAATAGAAAATAAGTTAACCAAACTCGAATTAACTTAATTTCAAGACTAATTATACTCTTTATCAACAATTAGAGTTTTTATCTACAAACTAACTTTTTTTTTTCCATTCTAGAAATATACTTTTACAAAAAGAGTTAGATTCAGGATCTCAAACCATTTTTATTAAATTCCTCATATTTTTCTGGTCATTTTTCATGTATTAAGTTTCCCCATCCGAGCTTCCTAGCTCCAGATATGATTTTTCTAAGATAATTCGTTTTTATGAATTATTGGCTATTTCTAGAAAAATCCTGGGCCGCTTGATCCATGGTCTGCGGATCCACTGAGGATCCCACGGCCGTGGATGCACGCGCCCTCTACACAATGATTAAAGGAGGTAAATTACTCAGATGCCCTTACCAGTAGCAGAGGCGCGGGGGGTTAGATTGGTAATAGGCCAGGTTGGCCTTCGTCTCCTACCTCACGCGAGGATAGCTGCTTCGACGGTCAACCTTTGAGTTGACTTCAGGCTTCAGTCCTCCTGCGAGCGGGTTGAGGGTATAGGGAGCTCCGTCTCCCATCGACGAACTCGACCAGGGGCCCAATTCCTCGCTGATCACGTGTCGACGTTGCCTCCAACTCACCGGACTCCGGCGATGTCTACCGCCGACTCGAAGGTGCAGGTTAGGGTTGCTGGCGCAATTGAAGGCGCGAAATTGGTCCTTGTACTCCGCCGCAGAGCTCTGGCTAGCATTTTGGGATGCTGGATCCCTCCATAGCCCTCCCCTATATATCGGTTCGGGGCAAGGACCTGCCCAGTTGGGCGTTTCCGCAAACGGTGACTAAACCCAACGAAATTAGGGTTGTAACCCTTCGGCTTGGTTTCCCGAATTCAATGGGACAGGTTCCCGATTTCCTTAAGCACTGGATCCTCGAGAAAATAGGATTCAAAATCCTCTTTGTAACCAACAGAGTCCCAGTCCCAGCGGGACTTAGACGACGACCAATCGTCATTGGATCAAGATCCAACGGATCAGGTTATCCGCATTCAACACAAAGGAAAGAATCTTTTTCTTTAATTCCAAAGAATTTCCAAATTGGAGATAACTTGGAAAATCAATATCTCCCAAACCATAACTCCAAATTAACTCAAATTTTAAAGGAAGGTTCCTTTTAATATTTCCTAACTTTGTACGAAATTTGGGAAACATATTGCAATGGATGAGAAGGATTACTTCTCTCCAAAGTTAATCATTAATTAATCCAAATTAATTTATATTCCTATTCCTCTTGCCATTATATTAATATTTTGGGTCCCTTGGACCTCAAGGAAACCAAAAAGCACGAATTCCCACATTGGGGAGTATTAGTTTACCTTTATCTTCTTTTAATTATCAATTTCTCGTATTTTTCCTTTATAAAACAATTTCTTTCCCTAATTAATTCTTTTTCTTTTCAATTGGGCTCAATGGCCTACAAGGCCCACAATTAATCAATCAAAGCTATTCCACACGAAATTTACCACAATTCAAAGAAAAAGATCTCATTTATTCATTACAAGAGAAATGCATGATATATTATATTTTCAAGAATTTGAGGTTATAACATCCTCCCCTCCTTATAGGAATTTTGCCCTCAAAATTCAAATAATCAAACAAACAATTCAGGGTATGTTTTGTCCATGTCTGCCTTTAGCTCCCATGTGGCCTCATCCTCTCCATGGTGCTTCCAAAGAACCTTTACCATTTCTATATTCTTGCTTCTGAGTTCTTTGACCTTGGTATCTAGAATCTGTAAAGGTGACTCAGGATAGGTCAGCTTCCCTTGAAGCTCAATAGGTTCAATGCTCAGCACATGGCTCGGATCTTGCACATATCGCTTCAGGTTAGACACGTGAAATACATCATGCATCATGCTATACTGAGGGGGTAATGCCAAACGGTATGCAGCTTCTCCAATCCATTCTAATACCTCAAACGGACCCACATATCGGGGACTCAGCTTTCCTCTGTTCTTAGCTATAGCTCAGAGCGGTCAGATTTTCAAAAACACATGATCTCCCACAGTGAAATGCACATCAGTCCGCTTTGCATCAGCATATGAATTCTGCCGATCCTGGGCTCTCTTTAGCCTTTGCTTGATCAAAGCCACTTTATCAGCATACACTTGGAGCTCATCTGACCTCAACAGGGTCCTCTCACCCACATCATCCCAGTGAAGTGGTGACCGACATGGTCTCCCGTACAAAGCTTCATACGGAGGCATCTCGATACTGGCTTGGTAGCTGTTGTTGTAGGCGAACTCTGCTAACGGTAAGCATTGCTCCCATGAGCCACCCCAATCGAGCACACAAGCTCTCAATAGATCTTCTAATGTCTGGATCGTCCATTCTGACTGGCCATCTATTTGGGGGTGATAAGCAATACTAAACTTTAACCTTGTACCAAGTTCCTCTTGAACTTGCTTCCATAACATGGAAGTGAACTTCGGGTCTCTATCTGAAATGATTGATCCTGGCACACCATGCAAACGCACTATCTCTCTGATGTACAGCTCAGCTAGGTCTGTCACCTTAGCAGTGGTCTTCAGGGCAAGGAAGTGTGTTGACTTGGTAAGACGATCTACCACGACCCATATCGCATCATGGCCCCTCTTGGTCCGGGGTAGACCCACCAAAAAATCCATGGTGATCTGCTCCCATTTCCACTCTAGAATCTCTATTGACTGTAAAAGTCCACCGGGTCGCTGGTGTTCAGCCTTCACCATATGGCACGTAAGACAACTGGCCACCCCTGACGCAATGTCTTTCTTCATTCCTGGCCACCAGAAAAACCGATGTAGGTCCTTGTACATCTTAGTAGTTCCTGGGTGTACTGTGTATTTGGATCCATGTGCCTCTTACAGGATTCTCTCTTTTATTAGTGAATCCGCAGGAACCCAACTGCGATTCTCAAACATGATTCCTCTGTCTACTCCCACAGATAGACAAGTATGTGGCTTTATCATCAAACCTTTCATCTTATCGAGCTCTCCACTGGTCAACTGTGTTGCTATGACCTCACTCAACAACTCAGATTATATCTGGATATTAGCCAACCGAACTCGGTCCTCTAGTAGCTGTGGAGTCCATTCCACAAGCTCCTCTAAACTCTTCCACTGACTGGACAGGACAGCTGCACACTTAAGCTGCTTCCGACTCAGAGCATCAGCTACGACATTCGCCTTACCAGGATGGTAGGCGATGGTGAAGTCATAATCCTTCATGTACTCCATCCATCGTCGTTGTCGTAGGCTCAGGTCCCTCTGTGTCAGCAGGTACTTTAAACTCTTATGGTCGGTGAAGATCTCGAAGGTAGCACCATACAGATAGTGCCACCATATCTTCAAGGCATGAATGATAGCAGCTAACTCCAGGTCATGGGTTGGGTAATTCACCTCATTTGGCTTGAGCTGTCGGGAAGCATATGCAACCACATGTTGATCATTTTCCAATACACAGCCAAGTCCCATCTTGGAAGCATCGGTGAATATCATGAAACCCCAATTTCCAGAAGGCAGAGTCAACACAGGAGCGGTAGTCAGCTTCTCCTTCAATTCCTGGAATCAAGCTTCACATACTTCAGACCACACAAACTTCACATCCTTCCGAGTCAACATGGTCAGCGGTAGAGCAGTCTTGGAGAAATCCTTGATGAAGCGACGGTAGTATCCGGCCAACCCCAAGAAACTGCGAATCTCGGAGGGGTTCTTCGGTGCCAGCCAATCTTGAACTACCAATACTTTGGCTGGATCTACTGTGATCGTTCCTCCTGAGATGATGTGTCCCAGAAACATGACTCGGTCCAACCAAAACTCACATTTCGAGAACTTTCTGAAAAACTTATGCTTTCTCAGGATATTAAGGACTCTACCCAGGTGGTCACGGTGTTGGGTTTGGTCATCCGAATACACCAAGATGTCATCTATGAACACTATCACAAAAGAGTCAAGGAAAGGCTGGAACACACTGTTCATGGGGTTCATAAAGACACTCGGTGCATTGGATAATCCAAACGGCATGACCACAAACTCATAGTGGCCATAACGGGTTATGAAAGCCGTTTTGGGTATATCCTCACTCCTCACTCTCACCTGGTGATATCCTGATCTCAAATCGATTTTGGAAAAGACTCGAGCTGATTTGAGTTGGTCAAACATGTCATCTATTCTGGGTAAAGGATACTTATTCTTAATGGTTGCCTGATTGATCATCTGATAATCAATACACATCCGAAGTGACCCATCCTTCTTTTTCACAAAGAGGTCTGGTGCTCCCCATGGTGAGGTACTGGGTCAGATGAACCCCTTATCCAACAACTCTTGCAACTGGGTTTTCAACTCAAGCAGCTCAGCAGGGGCCATTCTATAGGACGCCTTAGATATAGGGTTAGTCCCAGGAGCTAACTCAATCAAGAAGTCTACCTCCCTCTCAGGGGGAATCCCTGGTAGATCATCTGGAAACACATCTGCGTACTCTTGAACCACCTCTATGTCTTCTAAGGATTGCCCCTTAACCTTGGGTATGGTAACTATGGCTAGGTAGGCTCGAAAACCCTTGGATAGCATCCGTTCAGCTTTCAAAGCGGATATGTAAAGACTGGTTGTCGCATCTTTCCTTCCCCGAATGGTGAAGTGTGGATAGCCGGTCTTTCTAATGAGAATCTTCTTCTCTCTACAGTCAATCTGGGCCCTATAGGTGGAAAGCCAGTCCATCCCGATGATTACATCAAAATCATTCATATCGAGAAGGATGAAGTCAGTGGGAAGTTCATGGTCCAGGTACCTAACTGGCAACACAGGGGTTTTCAAAAGAGAGGTATAAATATGACCACTCGGGGTTGTGACGTCCAAAACATAACCCAAATCCCTGATATCCAAATCAAGCATAGTTTCCAGGTTTCTCGAAATAAAAGTATTAGTTGAACCAGAATCAAAAAGTGCTTTTACATTTTGTCCCATGACTTCCAGCAAGCCTACAAACTTATTCCATATCAGAAAGCTATTACATGGTCTACTGAACTAAAAGGAAAAACTCTATGGGTTATTACCCTCAATCAACTTATTAGCATTTGCCTGCGCTTCTTCATTGTCGATGGCAGACACTCTAGCTTGCCTCCTCTCTCCAACTGGAGGTGCTCCGGCTGGTGCTCCTACCGGGGGTGCTGTAGCTACTGGCTGTGCTGCTACCGGTTGTGACCCCAAAGGTCCCCTTGGGTCAGGATGATGGCAGTTGGCGATGAAGTGTCCCTCTTGTTGACATCTGAAACATACCTTCTTCTCAAAGCGGCACTTCCCAAGATGTGCCCATCCACAGGTGCGACACTGCTGGAGACGACCACGTGGCTTGCCTTTGTGCCCATTCTTGTTCTTGTTGTGGTTGCGTCCTTGTCCCTTCCTGTGTTCATTCCTCGGCCCTAGAGCTCCTTTAGTGAAACCCAAGTACCCTCTGGGTTGGTTATGTGCAGGCATCACTGTCCTTTCCATGTCTAAGGCGGTGTTGTAGGCTTCAGCAAAGGTCTTTGGCTTACTTTCCATCACATGAGGCTTGATGGAAGGGTGTGGATGTTCGATGAAGTGGTCCACCCTCCTCTCTTCATCCAACATATGTCTGAAGCGTTCTAGGAGACGGAACCTGCGACCGAAGTCTGCAACTAAAGTACTTCCTTGAGTCATGCTCATGAACTCTCTTTCTTTCTCTTTCCTTGTTGAGATGGGGAGGAATCTGGCGGTGAAGATGGTCTTGAAGTCAGTCCATGCCATCGGTTCTTCACTTAGGTCTCTTCCTGTGATATGGTTCTCCCACCATATCTTGGCTGCACCCTCCAAAAGGTGAGTAGCAAACAGAACCTTCTTATTCGGCTGCACTTCAAGCATATGGAACCCATTCTCGACTGCAAGCAACCAAGCTTCGGCCTTGTCGACTACTTCCGACTTGTCTTCTCCCCAGAATTGCTCGACGTTTAGCTTGACGGAGTCCAGGATGGTGGCTCCAAGTCGAGGACGAACAAGAAGTGGCTCAACAGTCTCGGCTCTAGCTATGTCTCTAAGGGCCAGGGCATAGATAGCTTCAGTCAATTGCCTTTGTTGTTCCATCCAAACTGCATCCGTTGTATGAACCACCATGGTTGGTTCTGAACCACCAGGTTGGTCCTCCTCCATGTGGGCCTCCTCTTCATGCATCTGGTATTCCTCATATTCCGGTCCTCCCCCTTGTTCTAGGTTGGCACCAGGCATCGGTTCAGGGTTGGGGCCCTCATGTATAGTCTCTTCAGGCCTCTTTCTCTTCTTAGAGGTCTCTCCACCGTGGTTCCTCTTCCTCTTCTCGGAAGACCCATTCTCCTTACGGGGTGGTCCACCCTCACCGGTGGAAAACGGAATAGCCACAACTTTGGTACGAGCCATCTGCACACAAACAGACTTTTAGTTTTCCTTTAAACTAATTATACTTATGCAAATGACATCTTACTTACGTATCTTTTATTAATTTGGTGGAGGATCCCTTAGACCTTATCAACCTTAACCCATACCACATGAGGGTGAGGAAGAGATAGAAAACCCTAATCCTTACAATCTTTAAGAGAGAATTGAGTTGAGGAGGGATGAGTAAGATGAGAGAGTCCTAAAGGTATCTTATTTCGAGTCATATCCTAACACATCGACCAGGCAGTCACAAAATCCGGGAGTCCTCGTATTCCAACTAGCGGTGCGGAGGAAAATCTTGCCAGCCCCCGGAAATGATCCTTTTCTAGACACCTCTGTCCTTCGGACACTCCTCTAATAACTCCCTCGGTTCTATGGAATTTGTAAAATTTAATAATTATTGATGATTAGATGGAGAACCTAGGCTCTGATACCAATTGTAATGACCCCGTCTCCCGGTAACCCCCAATTAAGGGAGACCTGAAGGTCAGAATCATTAATCAAATTATAGGATCAAAGGTTCAACATATAATCAACAATAATTATAAAATTCTACTAACTAAACTGGAATTGGGTACAAAAATTAAAACTTTTACTTACCTTTATAAAACTGGTAAATCTAACTATCCACAGCTTTAAATACTCTATCTAATCCTCCTTGCACTTTATTTCTTAATTTCACGATGTGCCACTTTACTGTTTGTGATTTTCTGGATATTACCTAAAACATCGACAAACAAAACATTGATCAGCAATTGCTGGTATGTGGGGGCAACCAAAATTTCACAATTAAGTCTAACAATTTAAGTATTGCAATCAAGGTAATTAACAAGTCAATTTACATTTTCCATGTGACAATCCCCACCGCTTTTGCCCTAACCCTGGATTTGACTTAAGGCCACCTTCTCAATCCCGAGCTTGGTGCCTGGGAGTCACCTCTCATGGTGCTCCTTAGTCTTGCCTCATCAATCACCTTCTCATTCCCGAGCTTGGTGTCTAGGGTCACCTCGCATGGTGCCCATTGGTCTACCCTCCTGGGCCTGACCTTTATGGCATCTTCCATCAGGGTGGCATGTAGGTGCAGGATTTACACATTTATATTAAATGGTGATAGTCATAGTCACTTTATAATTGCAATATGAACATCCAAACAGTTTAGTTGCATTCAACGTGATTAAACATCCGGGAATCCATCGGGAAACTAAAGCGGTTATTCATATTTTAACCACATACCTGTTAATGAAGACTTGAATGCAGAAGTAACTTAATCAATCAGGAAATCAAGCAAGTACACACACAAGCTCCTGAAAAAGGCATTTAATTCCTCTATTATTAATCATGTCATTATGATTCAATAATTCTAAGGGTTTCCTAGGTTATTTGCCCTTTTTAGGGTTTTGACCATAATTAGGGTTTTATTCCTTTTTATTGCCTTTACCTTACTTTTATCAAATTATACATCAAACCCTAATTTTCTTGCTGAATCATCCATTAATATTCCTAAGATCAGACTTAGTCCATTAAACCCTAATTTCAAATTACTTTATCATTTCTTTTTCTAAATTAGGGTTTCCAAACATTTTAATCCACATATGGAGTTACAAACCCTAAACTGGTAATTCTATCATCAAAACAGGTTAATAATCATCTAAAATAGAAAACAAGTTAACCAAACTCGAATTAACTTAATTTCAAGACTAATTATACTCTTTATCAACAATTAGAGTTTTTATCTACAAACTAACCTTTTTTTCATTCTAGAAATATACTTTTACAAAAAGAGTTAGATTCAGGATCTCAAACCATTTTTATTAAATTCCTCATATTTTTCTGGTCATTTTTCATGTATTAAGTTTCCCCATCCGAGCTTCCTAGCTCCAGATATGATTTTTCTAAGATAATTCATTTTTATCAATTATTTGCTATTTCTAGAAAAATCCTGGGCCGCTTGATCCATGGTCCGCGGATCCACTGAGGATCCAGCGGCCGTGGATGCACGCACCCTCTACACAATGATTAAAGGAGGTAAATTACTCAGATGCCCTAACCAGTAGCAGAGGCACGGGGGGTTAGATTGGTAATAGGCCAGGTTGGCCTTCATCTCCTACCTCGCGCGAGGATTGCTGCTTTGACGGTCAACCTTTGAGTTGACTTCGGGCTTCAGTCCTCCTGCGAGCGGGTTGAGGGTACAGGGAGCTCCGTCTCCCGTCGACGAACTCGACCAGGGGCCCAATTCCTTGCCGATCACGTGTCGACGTCGCCTCCAACTCGCCGGACTCCGGCGATGTCTACCGCCGACTCGAAGGTGCAGGTTAGGGTTGCTGGCGCAATTGAAGGCATGAAATTGGTCCTTGTACTCCTCCGCAGAGCTCTGGCTAGCATTTTAGGATGCTGGTTCCCTCCATAGCCCTCCCATATATATAGGTTCGGGGCAAGGACCTGCCCATTTGGGCGTTTCCACAAACGGCGACTAAACCCAACGAAATCAGGGTTGTAACCCTTCAGCTTGGTTTCCCGAATTCAATGGGATAGGTTCCCGATTTCCTTATGCACTGGATCCTCGAGAAAATAGGATTGAAAATCCTCTTTGTAACCAACAGAGTCCCAGTCCCAACGGGACTTAGATGACAACCGATCGTCGTTGGATCAAGATCCAACGGATCAGGTTATCCGCGTTCAACACAAAGGAAAGAATCTTTTTCTTTAATTCCAAAGAATTTCCAAATTGGAGATAACTTGGAAAATCAATATCTCACAAACCATAACTCCAAATTAACTCAAAATTTAAAGGAAGGTTCCTTTTAATATTTCCTAACTTTGTACGAAATTTGGGAAACATATTGCAATGGATGAGAAGGATTACTTCTCTCCAAAGTTAATCATTAATTAATCCAAATTAATTTATATTCCTATTCCTCTTGTCATTATATTAATATTTTGGGTCCCTTGGACCTCAAGGAAACCCAAAAGCACGAATTCCCACATTGGAGAGTATTACTTTACCTTTATCTTCTTTTAATTATCAATTTCTCATATTTTTCCTTTATAAAACAATTTCTTTCCCTTATTAATTATTTTTCTTTTGAATTGGGCTCAATGGCCTACAAGGCCCACAATTAATCAATCAAAGATATTCCACACGAAATTTACCACAATTCAAAGAAAAAGATCTCATTTATTCATTACAAGAGAAATGCATGTTACATTATATTTTCAAGAATTTGATGTTATAACACTAGGGTTTTATTACCTTCCTATGCAAAGAAGTGTATCTGAGGTTCTATCACCATCCTTCCATTACATCAAGGACTAGACTGGCTAACCAAACAACCATTAACTTGTTCCACATATCTCGTTACATCTGAGTGTTAGCCAAAACACATCTCCTTTCCAAATTAGGGTTAGCCCAACAACCTCTTCTAGACAAACTAGGAAGCTACATCACAACCAGGGTATCCATTACCACTTCACCTCCTTAGGTGTTAGGTAATGTTGAATACATACACCTCCAAGTATTCTACTTATCATCTCATCTCAAACTCTAAGTTTGCCTTCATCAAGAGACTCTGAGCTAATCCTCATGGTGATCAAACTCAACTTTGCGTAACTTGCAAATTCCACATAGCTCATGTTAAAACATCCTCACAAGATGATTTCCTTAATACTCTTAGTGTTTGTAAACCATCCATGTATCACTCGCTCCACAAGGGTATGTTAGCATTTCTATCCTCATACCTTATAGCAACGTTCCAACTCCCATCATCTTGTATCCTTGGTGTAAGGCATGCGTATTGTCCTATCTCTCACTCCCATAACAAGAGGAAATAAGCATTTGGCTACATTCCAAATACAAAGTTCTTCTTGTTCCAAGAGTAGAGATGGTATAGCCCACCTTGCCAGTACACTTTCAAATCTAATTTGAAACGTGCCACATATGTCTCTACCCCACAAACATCATGATATCAAAAATACTTCCATGGAAAACTGGTCTCGAACTTACTTGGTCCAAGCACAATCCTTGGTCATCTCCTCTAGGTCTATAGGGTGCCGACACTTTTGGGGTCATCCCTCTTCCCTTATGCATCCAGAGAGTGCCCTAATCATCTGCCCTTTGGATCCCATGAGTTCATGAAGGTGATCAATCTCCTAACCCATGGCCCTCAGACAATGATAGTTGTTACCTCCCGACCCTATGGTCATGTGCAACTAGGGAACTAGGAAACTCCTTCTTCCATCAGTCTTATCCCTACCTGACCCTAGGATAGACTTAGGATTCCATTGTAGTACATGTCCAACTTAGAACCTTACCCAAGACTTCATCATCTCTCTCTGCATTCATGACTGGCTTTCACCCTTTCATATGGGTCATGGCAACCTATCTACCTTGGTCAGGCCCCATACCGGTTACTTCCATGGTAATACATCCACATGTGCTTAGAGATGGTTATCTATGGGTATGTAGGTTCATTCTCATACCATGTACTTTTCACTTAGCTTCTCAAGATCCTTTCAAACCTCTTTTAGGTTACCTCAAAACCAACAAAACGGGTATACACCCTACAAAAGGGTCCCTCTCCCAGGATGGGAGGAAACTACACCTTGATAACAAAGGTCACAAGCATCCTTATGTTTAGGGTCTGCATCCACATGAACATGCCTAACCCAGAAGCTACTAGGGCACAAGCAGACCACCTATTAAACCATGCTAGGTCATACTTGTTCTCCTTCCTCAACATTAGATCAACTTAGTCATGAAGGGTTCATCAAACATACCCTTAACTTAAGGGATTTCCTTTACCTCTACACATGAGGAGTACCATGCTCGAAACTATAGAGACTCAAATCTCATCATGAGCATCGGATACACTTCTTCCCCTCTTAGGCCTAGGAACCCTAGGTTCTTCTTTAGATATCCAACTGCATGCTCAATCTCTTAACCACGAATCAAGAACGTCCAAGGTATGTCATGTACTCCCATGATCCTTTTATATGAGAAATACCTCAGAGTCGAGTCCTCCTCAAGGACATTCAACTAGGTATAAAACCACACAACTGGTTACTTAAACCTCTTCAGGGTCTAAGGCACTCTTTATCTCATCCAACAGGTAGTCACTTATACCATAGGTACTAGAAGCATCATCCTATCTCTAGGGTTTGGTTCCTCTAAAGATAACCAAGATATCATCAGCCTCCAGGGGTCAAGCATAGTGCAACCACTATCATCCACTTAGTTCGCATCATCCTCGACTCCCCACTTTTCCTCATATCTCTGAGTCTAGGCTTCTAACCTTCCTACTTGGGGTCCTGCTCTCTCTCTCTCTCTAGAGCTAACCTTACAACCATCCCCACTATTAGAGGTCCTCCCTCCATGAAGGATCGAGCTCACAGGCATACCTCTATGTGGGTGAATCCTATGCTCAACCTATGTCTTCTCATGATTATACATAGCCCCTTATGCTTATCCCATAAGCCATCCATCCTGTCCTTCTAGTCTCAGTTTTAACTTACTACTCATACTACTGATGTACTCTGGGTGCCTATTATGTCCATATAAGATCATGGGGTTTCCATAGGTTCTTCTCTAACCTCAACAATGAAGGAGCTATCCTTCACTCTAACACACACGCCCCTTTCCAGGGTTGGGTCACCAAAGGTACTAGGTTATCTTACCTCTCATGGCTCATATGGCATCCCAAGGCATGCCCATCCCAAACACTCAATCAACCATGACATCTATCTCATCATGTCATCTCTCTCTAACCTTCACTTAGGGTTAGGGTTAACATCATCCTCAGAGGATGTGACCTTTAATGGAGATCTCTACCTCCAAGACTAACTCTCTCTTTACTTATCCTCATGACAAGAAGGTATAGACTCAGGTCTTCTCCTGAGGGCAATGACAACTCATGTCATACGACCTAAGCATGTATCTATTCTTTAGTTTGTGCTTAATCTATTAAGCTTATGTCCATGACATCTTATTTACATGCTTTTCATTAATTTGGTGGAGGATTCCTTAAACCTTATCAACCTTACCCATACCTCAAGAGGGTGAGGAAAAGAGAGAAAACCCTAATCCTTAAGGTCCTTAACATAATTTGAGTTGAGAAGGGATGAACAAGATGAGAGAGTCCTAAAGGTATCTTATTTTGAGTCAAATCCTGAGACTTCGGCCAGGCAGTCACACTAATCCGGGAATCCTCGTATTCCGACTAGCAGTGCGGAGGAACATCTTACCAGCCCCCGGATGTGATCATTTTCTAGACACCTCTGTCTTTTGGAAATTCCTCTAATAACTCCCTTGGGTTCTATAGAGTTTGTAAAATCTAATAATTATTAAAGATTAAAAGAGAAACCTAGGCTCTGATACCAAATGTAATGACCCCGCCTCCCGGTAACCCCCAATTAAGGGAGACCAAAAAGTCGGTGCCATTATCCCAATTAACAGGATCAAAGGTTCGACAAATAATCAATAATAATTATGAAATTTTACCAACTAAACTGAAAACTGGTGTAAAATAAAACTTTGCATACCTTTTAAAAACTTTAGAAAACTATCTATCCACAACTTGAATTATTCTATCTAATCCTCCTTGTACTTTAGTCTTATTTTCATGATGTGTCACTTTACTGTTTGTGCTTTTCAAACTTGTACCTAAAACGCCAACAAATAAAACATCAGTCAGCATATCAAAATATACTGGTATGTGGGGACAACCAAAAGTTTGCACGTATGGATAATAATCTAATTATCACAATCAACTTAATTAACAAACCAATTTACACTTTTCAGTATGATATTCTCCGCCACTTTTGCCCTAACCCTGGCATACCCACCTTAGGGTTTCTTTTGCCAATGACTTAAGGACACCTTCTCAATCCTGAGCTTGGTGCCTGGGGTCACCACTCATGGTGCCCTCTAGTCATGCAATATCATAGGCCGCCTTCTCATTCCTGAGCTTGGTGCCTAGGGTCACCACTCATGGTGCCCATTGGTCTACCCATCTGGGCCTGACCTTTGGCATCATCCATTAGGGTGGCATGTAGGTGTGAGAATACATACTCCTATTATTAATGTGATAATCATAGTGACTTTATGATTTGCAAGTATGAACATCCAAACTGATAATTTGCATTCAAAGCGATTAACCATCTGGAAAATCCTCGGGAAACTAAGGCGGTTATTCATAATTAACCACGTATCTGTCCAGTCGAATCAACAAGCTAATAGTAATCCAAGCAAGAAAGTATCCAGGCAAGCAGTTCAATCCACATATGTAAGCAAGAACCCTGAAAAGTACATGTAATCTAATTACCATTCAATTTCTTATGTTCTATTCATTTGAATTCGCTTCCTAGGGTTTCCTACTTTTAGGGTTTCATTAGGGTTCATCTTCATTATTGACACTATAAACCCTAAAACAACAAATCTAATCTCAAACCCTAACTAGCTTGTTAATTCCTTCCTTACAGGCTTTGTTTGACTCACAAAAACATTATTCCTATGAATCTCAAATTAATCACGTTAATCACCCTTTTTACCCTGGATTAGGGCTTCTATATGCATTATCATTAATTTATGGGTAAAACCCTAAATCAAGCAATTCATTATCTAATATTGGGTTCAAATCTCACTTTTCCTCTCAAAAGGTTATTATAACCCAAAATAACATAAATAAGACATTAAATCTGATTTCCAATCATAATTAGTGTTTTATCATGATTTAATGCATAAACATGGGTAACTTAGTAGACTTTTAGAATTACGATCAGATTTAGACTATAAAACTATTTTTATTGGATTCCTCTCATTCTCCTAATCAACTTTTATACGTAGTTTGTCATCATATGATAATCCTATCACTAGTTGTGATTTATGCAAGTTAATACCTTTTTAGACCAATAGAAGATCGCCACGTCAGCCATGTATATCCTTTTTTTCCACCTTTCTACGTTACTGGCTCGCGTATCCTTTCCCTGGATCCGATTCCCACCTGACGCGGTCGCCCTTCCCTGTCACCTTCCTCGCAGACGCCCGCACGGCGGTCTCTGTTTCCACAGAGGAACAGAGCACCTTGCTGCTCCGTCCGGGCCAAGGGGAGATGGGTAGATTGATGCCGAGAAGAGAGCCTCGGCCTCTGCCGTTCTTGAAGCTTTCCTCGTGACACATCCCTATCCTCTAGGGATTTCAAGGAAGACTATGGCATAGATGCTTGCGGTGGCTCCATGAAACAGAACAGAGAAGAAGGGGGGGAAAGAACTACATCTCGTGAGCAATCCTCTGACCATCGTGGAGACAGTTGTTTGCGTATTACAACTCCCCAGCGCACTATATATCTTTCAAACAGGTGGTAAGGGCTTATATAGGTGTTTCTATGTGGCCAATCCCTAATATAGTATAACTCTGGCAGCAATTAAGGAAACTCCAACCCGTGTGCCAAAATAGGAACATCCAGTGATCAACATGTCCGATTTGTACTCCCGAATCCAAAGGGAAAAGAATCAATGAAAAAGGAGAAATAGAGAGTGAGAACCGAGTCAAGGAAGATTCCAGATACTGTAGACTATTTCCATATATGACCGAAGGAAGAAGATGACTGTGCCCCGTTGGATCTCAGATCCAACAATCCTCATAGCACCCGCCCAAAAATTCTAATTCAATTAAAATCGTGACATTTACTATTGTCCTCGTTACTTTAGCAAAACTTCCAAAAAACATATCTCTCAATCCTTTTATCTTTTTTATTCCAAATGTTGAGGGAAAATCAATAATGACGTTATCTACCTCTCTGTCAAAATTTGGCTCATTATCTAAAAGAAAACGTTCCCTTTATTTAGGTGCAAGCTACTACGCAATTAAGTATATTTCTCACATATTTTCTCTTTCCTTTGCTATTAAATTATTATCCTGAGTTCCTTGAACCTCAAGGAACCTTAATGGCTCGAAATCCCATATTGGGGATATGCCTTAGTCTTTTACTTATCTTTTATCCATTATTTCTCATTATTTTATTTAATCCTTATCAAAATATCTCTTTTTGAGGATGTCTCTTTTATCTCTCTTTTTATTTTCCTCATTGTCATTCCTTTTAACATTAGGAATCCTTGGGATACGAAAATCCACCAAGGATAACTCAATTACACCTCTTTCCACTTATTTTCCGCATTTTATCATTATTTTCAATTTCTTTCTTAATAAAGAAATACTTAATTGATCTTTTCTTTTCTTTTTGCATTATCTTTGCAACTTTGGACTCCTTGGAACCCAAGGAACCCATGTGGCACGAAAACCACCTTTGGATTAAGTTCTTTTTCCTTCTAGAGGTTTCCACACCTTTCTTTTCTCAAATTCTCAATTATTCATTTACTAATTCAATTTCCTTATTATTGGGCCCAATAGCCAATAAAGCCCACAACACAATCATCAAGGCTATTGTAAATGAAACTCATTTATACAAAACAAATTATATCATTATTTGTTCCAAATATATATAATATGAGAAATTACACTTCTCGATAAAGAAACCCATAATTTGGGGTTGTAACATATGTTAAGATATAATCTATTACCTTGTTTAATTTGTAGAAAATACTACGAGTGCCTGAAAATAGCAAACAGGTATATCACTTTTATCTAAAAAACAAGAGGAATCCAAATAACATAGTTTCATAGTCTAATTATTCTTCAAATTCAAAAAGTGACTTGATACATGTTTAGTAAATAATCAAAACATAGAAACCCTAGATTTTTACATTAAGATGTAGAATATGCTAAAAATGATTTCTTTGCCATAGTAATTGATATTGTTGAACAAGATGAGAATTCAAGATGATCATGATAATAATGATGTGTAGTGAGGGTTTCTAATATAAATATTTAGGCATATGAAGAATCAAGGATTAAAGATCATGAATTACTATGTTGTTAATGCATATAATCTATATAAGTATTCATGATGTTATAACAGGGAAGATTTGATAATCATGATTGCACCTAATATGAACTAATGGTTCTTGAGTCATTAGATTACTAAACATGGGAATTGGGGTAGCATAACTCAAATGACAACTTGATACCAAGGAACCCTAAAACCCTAGATTAGGACCCGGGTAGGGTTTAATCAGTTTAGTGTGATGGTGATACTTTAAGATTTACATATATGCAAATTGAAGTGGATTGCTTGGTTTGCTTACTTGATTGAATAATATTCCATAAGTATGATTTCATTATTTGCATGGCTCACCATCAAGGTATGTCATTACGCATATGACAACCTGCTTTAGTTTATTGTCACTTGTTGAGTGTTTTTGAAGGATTGAGCCACTAAACTGTTGGATGTTTATTTACATTATGTTCATTTATAATGCACTTATGAGTATAACATAAAGAGGATTATGTGAAGAAAATTTCAGTTCTTATATGTAAATATTGATTTATAATATGTTGTTATAAAATTTGTACACCTTTGCATGCACCTACACAATATATTTTATATCTTGATACATGCTTTTGTTTCACATCTTTTTAGGTACATGCTACATAAGATGATATCAAGACATGATGGACATATGAAATTATTTGAAGATATTAAAGTTAACTTGTAAGGAGTATTAGATAGATACTTCTCTCATATAGTTCTCATATGCACAATTATGATAATAGAAATCCATGTAACTCTTTGGAACAACATTTTGTAAACAATATTTGAATCAACATAAATTATTTACTATGATTTTACTTGCTAAATATGGATCCTTGGGAAAAGTTTAGGTAATGGTTCTCATATTTTTGGCCTTTCTTAATTATGGTTTGTAGGAAAATGAGGTTGATAGGATAGTCCTGAACCACAAACGCCATAGGGAAGGGAGAGAAAACTTCAAAAAACATGCTTCTACCGAACACATGCACAACTTAGATGTCCCTTTGAACCATTTCTCATGGGATCTGGAGTTTTGGGATGGAAGTGTTACCACTGTGGTGTTCCACTCATGGGAAGAAGACCCAACCCTCTCGACGCACTAAGTACTAGCTTTTTATCTAGACCTTTTGTGAGTGGGTCAACAATATTCTCTACTGATCTTACAAACTATAGAGATATAACACCATAGGTAATGAAGTCTCTCACCTCTTCATACCTTAATTTCATAAAGTACTTACCCGAGTTACCCTTAGGTTTTTTAAATTTTTCTATGGATGACCTACTATCACAATGTATTGAGATAGAAGGAAATGGTTTTGAAACTATAGGTAAATCAAGTAAAAAATTTATATGACAATCGGCCTGACAACAAGTTAATTATAAAGCTATAAACTCAGCCTCCATAGTGGATCTGGCCCTCACATTTTTCTTGGATTATTTGCAATAGACTACAACACCACGTAGGAAAAACACATAACCACTTGTGAACTTGATTTTATCAGATTCAAGAATCCAATTTGCATCCATATACCCCTCTAATATGGCTGGGAAAATAGTGTAATGAAGACCATAACTCATGGTACGTTTGAGATACCTAAAAACTCTAACCAAAGCCTTCGAGTGATTTGTATTAGGATAACTAGTGTACCTACTTAGCCTATCGACTACATAAGTAATAACTAGTCTAGAACAATTGGCCAAGTACATCAAGCTTCTATAACTTGGGAATATCTAGTTTGATCCACATGGTTACCTTTTTGTGCCTTAAGATGTAACGAAGGATCATAAGGAGTACTAATGAGAATACAAGAGTACATATTGAATCTATATAAGACCTTTTCTACATAGTGATATTGATTTAAGGAATAACTAGAAGTTGATATACTTAATTTAATGCCAAACAAAGCATTGGTAATTCCTAAATCTTTCCTATCAAAATTCCAGAAAAGAAAAGATTTTGTTTCAGAAATAAATTTTGCATTGGATCCACAAATTAATATATCTTATATGTACAAACATGTTATCACAATTGAACTGTCGATAGTCTTAGAATAAAAACATCTATGAGATTCATTTGCATCAAATCCTTAAGATAAAATCATTTTATTAAATTTATCATTCCACTGCTTAGGTGCTTGTTTTAGACCATACACAGATTTTACAACTCTATAGACATTACATTCTTGTCCTTGGACCACAAAACCCTCAGGTTTATCCATATAGATTTCTTCCTCAAGATCCCTATTGAGGAAAGAAATCTTTACATCCATCTGATGGATTTCAAGATTTTGGATCGCGGCCAAAGCAACAAGTACACATATGGAGGTCATTTTTGTTATAGGAGCATAGGTTTAAAAGTAATCAACTCCTTCTTACTGCTTGTAACCTTTGGCTACTAGCCTAGCCTTAAACTTATCTATGCCACCGTCTACCTTTAACTTCTTTCTAAAGAACCATTTGCATCCAATTGTCTTACAACCTGGAGGAAGAACAGTTTAAATCCATGTATGATTGTTCATAATAGATTCTATATCACTATCAATACCTTTCGTCCAGAAACCTAAAAATATGGATTTCATGGCATATTCTTATATTAATAAGGTGTAGAAGTTAGGACCAAAGCTCTTAGTTACTTTATCCCTTTTACCCCAACCAAAGTCACTGGGAGGCACAACTAGTTCTAGGTTCAACAGTTCACATTCATGTATAGGTATGTCGGTAAGAGGAGTTGAATCTTGATTGGTTTATGAAGGTTTTAGAAATTTCAAATTTTGCAAGGACCTTCACCAACTAGTTTGGGAATACTAGGTTTTAAGGGAAATAAGTCTTCATAGTGAACAACGTCTATATGTCTTATTTCTAGTATGTAGTTTGTTTTAATGTCAGAGAGTTATATGACTTCATTACTAGAAATCTATTTGCATTGCTATTTTCAAATAACCTATGAAACTGCTATTAATAGTTTAGGGACCACACTTTCTCTTCTTATTTTTAGGGATTTTAACTTTGGCCAAGAACCCCCATACTTTAAGGCACTTTAAAATAGATTTCTTGTTAAGAAAAGTTCATAAGGTGATTACTCTATGTGTTTGAAAGGGATACGATTGAACACATAGTTGAAGGTCAAAAAATACTCATCCTACATTCTTTGATGTAGAGAATATTCGACCAACATGGCATTAACCATTTCAATCAGGGTTCTATTCTTTCTTTTGGCTACATTGTTAGATTGTGGGTTGAATGGGGCAGTGGTTTCATGAATAAGGCCATGATCTTTATAGAACTATTTAAGTTCATTAGAAGTATATTCACCTCCTCTATCAGACCTAATCCTCTTAAGGTTCTTCACAATTTGGTTTACTATTTTAGACTTATAAATTCTATGTTTTTCCATTTGTTCATCCTTAGATTTTAACAAGTAAATGCAACAATATTTGAAAAAATCATCAATAAATGTCACAAAGTGGCCCATGCCATCATGACTAAGAATAGTGTTTAAATTATATATGTCAATATGAACTGTTGGTAAGGTATGCCCAGAGAGCCAATCATGTGATGATTAACACGACACATATCATAAAGGATTTGATTAATACTAAAAAGGCAAGCTTCCAATTCATTTTGTTTCAGTCAGTTATGAGATAATGAGGAAACATTATGAATGTCTAAAAAATGACAATACTCAATGACGTATGTCTTCAAGTATATGACTTGAAGAATGAGATCATATGAATGCTAAGAGTATGTGTATTCTTATTATGTCCCTAGTCGATTGTTATTGTGGATGGTAAATAGACATCAGTACCACATAACATCAGAGTGTGGGTCAGTTGATGATAGAATCTCATTAGTCATGATATAACATATCAAACCACGCACACATATACATGTTAGGGAACAATGTATCAGACAGACCCACCTTGAGAGTGACACATGGAAACTATCATTGGTGTTCATAGTCATCTCTCATAGTGAAGGTGGTGATTGTGACACTTAGACCTGAAGTCACTACACTCATCACATGTTTTTGGCTATACTTTACCATCATCAAATGTAATCTTGAAATACGGGTTGCTATAAAGGTAATGATTGGGTAGCATGGAAACATGGGGACTGACTGTGAGTGATGTAAATGAGTTTTGTCCCTCCTACTAGATTTTCTATCCACTTGATAAGCGTGACTGAGAAACACATGTGCTCGCACATGTGGTTCAATATATGATATTGAGGTCACATTATCTCATACAGTCTACACTTAGTTCAAGGAACATGGGTTGACCATTGATAGGATGCGTTCAATATATGATATTGAGGTCACATTCACTCTGAATATCAGAGACAAAGGAATTATACAATCACTGCAACACCTTACACAAATTGTAGGTTGAAGTTGTTCTTCAACTTTCCATTCCCTTGGGTAGCACTGATGTGCGACTAAGCACCACTCTCTACTTGTGATGTCATAAGTTAGTTATGGACACTCATTTCCAATATAATATGGGTCCTATAGGGTCATACACAAAGGTACTCATCTAGAAGAGGAGTTTTATCTTGAATACTGATTGGATTGATTATTAAAGTTTTTAGGTACTCAATTCATGCAACAAATCAATTGACAGCACTGCTAACCAATCGACTCATAGGGTGAGATGGCCTTTTGGACTGCCAAATGATGAGTTCAAGTGTTGGGATGGCCGCTTGGAGTGTCAGGCTACTTGGAACTAAATTGATTAAAGTTCTTCACGAATAAAGGCACCAACTGATCGACTCCTTGGTTGAACCGATCGACTCAGGTGAGCAAGGCGACTGGTTCACCCGATGAACTGATCGACACGGTTGGGGTAGAATGAAGGTTTTAGTAGCTTTCCAAAATTTATGAGAAAGATTGCTTGTTTCACTTGTTCAATTTGATTGGAACTAGGAATTAATGTTTGCATTAAGTAGAAATGATTTTACCATATTCATATACGATTAGAAAACATGCAAAATGACTAATTTGAATTGTGAACCGACTGTTTTGCATGTGAGACAACCATTTTGGATTTCACAGATTGTGAAAATTTGAGATCTTCCAGTCGCTTCCACTCCCACTTCAACTGGGAACCCTGACCCTAACCCTCCTATAAATAGAGGTGTATTGGGGGCTTCCTAAAACACACAATTAAGAACCAATTGCTTTGAAAATTGTTATCCTTTCTAGTTGTGGTAACAAAGAGAGCCCAAGCAAGTCATACCTGACTAGGAAAGGATAGAGAGGGAGTGAACAACTAAGGAGCATTGTTTTGGAGAGCAAGTTGGTGACTAGTACACTAATGGGAGGGAGAACTCCTTCCTATAATTTCTAGTTGAACGACATGAGTTCTAGTTGGTCTGTGTGAACTACGCTAGAGGCAGGACTGTTTTGGTTGTTTATAGGAGGGCAACATCAGCCTTAAGTCAGTGGTGAGACCATAGGAGCCACTGCTGAAGCTGTCCAACCTATAATATGTGGTGAAGAACAAGAGCTGCACAAACATCCTCCATGAGAAACTAGAAGATAGTTGCATTGAAACGAGTTATTATCGATGCACTTGCTCTAGGACTGGGTATAAACTCATTAAACCATCCTTCCTATTTCATATTAGTTGATGTGATCTTACTATTATGGAGAATATAGATCGATAAAATTTTATTTCCGCTGCCTTTCTCTTTGCCCATATTTTCTAATAGTGGTATCAAAGCCACATCAATTTACTATGTTTTAGGATAATTGATATGATTGGATCTTTGGTTTTATCATTTAATTATTTCATATGATGTGAATATCTAAAATGTCTCATATGTGTATCTGATTAAAGACCACATAGTCCCATACTAATATATATATATATATATATATATATATAATTTACATGTGTGACCCTAAAAGTGGTTTTGATGGTGAATGTGTATCATGGTTATGGCCAATACTCAATATATGTCTGTGGTTGGATGGTTTGGTTCTATTCTTGTTTATCTTAGTTTGCGAACTGAGCCTCTACCTCCCCTTCACAATGTAAAGTTAATTCTTTCCTACCTTTTCTCCCCTCGAATGTAACTCGAGGTTTTTCTTTAAAATGTAATAATATAAGAAATAGGATAGTTTCTTTACTTACAATGACGAAGAAGATGATCATTGTTGGATGAGACAACCAATTCATGATATGAGTTGACTATTTGGAGGACCATGGAGGACAGAACAGAGGAGCCAAATGACTGCCTGGTGGGCCCAACTGATTGTTTAGAAGGTGTCTAGACATCAATTGGACAAGAGGCAAGAGGACCATCCCAAATGACCAATCGACCGGCCAAGAGGCTAGATGACCGGTTCAAGGGTTGAACAGATCTATCCAGATTGGCAAGCACAGATCTACACCAACAATATGTTCATACATGTGATGTGATGATTGACCTAGGTGGTAGTAATTCCTTGTAGCTCCAAGGAATTACAATATACATGGCCATAACCATCGCTAATATTTTATATTACATGTTTATGTTGTGGGATATACCATATATATAATACGTACTATATATATGGTGATTGGATACATCATATGTGTACATAGATAACCCCTCAATCAATCATATTAAGTCTAAGATGCTTTCTAACAAGTGGCACACATGAAAAGCTTGACCAACCAAGCATAGGCTTTGCCTTAGCGTGGTGCACCGTCTATCTTGTAGAAGTGTGATGGTAATAATGTAGGTTCCTCCCTGGCGGAGTGCATTATGATCATGTCAGCTTTTGTGTCAGTCTTAACTGGGAATTCTTAGAGCGTCTAGGCCCAAAGGCATACATATTAGTGTGGTAAGGGGTTCACATATTATCTATCAAGAGTGACATATGATGCAATTGGCAAATTACCTACCTTAATGGTGGATTATTTATTGTGGTGTTGGTCAGATGATAATCAAATCATTTTGGATCTTGCTCATTAGAAAATTGATTTTCTACAATTTTCTGAATTGATACTTGACGGTTATCAATTTGAATAAAATAATGAGAATGATAGTTAATTAAAAACCTAATCAATATTTACAGATTTTAGTCATATCAAATAAAAAAATGAGTTTTTTTTGTTCAAAATTGCCAATTCTTTTATAGAACCAAATGGAAACAAACAACAATCCTTTTACTTATGATCGGTCCTTGAGAAGGACAAGCTAAATGGGAACAACTTTCACAAATGGTTCAGGATGTTGAGAATTGTTCTGACACAGTAGCACAAGATGTATGTGCTAGAGATGCCAGAACCAGATGAACCCCTTCCAACTACACCGACTGACATGGATCATTACAAGAAGCATACTGGAGATATCGTGAATGTCAAGTGTCTGATGCTATGCTCCATGAACTATGATTTGCAAAGGAAGCATGAGAACATGGATGTGATTGAGATGATCACACATCTCAAGAACATGTTCTAAGATTAGGCAAGACAAGAGAGATACGATGTCTCCAAGACACTGTTTAAGTGCAACATGGTAGAAGGAGATGTAGGTCCTCATGTACTCAAGCTCATTGGGTATGTGGATAATTTGGATAGAATGGGATTCCCCTTTGGTCAAGAGTTGTCCATTAATGTGATTATGTAGTTCCTACCATATTCATATAGTTTGTTTGTCATGAACTACAACATGAACGACTTTGACAAGCCATTGATAGAGTTGTTGGGCATGTTGAGAATAACTAAGAGACAAATGAAGAAAGACAAGCCCAAATTTGTGATGGTGATCAGCAAGACAAAAGGGAAGTCTAAAGGCAAAGACAATGATAAGAAGAGTTCTAAAGCTAGCCAGAAACCCAAATCTTCATATCTCAAATCAAAGGGAGGAGTAAAGAAAAGAGGAGATTGTCACCATTGTCACCAGCCTAGACAATGGAAAAGAAAATTTCTGATTAGAGGAACTAAAGAAGAAGAAGGAAGGAATTGAGGCCTCCACTTCAAGTATAAACATTATAAGATAAATTTGAGTACTTCTTCATCTTGGTGTGTGATACCAAACAAAGATCTGACAAGAAGTAAAATCCCTCATGGAAGGCCAAAGATGGACAAGGCAGAGAAAGAGTTGTTGAAGCTTTAGTCTATATTTAAATTTATCTTATCCCAATGAGCATGTAATAGATTTAGTTGAATTGGTATTTCATTATGCCAAATTAATAGAAACATTTACTTTATGCATCTTGCATGACAAGGATGATTAATTAATATAGTGAGTTTGATGTTTCTATTTCAAAAGATATGATCTTGTATGGCACTGCCCAAACATCTAATTGTTGGTATGTATGCCCTCAGAGCCAATCATGGGATGATTGATGGGATACATTAAGATTGATTTGATAAACATCAAAGGAAAGCTTCCAATTCTTTCTGGTTCAGTCATATGAGATAGTGATAGAACAGATTGAATGTCTAGAGAATGACAGTACTCAATGACGTATGCCTTCAGGTTAAGGACCTAGACGATGAGATCATACAGATGCTAAGAGTTTGTACATTCTTGTTATTTCCCTAGTCAGATGTCATTGTGGAAGGTAGATAGACAACAATGACACACAAGACTAGATTGTGGTGTTGGTTGATGATAGAATCTCATTAGTCATGTTATAGAGATATCAAACCAAACACATAGGTACTTGTTAGAGAACAAGTTTACCGGACAGACCCATCGTGAGTTTGACACATGGAACCATGACATGGTAGTCACAGTCAATACTCACAGTGATGGTGGTGAGTGTGATTCTTTGACCTAAAATCACTACACTCAACACATGTCGTTGGGCACACTTTGACATCATCAAACGTAGTCCTGAAACACGGGTTGTTATAAAGGTGATGATTGGGTGGATTTGACACATGGGGCTTTTGAGGGGTGAGTGATAGATATGGGATTTGTCCCTCCTGAGTGAGTTTGATATCCAAGGCCACTTGATGAGTAGGATTGAAATAGGTGTGCACACGCATGTATGAATCAGTATGTGATATTGATGTCATACATATATCTTCCAATCTGCTCTGAGATCAAGAAAGTGAATGAACGTTGACAGGATGACTGTTCCATGCCTCGGGTTCATTCAGGATATCTGTGACAAAGGAATTATACATTCTCTGTAACACCATTCATGGATTGTAGGATTGAAAGTTGTTCTCCAACTTTCTATTTCACTTGGGTAGCACTGATGTGTGACTAGGCACCGCTCTTTGCTTGTGAAGTCATAAGTGTTATGGACTTTCACTGCCAATGTTAAATGGACCAGCAGGGTCACACACATAGGATTTAACCTGGAAGAGGAGTTTTGTCCACAAACAATGTTTAGATTGATTACTAAAGGAGTTTAGTAGTTCAATTAAACACTCAATTAATTGATAGCTCAGTATCATAATGTTCAAGGTGTTGGACTGATTGATTAGAGTATCAGATTAATTGAAACTGCAATTGACTGTTTCTGCACAATCTGCACTCCCAACCGATCGGCTCATGTGATGAACCGATCGGCTCAGGTGGTGAGTCGATCGACTCATGGACAGGGTGAATCGATTGCTTCAAGTGTTGAAACGATCAGTTCAACTGTTTCAACCGGGCAAGTTGGGAAAGTAGGATTGGTGAATAATTTTTCATTCGTTTCACTTGCCCAATTTGATTGGAACAAGGATTGGTATTTGATATCAATTAGAAACAAAAGAAGAAAAGTCAATCGGGAACTGACCAGGACCACCAACCGACCAGTTCAGAAGTGAACCGACCGTTTCATGGGTCCTAACTGATCGGTTGAGGTGTCAACCGACCGGCTCAGGTCCCCAACCGACCGTTTCAGAAATAAAACGATCGGTTCAGGTTGCGAGTTGGTTGTTTTTGTGGAAAATCTCGAACCCTTCTACTCCTGCTTTAGTCCCGCATTGACCGGGATGGAGAACCCTGTCCCATGACCCTCCTATATATATAGGGGTATTGGGGGCTTCTCAAAGTACAACTCAGTGCAACCAGTTGCTCTATAAATTTGTCGTTCTCTCTGGTTTTGGTAACTGAGAGAGCCCGAGCAAGTGCTACCTGATAAGGGAGGCACAACAAGGGAAAGATAACTACAGAAAGCGATTGGTGGTAGGAGAATGTGTCAGTGACTAGTACACTGACAGGAGGGTGCAACTCCTTCCAATTCCTTGTGGTACAAGGAGATTGGAGTTCCAGGTGGTCCGTGTGGACTACTTCAGAGGCGGGAGATTTTTGCCACTCGGAGGACAGTTGTCAATCCTGATAGTCCCGGTGAGACCAGGAGTCGTCAGTCCCGGTGCGACCAGGAACTGCACAGACACCGTCTAAGACTGGAGGTGAAGACCGCGCAAGGCACGAGATATTGTCACCAAGCAAGCCTCGGGACAAGGTATGATTCCACAAACCATCCTTTCCTATTGTATAGACGTTGACGCGTTTCTTTGTTCTGGGTTTGGGGGAGAAATTTTTTGTTTCCGCTGCTTTCTCTGCCTCCCCTAAAACCCACTAGTGGTATCAGAGCCACGCCAACTGCTCTATACTTTAGGATTATCGATATGATCGATTTTGGTTTGTTGCCTTTATTTATTGCATACGATGCGAATAAAATTGGCTTTATGCATGTCCAATCCTAAATCCACAAATCCCAATTTACATATATGATATGTATTATTAATGCACTCGATATGCGTCACCCTTAAACGAGTTTTGTGGTGAATGTATAGCGTGGTTATGGCCAATAAACCCTATCTGTGTATGGTTGTATGTGGTTACTTGCATCTCAGTCTACGCACCGATTCCCTTTCTCATATTCCTGATGTAACTCGAAATAATTCGAGATTTCTTTCCTACCATTGCTCCCCTCGAATGTAACTCGAGGTTTTTCTTTTTACAATGTAAAATAGGATAGATTTTTATTTCCTCTTATGTCAAAGAACGGAGGACATCCTGACGACAGCTGAGATGATCAGTTCAAGGCGTGAACCAATCAGTTGACGTTCAAGACAATCAGTTCAAGGAGTGAGTCGATCGGTTGGTGACCGGTTCGAGGAGCGAGATGAGTGGGTGGCGGTTGTGAAGAGATGCACGACGACCAGATGAACCAATCGGTTGGAGGAGCCAACCGATCGACTGGTGGCACCCAGCCGACCGGCCTGATGGCGAGCCGATCAGTCATGTGATGAGTTGATCAAACCCAGAAAGGCAAATCACAGAGTTCATCTTGTACAGGTTTCATGTACCCTAGATGACTGTGATTCCTCTTGGCTCGAGGAATCACATTAGGATGGCCATAATCATCGCTTTTATTTTTTTGCATGTTTTCTATGGAATATAGCATGTATATGATACGTACTATGTATTGTAGTGATTGGATATGTATATGTATATAAAAACCAAATCCCTCATTAAATATTAAGTTTTAGATGCCTTCCAAATGCGACACATGTAAAAAGCTTGATCGACCAAGTGTGGGCACGCCCAAGTGTGGTGCACCATCTATCTCGTGGAAGCGTGAAGGATGGATATGTGGGTCTGCCCAAGCAGGGTGCATATTCATCATGATTGACTTTGAGTCGGACTTAACAAGGTGACCTAGATAGGATCTAGCACCTTGAGGCATGGAGATGATCATGGCAAGGAGTTGCATATGACATCTTATCAAGAGTTGCATATGATGCAATTGGCAAGAGTTGCCTACCTGAGAGATCTAAGTTGTGGGTGATAGCCCAAGTTGGTCCATGACTTAGAGGATTTCAGGATCTTGCCCACTAGAAGGTTGTACGCTGCAATCTTCCAAATTGATCGTGAGGGCTATCAATTTGAAGTAAAATAGTGGGAGCGATAATTAATTAAAGGCCTAATTATATCGCCATTTTTCAAATCAATCAAATAAGTCAAAAATGAGTTTTTGGACTAAAATTGCATATATTTCCTTTTTGTTAAAATAAATGGTTAATCTACAATAATCACTTTATTTGCGATCAGTCTTTGAGACCAACAAATTAAATGGGAATAATTCCATGACTGGTTAGGACATTGAGAAGTGTTCTCAAACGTAGAGTGAAAGCTCTAAGTCCTAGTTATACCAGAACCAGATGAACTCGATCCCACCATATCAATGGCTGAAAGTATGCTTATGGAAGCATACCAAGGAAGACATTGATGAGGAGTGCTTGATGTTGTGTTCTCTGAACTATGAGTTGCAGAGACAACATGAGACATATGATGTCTCCAAGACACTGTCCTAGTATGTCATGAGAGAAGGACATCCAGTAAGGTATTCACACACTCAATGTGATTGGGTATGTGGAAAACCTGACTAAGAAGGATTCCCTCTGAGCCAAGAGTTGGCTATTGGTATGATATTGCAAATGTTGCGAGAATCATACAATTCATGATAAGCTACAACATGAACAACTTTGACGAGCGTTGACAGAGTTGTTGGACATGTTGAGGATAGTAGAGGCAAAGATGAAGAAAGACAAACCATAATCTTTAATGTGATCAAAGAAAAGGTAATTCTTAAGGGCAAGGACAAGGGCAAAGCTAAGAAGTGTTCTCATGCTAGCCAGCAATCCAAGCCGTCTTCAGCCTCAAGCCACATGGGGAAAGGGTGTATGAGGGATTGCCCTCTATATCTAGAAGAACAAAAGAAGATGCAGGAGGGGATGGAGATCTCCACCTAAGGTATCATGAAATGAACCGCTTCTTTATCTGAGGTACATGATACCAAGATATGGATATGTCATATATGATATGCAATATCCACAAATAAGTGATAGCCTTTGTGAAAGGACCAAGAAAGGAGTACCCATCATTGGAGCAAGTGTTGCTGCCATAGATAGGAGTACCTTTCAGTTTATTTCAGCCTAATGGGAACAAAATAGAGTTGAGAACTGCTATTTCATAGAAACACTTTATTTTTTCATATTGTATGACAATGATGGCAATCAATAAAGAGATGTTTCAATTCATAAAGATATGATCTTTGTGGCAATGCCGTGTTTATCTTGTGGTATTTGATATGCATAAGATAAAATGATACCTAAAAGTTATAGATAACTCAAACAATCAAATTAGCATCAATCATAAGAAATTCATTTCTAGTTTCCATGTGATGGATAAATCTAGACTCTTTTGGTTAGAGAACCAGTAAGAGACATGAATCTCTTGTACATGATGGATCAATCTTCACTAATGGTAGTGGGAGAATGATTATCCAATTAGGTATAATACATGTGATGTATTTACATACCTATTGGAGTAAATGTTAATACTTCAAAAGGTGTTTAGAGAAATACCAATATGAATATCTTGAAGTGTTCAAGAATATCATATATGAAGTACAAATTTGGTAAAGTATTAATTCTTGATGAGATCAATGAATGAAATACTTGGACCAAATGTTTGAGATCCTTTTGAGTGATTATGATAGTGTATCATAGTGAACTCATGATTAAGGCATGGTGATGTCTAAATCAAGAAGGAATCATACTCTAAGGAGTTAGAGAATGATTATCAAATAATTGAATTCTTCTTAATAAAAGAATACCCTACACTAATAAAGGACATTAAGAATCACAAGGAGTTGTAAGATCTTATATCCTTGACAAATACACCTCATTTATCTATGTGATAAGTTGTTCATGTGATGAGTCAACTATCTAGATGAATATGAGGAATCGAATTTTGAGTTATGGTATATGACCATTACATCCTAAATGACATCCATGTGAACCATAAGGTATGACCTTGATGGTAGCACCCATTGGATGAAATCCATAAGTGCAAATGAATCTTAAGTGTTAAGAAACATGGATAACATTTTGAAAAGGATGATTGTAACATCCCAGGATTTGAGGCCTTGGATAACATGATCTTAAAAGGAATGATTGGACTACCCATATCACCAAGGTGCACCTCCTTTTCCGGGAGGCTATCACTAAGAACTCCATAGTTAAGCGTGCTTAGCTTGGAGTAGGACTAGGATGGGTGACCAGTCGGGAAGTTGATCCTGGCTTGCGCGTCAGTGTGGGCAAAGTGTGCAGTTAAGGCTAGTGGTGGTTTGTGGGGCCAGTCGTCATTCCTGAAACTCTACTAGAGCCATGGGCAGTGGGCCCGGGCGTTACAAATGGTATCAGAGCCAATTCCCCTCTAGTAGGTGGAAACCATAAGAACTTGATAAGTACTTTAGAAGTACTAGTTCTATGGAGATAAGGAAGAGTTCGATGTAAAGAGTTACATTGATGCGAACTTCCGAAAAGGATAGAAAATTAATCGCAAAATATATATAGGATATATAAAAGTGAAAGTTTTTTGATAATTGGAAGTGTTCCAATGAAACCATTTAAAAAGGAAATGCCGAGTATCCGTGTGTTAGAGAATAGCAGTGGATACTATATGGATCTGGAAGTTCATGAGATGAACTTATAGATATTCTGATCATTGTTGACAAGTATGGAATCCTTGATCATGCAATGTGGCTAAAGGTTAGCAAAGGAATACTAGATTGCATATTACGACAACTCCATCTCATACGTGTGACGTACAATGAAGAGATGAGAGATATGCAGTTAAAACTGACTTTGGCAAGGTGTTGCCATAACTCACTATGTTCGCACTAGAGCATAGTAATATGTGGGACATGTTTGAAGATCACTATGAATATGATTCAAGGGTGATTGGCTCGCAGTGCAAGTGGAAGTCTGTTGGTATGTATGCCCTGAGAGCCAATCATGGGATGATTGATGGGATACATTAAGATTGATTTGATAAATATGAAAGGTAAGCTTCCAATTCTTTCTGGTTCAGTCATATGAGATAGTGATAGAACAAATTGAATGTCTAGAGAATGACAGTACTCAATGACGTATGCGTTCAGGTTAAGGACCTGGACGATGAGATCATACGGATGCTAAGAGTTTGTACATTCTTGTTATGTCCCTAGTCAGATGTCATTGTGGAAGGTAGATAGACAACAATGACACAAAAGACTAGATTGTGGTGTTGGTTGATGACAGAATCTCATTAGTCATGATATAGAGATATCAAACCAAACACATAGGTACTTGTTAGAGAACAAGTGTACCGGACAGACCCACCGTGAGTTTGACACATGGAACCATGACATGGTAGTCACAATCAGTACTCACAGTGATGGTGGTGAGTGTGATTCTATGACCTGAAATCAATACACTCAACACATGTCCTTGGGCACACTTTGACATCATCAAACGCAGTCCTGAAACATGGGTTGTTATAAAGGTTATGATTGGGTGGCTTTGACACGTGGGGCTTTTGAGGGGTGAGTGATAGATATGGGATTTGTCCCTCCTGAGGGAGTTTAATATCCAAGGCCACTTGATGAGTAGGATTGAAATAGGCATGCACACACATGTGTGAATCAGTATGTGATATTGATGTCATACATATGTCTTCCAATCTGCTCTGAGATCAAGAAAGTGAATGAACGTTGATAGGATGACTGTTCCATGCCTCGAGTTCATTCAGGATATCTATGACAAAGGAATTATACATTTGCTATAACACCATTCACGCATTGTAGGATTGAAATTTGTTCTCCAACTTTCTATTTCACTTGGGTAGCACTGATGTGTGACTAGGAACCTCTCTTTGCTTGTGAAGTCATAAGTGTTATGGACTTTCACTGCCAACGTGAAATGGACCTGTAGGGTCACACACATAGGATTTAACCTGGAAGAGGAGTTTTATCCACAAATAATGTTTAGATTGATTACTAAAGGAGTTTAGTAGTTCAATTAAACACTCAATTAATTGATAGCTCGATATCATAATGTTCAAGGTGTTGGACTGATTGATTAGAGTATCGGATTAATTGAAACTGCAATTGACTGTTTCTGCACAATCTACACTCCCAACCGATCGGCTCATGTGATGAACTGATTGGCTGAGATTGGTGAACCGATCGGCTCAAGTGGTGAGTCGATCGGCTCATGGATAGGGTGAATCAATTGCTTCAAGTGTTGAAACGATCGATTCAACTGTTGCAACCGAGCAAGTTGGGAAAGTAGGATTGGTGATAAATTTTCCTTTCGTTTCACTTGCCCAATGTGATTGGAACAAGGATTGGTATTTGATACCAATTAGAAACAAAAGAAGAAAAGTCAATCAGGAACTGACCTGGACCATGAACCGACTGGTTCAGAAGTGAACCGACCGTTTCATGGGTCCCGACCGATCGGTTGAGGTGTCAACCGACCGGCTCAGGTCCCCAACTGACTGTTTCAGAAATGAAACGATCGGTTCAGGTTGCGAGCTGGTTGTTTTTGTGGAAAATCTCGAACCCTTCTACTCCTGCTTTAGTCCCGCATTTCCCGGGATGGAGAACCATGTCCCATGACCGTCATATATATAGGGGTATTGGGGGCTTCTCAAAGTACAACTCAGTGCAACCAGTTTCTCTGTAAAGTTTTCGTTCTCTCTAGTTTTGGTAACCGAGAGAGCTCGAGCAAGTGCTACCCGATAAGGGAGGCACAACAAGGGAAAGACAACTACAGAAAGTGATTGGTGGCAGGAGAGTGTGTCAGTGACTAGTACGTATGCTGACAGGAGGGTGTGACTCCTTCCAATTCCTTGTGGGACAAGGAGATTGGATTTCCAGGTGGTTCGTGTGGACTACTTCAGAGGCAGGAGATTTCTTCCGCTTGGAGGATAGTTGTCAATCCCGACAGTCCCGCTGAGACCAGGAGTCATCAGTCCCGGTGCAACCAGGAGCTGCACAGACACCATCCAAGACCGGAGGTGAAAACCACGCAAGGCGCGAGGTATTGTCGCCGAGCAAGCCTCAGGACAAGGTATGATTCTACAAACCATCCTTTCCTATTTTATATACGTTGACACGTTTCCTTGTTCTCGGTTTGGGGGAGAAATTTTTTGTTTCCGCTGCTTCTCTGCCTCCCCTAAAACCCAACACTAATGATCTTTGAATAAAAGTATCTCAAGATGCATGTTTATAACATTTATACCAAAATATTATAATTGATAACTCAAAACTATCATTGTCAATAGTCAGTTTGGATATATATATATATATATATATATGAAATACATATCTAGAATACATTTTGATGTTAATCTAGATTCCCTTGGTTAATGAACCCAAGTAAATAAACAAGCCTTACTTACACAAAATGTGCCATAACATCCTTCACTAGATGCAGTGGGAGGATACGTTTTCCACCAGACCTCATACATGTGATGCATGAAGATCTTATGGAATGAATTCTATAGATAATTACTTATACCTCATTTCATTTACTAGTAATATTGTAAGGCCCCTGACCTAGCTTAGTAATTTGTATGCTTTCTTTGCTTAATAGCATGCTTAAACCTTAATATAATCTTTTGAGATGCTTTTTTAACATCTGACATGCTTATGTTTTTAGTTTGGTCCTATTTGGATGATGCTTCAACTTTGTATGCTTGTTTTGGAACGAGTTGCAATTTAGCCATGTTGAGGGGTTATCTTGTAATTTGTCACATGTTGAGTGTGCCATTAGTGCTTTAGCATCATGATAAGAGAATATGTTGTCGAAGGGTTCCATGTTTGAACCTTGGTTTGTGATGTGCCATCCTGTGGTGATGTTTGGGTTTCTAGGGTTTTGACCTTTGTGATGTGTATCGACCTTGAGATCATGTAGGGCGTGTTGCAACCCCAACACCCCACTTGGAGGTGTTTTGTGACCGCAAAACTTGCCTTAGTTGTTTCTTGTTTTGACCATGGATATTTGTGGTTTGGTCGAGATGGTTGGCCTTCTTGTGGTGTGTTTCAACCCTGTAGGTTTGGTGACCTTGTGTAGTGGACAAGACAAGGTACCTTGATGTTTGTTTTGACCTCTAGGGTGGTGGTGACCCATGTGGTTGAAACCCCATGTAAGAAGTGGGATCCCATAGGGAATCCACTCCATACTAAAATAAAAAGGCAACATCCCAAACCAAACACCAACATAAAATATTATTCAGAAGGGATTATAACCAATTTATTCAACATGTATGCATCATAACACTAAAGTAGCAGCGGAATTTAAAAATGTATGTAATTATTATAAAACTTGTTATCATTACTATCCTTCACCGCGTAGGGTGAGATAAAAGGAAAAACTAACTAAACATAGGACTAGTTGCAGATCACCTAACAACTTCAAGCAAGTCTCCCACAAGGTTTTAGCTAGACTTGTTGTGGTCCAGGTCCACCTTGATTGTCTTCTCCTTGTCCAACACATGGGGTTGGAAGCGTACCCCACAAAAGGAAAAGAGAAGATAACATCAGCAAAAATATGGTATGTGCATACTCATTGGAATAAAAGGCCATCAAGTAAAGAATGCTTCACATAGAAAAGGTAAGGACTACCCAAAGAGGGCATAAAACCAAAGAATTATAAATGATGAATAAAAGGAGATCACTTTCCATAAAAACAATAACAAAAGTGGTGCCACAAAAGAACAACAAATCTTTGGGCACAAAACCCATCACTATAATAACAACCTGCATGCATGTGAGATAAACATAGCACTAGAACAATATAAATAACAATGGCGACCAAGACTCATAAACTTGAAACCTGATAGAGAATGACACATAGCCAAACTCCCCAATATATAAAATGTGTAGGAAAAGACTCATAAACTTGAAACTCGGGTATGGGACACATGATCTCCATCTAAAAAATATAATAAGGGTACATACCCCAAAACAAATGCAATTACTCTAAAGAAGTGAAACCACCTCTCTACTAAAAATTTGAATAACAAAACCTCCAGTCCAAACACACTCAGAAGGTATGATGGAGTGGGTGTAAAACTTTCAAATCTTTATATAATGGTAATCAACAGACCAAAGTATAGCAGCGGAATAAAAACATGACTATATTCAATTATGAAACAAAGGGTTACAAACTTACATCATAAGGATCGATGTAGAGGAAATCTAAACCACCTCAAGATTGTCTCCAACCTTCATCATCACAAGCTAAGTCCAGGTCAACATGCCATGCATCCAAGTCTTCCACCTAGGGTTGGAAGCATACCCCAGCGAAAGAAGAAACAAAAGGAAACATCAACAAAGGCTGGTATGTGCATACTAAAAAGCAACTTGAGCAATATAAGGACATAAAGGACATCAAATGTAAAGGCTTCCCATGCAAGAGAAAAGGACTACCCAAAAGAGGGCATAAAAGATAAGAATCATCCACACATATAAAAGAAGATACTTGCCATAATCAAAACAACAATAAAGTTTGTGCAATACTGGCACATAGAGAGAGTAGGGCACACACCCCACAATCAACATCAATAACCTGCATGCATGTGAGATAAGCATAACCCTAGAAAAATATAAACACAATTGGCGGCCCACCCCCATAAAGTTGAAACCTGATAGAGAAAGAAATAATGCCAATCTCCCAAATATATATAAAATGGGTCAAGACACACATCTTGCACAGGGTACAAGGTTCCTTGTTGTCCCAAAAGAGCAGGAAATATCACATCTACTATAAACAAAACCAATGCACTTACACTACTCTAGTGATACTAAATCACATAGCATGTTTAATGTAGAGGCAAGTAGAAAGTATAGTCAGAATAAACAATGTTGCCATCACACAATGGTCAACACAACATATAGCATCCACTTCAAAGTGGGCATATATCACCAAGTAAACTTCCACATCAAAGTGGGCATATAATATCAAAATTCCAACTTGCACCAAGGCAACAAGATAAGATTCCAAGAGAATATCCATGATGCGATGATTTTGAGTCGCATTTATAGACCTTTTTCATATGTGTTTTGTGCTCTAATTACTCATTTTTATGGATAATATTGCATAATTCACTCATTTCGGTCTTTGCCTTCATATTATGTCAAATCCCCTTTGTTTTACTATTTTGAGCATTATTTATCATAATATTATTATTTGTGTGGATTTACTTGGTCTTGTTGTGAGATTTCAGGAAAAACAAGTATTTGCTTCCGTCGATACCATCGACGGAAGTCGATACCATCGACCAAGCCACAGATTGCCAGACGAGAGGAGCCGCACAGAGTCGATACCATCGACACCCAAGTCGATGGTATTGAGATCCCTTCAGATTGCTGGCGAGGAAACTATCGATACCATTGACCCAAGTCGATGCCATCGACACATGGAGAGCTACAGCGTCGCTAAACGACAACAACCGACGCTAAAGAGAGTCGATACCATCGACCCAAGTCGATGGTATCGAGATGACCACAGGCGCTCAGACTAAAAGAAAGGAAAGCTACCACTAATCCGCTGGGTCGATACCATCGACCCGCGTCGATGGTATCGACGCCGGCAGATATGCGTTGGATCTGTTTTGATCTCGATCGGACGGCTGTTGTTATTTGACGACCTAATTAGAGACTTATACCTAATGACGGCCGCCCAGACGGGGGAGGATCTCATATCGCATTGCACGAGTGCCGAGGAAGGAGAGAAAGGAGAACGGAGGCCGGAAGCTCATCCCGGGTGATTCGGACGCTGCCGAAGATGAATTCCACCACCGATAGGCGGGGAAGCTCGTATTCTACGCCAAGGATCTACCGGTTCTTCTCCGTTCAGGGGTTTTCCCACTTTTTTCACGTTTTTCTTATGAATTCCCCTATTTCTACCATGTATTCATGTGAGATGAACATGAGAGGCTAAAACCCTCCATCTTTAGGATCGGGAGTAGCCCGGGAATGCATTGTATGACAATTTTATATTGATAATTCATATTTTCTCTCTTAAATCCGTGGTATAGTTTCGTTTTCTCCATATATATTGTTATGCTTGATCACCATAATAATAATCTAATGCCCTTAATCACTTCGACAGAAGGATTAACGGTTGAAAAGAGACGAAACCTACATTAATCGATAAATCCCTTGACAAAGGAGGTGTAAAATTAATGGTGGAAACTGAGAGACCGTTTGTAATGCGCTTAGTTTAGGGGAATGATTACTACGACGGTGGAATCAACCTAAACCTAAGTAGTGAATTACACCACGACAGTGGGTAATTCTATTTTCAGGCCACTACCCGGATAGAGAGAGAAGAGTGAGGAATTATATAAAACTTAATACAATGTTGACCCGCGGTGAAACCGCAATCCTAAAGATATTCTTTTGAATTGATTAAATTAATTTTTAATCGATTGTTTTCTTTGTTTCATTTTATTTTCTTTTAATTTTGACAACAAACCCTATTTTGTCATTCGGCCTAGCTGATTGCGATTAGTTAGTAGGAGTCTCCAATAATTCACGTATCCCTGGGTTCGACTCGGGCCTCACAAAGGCCTATATTACTCGACGCGTATACTTGCGTTTAAGCGCGTAGTAAAATACACGTCAAGTTTTTGGCGCCGTTGCCGGGGATACGGCGAATTGTTGGCACTTCGAGTGCTAAGAGCGGCCACTCTAGGCCACACTTTTTATTTTATTTTGAAACAATTTTAAATATTCTTAAATCTCTCTATATTTGTGTTTACTCGTTCAAAGCATAGTACTGAACCCCGATTTTCTTATTTCAGGTACTTTGCATGGTGCATACATGTAGTACAGATTACGACAATTGCACACCCGAGGTTCCACCTCCGGGACCTGAGGACGAGGAGTACTACGAGCAAGAGCACCAAAGCGATATAAATTCTGAATCTGAGCAAGAGCAAGCAGAAGAAATGGCCGAACCACAGACGATATGGGAGAAGATCAAAGCGTCTTCTTCATCAGCTTCAAAGGGGCCTATAAAGAAGCAGGCGGTCAACATACCAACATATAAGATCGATCCGGCATTGATCAACTTGGTAAAATCAAATGCATTTCACGGGCTGAAGAATGAGGACCCAGTTGCACACATTAGCCAGTTCGTGGAGAACTGTGACATGGTGAAGATCGACCGATTCCACAAGATGCTTTGTACCTCAAGTTATTCCCAAGTTCCTTGGCAGGAGCGGAAAGAGAGTGGCTCCATAACCTCGATGATGAATTTGTTCAGTCTTGGGATCATATGGTGGAAGTTTTCTTCGAGAGGTTTTTCCCTCCTGAGAAGACCAACGACATGATTAGGAAGATTCACAATTTCACCCAACAGGCGGGTGAGACATATTCGAAGACCTGGGAGCGATTCCAGGTTATGTTGTGGAGGTGCCCACATCATGGGCTGGACAGGGAAACGCAAGTGAAAATCTTTTATTTTGCTCTCTCCGAGCACGATAGAAGTAATCTTGATTCAGCTGGATCCAGATTCTTTCTGAATAATATGGATACCAGATGTTGGGAGATATTAAAGAACATGGCTAGGAAACAGTCATGGGGAGACAGAGGTGCAGTGGAACAGGTCAAGGCTGCTGGTGAATCCAGAATAGTTAGGGAGCTAAACGATAAGTTAGATCTTCTAGCTAAGAAGCTGCTAACTAAGGAAGATGCATCTGAAGATGAGGAGGCCCAAGTGAAATTCATGCAACAACAGGGCTATAGAAACAATGACTATGCATGGAGGAAGGATAAAAAGTTTTCATGGAAGGATCCAAATAATTTTCTGCAGGATCCGGATGCCAAGCCACAGCCAAGAGTCGAGGATAAGAACACTGAACTACTGAGTCAAATGGTACAGCAAAACCAAGAGATGATGGCCATGTTTGGTAAGCAATTGCAATCTCAAGGTGATATTCTAACCAAGTTTGGGCAGACGCTGCAAAGCCATGGAGCACAAATGTGGGCATTAGAAACCACTGTGGCGCAGATTTTGAGTGAAGTGGCGGCCATCAAGCACGCCAATCAACAGAAACCAGCAGAGAATGCGAACGTGGCCCAAGCACATCATCAGGCTAAGTACATGTCTGTGGTAAGAAATGAGGAATCTCAGGTGCAAGAAGCTGTAGAAGAAATAAATATGATTTTCAATGTGAATGCAACACCGGCGATACCATATCCACACATGTACTATGGATTGCCGGGCGGAAACCCTTTCTTCAGAAAATCACAAAGAGTTGTGAATATTGTATCTCCACCTAGGCAGGAAGAACAAGTGCAAGTTGTTTGTGCACATGTGGAGACATCTAAGGCGAGAGAGGAACCACAACAAGCTGCTACTATTGAGGATGTCTCGCCAAAGCCCACGTCGGAGGGAGTGATTGAAGCAAGCTTAGGGGAGGTACCCCCGAAAAGCGCTTATGTGCCACCTCACAGGCGTGCTGATGCAGCTGATGTTTCAGATCCGGTCAGTTCTAAGTCAAAGAAAGAGCATCGTCATTTTAAGAAATTCCTGGAGATATTTCGAAAACTCCACATCAATATTCCATTAGTGGAGATGATTGAGAAAGTACCCGCTTATGGGAGGTTCATCAAGGAAATCATCACTAAGAAGAGGCGGATAAAAGACGGTGAAATTTATTGGATGAATGAGACGGTGAGCTCTATGATTCACGGGAATTCACCAAAGAAGAGAAGAGACCCAGGAGGTTTTTACATTCCGTGTTCAATAGGTGGTCAACATATCCCTAAAGCGCAATGTGATTCCGACGCTAGCATAAATCTCATGCCTTTGGCTACATTTCAAAAGCTGGGGTTAAAAGAGATAAAGAAGTTGGCTGCAACAATTGAATTGGCGGATGGGTCTACCGTGAGACCCTACGAAGTATGTGAAGATGTCCTCATCAAAGTGGATAGATTCATATTTCCGGTGGACTTTGTCGTCATGGATATGCCACCGCTCCAAAGCTGTGAAGTTCTTCTAGGAAGGCCGTTTCAAGCAACGACGGATGTCGTGACTGCCTTAGGCAGAGGGACTTTGTCCTTGGGTATTGGAGGAGATTGAGTTGAATTCAAATCACCGCATGATCCTCTAAGCGCAGTCTCCAATGTGAAAAGATGATGAGCTTCATACCGTCTAGCCTAAGACGTTAAATAAGGGCGCTTGGTGGGAGGCAACCCAACCATTGGTACATTAGGATAGTTTAATTCTAGTCATAGATTGCTTTCATTTCATTCAAATTCTAGTGTAAAGAAGATACCTTGATCCGTTTGTTTAATGTGCAGGCACAGGCAGGGTCGATACCATCGACACACTGGTCGATGGTATCGACATAGGTTCAGGTTGACAGCTGCAGAAATCGCTCTGAGTCGATACTATCGACGCTCCAGTCGATGGTATCGACATACCTACAGGCAGGTTGCACAATAATGGTCGATGGTATCGACATGCCAGTCGATACCATTGAGATCTCTGGAGATTTTCAGAAGAAATCGACTCAGTGGAGTCGATACCATCGACGGGTCCGTCGATGGTATCGACATTTTCAAATGAAAAAGGCGGCGGCCGGACTCGCGAGGCAGTTGCCCTAATCAGCGAGTCGATACCATCGACTTCCGTCGATGGTATCGACGGGCACATAGCAGTGTCGGTGTCAGTTATTAAAGACGGGGTTATTGGTCAAATGAAGTCACATCATCCAGAGCAAATCCGGACCCCACGACCCTGGCAGTACCCGCCTCCACCACCATCGGACTGATCTGGTATCTCTGTTCCACTCTTAAGTTTGTTTTTGACTATGAGGCCATAGTCGAATTCAAGCTTAGGGGGGTAGCTGGAAAAGCTCTATCTTTTCTTTTGTTGTTTTTAGTTTTTGCTTTGCTATTTGTTCTTGCATTTTTAGTTTTTGTTTAGGATCCACATCTATCTAGTGTAACTGTGGATGTCGTAAACGTTGTCATCTTGCTGTTAATTCATGGGAAATTTGAGGGAATTTAAAAAAATTTGTGTCTTTTGGATAGCCTGACTTGGTTGTCCTTGGGGAACTTATCCTATGAAAATGATTGATTATGTCAACTTAGGGGAATGATTACTACGACGGTGGAATCAACCTAAACCTAAGTAGTGAATTACACCATGACAGTGGGTAATTCTATTTTCAGGCCACTACCCGGATAGAGAGAGAAGAGTGAGGAATTATATAAAACTTAATACAATGTTGACCCGCGGTGAAACTGCAATCCTAAAGATATTCTTTTAAATTGATTAAATTAATTTTTAATCGATTGTTTTGTTTGTTTCATTTTATTTTCTTTTAATTTCGACAACAAACCCTATTTTGTCATTCGGCCTAGCTGATTGCGATTAGTTAGTAGGAGTCTCCAATAATTCACGTATCCTTGAGTTCGACTCGGGCCTCACAAAGGCCTATATTACTCGACGCGTATACTTGCGTTTAACTGCGTAGTAAAATACACGTCAATCCACGATCACAAGATCAATAACAAAATAAAAGATAGTTTACATGAACCATGATATCAAAAGAAAAGAGCAATGTGTATAGGCTATTGTCCATAGGACCAAGAGAAAGAAGAAACATTGGCTAATTGCTCAAACGAATAATCAAGGATGCAAACATACCTCAACATCAGATTCAAATGATCCAAAGTCCAACAAGATCCAAGCCTAGGCATCCAGAACACCTATTGGCATTTATATGGGATTAGGGTTAGATTTATATTAATTTCAAAAACCCTAAAATCCACCTTTTTATTAATATATGAATTAGGTTTCCAAAACCATGCCATATTTTATATTATATTTTCCTGAGTTCAAAACATATTTTATTATATTTTTCTGACTTTTATATATTTAGTTATGAATTATACAAGTTAGTCTCTTATTAATTAGATCCATTAAAATCACCTCTTTAAAACATAAGATTCAGGCGACAAAAACAACACCAAAAGATAGATCTTAATTTTCTGAATCCAACAACTATTTTTCCATATTTTTATGATCATCAATTAATAAGTTATAAATTTTCAAAATTTCAACCAATCAGAAAATTCCACGTTTAGACGATAAAAACCTGGTCAAGTTGAGTCAACATGGCCAAGTTGGACCTATCATATGCGACCAACCGGCCTGGACCCCATGCCAGTGAGGTACGCACCAAAGTAAAGGAAAAAGTTGAAAAGATTAAAATGCCCTTGAATAGAAAAACAAAAGTTGAAAGAAACAGAGGGGTAGACCAGACCAATCACCACGGTCATCTTCTTCATTTTCACAGGATCGCGAGAACGGCAAGCAGCATCAAACCTCAACAGCAAGGAACTCAAACCGGGCTATAGAGGCCAAAACATATCGACGATAACACCATCGAGTTCACAAGAGTCAAACGGACCTAGAGACCAAGACGTGAGGTGCAAGGGCTCTCAAAAGGCCATGAATTAACTGAATTGCAGACAAACAAGAAGGAAGAGCAAAAGAGGGAAAAGAAACCTACAAGTGATGGGATCAAATTGACTACCCAGGAAGCTCTGGGTACCCATGAGGATCTCTCGTAGACCACTTTGATCCCCAGATAAGCCAGGAGGTGTGGTCCCGGTCAGGGTTCTCCGTCGAGGGTGACTGGAGTCAGGGAACAACTCACAGTGGAGAGAAAAGGCGGACCAATGTCGGCTTCCAGTACGGTGAGGCACGACGAAGATCATGGAGGGTTTTATGAGGGATCTGAAGCCCTGTGGTGGCGGGACGAAGGAGAGGAAGGAGAGAACAAGGGACGACCATGGTGCGAGCAGAGGTCTCCCTCGACGCTAGCTTTTAAGGATCATGGGGTATAAATACCCTTCCATCAAGGATCAAACGGAGCAGAAGAGGAAAGGAAAGAAGCAAGGAAAAGAATCAGAGAAGGAAACAGGGGGAAGGGGAAGAAATTCGAGCAGAAACGATCGCTTGCCCACCTGGTTTCCAAAAAACAAGTCCAGAGGTAGGGGAAAACATGGGCACTGCACGATCAAGATCCAACGCTCCAAAGAGAAGCCCGAGATACCAAAGCCAGCGTGACACATATAACTCAAAAATTGAATCCGATTAAATCAAATGTGAATGCATTATTTCCTTATTCTCTCTCTCTTGATTTGGGGGTTCAAACATTAACCAAATTAAACCAAATTTTGCACATAGGTTAAATTAAGCATGTAGATTCTGATTTTGCACTGAGTTTTGCCTTTTGAAAACTTTTAATGTGTCAAATAAATCAAATACTATTTTCTCTTTCCTCCTTCATTAATGATATTATAATTATCCAAATTAGGTGAAACTTCATCCACAAGTTATATTTAACATGTTGATTATGAATTTGCCATCAATTTTACATATTGGAGTTGTTTGAGCTTTTATTATATTTTGAAGGTTGTACACACTTTCTCTCGCCTGATTTTACCTTTCAAGCAAACTTTCTCCAAATTGGATAAAAATTTACCCAAAGGCTATATTTATTATGTAGATTACGAATATAAGATTATTTTCCTCTTTTGGAGTCGTTTATTATTTTTATTTATTAATTACACCTTTTAGGCAATTTCTCTCTCCTACCTTACCATATTATTTTAAGGTTGTCCAAATTAGATGAAAATTGATAAGTAAGCTTATTTTGATGTGTAGATTACGAATTTGAAGTCTATTATTTAATTTGAGGCTTTCTTACATGGGTTATATCATCTAGCCCATTAGAGGCCCATTAACCATATTATGCATGAAATTAAGTTATTTATCACTTTATTATCACCAAATGAATTATATGACATATTATATTACATTGTTCATGCATTATATTATTAGGATCTCTCTAACCTTAACCTTGTTTGGTCAAACTCAAAAGGTCACAATTCTAGGGTAGGGTTTGAGATCTGGTATGTTACAACACTCCACCCCTTAAAAACGATTTCGTCCTCAAAATTTATTGATCCAAACATCAACTATTAACTATTCTCCACCCCTTAAAGGGTTCAACCTAACAAGTCAAAATAAATAATTTTTTAGAGATACCCACATCGCTTAGTTATGAAAGTTTTTAGAGATTAATATTTCTCATGTATCCAACTAAAGCCACCATCTAGGGTTGAGATTTTAGGTCCTCGTGTCTCTAACCTAACGACCCTACATGAACAACCAAAAAGTCATAGGGTAGGTCAACTACACCATTATATCATTCCTAGTCATAAAACTAGGGTTAGATTCTACTCAAACTAGAGTTTCTGTTCATTGTGACTTAGTTCAAGAAAACATCGATAAATCTGAGAATTTTTTTTGTACATATAGTAATATAATTGAAAATAATTTTTGGCGATGAAAACTTTTTGAGATGAAATAAAATGTGGATCCAAAATCAATTGCGGAAACCAAGTCACAATATTTCCATATGAATACTTCCTCATAACCTAATCTTGACCTCAAACCAAACCTTATTGCATAAAAGATCATCATAGATCAAATCTAGGGTCAACATCTCACTTAGAGCTATCTAGAAAAGTCAAGGGTTCTATAGGGAGACAAAATTGAAATAGTCAGATGCCGACTACCATGGGCTCTGATACCATGTTGTAAAGAAGTGAAACCACCTCTCTACTAAAAATTTGAATAAAAAAACCTCCAGTGCAAACACACTCAGAAGGTATGATGGAGTGGGTGTAAAATTTTCAAATCTTTATATAATGGTAATCAACAGACCAAAGTATAGCATCGGAATTGAAAAAATGACTATATTCAATTATGAAACAAAGGATTACAAACTTACATCATAAGGATCCATGTAGAGGAAATCTAAACCACCTCAATATTGTCTCCAACCTTCATCATCACAAACTAAGTCCAGGTCAACATGCCATGCATCCAAGTCTTCCAGCTAGGGTTGGAAGCATACCCCAGCGAAAGAAGAAACAAAAGGAAACTTCAACAAAGGCTGGTATGTGCATACTAGAAAGCAACTTGAGTAATATAAGGATATAAAGGACATCAAATGTAAAGGCTTCCCATGCAAGAGATAAGGACTACCCAAAAGAGGGCATAAAAGATAAGAATCATCAACACATATAAAAAGAAGATACTTCCCATAGTCAAAACAACAATAAAGTTTGTGCAATACTAGCACATAGAGAGAGTAGGGAACACACCGCACAATCAACATCAATAACCGACATGCATGTGAGATAAGCATAGCCCTAGAACAATATAAACACAATTGGCAGCCAAACCCCATAAAGCTGAAACCTGATAGAGAAAGGGATACTGCCAATCTCCCAAATATATATAAAACGAGTCAAGACACACATCTTACCCAGGGTATGAGGTTCCTTGCCATCCCAAAAGAGTAGGAAATATCACATCTGCTATAAACAAAACCAATGCACTTACACTACTCTAGTGCTACTGAATCACATAGCATGTTTAATGTAGAGGCAAGTAGAAAGTATAGTCAGAATAAACAATGTTTCCATCACACAATGGTCAACACAACATATAACATCCACTTGAAAGTGGGCATATATCACCAAATAAACTTCCACATCATAGTGGGCATATAATATCAAAAGTCCAACTTGCACCAAGGCAATAAGATAAGATTCCAAGAGAATATCCATGATCACAAGATCAATAACACAATAAAAGATAGTTTACATGAACCATGATATCAAAAGAAAAGAGCAATGTGTATAGGTTATTGTCCATAGGACCAAGAGAAGAAGAAACACAGGATAATTGCTCAAAAGAATAATCGAGGATGCAAACATACCTCAACATCAGATTCAAGTGATCCAAAGTCCAACTGGATCCAAGCCTAGGCATCCAGAGCACCTATTGGCATATATATATGTGATTAGGGTTAGATTTATATTAATTTCAGAAACCCTAAAAACCACCTTTTTATTAATATATGAATTAGGTTTCCAAAACCATGCCATATTTTATATTATATTTTCTTGAGTTCAATACATATTTTATTATATTTTTCTGACTTTTATATATTTAGTTATGAATTATACAAGTTAGTCTCCTATTAATTAGATCCATTAAAATCACCTCTTTAAAACATAAGATTCAGGCGACAAAACCAACACCAAAAGATAGATCTTAATTTTTTGAATCTAACGACTATTTTTCCATATTTTTATGATCATCAATTAATTAGTTATAAATTTTCAAAATTTCAACCAATCAGAAAATTCCACGTTTAGACGATAAAAACCTGGTCAAGTCGAGTCAACATGGATAAGTTGGACCCATCATATGCGACCAACCGGCCTGGACCCCATGCCAGTAAGGTACGCACCAAGGCAAAGGAAAAAGTCGAAAAGACTAGAATTCCCCTGAACAGAAAAACAAAAGTTCAAAGAAACAGAGGGGTAGACCAGACCAATAGCCACGGTCATCTTCTTTGTTTTATAGGATCACGAGAACGGCAAGCAGCAGCAAACCTCAACAACAAGGAACCCAAACTAGGCTACAGAGGCCAAAACATATTCGCGATAACACCATCGAGTTCACAGGAGTCAAACAGACCCAGAGACCAAGACGTGAGGTGCAAGGGCTCTCAAAAGACCATGAATTAACTTAGTTGCAGACAAACAAGAAGGAAGAGCAAAAGAGGGAAAAGCAACCTGCAAGGGATGGGATCGAATTGACTATCCAGGAAGCTCCGGGTACCCATGAGGATCTCTCGTAGACCACTTTGATCCCCAGATAAGCCAGGAGGTGTGGCCCCGGTCAGGGTTCTCCGTCGAGGGTGACTGGAGATGGGGAACAACTCGCGGTGGAGAGAAAAGGCGGACCAATGTTGGCTTCCAGTACGGTCAGGAACGACGAAGATCATGGAGGGTTTTATGAGGGATCTGAAGCCCTGTGGTGACGGGATGAAGGAGAGGAAGGAGAAAATAGGGGACGACCAGGGTGCGAGCAGAGGTCTCCCGCGACGCTAGCTTTTAAGGATCCTGGGGTATAAATACCCTTCCATCAAGGATCAAACGGAGCAGAAGAGGAAAGGAAAGAAGTAGGGAAAAGAATCGGAGAAGGAAACAGTGGAAAGGGGAAGAAATTCGAGCAGAAACGATCGCTTGCCCACCTGGTTTCCAAAAAACAAGTCCAAAGGTAGGGGAAAACCTGGGCACCGCATGATCAAGATCCAACGCTCCAAAGAGAAGCCTGAGATTCCAAATCCAGCGTGACAGATATAACTCAAAAATCAAATCCGATTAAATCAAAGTGTGAATGCATTATTTCCTTATACTCTCTCTCTCTCTTGATTTGGGGGTTCAAACATTAACCAAATTAAACCAAATTTTGCACAGGTTAAATTAGGCATGTAAATTCCAATTTTGCACTTAGTTTTTTCTTTTGGAAACTTTTAATGTGTCAAATAAATCAAATACTATTTTCTCTTTCCTCCTTCATTAATGATATTAGAATTATCCAAATTAGGTGAAACTTCATCCACAAGTCATATTTAACATGTTGATTACGAATTTTCCATCAATTTTACATATTGGAGTTGTTTGAGCTTTTATTATATTTTGAAGGTTCTACACACTTTCTCTCTCCTGATTTTACCTTTCAAGCAAACTTTCTCCAAATTGGATAAAAATTTACCCAAAGGCTATATTTATTATGTAGATCACGAAAATAGGATTATTTCCATCTTTTGGAGTCATTTTTTTTATGGTTATCTAAACTCATTTTGGTTATTGAACCAATAGATACATGTTTCTTTTTTGAGGAAGATACTGGAGGTCCTATACATGCCGCCCTCCACCTACGGTTGATACAATGTTAACATAAACTCTGTTCCCTTGTTCCCTCGGGTCAAAGGGTTCAGGTTGAGTCCTACACTCACTCTCATCATCCATGATCCAAGCTAGAGACTCCGGAGGCCTATGATGGCTCACACGCCCCGTACAATTTTTTAGATGGTGTTTAGCCAGGCTATCAGCCACCCGGTTAGATTCCCTTCTCGTGAACTCAAAGCTGATCTCTTTAATCTGCCTAGCCTTCTCTCGAATTCTATTAGTCACATGTCGGTACCTCGGGGGCGTCGTGTTCTCATTTTTCACCCATTCAACCGCATTAGTGCTATCGCTTTCCACAGTGGCCTTGCTTATCCCCAACCTGGAAGCCAGCACGACATCAGCCTCCATGGCTTCAAGCTCCCCTGTAATGACCGATTTCACATCGTTGCAGCTGCTCCACCCCTGAATCCAACCTCCTGTATTGTTTCTGGCCACTGCTGCAATGGCAGCTCTGCCCCTTTTAACGGCAACATCAGTATTAATTTTGATCCACCCCTCGCCTGGTTCCATCCACCAAATCATCCCTATCAGTCTATTTTTCTGCGTCGCCTTCTCAACTCCGCATCTGACCATCTTTAGTATACTAGCAGAATCTAGGATAGTATTCATGTAGGTGGTATCTTTGCCTTCGAACACCTTTAAGTTCCTGGCCTTCCAAATGTTCCAAGCCATGATCATCATTCTCTCCCTTCGTCCTATGTTAGCCTTCAGGCACTTGCTCATCCAAGCCTCCAGGTTCCCAGAGAAGAAGCTTGGTATGGATTCCTCTATTCTACAACTGAGCCACACCTCTTTAGTTGCACTGCAGTCCCGGAGGGCATGAATAGTGGACACCTCCCCCCTGACATCTTGGGCACTCGGCATCCACCGTTAGATGGTGTTGGCATCTTCTTGAGTTCGTAAGAATGGCACCCCTGTGCACCAGCCAGAAGAACATCTTCACCTTCTCCGGGCATCTCCCCTGCCATAGTTTCTCCCAGCAACCCACCCTACTGCCCCTCCCGTCTGCTTTGAGGAGTTTGTATGCATCTGCCGAAGAGAAATTGTCATCCTTGGTACCCTCCCAGATCCATTCATCTCTCCTGTTGATTTCATGTGGTACTTCCATTTGCATAATATGTGAAACCGTCTGCTCCCTGAAGAACTCCCTCAAAAACTCCTTATCCCACCCTCCCTGTAGGTTGACCACGCTGTTCACCTACAAGTCCTTCATATCCTCTGGGATAGGTTTAATCACTACGTCCACCAACCTACCTTCCTGCGTACACCATTTGTTATACCAAAGGTTATTACTCCTTCCGTCCCCCACCATCTTATAGGAGTGAAGCTCAGTAAATTCCCTCATCTCGGCCATAGCCTTCCAGAAAGGTGTCCCATTAGTCTTCGGCCTCTCGATATTGAATTTATACTTACCGCAGATGCCCCTCATCCAGGGAGTGAGCCTGTTTGTTTTTATCTCCCAGGCATTCCTACATAGCAAGGCCTTATTCCAGGACCTCATAGATTTCACACCAAGACCCCCTCCTTCTTCTCTGTCGTGATTATGTCCCATGCCACCAGTGACATGGGGTTGGTTTTGTGCCCCCCTCCCCAAATGAACCTACGGACCGCGCCATCCATCCTATCACAGAGCTTAAGGGGAAGTTTGGCGGACTGCATGACATAAGTTGGGATCGCCGCCAATGTCGTCTTGGCCAAAGTGACTCTGCCTGCAAGGGACAGGGTGCATGCTGCCCAGCCGTTTACTCTGTTTTCAATCTTCTCCAGTGTTGTTGCGTATGTCTGTTTCGTGATTCTCCCATGGATGATCGGCACACCTAAATGTTTTCCCAGATCTTCAGTGTGTTTGAACCCGCTCACTCTGCAGATATCAAGCCTTCGCTGACGATCCACTCCCTTAGAGAAGTAGATACAGGACTTTTCAAATGCCACCTCTTATCCAGAAACCTCACTGAATTCCTTCAAACACTCCACAATCATCTCTGTCTGCTTTACTGATGCTCTGGCAAAGAAAATCACATCATCTGCAAAGGCTACATGTGTGATCGGGCACCCATTCCTGTGCAGCTTAGCACCCATCCATCGTCCCTCCCTCTTCGCGCGGCCATTGGCCTGGCTCAGCCTTTCCAAACACAGAACGAAGATGTAAGGGGACAGGGGGTCCCCTTGCCTCAGACCCCTCTTGGTCATGAAAGGCTCTAGAGATTCACCGTCCCAAATGATGGAAGTTTGTCCCTGGGTTATAGAATTCATTACATAACTAACAATGTTCAGAGGCCAGTGTGCTTTCTCGATGGTATCTTTAATGAAGTCCCAGTTCATCTTGCCGTAGGCCTTAGAGAGGTCGGTTTTGATGGCCATGAGGGGTGTAGACCCCCTCCTTCTCATACAATGGATCAACTCCTGGACGAGGATGATATTATCAGTGATACGCCTCCCAGGCACAAAACTGCTCTGTATAGGCGAGATCTACTGATTCATGAACTACTTTAACCTGCCAGTAACCACTTTGGAAGTAATTTTAAGCACTGCGTTGATAAGGGAGATCGGGAGAAAGTCACTACATCTCTACGGTGTTTTGATCTTCGGTATGAGCACCAAGGAGGCTTCACAGAGTCGGCAGTCTAGCTTTTCCCCCTCCAACACATTGTTGATAGTGTTGATTACAGAGTCAGCAATCATCGGCCAGCTTCTTTTATGGAACAACACATCTATACCATCCAGTCCAGCAGCTTTGTAGGGATCACACCCCTCCAGGATCCTGAAGATTTCAGCCTTGTCGGCCCGTTCTCCAATCTCCTTAAGCTTCAGGGTGCCTGGGGTATGAAACACACCCGGGTACATCTTGATAGCATGTTTACCAGGGTTAATATTCATAGTGAAAATGCTATAGAAATACAATCTCACCATTTCACCTAACTTGCTTTTGTCGTCTACACAGTTCCCCGAACCATCTTTCAACATTGTTATAGTATTCCTTCTGCGCCTCTGGTTTACAAATACTTGGTAGAACTTTGTGTTGCTGTCGCCATCTTTAAGCCAGCTCTGGTGGCTGCGCTGCTTCCAATCCCACTCATCTGCTTTCAGGATGTCCTCCAGATCTCCAGAGAGCCTGTTAAGATACTCCTCCATGTCCAGATTGTAATTTGCTGCCATATTCCTCTGAACTCTATCCATCTGGTTCATAATCTGAAGCTTTCTCCTCCTTTCCAGCCCATCATGCTCTTTGTCCCACGTAGTGATGTTCGGTTTCAAGGCCTCCCAAGCCTTGCGGAATCCCCGCATGTTGTCCCACACTTGGTCCACCATCTTCAAGAACTCTGTGTTCATGGACCAGGACACTTTAGTAATGAGTCTGGGGACCCTCAGTCTCCTACTAATCTCCTTGACCAGAAGTGGGCAATGGTCCGAGCGTACTCTAGGTAAATGCTCGATCACCCTATTTTTGAAGATAGCACTGAACTCCAGATTCGCCACTGCTCTATCCAGCCGTTCATGGAGTCTACTGCTTTTTTAGGTGAACGGGTTGCCCTCGAAGTATAGGTCATGTAGACCAGCTCTCATTAGCGTATCAACAAACAAGGCTGCTTCATTATAATTAAACAAATTGCTTCCCTTCTTCTCCGTGGGGTGCAACATAGTGTTAAAATCACTGGCCACCATCCATGGCCCCCCCATCCAACTGCTCAACTCCACAAGGTGCTCCCAAAGCAGGTTTCGAACAGTGATATGTGGATTTGCATACACAAAGGTGCATGTGAGCATGTTATTCAGCTTACAGTGAAGAAATTCCCTGTGGCTGCACAAGATTTGAACTGTCATCTCTCCAGAGTTCCAGAGTACCCAGATACATCCCGCGAAGCCCCTCACTTCGACCCGATGAAAGCTGTCGTACCCCATCTCGGCAATATCTCTATCTGCATTAGTTCTGCTTATTTTGGGTTCCAATATTACAACTATTTTAGTGTTTCTCTGTCTCTTATATTCTCTTAACAACCTACATGCTTCATCGCCTCCAGCACCGCGTATATTCCATATCATGATATTCATTTAACAATATAGCGAGGTGGGCAGCAACTACATCAGAGATCTTCAACGCCCCCATCAGGGGGGACACTCCTTCCTTCTAATATCTTCCTCGCTATGCTTCTGGTGACTGTCGAGTTCCCATGTGGAATGTCAGGTGGGATGGAATTCTGCAATTGCGGGCGAGCAGCTGTCGGGACCACACTCCCATGGACCTCCTCTGTCCCAGTTTCTATGTCCATGCTTGTGCTTGCCAAGTCCTTCTTTCCTCCAGTGATGACTACCCTTCCATTTTCGTTCACCTCCCCCATAACAACTTCATTGATCCCTGGGTTGACTACACTTCTCGTGTTCCCTTCTTTTGCTATCGTACTGGACCCCTGCTTGTTCACCTCCTCACTACTCCTCCTCGATAAATCGTCGAGTACCTTCCTGGTGCCTTCATCGACCTGTGTCGTTCTTGATTTTTTCCACACCTTCAGTTGTGATGTCTCCCTGGGAGGGTCTATGTTGCTCCTCACCTGAGTGACCTCAACTACCTCCTCATCGACATCCTTCTCAAGGGTCTTGAATTTATTGGCTTTCTTTCCCTCGTTGTTCTATCCCGCATTAACTCTAGGTGGAGTTCTCCGTTGCGTCACAATCCTCTTCCCATACACCTTCTGCCATTTTCCTTCCTCTTCTGACCACCTTGCCCCCGCTTTGTCAGGTTCCCCTGCCATCGCGTCCTCTGTCTGCTTGTCCCCTCCGCTCTTGCAGTTCTCGGCATTGTGCCGCAATAGCCCGCAGCTGAAGCACAGGCTAGGAAGAACGTCATATTCCAGGCAATAATCCACTCCGTTGAAAATAACTACTGGCAGTATTGGAGCTGTCGTATTTATCTCTACTGCGATACGGACATAACAACTCCTTTGCCTGGATATTGTGTACTCGTCAACTTTGACCAGGCGTCCCAGTGTCGTGCCAACCGCTTCAAGGAAGACCTGGTCGTAGAGATGGAGGGGGAGGTTTAGCACTGTCACCCAGGTGACAATTGTCTCAGGCAACTTGATGCTCAGTTGGAAGTTAGTGTCCCAGCTCCACACCATCAGGCAGCTCCCGAAAATAGCCCAAGGTCCCCCGGTTAGTGCCATCTCAAAGTCCTTCTTGGTGGAGAATTGGACTACATAGTAGGAATTGTCTAGTTCGTATAGTTTAGTTGTTCCTGTAGATTGCCACAACAGCTTCAATCTGTCGGCCATGGTCATAAAGCCTATATCTTTGCTAATGAGCTTGACTATTACAGAATATTTCCATTATGTCTTCAGATTCTCCTATGCTTCCTCATTGATGTAGATTTCCAGGATGCCCCTGTCCAGGATCACTTCTATGTCGTCTGGGTTCAGACCTGTGAGCATGCTGCTGTCAATAAAGTCCTTTTCAGGTCCTTCCTTCCCGCCGCACACGGCCTGCTTGTAGCTTCTCTCCCCACCGCCACTAGATGCCATCGCTTCCACACCTTCAGTGTTAGTTTTCATCGCCGTATCATCCTTACTCGTCTGGTCCAGCTCATGCAATTCCTCACATGCACCCCTCATCCCTTTGTAAGTTAGGTTAAGCCCGATCTCCTGTACCGATACTCGTGCTCCTCTCGCATTAGTACGATTCGTTGAGTGCTTGCTTCCCGCACGACCACTGGTGCTCCCCGCACCCCGGTTATCTGCCATCTTCCTCGAGCTCCCCCCTCTCCTGCATCAATGCCTCCCCCTCCATTGTCTGCCCCAGTCAGCGCCCCCGTGCTTTCCATAATTTTAATTACACCTTTTAGGCAATTTCTCTCTCTAACTTACCATATTATTTTAAGGTGGTCCAAATTAGATGAAAATTGATATGCAAGCTTATTTTGATGTGTAGATTACAAATTTGAAGTCTATTATTTAATTTGAGGCTTTCTTACATGGGTTATATCATCTACCCCATTAGAGGCCCATTAACCATATTATGCATGAAATTGTGTTATTTATCATTTTATTATCACCAAATGAATTATATGACATATTATATTACATTATTTATGCATTATATTATTAGGATATCTCTAACCTTAACCTTGTTTGGTCAAACTCAAAAGGTCACAGTTCTAGGGTAGGGTTTGAGATATGGTATGTTACAATTACACTATCCTAGGGCTACTGAGTCACATAACATGCTTAATAGTGAGGCAAGTAAAAAGTATAGTAAAATTGAACAAGATTTGTTACCCCATAAATGACAATATAAGAAACCACCACATAAGTGGGAAAAAAGAGCATATATAAGCAAGTAAAGTTACACCATGTAAGGATAGAGTCCAAAAGAATGTCCATCAAAATAAATTGATCACAAGATCAGAAAACAAATAAGGTATTCCACAAGAAATATGTTCTCAAAAGAGAAAGGAATATTGTGTAGGATATTGTCCATAGGACCAAGATAAAGAAGAAAATAGGTTACTACTCAAAAGGAATAATAGGAGATCAAACATACCTTAATCCAGAATCATAGATACACTCTTCACCAATCTAGTTGTTTCCAAGATCACTTTTGCCTAATTACAAATGATTCACATGTATTAGGTTTTGAGATCCATATAAAAGTAATGAAACCCTAATTCTAGACCTTTCTAGAAAACATCAGATTTTAGACTTAAAACCTAAACCAATCGATTTATTAGTGTCTCCTGATCAAGAAAACATAATTATTTATTATATATTTGGGGTTAAAATGAATTGGTTACCAATTTTAGGGATTTTATATTAATTAATTGGATTTCAAAAATCAAACTTATAAAACATGTAAATCAATCTCTAAAAACATTTTTATTAGAAAGATCACATTTTGCCAATTCCAAAACACATTTTTACTAAATTTTTGGACAACTAGATCAAAAGTATGATTTTTACAATTTTGACCAATCACAAAATCGAGAAATGCCAAATAATCACTAGAGAAATTGCGAGAGAGGGCGAGAGATGGGGCAGATCCAGCTGACTTGGCCCAATAGTGTGTAACCAAGTCACTCAGTCAAGGGTCCGCTTGACCTCACCCAAAACAAATAAAACACAGGCCAAATGACTATTATGCCCCTTGTGAGAAAAAGCAAAGAAGAAGGAAAAGCGGAGGGTAAAGGCAAAAAATCACCACAGAGATTTGTTGATTTTTATCTGTATTTGAAATACAAAGAAAAATCTTTAGTCTAACATGGGGCAGATCTAGAAATTCTCTCCTCCTTATATATGGATCCATATCCATAGTGGTTTAATGGAAAACCTTTTCATTCCTCAATTTGACCTTTTTGGACACCATTATAGTTCAAAAATACTACAATAATTCCATTATGTATTTATGGAATGAATATAATATTAATTGTTATAACTTATTTGTTAAATATTCATTCTGATACCAACTTTGATGACCCCTCTCCCATTTATCCACCATCCAAGGAAGAACAAGAGGTAAATGATCATCATCCAAATTTCTAAAAACCATATTCAAGAAATAAGAAACAACAATCAATACTTTAATTTTATAAATTTGTTTGGTACAAAGGATGATAGAACTATCCTCAAAGGAGTTTATGTCGAATTTCAAAAGAAAGATACTACATGAGACGATACTATAAATAATTCTAGTGTATACATTTGACCATCCTTGTGACTTTAGTTTCATAAAATTTATTGCATTCATAAAGATAGTTATATCTTCACATCTTTCAACTACCTAAAATGTTGATAATTAAATCACAGTTTGTACATTACGACATTGAGTTTGTGGGTGTGGATAAAAGTATGCATGTATGGCTATCAACATGTATTATTCAACAATCACATTACTTCATACATGAACTTGTATTTTTGTTTCATATTCTGGCTCATGCTTGTCATTTCGTATCAGGTGTATTCATTTCTTTGTCCACCTCGGCACCATACTCAACATGAACCATACTTGCCAAATAAATAAAAAAAGCATATTCTATATCCTTACATACTTTTTACCATTCTCTGGGACATTATGTCTCTCTCTCATTGAATATATATGTTGTCAGGATCTAAACAACCTCTCCATTATGATGAGTCCCCCACCTAAGAAGAGTCAGCAACTACATTAGTAAGAAATCCACCAAGAGGTGGGAGTTAGTCATTCCAGTGGTAGCTTCAAGTCATCTCTTTTCTTTTAGGTTCTATAAAAGATGTTTTCTATGTCCCTTATGCATGATTTGTTAAAATCAAATGTCCATGAAGTAACTATATATAATATAAATAGCTTTGCATTATAATACTAGTTGAGGTTTTGTGTACTTACATCAAGAGGTGGGATATTGTCAGTTATGTGGTAGTTTAGAGTCGTACTATTAATTCTAGGCATATTTTTTTGTTTGCCACTTACATATAATGTTTTCAAATCAAATGTCTAGGAAGTAGCATTATATATGGCTAGAATCAACTACTTTGTTGTATAATGTTATATTCAAGCTCATGATTTTAGTTGTATCTCAAACCTCTCAGGTTCAGTGTGTGTGTGTGATTCAACACTTTTCTTATATTAAAATTCACTCGAAATAATTAATTCTTCTCAATAAACCCACCCATAAATTCTCTAGTCGTTATGACTCTTCAATTATATTTTGGGTGCTCCAAATGAACCATTTTATTTGGAGACTTAGTATCCAATAATTGTTGAATAAGACTTGGTTGTTTGTTTGTCAATTTGAGGGGATACACCCATCTATAAAAGGAATAAATCTAAGCCATATCTAACACACCAAACATTAGAAATAAGTGGATGTTGTGTGCGAACATTACTCTTGTTGTGTGCTTTTAATTATTTTTGTATGTGGCTTTATTGTTGGCTACTTCTTCACCTACTCCAAGCTTGTTCTTCCCCATTCTTCTCCACCCAATATTGTGCATTTGAGAGTATCTCATGTGATTTATTTGTTGGCTAAATTTATTATTATCAAACCCTTTGTTTTTATGATGACAAACATTTCATTCTTGTGGATCTAACTTGTTATTTTAGTGTTTCAGGGAAAAACAAATAAGGCAGTGGATAGCTGAAAATATACACAAATTGGAAGATCAACATGCTTAGATTGCTTTTATTTTTATGATTGTACTCAATGTAAAAACTTGTACAATTATATAATGTAAAAGTAATTAGAATTCATGTAAATCAAGTGTTAGATCTTCCCTATCCACTCACAACACTTAGATATATCCTCCCCTAAGATATAAGCACAATTACACATTGATACACACACTTAGTAGATCAACACATTGAACCAGGGATTTTCTCGGTCGACAAATTCCTCGACCGAGACACTCTCGGTCGACAAAGTTCTCGACCGAGAATAGACCCTCCTAGCCATTAGACTGAGTTAGTAAAGTAGTTGGGAGTTGGAATCAAATGTTACAACACATTGACCTCAACCTCCCATTCGGTTAACAAAAAGCTCAACCGAGACAATCTCGGTCGACAAACTTCTCGACTGAGAGAAGTTCTGGAACTGCACTTTTCAGCAATAAACAACTAGCCATTGCAATGTAATTAGTGGACACCTAACAGCTAGTTGAGCACTAAGAACACCCTAGAAAGTGTCTAGAACATACCTAAGCACTAGTAGGTCATTCCTATAAATAGGACATGCCTTAGGACACCCAAAGCATAACTTGTGCATACAATTACACTTGAGATTCATTCTTAGTGAGCAACAAGCTGAGCTACACTTGCAATCTATTTCTTTGAGCTCTACATTAGTGTTATATAGCCTAGTATCTCCTAGAAACCACACTATCACGTTCATCCACAGTGGATAGGAGATTAATACACTTGATATAGGATCAAAGCATTGTACTCATTGGTAACAAATGTTTTTCTTCCAATCTTATTCCTTTGTTATTGTATTTTGTTCTCCTTGACCACTCCTAGGTTGGAGGCTGTTGAAAGGAGGTTCTTAGAGCTACTTCTTGATGGAGAAGGCTTCTTCAATGGGTGGATCTACTTTAGGGAGGTGAAGGCTACTTTGTGGAGTTGAAGTTACTTTAGAAGGCTGCCTCAAGGACTGAAGCTACTTTGGGTGAAGGCTACTTCAAGGGTGAGCTTGGAGTTACTTTATAAGGCTACTTCTAGGAGGATTGAGGCTACTTCAAGGGTGTAGAGTAAGGTGTTTGTATTTTATGTAACATCCTTGTGAGGTAATAAAATTAATCACTTTCAAAATCCCAGTTGGAAACAATCGGGTAGTGGACTGACTACCTTAGATTTCTAAGGTAGGAACCACTCTACATCCTTGTGTCTTCCTTGTTTTCTCCTACTTCTTGTCCAAGTATTTAATTGTTTTCAATTAACTTTAAAAACACCAAAAAGCTCTATTCACCCCTCCTCTAGACTTTTTAATTGGTATCAGAGAAGGTCTTCAAGGAGCCTTAATAGGTCTTGAAGAATGGGGGACGGTGTGCTCAACCACCTGAACTTGGAGGGAACCTATGTAGCTTGTCCACCACCGTTCGATGGAAACAACTACAACTATTGGAAGAGAAGGATGTAATTCTATTTTCAAGGCATCCGTTGGGAACTTTGGAGAATGGTGTCTACTCCATACATGCTTCTAGAAACTGAGTATGTTACATGGGATGCCAATACCATAAAGCAAGCTCAACTTAATGCCAAGGCTGTAAGTATTTTATATTGTTCTATATCAGTAAGTGAATTCAATAGAATTTGTTCATGTGGATCTGCATATGACATGTAGCATATACTTTCTATTACACATGAAGGAACTGTACAAGTTAAAAATTCTAAGATTAGTATGATTAAACAAAAGTTTGAACAATTTCATATGGAACTAAATGAGTCTATTAGTGAAATGTATGCAAGATTTTCTACTATCATTAACGGTTTGAGTGCATTAGGAAAATTCATAAGTGAAGAAGATCAAGTGTCCAAGATTCTTAGGTGTTTTCCACCAAAGTACAAACCAAAGGTGATAGCTATTGAAGAAGCAAATGATCTCACAAGATTGAGGATGGTACAACTCATTGGAAACTTGGAGACACATGAGGTCACCCTTGAAGAAGAAGAAAAATTGGCGGCTGAACACAAAAAGGAGAAAAGAAAGGACATTACATTCAAGGCATCAACCAAAATTAGTCATGACACAAGTGAAGAAGATAGTGAAGAAGAAACTCTCATTGTAAATCGTAAGAAGTATAGAAGATTTCAAACTAACAAAACTTCTAGTATTTCTTCTTCCTCTAGGTGCTTTGAATGTGGAAAAAGGGGACATTTAAAAAAGGATTGTCCCAAAGTCAAGAAAGGAAAGAAATCATATGGTTGATTATAGTGTCCTCGACACTTATGCACCAATGGTCCTCATAAAGCCCATAGCCTCAACATTAACTGAAAACTCACACTAAATACTCAAAGTGCATGGACCTGCTTACCTGAGGTTGAGGAGGTACACTAATAAATGTTTGAGTCCTGATCAGTCCTAATTATCTTGTCCAACATATAAGTATATTAATTATCATGGCTGAGCCTAGGGTTTTAGGGTTTTTAATGAATCATGGAATGTAGGTTGAGAATCTGGGTCTAAATCCTTAACCATTCAATAGGTCTTAAAACACTGATAAAAAACAATATATTGATCATCCACATCTGAGCTCTAGATCATTTTCTACATTTTATTGAAGATCAGACTAAAACTAACCAATCAGAAAGGAGAGAAAATGATTTAAAACTTTCTTGGAAATTGATTAAATGAAATCACGTGGAAAGACTATGCCATGTCATCATGGACTAAACTTTGTATGTCTGATAGGACATTTATGGTCATTACATCATTTTAAAGCATGCATGATTTATATCCATAATAGTACACTCAAAACTCAAAAATATCCATGGGGCATAACATATAAATGCACATTGTGAGGGAAAAAATGTAACTAGTTCATCTAGCTTCTTCTCTATCAGCCATGGCGGGCTGCTCTTCCTGGGTGATGAATCTCTGGAACAATACTTGAGAGTATCAATGATATTGTGAAAATGACCATCTCAAGGAAATCTCCATGTCATATCAGAATTGGAGAGCCTTTGACGAGGTTCCTGGAAGTAGTGGAGCTCTAGGTATATGCCACCACCATGGTTATACGAACTAAGGTAGTGAAAACCATGAACAGAGTACATCATTTGAAATCAAGGGGTTGGCATCTCTGTTGTGACCTAGTGAACTATGGGAAGAATCCCCATGATGAAACAACCACCAATGACCTGAAACCCACCCCAGATCATGAGGTACAAAGCGACAAACCCAAAACACGGCTGTGAATCACAGTAAGCAGAGCTATGAGCTCAAAATAAAAAAATCATTGCTATCTAACTGAAAAGCAGAAACTGAGTGTGGGTATGTATTCAACATGATCTAACAAAGTCAGGGAATGAATTTCTTGGCCTTACTGTGGCTGAGAGTCTTGGCTAGTAGTGAATTCTAATAGCATGAAACTGGGTTTGTGGCTGGAGAAGATGGGTAAAACGTGATACCCATAAACATGTCTAGAAGCCAGATATGTGTATAAGGATGCTTACTGGAGATTTAATTAGACTGAGATGGTCGGTTATGCTAGGTCGAGCTCATCATCGCCGTCAGGGATGCTTGAGTCTACGACAACTCCTTGGGTAGTCTCAAACCAAATTGGAGGTGGAGGAGTGTTGCGGAGATCCATGCGATGCTCCAGGTTTTCCTGGATGTTGGTCTGCTTCAGTGTGGTGTTGTGGGGATGGCGGCAGTGCAATTGAAGAAGAAGACCAGTTGGACATTTCTCATAGGGATAGATATAGGGGTGATGTTAGGGTTCCCTAAGCTCGGGATTGTCTCCCGAAGATAAAGGTGTCCAAAACCATCAAAGAGATTGTGCGTACAGGGAGTTATCCAGGGGCGAGGAGTTTGGGAGCCGTTCCCTCCTCCACGTGGACTCCTACGTGAGGTAGGAGACAAGGCAACAACTCTGAAAAGAAGCTGGGTTCCTCAAAGCAACACGTGACAGGATGCACTAAGCCTATTTTGGGGTGATCCTTGGATAACCGTGTGTATTCTTACACAATTAAGATGCAAATTTACATTATCTCCTCATTAATTCCTAATATCATTTGGAGCAAGTAGGATTATCTAAATCCAACCAAATTAGGTAGGAAATCCAATTCAACCATGAGGAATTCAATTATCCAATTAGATTTCTGAATGATTTGGGGAAACATGTGTTTTACATTATTAGCTACTTAAGGTAATTAACACATTAATAATTATTGAAAAGGAATTGTATTACCAAAATCTGAGGGAAGCTCTATTATTCTATTATCTACTCATATATCAAAAAGTAAGATATATTAGACATGAATATGGGTTCAAAATATCATTCAACCCTAACTAGTCACCATTACATAATTATGGTTAGGTTTGTGAGCATTGACTAACATTGATGTGAATAAACGTTGATGCATTGTGTATATGAGTCACATGATATCTTTGCATTGTATTAACTCATTTTGTCATATTAACTGAGCATGGTCTCAACTTAAGTCCAAAAATGAAAAATGAATTCTTTCAACTTAGGTTTTCACCTCTATTAAATACAAAGAATTTTTGGGACTATGTTTGAGGGTCGTTACAACCTACCCACCTTATAGAAATTTTTTCCTCGAAATTTTCATGTCATCTTAAGGTACTACCCACCTTAGAGTTTCACATATTATGTGCATGTTAATTCTCTAATATCATCTTAGAGTCTCATTAGCATACTTAAGACATGACTTACTCATAGTTAATATATTTTCATGAGAACTTGTTTAACTTAACATGGTTTCATATTAGACATGATTTTTACTTGAGTTGATATAGTCACTCTCTTGATTACACCCACAATGATCATAAGTATGATTAAGGCTCACATAAAGCTCTCATAGAGCTCATAAGGCCAATTAAGGCTCACATAAGGCTAGTTCAGGCTCACATAATGCTCCCACAGAGCTAATAAGGCCAATTAAGGCTCACATAAGGCTAGTGAAGGCTCACATAATGCTCCCACAGAGCTCATAAGGCCATTTAAGGCCCACATAACATGATGGAGAGGAAAATATCAACTTAACATGATTTCTTATACTTAAACATGATTTTCATAATTTCATAATTCATAAGCATGGAAGTAATACATGATGTTCAATTCGAACACATTATCATAACATAGTAGATGACATTGTTTAGTAGCATGTGCATGATTTTTTTTGTATCCATGTCAAATTATCTATCCTTTGTATGCATGATTGATCAAACAATTAGGTTTAGGTGACTATATGTCTCAAACTTTAATGTCAACTCTTATTTTCTATGTCCCTTTTAGATACATGACAGTCAATCATATATTCATAGGTGACATGTCTTATCATACTTATCTTAGCACCTCCCTCATGCACATGTCCCATACCACATGCACTTGAAAAGACTTGACAAGTATGATTATGCACATAATGTTCTCTCTACAAAACCCCTTGAGACTGTGTCCCATACCACAAGCACGTGGGAAGAAGAGAGAGCATGCTATGTACAATTTTAGAGTTAACACAAAAATATAAAACATCTAGGCACATAACCCTAACCTTATCTAACTTATGTCTTCTGGATAGACCTCTACTTTGGTTTCCCATATCTGGAACTTATTATTCTATACCTAGGGCTTAGAACATGTGGGTCTGGATTTTACATGGTGACCATCTACTTATTCACTATGATACCATTATTGTAACACCCCCTTTAAGAATACATACAACAACAGAATCAACACCCATGTTTTTCATAACATGGGATACTTTATCTCAAAGGAACATTACAATCATTATAATCATGCAAATTAAGTAAAAAATAACAATCCATAGATATTAAACTTGATTATACATTGTTTACAATTGAGTTCTAAAACTAACTAAGATACACATGATTAGACATTATTGAAGACATACATGAAATTTTTCTAAACCCATAAGGATTTTCTATTGCATATGGCACCCCACCATGTCTGTCTTTTGAAAACCTGAATTTATTCCTCGATTTGATCTTCATATGATTTATCCTTAGAGTTGTTCTGTACCTATGAGCATCACGCCCCCAGCCATGCATGCAATAAAAACTACGTTAGAGTAAGTTACATTGAGTATTGTTGTACTATGTAATAACTTGGTAATAAGGAAAATATATGAATCTAACTGAACAACAAATTTAGATTCGCATAACTTAATCTTGGTGGTTGATTATAGTGTCCTCGATACTTATGCACCAATAATGCTCACAAAGCCCATAGTCTCAACATTAACACGATGAGGATAAAAAGAATTGCAACTAATTACATGATTCACCAATTACTTAATAATCCTTTACTTTGAAGAAATTCCACATTTACAATGGCATTATTATCTAAAATAGAACTGGAAAGCATAAGAAACATATAATAACATTGATGCAAGAAGTATTCAAATTGAAGTAAATGGATATGCATATAGTTTAACTTGATCATCATGATAAAATAATCATAAGGAAAACTAAAAACTCATACTAAATACTCAAAGTGCATGGACCCACTTATCTGAGGTTGAGGAGGTACACTAATAAAAGTTTGAGTCCTGATCAATCCTAATTATGTTGTCCAACATATAAGTATATTAATTAGCATGGTTGAGCCTAGGGTTTTATGGTTTTTAATAAATCTGGGAATGTAGGTTGAGAATTTGCGTCTAAATCCTTAACCATTTGATATGTCTCAAAATACTAATAAAAAACCATACATGGATCATCCTCATCTGAGCTCTAGATCATTTTCTACGGTTTATTGAAGATCAGATTAAAACTGACCAATCAAAAAGGAGAGAAAATGATTTAAAACTTTCTTGGAAATTGATTAAATAAAGCCACGTGGAAAGACTATGCCCTCTCATCATGGATTTAACTTTGTATGTCTGACAGGACATTTATGGTCATTACATCATTTTAAAGCATGCGTGATTTATATCCACAATAGTACACTCAAAACCCAAAAATATCCATGGGGTTTAACATATAAATGCACATTGTGAGGGCATGAATGTAACTAGTTCATCTTGCATCTTCTCTATCAGCCAAGGTGGGCTACTCTTCCCGGGTGATGAATCTCCAGAACAGTACTCGAGAGTATCAATGATATTGTGAAAATGACCATCTCAAGGAAATCTCCATGTCATATCAAACTTGGAGAGCCTTTCATGAGGTTCCTGGAAGTAATTGATCTCTAGGTCTATGTCACCACCATGGTTATATGATCTAACGTAGTGAAAACCATGAACAGAGTACATCATTCAAAATCAAGGGGTTGGTATCTCTGTTGTGACCCAGTGAACTAAGGGAAGAATCCCCATGATGAAACAACCACCAATGACCTAAAACCCACCCCCAGATTGTGAGGCACAGAGCAATAAACCCAAAACATGGTTGTGAATCATAGTAAGTAGAGCTATGAGCTCAAAATCAGAAATCATTTCTATTGAACTAAAAAGCAGAAATTGAGTGTGGATATGTATTCCTCATTATTTAACAAAGTCAGTAAATGACTTTCTCAGCATTGTTGTGGTCGAGAGGCTTGGCTGGTGGGAGTTCTAACAACATGATACTAGGGTTAGTGGGTGGAGAATATGGGTAAAGCATGATACCCATAAACATGTCTAGAATCCATATATGTGTATAAGGATGCTTACTGGAGATTTAATTGGACTGGGATGGTCGGTGATGCTAGTTTGAGCTCATCGTCACCTTCAGGGATGCTTCAGTCTACAATGGCTCCTTGGGTGGCCTCAAACCAAATTGGAGGTGGGGGAGTGTTGTGGAGATCCACGAGATGCTTCAGGTATGCCCGGATGTTAGTCTGCTTCAGTGTGGTTTTGTGGGGATGGTGGCCACGCAACTGAAGAAGAAGGCCAGTTGGGTGTTTCTCACAGGGATAGATATAGGGGTGATGTTAGGGTTCCCTTGGCTTGGGATTGTCTCATGAAGATAATGGTATCCAAAACCATCAAAGAGATTGAGCGTACAGGGAGTTATGCTGGGGCGAGGAGTCTGGGAGCCATTCCCTCCTCTGCGCATACTCCTACGCGAGGTAGGGGACAAGGCGTCCCCTACCATATCCTAATCCAACGGGTCTGAAAAGAATCTGGGTTCCTCAAAGCAGCGCGTGACAGGCTGCACTAAGCCAATTATCCCAAACTTTGGGGCGATCCTAGGATAACTGTGAGTATTTTTACACAAACAAGATGCAAATTTACATTATCTCCTCTTTAATTCCTAATATCATTTGGAGCATGTAGGATTATCTAAATCCAACCAAATTAGGTAGTCAAGTCAATTCGGCCTTGAGGAATTCAATTATCCAATTAGATTTCCGAAATGATTTGGCAAAACATGTGTTTTACATTATTAGCTACTAAAGGTAATTAACACTTTAATAATTATTGAAAAGGAATTGTATCACTAAAATCTGAGGGAAGCTCTATTATTCTATTATCTACTCATATACCAAAAAGTAAGATATATTAGACATGAATGTGGGTCCAAACTATCATTCAACCCTAACTAGTTACCATTACATAATTAGGGTTAGGTTTTTGTGCATTGATTGACATTTATGTGAATAAGTGTTGACATTCAAAAGATAAATAATAATTCTTTAAGAAAGATAATGTGATAATGAATTATTTAAAATGAGAAATAATGGTAATAATGAATAAAGGGAAAAATTTTAAAAAAGTAGAACTAATTGGTTAAGACAACTTTAGATTTGTTTTCTTTAGATTTGTTTTGGCTTGGAGGCCAAGTTTCACAAATTTAGGATAATAATATTCACATCTATTTTATTTAAAAAAGAAAAGGTGTTTTTTTCCAAAATATAAAATAAAATCATGAATGACTCCAAAAGTAAAAACTAATGCCAAATTCATACTCTACACATTAAAAATAGTCTTTGAGAGAATTTTCATCTAATTTCGAAAATCTTTCATAAAAAGGTGAAGTTAGGAGAGAGAAAGTGTGTAGAACCTTAAAAATATTAAATAAATGTACAAACAACTTCAACATGAAGAATTCAGGGCAACTTTGTATACAACATACTTAATTTGACTTGTGGGTGAAGTTTCATAAAATTTAGAGAATCTTAGATTCATTAATGCATGAGGAAAGAGAAAATACGATTTGCTAATTTTAATGAAACAAAAGTCTTCAAAAGGGAAATCTAATTTATATTCCAATTCCACATGCTTGAATTAGCTTAGTTGTCAAATTTCAATCAATTTGGAGTATGTTTGCACCTCAAAAAAAGAAAGAGAAAAAGAGAAATTAATGCACCCACACTTTATTCGAATCAGTTTAGGAATTCAATTTATGTGTCACATAGTCGAGTTTATTTTGATTGGGGACATGTGGATTTGGGATGTTAATTTCTTGACTGGACGGATACCAACTCGTCTTCTTCCTCTCGCCAAAATGGAAATAGGCGTCCATCAGATCGATTTTTATTTTTGCAATTTCTCTCTCTGTGGACGATCTTTTCTCTATATTTTTGTTTTGGTGTGCTCCTCTCTTGATTCTGCACCAATCTATCCCAAATTTGTGACCTATCGATGAAGATTCAAGAAACTCCCAAAAGCTTGGGTCCCAAGTTCTCACAGCCAAAGTGAAGTTGCACTGGAACTCAACCATATAAATAGGGGACTATACCCCTAGTTCCGCCGCACCTTACTCCGTCTTCCTCCTCTCCCAATTTTGTTGCTCGTCCTCATTTTGACCATCAGTGATTGGATTTTCAAGCCTGATGTTGCGGTGCTATTTGTAGGGACTCAGTGGAACCAACGTATCAATTGACTCTCAAGGTGAGTTCGTCAGGTCTTCCTCTTGCTTTTTGTGTCTTCATTTTGATGAGTTAGCGCGAACTGTGGATTTTCCCAAATCAAGCCAAGCTTGCTATTTCAAAACAAATACTTTAAATAAAATATAATGGAAGAACTTAAAAAAATGTCATGCATACATTTTAGTAGAAATAGGTTCTTTAACCAAAGTAAAGAGTTGATGTGTGTAACCTGTGAAGGATTGGTAGAACTATAGGGAAATATGGCGATAAAAGATGGAAGCGGAAACAAAAATTTATCAGCCATATTTCCCATAAACTAGTGGATCACGTCTGTGAAGACCCAATCATTACAATCAAATGTTTATAAAATGTATCTAATGTATAAACAATATTTATTACAATCATGCCATGCATCAGAGTCATAGAAGCTTACAAATATGATTAAAAGGTTAAGAATAGACATTAATTCCCATGTATTCTTCAACAGAGGATAACTCTTGCTCGTCTCTTCTAATCCATCTATGTATCACATGTCCATGAGTTCCTAGAGGAACAAAACCACACATGGATCCCATGAAGGGAAAATAACGGGCAACCAGGCTGGCACTAAATTCAGTTATTGAGCTATTTTAACAATAAAGAGTTATGAGATCAATTTTAGGTAAACTTTCTTGGTGTACTATGGGAATAATAAAAAATAGTGTAGTTACCATGCTAGTTTAAAAAAGGTATATGAAGTCAAAGTGGTAACTAGAAAATAGTAATGATATTCTCAAACTAATATCAAGATATCAAAATAAAATGATTTCTCAAAAATGATATTAGATATCAAATTATTCAAAATGAAGAGATTTATCCATTGGCACAATGAATCTAATATTTTGTCTTTTCCTGTGGTTGGGTGCCTAGTGTTCTTCCCTATATGAGAGAACAACACTTTTGTCTATGCGGGTAACAAGTATAGTGGGACCTCTAATTGGCCTTCATCCACTGTGCAAGAATGGGGGATATGACCCGCTAAATCTAGTGAGCCAAAGCTCTTAGAAAATATTTCAATTTTTAATGCAAATATCAAAATTAATTAATATTTCAATTATTCAATGATGTTCAACATTCAATTTCGTCATGGTGACCTTCAACAAGAGGGAAAGGCTAATAATAAAAAATAGGTCACCACTTTTCCAAAAATTATACAAATTAAATGCAAGAGGGAGATAAACAGTTCAATAATAGAAGTGAGAATTTAGTACCTATTTCATATCAAGAATTTCCGATCAAGATGTCCACAAGGACCGAGGATGCCAATTTCTCAAAAAATCTAGCAAGAGAGAATGTACTAGGAAGTCACTTTCATAGTTCTTATTAGGTGAAAATATCATTTTGTCCCTCCATGAGTATAATATCCCATAAATATATTTAGTTGTTACAATGTCCTGTCCTAAAATCATCGAGTTCATTCCTGTTGGTTTCTTAGTATTATTTGTATATGTAGTTACATACAAGATACTAATCATTATCCACTCTCAAGTTCCATGCATTCTTGTGTTTTATGTCTATTATGTAATACACCAATATAAACCATATGCATATACATATTATATGCATATTTTATTGTGAAAATATTTCCTAGGAATTGGTTTCCTTACCATTATAGATTAAAAGGTAGTAACATAATTGGATTCAATTTTCCATGTTTGTTATTAAGTTCAAGGGTCGCAATCTTATATGTATAAGTAGTAAGATACTTTATGTACCATATAATTCCATATCATCCAGTACCAATGGGTATTGCTAATCTTATTTATTATCAATGGGTACATACATATGAGTAATAAATGGGTACAAACATATGGGAAAACTAATATATGTAAAAGAGTACAAACCTTGGATAATCGGAAATAGACAGATATGTGATGATTAGTTTTTGGGTAGACACTAGATTCATCCTAAGATAATCCTCGATATCTCTAATTGGTACCTATCTCAAAAAGGCATCAATGACATATCTGATCCCATCGTTGACTCAGGTTCTTTCCAGAGGGGTATGATTGTTAGGTAGGTACAAGTCATAGTTGTAGACTTTATAAAGGAAGTAGCCACATGTTGCAGGGAGGAGGAAGGGGACAATGGTCATGGTAATTTATGGTGGTGGTTATTTGGTCTATAATTGTGTTGGGGTCTCAGGCTTCAGGTTGACAACAAAGTGGTTAAGATCAAGCAGAGGTGGAGTAGGTTGCAATCAAGGGGTTGGCATGGCATGGTGGTGAGGCTATGTGGCAGAAAGGTCTAACCAGCGGAAGGAATAGGACCAGGATGGTAAGTGTCACACTACAATTTGAAGGAGGTGGCGGCGATGAGGGTTTCTACCCAAGATGCAGGTGAGGGGTAGTGAGAATGGTGGGCATAAGCGGTGGGCAGATACAACGAGAGAGATCAAGTGTGCAACAAGACTTAAGCAAGGAAGGGATATTGCAGATTTGCAAATCCATGCTAGATAAGGTGGCGAGGTCACAAATTCTAATTGGCAGAGGTGGTTTGGTAATTGGTGAGGATGAGTGAAGGGAGGGATGAGGCACCATCATGTTTTGATCCCTTCACTGCTAGAGGAGGGAGAGATAGGGTGATCATCCTTAGATCATCAAGTTCTTTAATTGGTGAGGTTTTGATCTGGTGAGTCCACAAGAAGGAAGAAGAAGGGTTGGCACCATTACTGAGTTTGTAGGTCACTTAGACTCAATATCGGTGGGGTGTTTAGGTTTCATGTAGGAAAGGAGAGGAAGGAGGTAGCATGTGCTCATGAGAGGGTTAATTTCTCTCTATTGTTTCATTGTCAATCTACAAAATGGTGAGGTTTTTGGCTTCCTTTGACGGTTGTTCATCCTCTGATTAGGTAGGGGTTCACAATAGCTTAATTGAACTAAGATTTGATGAGAATGGTAGGAAGGAGGGGAGGGGAGACTCTATGTTGTCCCTCTGATAAGAAGACTATGGTGTCTTGGGTTTAGGGCAAATGAGGGGTTACAGATGGTCAACATGCTTGACCAATTAATACTTTGTATGTTTTTCATTTAATTCCCCACCTGGTTTAGGTACTTATATCTTATAAAATTGTCATCTCTTTATTCTCAAATTTTCAACATATGTTTAACAGTCAATACTCTAGTAATTAAAAATACTAGATCCCTTAACTCATTAGTCTAAGGTGCGCCAAAATATTTATCCTTGCACTTAATCCAACCATTAATATATTTTTAAGTTATTCTAAAGCCAAGAATGTATCCTTGAGTCTAGTATTCTGATTGTGCACCCCACATGGGACAAGTAGATGAAACAAGAACAAATTGCATTGTGTTTCTTAAATTTCAAGATATTTTGGTGAATAGTAAATAAGAATGCAAATCTATCAAAAGAGGATTCCAATTATAGAGAATTATGTATAATAGCTCAAAATTTAAATTTAGTATGAAAATTTGGTTTGTTATAACATCAGTAACTATGAATGGGAGAAAAGGTTGTGAGGCATATACCTAGACCTGGAGCAAGTCTAATGACAATCCTTGTAGAGTTGTGCTTCTTCTTCAATCAGCATAGAGTGTTGTCATTGGTGGACTCCTAGTTTAACACCACAAATGACAGTTGATGGCATCCTCCTAGTGTGGTGGAAACAGCTTCCACACCTCTACGTATTGCACATGGACCAATGGGAACTCTTGTCATTCTTCTTGAATTGACGGGAAGGAGTTCTCCCTCTTGTTGTCAACGTGCTAGCATCAACTTTGTCCCCCTTGGACTATCTATCCCTACTATAGGTAAGATGCCTCTATCTCTCATGCTACCACAATGTTTAGATTGGGAGACTTGTCCTAAGATCCTTGGCCACCCCCCCCCCCCTTATATAGGAGTGGATGGATCAGGGTTTCGATATACCCAGGGACATGAGAAGATTAATTTCATAAATTTTCAGCTATTGCAAATCACAAGTCGTTCAGCTGGACTCCCAATCAGTCATTCAACACTCCGTTCATTCAATTTGAATGTTTTTTTGTTTACAAACATATTGACTTTGGAGGGGAGAGCTCCAAAGAAAAAGATTACTCAAAATTGGGTCACTAAGAAGGATTCTGAAGATGATGATGCAAAAGTCTTTATTGATGCGGTGGATGGTATAATGGAGATGTATCATGTATCTAACTCAAGTATGGAGACTTCTTCATAGTTGGGATAGACTGGCTCAATTGTTATGGAGGCGGTAACTCCTACTCCTTCTCCTGACTCGGGATTGGTCACTAATAGAAGGAAATCGAGATCTATACCAAAAGTTACTCCAAAAAGCTCAACAAGAGCTATTCCATAGTCGTTAAACAAGTATTCCCCGTTGTCTAACTATGATGGTTTTGAACATTCCAAGGAGAAGGTTGATACACCTACAGGTGAGGGGGTACAAGGGGACCTGATTATTCTCCCAAATGGTTGACTCCTTTTCTATTCAATCATGGAATGTGAGAAGGGGGGGGGGTAATAAGATTCCTCACATCCAAGATGAGGTAAATAGAAATAAGGTTGATATATATGTCATTCTTGAATCTAGATTACAGAAGGAAGATACTGCAAGCTTTGTTGGGAACATTTGACTAGATGCTTGCTATATTGATAACTTTGATTACTACTCTTACACCCGTATCCTTGTTATTTGGGTGGATAAAGGTTTGGATGTAAAGTTGATTATGAGTAATGAACAATTGATTCATTGTGATATTTGCAAGGATCTAATTAAGTTTCAATTGTCTATAGTTTATGGGGCTAACCAGGATGATGATAGATCTATTTTATGGAGTTCTCTATCCAATGTCCATTTGCTAAAACCTACAAACCGGTGTGTTAATGGGGACTTTAACACTATGAGATTGGTCAAGGAGAGGATTGGTAAACAACTTCCATCTAATCATAGTATAATGGATTTCAACAAATCTAATTTTGACTCTGACTTAATAGAGCTTGCTACTAAAGGGATGTTCTTCACGTGGGATAGTCATAGTAAGAATGGGAAAAGTACCTTCTCAAGGATTGATTGTATTTTCACTAACATTGGGTTTCTATATAAGTTTCCTTATTGTTGAGGTGAGGTTTGTCTGGCTTTTGTCAATGATGATAAGGTTATTATGCTTCGTCTTGGGTAGGGGAAAAAAGGTGCATCTCCCTTCCATTTCATCAACTCATGGGTTAACCAGGGTTCTTATAAGGAAGTCATCTCTAAGGCATGGTCTAGTTCCAATTATCAGGGGATGCCTATGTTTCGGGTCTACAGAAAGCTTAGTGAGGTGGTTGGTGCTTTGAGAAAAAGGAATAAAGAAACAATGGGAAATTTTACTTCTAAAGTTAGAGAGTTGGAAAGTAAACTCTTAGAGCTACAAAGAGATGTTGATATTGATCCCTGTAATGAATCTAAGCAGAAGGATTTAGCTTTATTGAGGGTTGAGATGCCTAAAGCCTTAAAGGATGAGGAGAGTCTTCTTAGACATAAGAGTAGGGTTCAATGTCTTAAGCTAAGAAATAGGAAATATGCTTTCTTTTATGCTTCCTTAAAGACCAGGAGGGTCAGAAATAACATCAATGTTCTAAAAGATGACAGTGGCGAAAATGTATATGATATGGATGCTATACGGGGAAATATTGAACTCTTTTATGAAAATATTTTCAATAGCACTTCAAAAGATTTTGTGCATTGGAATGAGGGGTGGTCTTTGCCTCATATATCTCAAAAACATTTTGATATGTTAAGAAGTGTGGTGACTAGGAAAGAGGTTCAGGATGTGATGATGAAGATGAATGATGATAAAGCCTCCTGGCCCGATGGTTTTAGTTTTGTATTTTTAAGTCAGTTTGGGATATTATTGGTGAGGAGGTTATCTCGGCTATCTTGAACTTCTTTAGCTTTGGTAAATTGCTGAAGGAGTGCAATAGCACTATGATTACTTCAATTCCAAAGGTTTCTGGTGTTGTTTGTTTGAAGTATTTCAGGACGATATCTCTCTATAATATCATATCCAAGGTAATTACAAAAGTGTTAGATAATAGACTTAAAAATGTCCTTCCTGAGCTGATTGATATCAATCAAGTAGCATTTATTTGAGGGGGGAAGATTGGTGATGCATTTTTGCTTGCAAATGAAGTCCTTAGCACATTTGTTGGAGCTCAGAAGAATATTTGTATTAAGGTTGATTTGACAAAGGCCTATGATATGGTAAGAAGAGATTACATTTTATTTCTTCTGAGGAGAATCTGTTTTCCTAAATGATGGGTTGTTTGGATTCAAGAATCCTATGACTCGGCTTCTTATAGAGTTATGGTAAATGGTTGTCCGACAGATTCCTTCTGGGCCTCCAATGGAGTGAGGTAGGGTGACCCTCTTTCCCCTCATTTATTTGTCATAGTAATGCAGGGACTTTATTCTATCATAAATGTGGAAATGGTTGTAGGTAGATTTAGTCCTATTCAGGCTGGTGATGCTCCTATATCACACATCATATTTACTGCTTATTTTTTGAAGGCTCAAGAGCAGGATGCTAGGTGCATCAAATCTGTTAGGGATAATTTCAGTATGTTTTTTGGTCTGAAGCTAAATAATGACAAGAGTCATATTTTCCTAGGTAAGAATGTTGTTGACCCAAATTTTTCTGCCATTCTGAAGATGGATGTCTCTAATTATCAGCAAGATATCTCAGGGTCCCTTTATTAACTGGAAGGTTCACCAAAGTAATGTGTGCACCTATCATGGACAAATTTAAAATCAAACTAGATGCATTGAATGGTAAGCTCTTATGATAGGATGGTAGATTGGAGCTGATAGTATCTATCTTTCTGCCTACAACATCTTCTGGACTTCTACCTTACCACTACCTAAATCTGTTATTAATATTCTGGAGAAGTTAATGAGAGATTTTTTATGGGATGATACAGAGGATAAGAAGCATATGCATGTTGTCTCTTGGGATCTAATTTGTAGACTTAAAAGAGAAGGAGGTCTAGGCATCCGTCTCATTGAGGATTTGGTTAGAGCGAGACTAGTTAAAAATATATGGAGTATAGCTTCTAATAAGGAGATGTTATGGGTCAAATGGTTGCATGGCAAGTATATCAAAGATGAGTCTATTTGGTCTGTGAAGGCTAGAGTCAACTCGTCTTGGCTCTGGAAAAAATTGCTTGAGAAAAGGGATAAATTACTCAGTGAAACTTCCTTTTGTTTAGGTAATTGTGGTAAGTTTCTTCTCTGGAGAGACCCCTGGGCTAAGGGAAAAAATAGACTCATTAACATTTTAGATACCAATCTTGTTTATAGACTGAGAAAAGGATTGAATTGTAAAGTTTTTTCTTGTGTTGACGGTGGTGATTGGAAAGTCCCTAACTTTAGTGGCGCTCAGCAGCTAAGAGATTTTCTATATGTGCAAATGAAGCCTTCTCAATCTGAAGATTTTATCCTTTTCAAAGGCGAGTGGGACCTAAGTATGAAAGAAAAGTGGGAGTTAGTGAGAACGAAAGGTATGGTGGTAAGATGGGGTACCTGGTCATGGTCAGGGATTCCTAGAAGATGTTCTCTAATCATGTGGAAAAGGTTTTCTTGGAAGGATATCTACCTGTGACTATCTATAGAGAATTGTTTACTCTATAGCCTCCAGATGTGTTTTGTGTGAAGGCCATGATGAAAATTCTTCTCATATCTTTTTCTACTGTGACTATGCTCAATATGTATGGAAGGAGGGGTACTCGGACCAGTTGTGTGGCGAACGTATCATGAAAACAAGATTAACTTAAGTAGAAGTGATCGTTAGCAGCGAAATTATTAAAAATCACTAAAAATTAAAACTTTTTACAATGAGATCCATAGACTAAAAACTCTTTCATAAGGAACCAAAGTATTTCAAATACATTCTGGTTTACTAGTACATTTCTTATACCATTTCTTCTCGAGAGTTACAAACATCAGCTACCCTGTTAGACTATACATAGACAGTACAAAAATCTCGAGACATCAAGCCAAAATCTCATATCAACATTAAACTAACTACTAAATCCTAGGACCTGAGAGTACATAGACGACACATAAGACTCTCTATTTACAAGACTTGATAGCCAGTGTCTCCACCTGAGGATTCACTGCTGTCCTTGCTGCTGTTGTTGTTGTTCTTCACCCGCTGTAGGGTTTCTTCCTCATCTTCAGAGTCTACCTAAAAAGTTGGGTCCCACGGGGGTGAGACAATTGAAAATTTCCCCAGCGAGAGATATAACTCTCTGCCAGAAACATTATTATTGCAAATAAAGGAATGAAACTGAGCACAAGAATCATAAGTATTCAACAACAGCTAAATTATTGACTAAACAATTTAGAGAAGTATTCTCTATTCAAATCATTTCAGCTATATCTTGATAGAGCAGTATGCCATTTATTTAATAAGGAATATGAAGAACATATATAACATTTACCAACTAAAACATACTAACCAATGTATCATCAACCATTGATTCTCGTATTTCATCCCTAAGCAAATACGCTACACGGCTAATTACATTTTACAAACATACTTATGCCGTAAGGAGATGAGGTATACCACTCATACTCCAACCAACCATTGTGAAATCGAAATCGGTACCATACATAGGTCAATAGAAGAGCAGGATTCCCATGACCTCATCTTCCTCAGTCAGTGTGAGGACCAAATGCAGGACATCTTATGTCTCTTCTAAATAGCTTTCCAGGGTATACTGGCAACTTCAATATTAGAGTTACAGTGGCATGATGTACTCTCTTCGCAATCGAAAGATATTATATTTATCTCACATCAATCCGGGATTAAGATCATCGAGAGATTAATGATACATCCATCCTAGACTTCCGGAGATTAGTGATACATCCATCTCGACTTAAATAATGAAGGATTGAGAGATTTAATGTTTACCTCACATCAATTCCTCCATTAGGGCATAAGGATATTCACGCCCATAACCCCCACATACTCAAAAGTATGCCCTCCAGGAGTTCCCATAGGAAGACCTATTTCACCATCACCAAACTACTGACGATGATGGATCTATGGTGAGGGCTCTACATGATACTATTTCACTTGATTAATTAAGTACATTACAATATTCTTTTAGCATCAAACATGTTTTCGAACTTAAGACATTGTAACAGTTGCTACAAAGAATGAGTACTATTTTTATCAAGTTCCTTTCAAAGCTTTATTAGACTTTGGGGTCTCAATCCCTTATCACATCAGGGTATTCTCATCCCTTATCATCTCATCATCATGATTATGAAGCATGGGTGTTCAAACCCTTAATTCATCAAAACACTTGTTACCACTTTATCAGGTAACTTAATGCCTTTAGGTCATCTGATCATTGTAAACATAATAATTGCAGTGCAGGTATTTCACATGGCTCTTAAAGCCCAATAATATCTCTTGTTACCTCTCACTAGGAAACACAACATATTATGGATCACAAGGCCCATAAAGCAAATTCAATGGTAAAGCACCATAGCTCATACATGGCTATGTCCACCATCTCTTGAAACCTGCATAATTAGTGCACATGATAACAATTAAATCAATTACAAATCAGCACTATGCATTGTAAGAGTATCATCACTATTTCCTTATTTGAGCTAAGATTTCCCAATTTATGTCAATTAGGAATACCTAATCTCATTACCCAGATTTGGGTCATGATTATCATAATATTGCCCAAAATTAGGGTTTCATATGTTACAACCCAAGATTAGGGCTCTACATATCTTTATCCTATATCAGTATAGGTTTTCGTATCAAAGTGTCACATACCAGTACATAGTATCACCTTGAATCAGGTTTTACATCTCATCATTGCACTAAGGTTTCATTTTGACCTTAACCATATCTAGAGTTTCACATGACATCACCCTTACTTTAGGGTTTCAAATAATTTCACCCTTGATTAGGGTTTCTCATAACATCATCCTTAATTAGGGTTTACTATTCACATTCAATCAGGGTTTATTATGAAAATTCCCTGAATTAGGGTTTCTCAAGTCCTCACCCTAAATTAGGGTCATACCATTACCAAAGATTAGGGTTTCACCTATCATTTCCCTCAATTAGGGTTAGGGTTCATCAACCTTCCTAATTAGGGTTTCATGATCTCTTATCAAGGATCATACCATAATTACACATTCATTCATGTTGGAAGTATTGAGACTTAACCACTACATAATTATCTTTCATGTAGGAAGTCCTCTCTCTCTCATCCTCTATAAGATGATACTTACTTCAGACTTAATTATATTAGGTCAACTCAACTTGATTAGAGAGTTGACACATGTATTATGTCATTTCTTCCATAATCATCAAGGATTAATCATTCAAGAGGTACTAATCAACCTATCTTATTAAGGGTACAATTACTATAATCACCCTTGGATTACATCATGTAATGATCAATTAAACATTTGACCTTTAATCATCTTAAGTGTCCATACGGTTTTGGTTAATTACTTCCAAACGGTCTTGGTCACTTAGACCCCAAACGGTCTTGACCAATCAGACCTCAAACGGACTTACTTGAAATACCTCCAAATGGTCTAAGACCATTTAGACCTCCAAACGGTCTTGATCAATACTTGAAACCATTTAGCAAAGTAGGTGCTTGAAACCATTTGACAAAGTTGATACTTGAAACCGCTTGACAAAGTTGATACTTGAAACCGTTTGACAAAGTTGATACTTGAAACCATTTGAGTCTCAATCAGTTTGGGATCGTTTGGTCCCAAACGGTCTTGAGACCATTTGGACTCAAACGGTCTTGAGACGGTTTGGTCCAAACCTCCTCAAAATTGATTGGACCAAAAATGGTCTCAACCACTCATATTGATTTAGGGTTTCCAAGATTAATTCCTTCATCAATTGAATCCATGTAATTACTCATCAATTGAACCTAAGCACCATACCTAAATTGAGCTTAATGAATCATCTTTCAATTGATTAGACTTTCAATTGATCATCAATTAGGGTTTTGAACCCAATTGAATTAGGGTTGAAATCGATGAACTTTCAATATTAGTATTTGTGGAACTAATTGCTTTGAAATTATTGGACCATCATTAAAATTGGGCATGACCTGACCCCAAACGGTCTTGAGACCGTTTTCCCATCCCATCATCAATATTTGTGAAGTTCAATTAAGGTTTGCATCATTGGATTGCTCATCAGATTAGCTATTGCTTGCATTTCAATTTGATAACTTTGGGTCTTCAAATACTTCACCATACTCAACCCTAGACCTAAAAAGGGTCTTGGTTGACCTCCAAATGGTCTTGAGACCGTTTGGGTGATCTCCAAATGGTCTTGAAACCGTTTGGGTTAATCAATCCAAAGATTTAATTCATTCAATTGCAAAATCAACACTTAACCCGTTTAGGGTTTCTAATTAGATGATTGTCCATATATTGATTCAATCAATTGGAACTATTAGATCCTCATCCAACAAGTACTAGGGTCCTGACCTCAAACGGTCAACCCATCCAAATGGTCAACCACGCTAAACGGTTTGGAGTTCAATACTCTAAATGGTTTGCAAACCGTTTAGTCTCCAAACGGTTTGGTGAAACCGTTTGGACCAAGATCTTCAAAACTGTTTGCAAGGGAAACTTGTTGGATTGCGTGGCCAAGATGATGTCATCATCATCTACCTTCATTCATTCAAAAGATACTACCATTTTCATGGTAATTACAGCAATGGATCAAGGGAATTTCAAATAGAACAAAACATTCAACAAATAATGGAGAATTGAATGCAATAACAACATTTAAGGGTTTAAGTTATATAACCCGCCTCAAAGTGTGCTTCAAATCTTGGAGCTTCACATCAAAAATGGCGGAGGAAGCTTTTGCAACTCTCCCAAGGCTCTTCTTCAAGCTTTGGAGTGAAAAGATTGGCTAGGATTGAAGATGGAGTGAAATAGAGAAGAAATCATGCATTGTTTTGTAATTTCCACCATGAAATCAAGGCGAAAGAGGATCAAGAAACTTACCAATAGGTTGGGGGTCATCTTCCTGCTGCTCCTAGCTCCCTTGGTCGTTTTTTCAAGCAAAGAGAGGAAGTGGATTCGAAAAAGCCTTTGATTTGGGTTGTAAAAGGTGTTTTTATAAGAAAATCAATGAGAGAGAAAATGCCTTATAAAATTCTTTTAATTCCAAAATTAGTGCCGCCTCTTCCCCCTCAATTCCTTGGCCATGAAGCTATCTTCTCCCACTTGAAAGCTTCTTCATTATATCCAAGAGTTAAAAGAAAAGGAATTAAGCACCTTAAACATATTATACTAATATCCCCTTTTTAGTGGATTTTACTTTTTCTTATAATAATGTGAGTGGAGTCTTCACCTCCTTAGGATATTTCGTTTCCTTTGCAAGGCATAAGGGTGTTCACACTTGAGAAAATTCAACCATGTCGTTTTTGGTTGAAGGCCCTTCTATTATTTTATTTATTTTTGCATTGAATTGAATTAGGGTTTCAATTATGCTTAAATCTTGATTATTTTAATATCAAGATTCTCTCTCCTCTAATATAATTCAAATGAGGCACCCCTCCCATTTTATTTTCTCTACTTGATGACAAGAAATATGGGAGACCCTATAGAAGTGGTATTTTGCATATTGAACCCTAGGTTTTGGGTAAATTACACATTACACCAAAACTAGGTTTTAATGCACAAGGATTGCTCAGCAAGCTTTATCTTGGTGCTCAAGCTTGTGGAAACCATACCACTACATCATTCTCATTCTTATGATGCTTCAACATCTAAGAAACATTTATCATGTAAAATTTGCAAGTTAACCCCTCAACTTGGGTAATTTGCACTTTAGTCCAAAACTAACAAAACAATGTTTCAACATTATTCAAAAAGGACTAAAATTGAAATATAAGTTCCTATTGGGCCTTAATTACTTTCCAAGAAATATGAACAAGCATATAATCAACATTATTAAGCAAAACATATAGGGTTAGAGCATAACCCAGGTCAGGGATGTTACAAGTTGTCTGATATTACTCCCAAATCTTTTGATGACATGCTTCTATTGAAGAAGAATTGGAAGTTTTCTATAGTTTATGCTATATACAGTATTTGGTTTCAAAGAAACAACACAATTTTTAGAGGTTTTTGTAGAAGTCACGATACAGTTTGAGTTTCCTGCAAAAAAGATATAGTTGATTTGTATAGTTACACTACTACAGAAACAACATTCAATGTCGCTTTTCTGGGCGTCGGTTATTTAGGAAACCCAACTCCTATAACATTCAACGTCAGTGATTTAGGAAACCCGACATCTATATTCAAAGACCATCCAGACACGGGTACCTCTTTGTATTCAGCGTTGGCTGGGTAAAACAAAACTGACGCCTAAAATCGCCCGCAAAATCCAATTTTCAAGCAAAAAAAATCGGCCCCAAAGTGTCACATACAACGTCGGTTTTTTAACTGTTAACCAACGCCTATATAAGATGAAAATTTGTGCAAAAAGTTCCAATTTCGGTGTCAGTTATCCTTTGATAACCAACACTGATAATGGTTCCCACCAAATAATTTAGGGTAAAGATTGTCTAATTGGATGTCGATTTTTTAATATCAACCGACGCTTAAGAGTAAAAGGTGTCAGTGTTATAGATAACTGATGCCGTTTACAAATTTAATAGACCAGTATCACCCAATTGTCTTCCCCTTTCTTCTGTTTCATTGTGATAATTTCCTCTGCTGCTCGTCGCTCGCCTAAAATTGCCCGACGACCCCCGCTGCTGCTCGCCGCCGCTGCTGCTGGTGCACCTCTACTTGCCGCCACCACCGTCGTGTCCTCTTTCTCCTGCTGCCACCACCACTATTACTCACCGCTCTGCTCTAGCTTCTCTGCTCTTCTCCTGGTGTCGTTCTGCTCTCCGCTCGCCCTGGTGTCATTTTTCTCACCGCTCGTCGCCTCCTTCTCTGCTCATTGCTCTCACACCGTCGCCGCCGCTCTTCTCCACGCTAGCTCCAAGTAGCCCTAGCCTCTTTTCTTCCTTCTCCCTAGCTCCTTACCAACAAAAAGCACGGCCGTGCTGGGCACAGCCACGGCCGTGTTTGTTGTTGGTAAGGATATGAACAAATCTTTATGTAATGCTTTATGTAAATCCTAGGATACGAACAAATCTTTTGCTTGCATATATTTGTTCTTCTAATCCTAATGCTTGACCTAATTCAGTAAATTTTGATGCATGTTGAAATAAGATTTAAACTTGTCCATTCTAGCATCCTAATTTGATTTGATTAAACCCTAACATTGATGAAACCCTAACATCAATTGTGATGAAACCCTAACATGTACATATCTATTATTGTGTTTGTTGGCCTAGAAACCCATCCAAGATTTACTCATTAGGAGTAAATCTTGGATAGTCCCCAGTTTGGGACTGTTCTTGAACACCTAATCTCACTTAGGATGTAAGTGTATAATGTGTATTGGGTTTTCGAGAAAATTTCGGTAGCATTTCCCTGTTTGTTCTCTAAGTACATATGTACTTAGAGAACAACGGGAAAATGCTGCCAAAATTTTCTTGAAAACCCAATACATATTATACACTTACTAGTGAGATTAGGTGTTAAAGGATGGGATAAGTGGTACACATTTATTATATATAAGAATGACATCACATGTGTTTGTTGGCCTAGAAAGTGAACAATCATTGTTCTTTATATTACTTGTACATTGGTATAAATTAGAATGAACAATCACTAAATTATATACTGTTTGTATGGAGTTCGGCTTCATTGTACCTCCTAATCTGACAATATTTTCCATGTAACGCATCACATTGTAGCCGCAGGCCCAATCGTTATTTTTTATTGGACACTATCAAATGTTACCACCATAGAAATGGTTAATAAATAAAATTATGTACATTGAACTTGAAAATTCTATTGCAATTAAAGAAAATACTGGAATATTGACCTATTGTATCTTACTTTTCTTACTCATCTTTCCTCTAGCCTTTTTGAACTCCTTCATAGCCCTGATACAGACATACATTGAGTTAATTTTATAATCAGTCATGTAATAATCTTAATAATCTAAGTTAACATATTTAAACTTTTACTCATGGGAATAAAGGCACTTTCATTTCATGTCCCACACTTTCTACTTCAACACCGGATGGGTCTAGATAATATACAATTAGCGTGGCTGGGACAAATACCATCAAAATCCAGTGTCTACCTCTAATTGCAAATAAGCCAATACACATTATACACTTACTAGTGAGATTAGGTGTTCAAGGATGGGATAGGTGGTACACATTTATTATATATAAGAATGACATCACATGTATTTGTTAACCGTAGACCCTAACTTGTCCTAATATATAGTTTTTTTCTCTTTGATCATAGAATGGATAGATCATGGATGTCCATTCGCAATCGCTGCACCCTAGAGTTTATATCTGGTCTTGATCAGTTTATTAGATTTGCCGAGGAACATAGGAAAGAACCTGGAGATAGGTTCTACTGTCCATGTAGGCATTGCGGTAACAACTTGAAAGTCAGGTGACGAAATCAAAAGTCATGTCATGTACAAGGGGATTGTACAAGGCTATACATAATGGCACTGGCATGGAGAGATTTCAAACTCGAAACCAGTGGATGTTGATAGCAGTGCTTGGGTGGAAGAATAAATTGCCTCTGATGACGTAGATGTGAACGAACCAGTTCCAGTAGACATCGTTGATGCGATGTTGGATAGTTGTAGGGTAGAGCACAGTGATCCACCTCCTATCTTTAGAAACATTGTGCATGATGCTGAGATACCATTATACACAGGCTGTGCTAAGTTTACGAAGCTTAGCGTTGTGTTGAGATTGTATAAGTTGAAAGCTAACAATAGATGGAGCGACAAAAGCTTCACTTCATTGTTGACTTTGTTGAAAGAAATTCTTCCTGAAGGAAACGAGCTTCCAATCTCAACATACTGGGTAAAGAAATTGTTGTGCCCAATGGGAATGGAGGCCAAGAAGATACACGCATGCCCGAATGATTGTGTATTATTTCAAAAGGACTATGCGGATTTGAAAGATTGTCCAAAATGTGGTGTGTCGCGGTATAAATTGACGACTTTGGGGGAGTCAAAAATTGGTTCTCCTGCCCAGGTGATGTGGTATCTACCTATAATATCACGGTTTCAACGCTTGTTTGTAAATCTGAAAGATGCAAAGAATTTGAGGTGGCATGTAGATGTTAAGAAAAATAATGATGGGATCCTACGACATGTGTCTGATTCCCCACAGTGGTAGAAGATTGATCTATTGTACCCCAAATTTGGTGAAGAAGATAGGAATCTAAGACTTGGGCTTTGTATGTATAGATGGGATGAATCCGTATGGGACATTGAGCAGCCAACATAGCACTTGGCCAGTCATGCTTGTTATATACAATCTTCCTCCCTGGTTGTGTATGAAAAATAAGTACGTTATGCTATCGTTGTTGATATCAGGCCCTAAATAACCCGGAAATGATATCGGTGTTTATCTTGAACCTCTGATTGATGACTTAAAGAATCTTTGGTCTGAAGGTATGATGACCTATGATGCTTCAGGAAGAGAGAAATTTCATTTGCACACTATGTTGTTTTGCACTATTAATGACTTTCTAGCATAGGGGAATTTGTCTGGATATAGTGTCAAAGGAGCTAAAGTGTGTCCTATATGTGAAGAAAACACTGATTCAATAAGACTAAAACATGGCGGCAAGAATGTATATCTTGGTCATCGAAGGTTTCTTTCAAAATTCCATCTGTATTGTAGGAAGCGCAAAGCATTCAATGGATGGAATGATGAACAGAGTGCACCTAAACCTATAGCAGGGGATGTTGTTTATGAAAGAGTAAAAGACATTGTCAATGAATTTGGTAAGAAATCACAATGTAGTTTGGCAACACGGAGTGACATTTCTTCATTCAAGAAGAATTAAATATTTTCAGATCTTCCTTATTGCAGTTCTTTGATAGTCAGGCATTGTATCGATGTAATGCACGTTGAGAAAAATGTCTGTGATAGCATCATTGGTACTCTGTTAAATATACCAGGTAAGACTAAAAATGGGATAAAATCCAGACTGGACCTACGTGAAATGGGAATAAGGTCAGAATTAACAGAATTACGTGAAATGGGTAATAAAAGAATATACTTACCTCTCGCTTGTTACACGTTGTCTAGAAAGTAGAAGAAAGCTTTTTGTGAATGCTTGGTAAATGTTAAGGTGCCACAGGGTTACTCATCCAACATCCCTAGATTGGTATCAATGAAAGATCTGAAGTTGATAGGTCTTAAATCTCATGATTTTCACACTCTAATGCAACAAATATTGCCCGTGGCAATTCGATCTATATTGTCGAAGCATGTAAGGTTTGCAATCAGTAGACTTTGTTTCTTTTTCAACAGTCTATGCAACAAAGTTATTGACCCTAATACTCTTGATAATTTACAAAGAGAAGTGGTTGTTACCTTATGTCAGCTTGAGATGTATTTCCCCCTTCATTCTTTGATATCATGGTACACCTTGTTGTCCACTTGACTAGGGAAGTGAAAATGTTGGGACCAGTTTTCTTGCATTGGATGTATCCCTTTGAATGATACATGAGCATTTTTAAAGGTGATGTTCAAAACCGTTATCGGCCTGAAGGGAGTATTATTGAAGGTTATGTGGTGAGAGAGGTTATGGAATTTTGCAATGACTTTCTGAGTGGTAATAACACTCCTGTTAATGACAAAAATATTGAGGAGGGAAAATGAATTTTGGGATCATGGGTGAAAGTAATCAGCCGTGAGCAGTTGGAACAAGGTCACTTGTATATTTTACACAACATGGATGAAGTGAGTGTTTATATCGAGGAACATACCAATTTCATCAAGAGACAAAATCCTCGAACAAGTTCAATGTGGCTTGCTAGAGAGCATAACAAGACTTTTACTAAGTGGTTTGAAGATAAAGTCTTACATCAACTATCTCAAACACCAAATGATATTACGGAAACTATCAAATGCCTCACCTTTAAACCAAAACTGAATGTTATGTCTTATGAAGGGCTTGACATTAATGGGTTCACATATTACACAAAGTGCCAAGATGATAAGAGTGTCGTCCAAAACAGTGGGGTCACTCTTCAAGCGTCGACTATGTATTTTGCAAGTGCAAAGGATAAGAGTCCACGTGAAGCTAATGTCATATTACGGTGTCATTGAAGACATACGGGAGTTTGACTACATAGATTTCATAATTCTTCTCTTTAAATGTAATTGGGTTGATAACATCAAAGGAGTTATAGTGGATGAATTGGGTTTCACTTTAGTGAACTTTGAAAAGATTGGCGAGAAGGGTGAACCATTCATATTGGCATCACAGGTGAAACAAATATTCTATATCGATGACCTTGCAAATGATAAATGGTCGGTTGTTCTTCATGGTAAAAGACAGTTCATTGAAGATCCTATAGATGAAGAAGAGTACTATGATAAATATGATGACTCGAGTCCATTCTCACTTGGGTTGCCAACTCCACAAAATATTGAAGCTAATGATGACTTATATGTGCGCGGAGATCACAATGAAGGATTGTTAATTGATAAAAGATCACAATTTTAGAGGCATGCATGTTTATATTTTTTATTGAAGCTAAATGTTTGCTTTTTTAATATCAATATCATTTTCAGATTTGATGTTTCATTATCTTCTAGTTAATACAAATGCTAAATGTTTGCCTTTTTAATGACATTTTCAGATGGATGACCATGATGAACATGATGTCCATGATGAGCATGAAGTCCATGATGAGCATGCTGTCCATGATGAGCATGGAGAGGATATCAATGTAAGTTCTAAAAACATATCTTGTATTTCTATAAAATTTATTATCTTCTAGTTATGTCATATATCCTATATTTCTATATTGGGCTAATTCAGTGTGTTTATTTTTGTCAAATTTTAGGTTGATGTACCCACTGAAGCACTGGAGGAACTTGATGTGCATTGCCAAAAACTTAACAAGAAAAGGGGCATCACTCTGTTGAAGAAGTTAATAGCGCTAAGTGGCAGTGGATCCAGATTGGCTATGGAGTTTGATAATGGAGGAATTGCAATTGGAGTGAACCAGAATAATTTTATAAACTATCTTGGGGTTGTCACTCGAAGCCATTGTGGTGTTAAGTATGATAATTGGCATAAAGTTCCTCAGGCAAAGAAAGACATGATATGGAAGGATTTATGCGTGAGTTATTATTATTTGCAATTCTATTTTGTAGATTACAAATTCTATTATTTGCAATTCTATTTTTGGATACTAGTTAATAGCAATTTTATTTTACAGAATCTATTGGCATTGGATGAGAAGATGCATTGTAAAAGCATGTTGCAATGCGCTGAAAAGATCCTAAGGAACTATAGGACAAATCTCAATAGAGAATACATAAAAGATGGTGATAAGAAGAACAACTCAACACTTGAACATTGGAACTTCTTGGACAAAGAAGATTGGGACTTGTTCGTTGCTTCAAGAAAATCTAAAGAATTCAAGGTATTAAGTGAGGTGCAAAAAGCAAGGCGTGCACTGAATGTGCATGACCACACTATAGGTCCAAAGGGATATGCAAGCATTCACCAAAGACTATAGGCGGAGTCTTCTGCTACTCAGGAGTCCTCTACTACATCTGCCACACCCATACATCGCCATGATGTCTGGATAGCTGGGAGACAAAACAAGAAGGGTGAAATAAAGAAGCCTGTAACTGCCGAGGCGGCTGCGAAAATGGTAAAATACAACTCTTAGAGCAATCATTTTAATATTTATTATTTGTGGTGCTAACTTACCAATTTCTGTTGATGGTGATTAGCGGGAGCTGCACGAGCAGAGGAAACAAGGCACGTTCATCCCTCAGGGCACAAGGGATGAATTGACAATTACTCTGGGTAACCCAGAGCATCCGGGATGTGTTAGGGGTGCTGGCGCTGGTGTGGGCATCAAAGCATTCTTTGGGCCATCCCAGCACAAACCCAGAGCGGGACTTTCACAAGAAGAGGTAACTTATTCTTTTTTAAGAATGTTACTACAAAAGGGAATTCAATAATAAGAAGCTAATGTTTCTTTTATCCATGTATAGGAGAATAAAAGAGTCTAGGATCTAGTTTCTAAGAAAGTCGAGGATATAATGCAGTGGTGGTAGGCATCTTAGGATTCCAATCAGCCTGTGGCAACCCACACTTCTCCTGATGCACAGTCTGCAAGTAATCCTGTAGATCCACCACCTATCACGTCTATTGTAAGTATTGTTTATGACATTGTAGCTAGTCTTTTCAAGATGATATGTTTTCCAGACGATATGTATATATGTATAACATTCTTTACATAAATTTGTAGGCATTGAAGTCATGCCACTTAAGAAAGCATGACTATGTTGTTGCAGAGGCACAGGCTTACCCGTCTCTTCCTGGGGCAACGTTTCACGGGACTCCAATGCCACAGGGCTACGTTCGTGTAAGCCTGATATATGTATTACCCGATTGGAGGGAAACTACATTGCCATATGCCCACCCGGATATTGATACACTTGTTGAGGCAGAAGGCGGGGTGATATTGTGGCCCAAAGCAGATGTCGTCTACACTACTAAAATTGTAAGATAAATTTACATTACTTTAGATTGTTAATGTGTATGTATGAGGTCAATTGATCTGAAATTATATATACAGGTTAAAAAGAAGACACCCAGAGCATCTAGGCCTCCACCTCCACTTCCTGCATTACCAAGTTGGGTTCCAACTGACCTAAAATACCCGTTAGGTCCTACTTGTAGGGGAATAACATGTTGGCTATGGGAACATAATATACATTGCCCTATAATTGTTTCTTTAGAAGCAAATTATTCAGGTCAATCATATGAAAACTCTTTATTTATACAAGATATTATTGAGCTATTTATATATGATTGGCTGAATACATCAATGATAGAGACATGGATAAGGTGAGATCTTGTTTATACATCCATATACCTTGTGTAAGATCCGGTGATATGGTTTCTTATATATTAATGCATATGTAATACATGTTTTGCAGCTACTTAGTTGAAAATTAATGTAAACAATTTGCATTTGACCATGTGGGATTTTTGATTCCATCATTGATTAGTATGGTAGCTAAAGACCCTGATAGTGTTCAACAATATTGTATAGATGCTTTTACAATTTTCGGTCAGCAAAAGAAGATGATATTAATAGCTTCATTCAATGTCAAGTAAGTTTACTTTACTTATAATTTGGACTTAAGAAAATTACATTTTTATTGTGGATTTTGAGTTATTAATTTTTAACTTTTTTACCCATAGCTGTAGGCATTGGGAGTTACTAGTTATTCTCCCCGGGATGTTCACTGTTTATTATCTAGATCCTGTGGGGAGTACATTGAATACTAAAATTGGACACGTAATGAGATTGTCATTATTCTGGTGAGAAATATTTTATTTTTATATCTATTAACATATGTTATTACATTACTATTTAATTATGCAATTTACTGTGTTACATTAACATGTAGGGGTTTAGATGCATTCAAAAAGGCTGGAGGAAAGGTCCCCAGGAAAAAGAACCAGCCAATAATTTGGGAAAACGTGAAAGTAAGTTCCCGACTCCAATGTATATATTATTTAGGTGAATTGTGCTTAGTTGTATTTTTTAATATTTTGTATGTTTCAATTTATAGTGTGCTACATAAGACAACGGTTGGGCATGCACATACTATGTGATGTGATTTATGCAGATGATTATCCAATATGTCGCATTGGCCATCGATACATGAGGTATTATATATAGTGTCATTAGTTAGTATGAAATATATCAATCTTATTTTTATATTATTACTTATATATATACATCATTCTCTTTTCATGTGTTTAAAACTGATAACACTATAGGTAAACGCTTAAAAGATGTACATGCTCCATATACGATGGAAGTATTAAATGAAGTAAGAGAAGAATGGGCAAGAGCCATACAAATAGTGGGGACTGTAAAATATAATTGGGATGCTGATAGCGATGTTGAATGATATTTTGTAAATGAATATTTCTAAATGTTTATACATGTCTGAATGTTTCTAAATGTATTTGAATGTTTCTACATGTATGAATGTGAGAATTGAATTGATGTCTGAATGTATCTACTTGTATGAAAACTATATTTGTTGATTTTGCAGGTTTGTGGCCTGTTTGTTGGCTGATATCAATAGATGTCGTAAACCTGCAGTTCAGAAAACTAAACTGCAGGTTCTCATCATGTTGACCAGCCACAGCAGGCCTGCAAACTGATAAGAAAAAAAAATTAAAACATAGGCGTCGGTTATTTATAGAAAATTGTCATCAAAGGCTTACAACGTCAGTTACTGGATAAAAACTGCCACCTAATGTGACAAATAACCCGACCATGCAGGAAAGCACGACCGTGGTGGAAATGGCGTCGGATATTCGTATAACACCGAAACCTATAGTACTAAACACGGTCATGCAGGGAAGCACGGCCGTGGCATCTGGGAATATGGCGTTGGTTTTTTAGTTGCAAACCGACGCAGATAGTGTCCTAGATGGCGCCCTTTTTGTGGCGCGAAGCCTTTTGGCGTCGGCTTACTAGTTATTCTCCGACTCTTATCGGTGCCCTGCTGGCGCATTTTCGGTGGCGCGAAGCCTTTTGGCATCAGTTATCCAACCGACGCCGAAGAGTTCGACCTTTAGCGGTGCTCACATAGGCGTCACTATAGAACGGTCGCTAAAAGGGCATAAACAACCGACGCCAAAGGCCTGTTCTGTAGTAGTGTTAGTTTTCCCCCTTTTTTTCTTTGCTCTTTGCTTTGGCCTTATTCCCTGTAAAGTTATTTGTATGTGTGGTCCCACCCTATAGCCATTGAACTTTATCATTCTAGTAAAGCGGCATGACACCCTAAGTTCACAAAAAAAAACATATTGGCTTTCAATGGGACAATCAATGAACAACATGTATCAACATCAAGCCTTGATCCAATCTTACTGATCATCCAGTTGGTCGACTGAACTTCTCAGTCAGTTGACTGGACACTCCACTCGGTCAACTCACATTCTGAGTCGGTCAAATGGACACTCCAGTCAGCCAACTATCAACTAAATTACCCAAAAACTTCAGTAATCAAGTCAACCTTATTCATGAGTAAACTCCTATTTTAGGTTCATCCTATGTTTGTGACTCTATTGGTCCCAAATTAAATTGGTAGTGAATGTCCATAACTAAATTATGACATCAAAAATAGATATTGGTATCTAGTGACACATCATTGCTACCCAAGTAATTGGTAATTTGGAGAAAAACTTTAACCTACAATCAGTGTTTAGTGTTATAGTGATAGTATACTTCCCTTGTCTCTGAAATCCAAATTGAATTCGAGGCATGGAATCATCATCCTCTTATTATTCATTCCATGTTCCTTGCACTAGAGAAGACTGTCTAAGATGCATGTGAGCTCACATATCATATATTGATTTACATGAGTATGGCCATACGTTTCTCAGTCTAGCTTAACAAGTGGCCAAGATATCAACTTTAGTAGGAGGGACAATCCCGTCTACATCAGTCATAGTCAATCCCCATCTGTCAAATCAGACTCAAACATCACTTGTATGGTAACCCTTATTCAGGGTCACGTTGGATGGTGTCAAAGTACATCAAACAACATGTGATGAGTGCATTGATTTCATGTCTAAGAACTACAATCACCACTATCACTATGAGAGTTGAATCTGACTACCATTCAATGGTTCCCATGTATCACTCTCAAGGTGTGTCTGTCTGGTACACTTTCTCTAACAAGTACCTATGTGTATGGCTTGATATCACATATCATAAAAAATGATATTCTATTATCAGTCAATATACATTCTAGTCTTATGTATTATTATTGTCTATGTTGTTTCCACAATAATATCTGACTAAGGACATAATAAGAATGTGTACACTCTTATAATACATATGATCTCATTGTTCAGATCCTAAACCTGAAGACATATGTCATCAAGTAAGATCATTCTTTAGACATCTATTATGTTACAACATCACTAATAATTGAAGAAACATATAGATAAAAGATTTCCTTTATTATTAATAAGATATATTATATGATGCCTCATTACAATCATCTTATGACTTACTCTCTGGGTGTACATACCAATAGACTCCCACTTACACATGGAGCCAATCACCCATGAAATGAATCCCAAATGATTTAATATGACCTTCGTGCTTCTTCTATGAAAGTGCTTTTGTCAGGGGGTCAGCAACATTGGTTTCAGTTGGTACTCTGTAAATCTTTACATCTCCTAGTTGTACAATCTATCATATGATATGGAACCTCCATTTTATGCATTTAGAATGTTGATGCGATCTTGATTCATTAACTTGTGCAATAGCTCCAATGTTATCATAGTGCAACTCTTCTACATTTCTAATGCTTGGAACCACCCCAAGCTCAGTGACAAACTTCTTGATACAAACAACTATTTTTGTTGCATTGGATGCAAACAATGTACTCGGCCTCTGATGTAAAATTCACAATTGTTTCTTACTTGAAATTCTTCCAACTTATAAGTCCATTGTTTAGGTAGAACACAAAAATAAGATTGTGATCTTAAGTCATCTTTGTCAATTTGAAAGCTTGCATCAGTGCCACCTTTTACCACCAACTATTCCTCACTACTGTAGATAAGAAATGGATCCTTAGTTCTTATCAAGTACTTAAGGATGTTCTTTACGGCAGTCTAGTGACCTTCCTCGGGATCTGACCGGTATCTGCTCGTCATGCTTAGGGCATACGAGACATTAGGATGAGTACGTAACATTGCATACATGATATAATCAATTGTAGATACATATGGAATCTTACTCATGTGATCCCTCTCTTTACAAGAATTAGGACATTGAGCTCTAGCGATACTAATACCATGAGACATACGTAAGTTTTCTCTCATTGAGTTCTCCTTGTTGAACCATTTTGAACTTTGTCAATGTATGTGATCTATCTTAGGCTAAAATGCCTTCTAGATCTATCTCTATAGATCTTGATTCCTAAGATATAGGTTGCTTCGCTTAAGTCCTTCATACAGAATTATTTTCCAGCCAGGTTTTTACTACTTGTAGGGATGTTATTCCTCATCAATATTATGTCATCTACATACAATATGAGGAATACAATCATGATCCCACTAACGTTCTTGTAAACTCATGATTAATCTTCATTTTGACTTAAGCAAAACTGTTTGACTATTTCATCAAATCAAATATTCCAGCTCTGAGATGCTTGCTTCAATCCATAGATTGACCGTTGTAGCTTACATACTTTATTGACTTCCTTTAGATTTATAAAACCCTCAGGTTGTGTCATGTACACACCCTCCAGTAGAATCTCATTAAGGAATGTGGTTTTAACATCCATTTGCCAAATCACATAGTCATAATAAGTTGCACTGACAAGCATGATCTTGGTGCATTTAACCATGTCAATTGGAGAAAATTTTCATAACACCTTGAACTTGAGTTTCCCTTGTCGGTCATAGAGGAAGCACTTTAATTTCCCTTTCCAATCATAGAGGAAGCACTTGAGCATTCTAGAAGACATCGTGATCCCAAAATTTCCCTTGTCGGTCATAAAGGAAGCACTTGAGTTTCCTACGACAGCCGATGCTCATTCTCTCCTACTTCCGAGTAGGCCATGAAGGCATCCCTATTGCCACTAATGTGGCATGTAGTCATGGATTTGATGATCCAATCATGATGTTGAAATGATTCTATGTTGACCAGGATGATGAATGCCATAAACACATATCACAATGTTGGTTATTGGTTTCTTAGATTCCCAGACTGCTTACTTCTTCCTATTCTGAATTTAGGAGATATGTGACCATGTCTACCACAAACATAACCAAAAGCATTCTTCTTAATGTCTTTTTTGCCTTTGTTTTTAATGTTATGTCTTTTCCCTTTATTATTCTTCCAATGATTTTTAGATTATTATTATTTTTCTTAACTTCATTGTTAACAAAATTCACATTAGACAATAATTCTTTATTCAAGTTAGATATTTCCCTAATTTGATTTAGATCTTCAAGCCAGATGTGTATTATTAATTCATCCAACAACATAGTCTTTCTTTTGTGATTTAAGTTGTTCTTGTAGTGTTTCCAATAACTAGGAAATTATTTGATTAAAGATCTAACAATGAAAAACTAAGGAACATCTAACAAAGAACCTTAGAAACAAAAACTAAGACCAAGAACCTTTGATGGTGTTTTTATATGTTATGCTCAAAATAGTACTAGATACAAATTCTAATTCTTAGAAGGAAAAATAGTATTGTAGAACTAAATATTATTGTTGAATATAAACATTCAATAATTCTTAGAGCATATAATACCTATGAAAACTCATGTGGAAACATTTTCTAATCATTTGAATGAAGCATTATAGTATATACAAAGTACATACAATACTAATGATCTCTTAGAACATGATGATTTAGAACATAGAAAATCCAATAGGATAAAAAAGAAAAATAATCTTGGTGATGATTGTTACTCCTTTAATAAAGATAATGATCCTCAATCTTACTATGATGCCATTAATTCATATGATTCCTCCTTACGGAAGGAAACAATAATAGTGAGATTGACTCCATATTATCTGATAACACACATGAGTTCATGGATCCTCAATGAGGTATCAAGCCATATGATAGAAAAGGATATTAAAAAAGAACTAGAATTCTAAACACCCCGACATTTTGAGATATTTTAATTTTTGGGTTTATCTTTTCCATAATTCATACGGAGTCTTATTTGTCTTCTTACTAGGAATTCAATTTTAAACCAAATAAGATGATAAAATTTCTTCCCTTCACATGTTGTTGGGTGTTCCTGATTTAATTAAAATGGGATTCATCATCTATTTTAGAGTTCTACTCTTGCATTCAGAAATCCCATTTGATCGAGGCAAACTTTGAGGGGTGTATTCATGTATGATACCATGAATTACATAAAAATGACTAAATTTTAAACAATCATATTCACCACCTATCGAGCAAAGACAATTCATTTTCTATTAAATTGATTTCGTAATTTTGCTTTATATTTAACAAACATCTAAAAAACATCATATTTTGAACATAATAAGTATGCATTTTATTGCATGAGAAATCATCTATGTATGTGATATAGAATTTATTCCTACTTCAAGACTCTCCAAAATCCATGTGAACTAGATCTAGCAATTCAAAATTCTTATGTTATATTTGAGGACACAATTTCTTTGTAGATTTAGATACAACACATACTTGACATTTATTATATCTATACTACTATAAAAAGAGCGAGTTTGATGTTGCGCTCTCCTTTATTCACTCTCTTCTCTCCTTTTTTCAAGGAATTTTACTCCTACAAATATTTATTCTCACACTCTCCTATTAACTTTTATTATCTTTAATTCTGTATTTCTCTCTCCATCCCACGGAAATGGTTCCTTGATTCTCTCCTTTCAAACAACCAACACAAATATCTTTTACCGTAGGGACCCTTTCACGGACGAGTCATCTCCCCGCACATTTCCAACAAATTTTATGTCACGTGCATGTGCACGTGTGTTTTAAACAAGATGATAAAATTTCTTCCCTTCACATGTTGTTTGGTGTTCCTGATTTAATTAAAATGGGATTCATCATCTATTTTAGAGTTCTACTCTTGCATTCAGAAATCCCATTTGATCGAGGCAAACTTTGAGGGGTGTATTCATGTATAATACCATGAATTACATAAAAATGACTAAATTTTAAACAATCATATTCACCACCTATCGAGCAAAGACAATTTATTTTCTATTAAATTGATTTCGTAATTTTGCTTTATATTTAACAAACATCTAAAAAGCGTCATATTTTGAACATAATAAGTATGCATTTTATTGTATGAGAAATCATCTATGTATGTGATATAGAATTTATTCCTACTTCAAGACTCTCCAAAATCCATGTGAACTAGATCTAGCAATTCAAAATTCTTATGTTATATTTGAGGACACAATTTCTTTGTAGATTTAGATACAACACATACTTGACATTTATTATATATATTAACAACACCATGTACATCCTTCAACAAGCCTAGAGATTTTATGTGTTGCATATATTTAAAATTAACACATCCAAGTCATTTGTGCTACATATTAAAAGTGTCAACAATAAAAAAAGAGGAGACAATTTTATTAGTAGAAATGTTAGGTACATTAAGAAGAAATAGGACATTTGAATAATACCCCATACCAAATATTCCCCCAACAAAAAAAGGAATGTCCTAGTCAGATTTATAAGACACCTTGATCCCAAAAATAACTAGTTGATACATGGATATCAAATGTAGCCTAGTACCTGGAACATACACAATATTATTGATTAGTATAATTTGTTTTGAAGTCATCTTGATCACGATGTTGCCCTTGTCAGTCATAGAGGAAGGACTTGACTTACCTATGACAACTCGATGCTCATCTCTCCTATTTCTAAGTAGGTCACAAAGGCATCCCAATTGCCACTAATGTGGCGTGTAGTCCCAAAGTCGATGATCCTATCATGATGTTGAAATGATTCTATGTTAACCAGGATAATGAATACCACAAACACATTCTATATCACAAGGTTGGTTATTGCCTCCTTGGAGTCCTGGACTACTTTCTTCTTCTTATGCCTACATTTTGGAGATATATGACCTTGTCTACCACATACATAACAAAAATTAATCTTATTTATATCTTTTTACCTTTATTTTTATTGTTAAGTCTTTTTTCTTTCTTATTCTTCCAGTGGATTTTAGATTATTGTCACTTTGCTTAACTTCATTGTTAACAAAATTTATAGCAAAACATAATTCTTTAGTCAAGTCAGATCTTTCCCTATTATAATTTTGATATTCAACTCTAATGTGTATTATTAAATCATCTAGCATCAAAGTTTTCTTTTCTGATTTAAATTGTTCTTGTAATTTTTCTAAGAAGTAGGCAATTTTTTTATTAAAGATCTAACAATGAAAGACTCAAGAAAATCTAACAATGGACCTAAAAAATGAAAATAAAGACCAAGAACCTTTGATGGTGTTTTTATAGGTTTTACTTAAAATAGTACTTGATATAGAATTTTAGTTCTTAGAAGGAACAACAATAATCTAGAACCAAATACTATTGTTGAATCTAAAAATTGAAGAATTCTTTAAGTATATAATACCCTTGAAAACACCCACAAATACAAACTGTAATCCTTTGAATGAAGCATTAGATCATATACCAAGTGCATCTAATACTAATGATGTCTTAGAACATAGAAGATGCCCCAGGATGAGAAAGGAAAATAATCTTGGTGACGACTACTACTCCTTTATTAAAGATGACGACCCTCAATCTTACTGTATATGATGTCGTTAATTCATATGATTCCTCTTTATAAAAACAAACGATTAATAGTGAGATTGACTCCATATTATCTAATCACACATGGGAGTTAGTGGATCCTCACATGAGGTATTAAATCATAGGATAAAAATAAATATTTAAAAAAATTGGAATTCTAAACGCCCCAACAGTTTGATATATTTTAAATTAGGGGTGTATCCTTTCTATATATGATATGGAGTCTTATTCGTCTTCCTACTATGAATGCAATTTTGAAACAAACTAGATGATAAATATGCTTCCCTTCACAAGTTTTTGAGTGTTCCTAATTTTATTAAAATTGAATTCATCATCACTTTTATAGTTCTAATTTCACATCTAACAATCCCATTTGAGTGAGGCAAACATTGAGTGGTATATTCATGTATAATATCATGGGTTACACAAAAATGACTAAATATAGAACACTCACATTCACTACACCTATCTGAGACTTTTTTTTTGATTAAGTTGATTTTGTACTTCTTTTGTATATTTAACAAACATCTAAAAAGCTTCATCTATTAAATGTAATAAGTATATTTTTTTTTTGCGTGAGAAATCATCGACAAATATGACAACGAATCTATTCCTACCTCTAGACTCTAAAAAATTTGTGTCAATTAGATCTAGCGATTCAGAATCCTTATGTTATATTTGAGGAAACAATTTCTTTATAGATTTAGATTCAGTATGTACTTGACATTTATTATTTATATTAATAGCACCATGTATATTCTTTAACACATATTGAAAATATTTTTTGTATTGTACATATTGAAAATCAACATGTCCAATTTGTTTGTGCTACATATCAAAAGTGTCAATGATATAAGAAGAGGAGGAAATTTAATTAGCAGAAAGGTTTGGTACATTAAGAAGAAATAGGACATTTGAACCACATTCCATACTGATGTACTACCTCGACTTAAGATGAATATCCTAGTCAATGAAAAGACACTTTACTCCCAAACATATGTCTCAAAAAGACATGGAGATCAAATTTGCCCAAATATCTTGAACATATTGAACATATTTGATCAATAGGAATTTTCAAGAAGTCATCTTGATCACTATATTGTCCTTGTCGGTCACAAAGAAAGTACTTGAGTTGACTGTGACAACATGGTGCTCACTCTCTCCTACTTCTAAGTGCATTGCAAAGCCATCTCTATCGTCGCTAATGTAGCGTGTAGTCTCGGAGTCAATGATCCAATTACGATGTTGAAATGATTCAATGTAGACCAGACTAATGAATGCCACAAACATGTTCTTCAATACCACAAGGTTGGTTATTGATTTCTTAAAATCCTGAACCTCTTGCTTCTTACTACGTCCACATTACAGAGAGCTTTGATCATGTCTATCACAAATATAATAAAAAACATCCTTCTTAATGTCTTTTTTACTTTTGTTTTTACTATTATGCCTTTTTCCTTTTTCATTCTTCCAATGATTTTGAGATTATTATGATTTTTCTTAAGTTTATTGTTAACAAAATTTATATTGCACAATAATTTTTTATTAAAATTAGATCTGTTCTTAGTATGATTTTGATCTTCAACTTGAATATGTATTATATAATCATCCAACAAGTGATTTAAGTTATTCTTGTAATATTTCCAAGAAGTAGGTAATTTTTCGATTAAAGAGTAACAATGAAGGACACATAAAGATTTATTATTTCATTCTATATGTCGTCAAATAAGATATAAAAATCATAACTTTTTATCATTCTTTATCTTCATATGAAAGGTGAAAAGTTTACACAACTGAATTTTAGGATATTTCAAATTTTTGATACAATTTTAATTGGAAAATATGCTTCGAATAGTTGATTTGATAAAATACTTAGAATAGTGTGTCGAAAAATATGGTTTACCTTTTTTTAATCAACAAAGTCATTTTTAGGCTTTCGTTTAGAGAAATCAAATTCTACATTTTAAAGTTCCAAATAAGTAAATACATTTCGTACCAACGTCGATATTGCAGTTTGCTAAATTGTTAGATTTTAGTAACATTGAGAAAAATAGTTCGAGAAACACTAACAATTTGAGTTACTGAGTAGACGATGTCGTATTAAGGAGTAGACAGAGTTCCAAACTCTTCCATGTTCGCACATTTTAGATTTTAAAAAATACTCTTAAGATTGTTGTTCAATGTGGATACAACTATGAGAGAATTTAAAAAAGAACTGTGATGAAATTGCTGAGCCGTGCAAACTACATTGCTCTTAAAAGTATTTCCTCCTTATTTAATCTTACTTGACGGAGCAAACAGATTTGCTCACAAAAAAAAACAATAATAAGGAACGAAAGTGAGAGAGTTTTAACTCAATAAAATAAATAAAACATTTCACGCGGCGATTGGAAACTAAGTGCAGTTTGGATCTACCAAAACGACCAGGACCCAGGTGCGACATAAGTTAAAAATGGTTGACATATACAGAGGCAAAACTAAATCGAGCCCAAACAAGGAGCCCCAAGACCCCAATTTGCACCTCTAGTAGATGAGACGCAACTTACGCCGACACGTCGTGTTAAATAATTTACAGACCAGGCCAGCCAATTAGATTGTCTCACGTAGGAAACACATTTTCCTTGTGTCCTCAATTAACCAATAAATAAAAACCATATATACGAAACAAAAAGCAGTCATGACCTCCTTAAATGGTACCATACCGAAGCATGCATCTCTCCACACTCCATATCCTAATTTTAATTAGGATAGACTAAAGAGGAATTCTAAGCGTAACCGACCATATACTCGGGGCCCTACTTAGACATCGGTAATGTCCACCTGCTCGCCCAACTACCTGCTGTGTCCCTATGCATATTTAAAGCAATATGTGCGGCACCGATTCTCCATGTTTCTACATGCAAAAGTCATGAATGAAATGATTATCTCGCCACCAAATACAAATCTACCACCTCAATTTTTGATTTCCCTCTAATGATTCCTTCCATTTGATTTCGAATTTTATATGTAGATGCAAATCATCTCAATCATCCCCCTCTTTATTCATTTCTGCCCAGAATAAGTATTGTACGTGCCATTTGTTAAGGTTGAACGAGTTCCACCCAGCACTGAGTAAGTACTGTACATACTATTTGTTAATGTCGAACCAACTCCACCCCTCTGATGCAAATAACGAGTACTGTACTTTTACTTCTTACATAAATGATGAAAATCAGAATTGGGTATTGTACTTACTGAAATGATTTGGTAGGTATTGTACTGTAAATTTGACAAATTTAAATCAAGAGTAAGAGAGTAAGTATTGTACTTGGCGGAAATGAATAGAGAGCGGGAGTGAATAATGTACTTGACAAAAATGATTTGATAGGTACTGTACTATAATTTTGACAAACTTAAATCAAGAGTAAGGGAGTGAGTACTGTACTTGACGGAAATGAACAAAGATGGGGATGTTTGAGGAGATTAATGTCTTTTTGAGTAGCATAATTAAGTTTGTTACTGATATGAGAATAATAATTAGGTATTGTTTTTATTGTTGAATTGTATAAGTGATTAGTGGTTTGTTGGGTACTGTAATTTTGTTTATTAAAGAAACAAAAATCATAATGGAGTATTGTACTTACTGAAATAATTTGGTAGGCATTGTACTGAAAATTTGACAGATTTAAATCAAGAATAAGGGAGTGAGTATTGTACTTGACGGAAATGAATAGGGAGCGGAAGTGAGTACTATAGTTGACGAAAATAATTTATTAGGTATTGTAATGTAAATTTGACAAACTTAAATCAAGAGTAAGGAAGTGAGTACTGTACTTGGCAGAAATAAACAGGGAGGGGGATGCTTGAGGAGATTTGCTGCTATATACGAGATTTAAAATTTTGAATTTAAATATTTTTTATAACTTGTGATGGAATTAAATTTCTGTGGGTGGGTGAATATATTCTCTGCACTTTGTATGAATTTTGTATGACTTTTGCACTAATAATAATACAAAAATGGTTGCAGGCTGCTGGTTATATTTTCCCGAGATCTGGGTGGACTGACGGGTGGGTAAACGGGTATGAGTAACGCTACTCCAACTAAATGGGACCGCATACTCGCCTTGTCAGCAACTGGACAGCTTTGTGGCATAGCGAAGAGGACCGAGACTGGCTGGGTAGCTGCTGCAAGCGTGACAGAGTCCCTTCCCATCGGCGGCAACATCCACCTCGGCCTGCGCATCAACTACGGCGGTACTCTATCCCATGATTTCGTATCACAATTCATTACAGTTTGTCAGACGGAAACGGTGTGCCCGTGCTTCGGGATTTGTAGGAGGACGAGGTTGGGTCGGTAGGGGTTGGCAGTGGCATAGACAGCTTCGCTCCCCTGCCACGTGATCGTCGTGGTTGTTGTCGGGGCATTGTTCCCTTACTCCGGCGGCAAACCGTGCGTGACACACCGGTTCTTGCGGGCGGGGCCCAAAATGTGCTCCTTTATTCAATTAAGAATCTATACTATACAAGAAGCCCCGTTCAGCATTTCTCAAAAAAAAAAAAAAGAAGCCCCGTTCAGCATTAACGGTGCAATATTTTCCGTAACTTTATCCAATTGCGTACAAGTCCATATACTTATATACAGGCCGCTCAGAGTTTCTCGCGCAATATTTACTGATATTTTTTCAAATTACATGGAGGTCCTTTGTTCCGTAGCAAAAACTTTTCGGAGGATTATACACTTTTTGTAAGTGTATACTATACAAGAAGCCCCGTTCAGGATTAACGGTGTAATTTTTTTCATAACTTTATCTAATTGCGTACAAGTCCATATACTTATATATAGGCCGTTGAGGGTTTCTCGCGCAATATTTTCCTATATTTTTTCAAATTACATGCAGGTCCTTTGTTCCGTAGCAAAACTATTAAGAGGATTACACACTTTTTGTAAGTCGAGCAATAATCGACCATCAACGTCTCTGCACTCTGCGTCTCTGTTGCTGGCTGCTAGGGTTCGCAAAGCCCCGTTCAGGATTAATGGTGCAGTTTTTTCCATAACTTTATCTAATTGCGTACAAGTCCATATACTTATATACAGGCCGCTCTGAGGGTTTCTCGCACAATATTTGCCTATATTTTTTTAAATTACATGCATGTCCTTTGTTCCGTCGCAATAACTATTCGGAGGATTACACACTTTTTGTAAGTCGAGCAATAATCGACCATCAATGTCTCTGTACTGCACTCTGTGTCTCTGTTGCTGGCTGCTAGAGTTCGCATGTGGCGACCGACTAACGAAGAGGCAACTGCCTGGACAAAGCCAGAGCGCAAGCCTCAACAACATCTGAAGCCCTTGTGACTAGTGGATAAAACTTGTACTACCAACTATGGATCCTTTGTCTAATTGTTTCGATAGGTGTCACCCCTTTCTTTTTCATCCTATCCCATATTTTGGTCTTAGATCACGAGAATCAGTCTTCTCGGCCTCAATTATGGTTGAGAGTTGAGAATTGGCAAATCTTTAATTATTAATGCAGTGAGCAGTTAATAATCAATCAGACTCAGAAGCTGATAAGGGCAATAGGGAGAGATTACACCACTACTACATAAATGACTTATAACGTCACTTTTAAAGGCGTCGGTTGTATCAATAAATCGACAACTAAAACATACAACGTCGGTTAAAAAAATGTCATTTATATGTGAAGGGCGACCAGACGCGGGTATCACTTTTATTCAGTGTCGGTTCCTTAATAAGAAACTGACGCCTAAAATTAACCGTCAAATCCAAAATTTCCAGTGAAAAAGAATTACCTCCAAAATTTAACATATGACGTCAGTTATTAACTCTTAAACCGACGACGAAAGGTTTTTCGCGAGACAGAAATTGGGCACATTTTAGTCATCGATTTTACTACAATAACCGATGCCTATGGATTTTTCCGCGTTGTTCCCGAGAAAACTTTCATACCCCTTGGGCGTCGATTTTCTAAAGAAACCGACGACTATGGTAATTAATCGAGAACAATTTTTTTAATCGGCATATGTAGATAGACATCGGGTTTTTCTAGTAAAAATCGACGATTATCATTTAGCATAGGTGTCAGTGTTTTTTGGTAACCGACACCATTCATTCTTAGGTGTCAGTTTTTTAAACAACCGACGTCAATGGTGCAGTTAATAGCCCCCGCGCGAAAGACTCTTCCCCAATTTTTTAAACAACCGACGCCGATGGTGCTGGTAATAGCCCCCGCGCGAAAGACTCTTCCCCACTACCTCTATGTTTCATTGGTCGATCAGTTAGGTCTGGCGATCCTACCGCCGTTGCTCCCCTGCACCGCCGCCGCTCGCTGCTGCTGCTCTCCTCGCCGATGCCGCTGCTGGTCTCCTGCTCTGCTCGTAGTCTCTTCGCCGGTCTCCTACTCTGCTCCTGGTCTCTTCATCGGTCTCTTGCTCTGCTCCTGGTCTCTTCTCCGGTCTCTGCTCCCCCGCACCGCTGCCGGTTGCCCTGCTCTCCTCGCCGGTTGCCCGAAGGTACCAGCTCCTGCTCTTCTTCCTCAGCCCTCAAGAAGGTACCCTGCTCTGCGACCGATGATGGTGCATGTTGTGAAATCTCTAGTTGGCACGGCCGTGCTGAGTGTTGGGCAGCACGGCCGTGCTGCGTAGCACGACCTGTTGGATAAATTGGACATTATGATAAATCCCTTTGTTTCGATGATGAAAAACATTTCATTCTTGTTGATCTAACGAGCTACTTGAGTGTGCAGGATTAAGGTGGATGACAAAGCAACTAGGGAAAATCCAAAGAGCTTACATATTTATATTTCCATGCAATGTAATCACTGTTGTAAAAACTTGTACAAATATATAATGTACAAGTACTTAGATTGCATGTAAATCAAGCGTTGGATCTTCCTAGCTAAACACCACACTTAGATAGGTCATCCCCTTCAAATAGGATCACATATGCACACTCATACACATGCTTAGTGGTTAATTAAAAGATTGAAAACAGAGTCAATCTCGGTCGATCACACTCCTCGACCGAGACACTCTCGGTCGACAAACTTCTCAACCGAGATTGACCAAAAGTAGCCGTTAGACACAGCAGTGGACAGTTGCAAATAAACGTTAATCCAGAGAGCCTGTCGGTCGACAACACTTCGACCGAGTAGGTATCTCGGTCGACAAATTGTCGACTGAGATGGTCTCTGACAGCAACTGCAGAATAAAGCAACTAGCCGTTACTAACGCACCTAACTTATACCTAACGGCTAGTTAAGCACTTAGAAGCCCCTAGAAGTTGTCTAGAACGTCCTTAAGCATCCATAGGCCATTCCTATAAATAGGACATGCCTTAGGACACCAAAATACACCTAAGATATACTTGTGGTATACTTGAGCTTGAATACTCACTTGCAATCTGTTTTAGAGCAATAGAGCAATTCATACACTTGCCATTCATTCCTATTGCTCCCATTTCATGTCCTATAGGCTAGTATCTCCTATCCACTACAATCACATTGCCATACATATTGGTTAGGAGATCTACACGCTTGATATAGGCAAATCAAGCCTTGTGCTTCAAAGGATAAGTTGTAATTTCTATTTTCTTTCTTGTTCCTTTTATCCTTTGTACTCTCCTTGCTACTCCTAGGGTTGGAGGCTGCGGATTGGAGAGGGTTGACTTCTCAGGTGGAGAAGGGGACTTCAAGCTACTTCAAGAAGGCTATCGCACGGGAAGCTACTTCAGAAGGCTGGTGCAACGGGAGTTGGTGCACCTACTTCAAGGGAAGGCTGCTTCAAGGTTGGGCGATTACTTCTAGGTGAAGGCTGCTTGAAGGGTTTGGGAAAAGAAATTGTATTTTATGTAAAGTCCTTGCGAGGTAATAAAATAAATTTCTTTTCAAATCCCGGTTGGGTAAGCAACCGGGTAGTGGACTGACGGCTATAGCATTTGCTATAGTTGGAACCACTCTAAACCCTGTGTCTCCTTGTCCAATATCTTCATTGTGGTTGTTTGAGTTCAATAATTGTTAAATTATCTATAAAACTCTATTCACCCCCCCTCTAGTAGTTTTCAATTGGTATCGGAGCAGGCTTCAAGGAACCCTAACCAGGTCTTGAAGAATGAAGGGTGGAGGTGACTACAACCGCAGGCAAAGGAGCAACTTGGACCAACTTTCTACAAGCTGCAATTGGTGCTTAGGAACAAACCATACAACAATTGGTTGTCCATGGAGAGAAAAGAAGGAAGAGGTCCATAAAAATTGTCTTATTGCTACAACCAATGAATAAGAAGAAGAAGAAGAGGTAAGCCTTCTTGATTTATCAAAAGAAGAGCTAATTTCTAGTCTTGAAGAAACTCACAATAAGTATATTGAGTGCAAGAAGAAATTAAAGAAATCTAGTAAAACAAACGATGAGTTAAATGCTAGACTTCTTGCTCTCACATCCGAAAATGAAGACTTATATGCTAAATTGAATACTCTTGGTTTTGAAAAAGATAGCATTGTTTCTAAAAATCGTACGTTGAAATCATCTCTAAGTAGTAGTGATGTGAAGATTTTTACTCTAGAATCAAATTATGATCTTCTATATCAAGAAAAGGTTGAATTACTTGCAAGGTTA